>OY821518.1:136087797-137330297 GCA_963682025.1 Cordilura impudica
AAACCTGTTACGGAACAACGACAACCAAATAATCATAAACAGGGCTATTGAAGAAAGGTTACAGACGATAACAAATATGACAAATGCAATACTCAACACCATAACCACTACAGACGCATTAAGGACTCTTATAGTCAAGGATGTTGAGAGAAAATTAAAAATTATAAACGAGGAACTCGTAAACATTAATTATGCCATACAGTGGGCTAAAAGCGGTATCGTAAATTCATTTATATTTTCTAATTCCGAACTTGCGGTCGTAAAGGATTTTTTTACAACTCAGAGTTTGCCTTATAACAATTTAATCGAAGCCCTCGAATTTGGAGAGGTTAAAATAAGCTCAAACAAGAATACATTACTTTTTATTATAAATTTACCGAAAACGGAAGATATTGTTTGTAGAAATTTATTCATAAGACCAGTGAGAAAAGGGAATCTCACTATAAACATAAACGAAAGTGTAATTTTATGTCATAATTCTATATTAGTTATAAAAAACAATTGTAAAACTATTAACGGTTTATCGTTATGTAAAAATGAAAATGTTGACAACATTACTGACACTAAATGCTTGCCTAATCTTCTATCGGGAATGCCGTCCGTCTGTCCGACTACCAATCATCATCATTTACAAATAATAGAAGAAATTATGCCCGGCTTGGTACTTTTAAATGGCTATATTGGTGTATTTGCAATAGAAAAAGAAGAAATTTTCCTTAATGGAACATTTCTTATAAATTTCCATAACACAACCGTTATTATTGGGGACAAGAACTATTTTAGCAAAGAGATAACTATGGCTCGACCACTGCCGGCTATAGTGCAATCTTCAAATAAAGTATCTTCCTATGAAGAAGTACTATCTCTGAAAATGTTAAAAAACCTACATTTCAATAATTTGAAGCAAATCCGTGATCTGACTCACAAAAGTAAGGCTGCGCTTTATTCTAGTCTTACATTTCCAGGGATCATTACTATGGGAATGATTTGGCTGATAGTAAGGAAAATTCTTGCTAAAAGAAAGACATTAAAAATAGAAACAATACATGTTCACTCCAGTGACCATCAAAACCACAACCAGTCCAACGTGGACGTTGGAATTTAAAGGGGGAGGAGTTAATGTCACAAACATTCAAAATAAATTTGCACACACGTGCCATAAAATTCGTGGAATGTTCTTAAAAACATTTCAGCAGACTTCACATTTCTTTGTACAAGAATCGTACGTTCTCACATATTTCACAATTTCCGTTCCCACACAAATTATGCTTTTGAATATTTCTCAATTTCCGCTATCGCTCATACCCCAATACAAAGTGTGACACCTGCATTGCATTTTATGCAGACGATTTCCACGGAACTCAGGAAATCGTTGCACACGCCAAACAAGCCAATACTGATGTCAACACTTTCGGTAAAGTAAATGAAATTCCCAATAAATTTAACATTACTACTCATACAATTATTTCTCTTAAATTTGAAGCTTATTTACTCTTTATTTTAATACAAACTTTTCTCTTTTAATACAAGTTACCTTTCATAACATATGCATGTAATTATTCTCTTTAGTTATTTTATTATTCTCCAATAATATTTTAATCATTTTGTAAACATATAAATATAAACCATAAAATAAAGAAAGACAGTTCAATTTAGAATTCAAAAACGAAAACACTTAACGTTGTTTTAATTAACTTATATTTGTCAGCGCTTTGTCCGGATAAACCATCACAAAATCACTTATGGATTAATGTGAGTTTACCCTGTCCTTAAACATAATTTTGAATAAGACGTCTCACAGTATGATCCAATAAATCTTTAAGTTTTGCCTCAGTTATCTTTTACCCAATGGTGTGCGGGATATACATTATATCAGAGCCTACGGTCAAGCTCGAGTAGTTGATGAGCTACTCGAGCTCAACGAGTAGCTCGAGTAGTAAAAATTAGCATTTTTCATGATTGAAAACACGCAAAAAGTTAACTATAGGTATTTAGTACAAATAGGGTATTCTTTTGAGAATCGTACAGATACCAGGAATATCATCATTAAATTTCACTTGAAGCTGATTGTCCCACTGGCGTGGGCAAACTACTATTCGAAAAAGCTCGATGACTTTACATACAAATGTATGAAAATATTAACTTCATAGATGTTTGACGTTATTTAAAAAAAATTTACAAAAATACATGGTATGATTTTACGTATTTTGAAGGCAGTTATATTGGTAGATTAGTCTCCCGAAATATTGAAGCATCCTGATAAAAACTATGGAGTGGGCTAAGTCGAAAAAGATCCACGTTCCACCCAATTGTATGGAAATAATGTTCTTCGTTTAAGTTTGATGCATATTTACAAAAAAATTTTCAAGAACAGCTGGAAAACACTTTCAGTATTTTACTCTGAATATATGTAGAGGATACGTTTTCAAAATTTGAAAGCATTTGGACAAAAATGTTGGCGTGTGGGGACAACTACTCAAAAAAGATCGAAAATTTTGCAAAAAGGGTAAAAAAATAATAAAAATTTTTTTTTTATGTTTTCACTGTCAGTAATTGACTATATTCAGAGATTACTCATAAAAAATGTTAAGCCATTCCGACCAAAATTGTGGCGTCGATATAGCACTACTCGACTGATATTGGCCACTTTCTATACAAATGTGTGAAAATGTGCTCTTATTTGAAGTTTGATGATATTTTCCAGAAAATTTTCCACAATGACGTAATAAAAAATTATATTCGTTAGAGCTTTATATACAAAGAGAACACTTCCTTCAAGTTTCAAAGCATTCCGCCGAAAAGTGAAGCTTGCAGGAAAAACAGAAAAATAAAAAATAAATTTTTGCAAAAAAAAAAAATTTTTTTTCTTTAACTGCCCGTAATTGACCTTATTCACAGATGACTCATTTAAAAAATTACGTCATTCCGATTAAAATTCAGCTCTTCGCGAACAACTACTCGAAAAAGATCAGCCACTTTCTATACAAATGTGTGCAAATTTGCTCTTATTTCAAGTTTGATGTAACTTTAAAAAAAAAAAAAATCATGTGAGTCCGATCACAGGGGAGATGTGTAAACATCTGGTAATAAATAAAATGCAGAAAACAGCGACAAAAAGATTATTTCATATAATAATTTTTTCACCAAACAATAATAAGTCATACCGATTTGTCTTAATGGTTACATCTTACGCTTAAGATGTGACTCTCACATGTACGCTGTTTTTGTGATTGTATTGTGAAATAGAAATTTATCCCCCTGTGCGTATAGATGTTTACACATCAAAAATTTCCATCACGACTTGCTAAAATTTTTTAAAAACATATCCTCTACATATATTCAGATTAAAATGCTGAAAGTTTTTTCCAACTGTTCTTGAAAAATTTTTTGTAAATATGCATCAAACGTATACGAAGACCATTATTTCCATACATTTGTGTGGAACGTGGTTGATCTTTTTCGAGTAGTTATTACCAAAGTTATTATCAGAATGCTTCAATATTTCAGGAAACTAATCTACCACTATATCTGACTTCAAAATACGTAAAATCATACCATGTATTTTTGAAATTTTTTTTTTTTAAATGACGTCAAACATCTATGAAGTTAATATTTTCATACATTTGTATGGAAAGTCGTCGAGCTTTTTCGAGTAGTAGTCTGCCCACGCAAGTGGGACACTCCGATTCAAGTGAAATTTATTGATGATATTCCTGGTATCTGTACAATTCTAAAAAGTATACATTTGTTATACTAAATACCTATATTTAATTTTTTGCATGCTTTCAAACATGAAAAATTCTAATTTTTACTACTCGAGCTACTCGTTGAGCTCGAGTAGCTCATCAACTACTCGCGCAGCTCGAGTAGCTCGAAGCTCGAGTAATGGGGAGCCCTGCGCTATATAACAATTACATCTACATGGTATTTCCTAAACAAACAACTAATTACACGGCGGAACAAAAAAATAAAAAAATTTGGTGCAGTTATTTTGTTAATGGTTTTTGTATACACTTGTATTTGACACACACAGTATACATTTACATTTTTGGATTGACTCTGGTTCTTGAGATAAACAAACCACAAGAAACAGTGTAGACGACCATCCCTAAAGATCTATGAATTTGATTAACACCACTATGTATGTAGGTACAACAATATTATGAATCAGTTGTTAGACCTTGGAAAATTTTGTTTACAAAAGCGAAGAAAAAAGTTCACGGCGTTTGTGATAAAATCTACAAAGCATACTTTGGGAGAAAGCTTGCACAAATGAATAAATATTGGGTGCCCAATATCGGCTGTAAGACTTGTGCAGAATCTTTGCGATACTGGAGTCAAGAAAGCCGTAAAGGGCTTCAATTCGGAGTGCCGATGATGTGGACTGAGCCTACTAATCACCCAAATGACTGCTACTTTTTGCAGTGAATGAAAAAGTATCAACCGGTACATAAAACGTACTTGGGTTTATCCTAATGTGGAATCGGCTAAGCCCCGAGTATGTCATTGCACAATGATGACTTGCCAACTGCAGTATTTTCAGGACCAAACTGTGATGATGTTGAAATGTTAGAGGGATCAGACAATCAGACGAGCAGCAGTGAAAGTGAGTTCCAAGAAAATAGTTCTACAAAACAGGTATTTTCTCAAGAGGACCTCAATGACTTAGTTCGTGCTTTGAATTTATCAACAAAAATCGGCCAAAATTCTTGCTTCGCGATTAAAAGAAAAACACTGGTTGAAATCTGGTGTTACCATTATATCATTTAGGACCAGAGAGCGAGACCTTCTTCCTTACTTTATCGAAGAAGATACGTTTGTATTTCGTAACAATGTTGTATGGACGTTCTCGAATATAAGCCTGACCACTGGAGGATTTCTATAGGTAGCTCAAAAAGAATCTTAAAATTTGTATTGCTGCACAATGGAAATAAATTTGATTCAGTTCCAATCAGTCATACTACCAAACTAAAGGAAGAATATCAAAATATTAAAATTGTTTTAAAAAGGATTTCGTACGAAATACTTTAGCGGTCAGTATGCGTCGTCTTGAAGATGGTGAATTTTTTGTTTGGCCACCAGGAGGGCAAAAACAAAACATTGGGTTAGAGAGAATATATAGAGATAGGACCAGCAAACCACTACTTCACATCAAGCTTGGGCTAATGAAACAGTACATCAAGGCCCTTGATATGACTGGTGGCTATTTCAGATAAGTGTGTCAAAAATTTCCAGCCCTGAGTAAGCTTCTTAGATGGACCGCAAGTCCGTACTCTTATAAAAGACACTGTATTTATAAACAATATGACACAAATTGAAACTGAAGCTTGACTAAGCTTTGTATTCGGGGAATCATAAAGCATGAGACTATGCAGAATTGGTTGCTAACATGCTTTAAAATTTTCACACATTGGAAGTTACTATGAACATTAAATTGAATTTTTGGCATAGCCATTTTGACAGATTCCAGGATAATCTAGGCTATGACAGTGAGGAACAAGAATAAGCATTCCACCAGGGCATCAGGATAATGGAAGAAAGATAGGAAGGTCGATGGAATCGCCACATGCTGGAAGACTACTGTTGGATTTTAAATATGGGATTGGCCTGAGCAAAACCATGGCAGAAAAGCTTACAGAAAAAGTTTTTTGTAATTTTTGTTTTAATTATTAGATGGACAGCATGTATCTTGTTTGGTTTTATAAAGGGTTTTAATAAAAATATTTTTTCGATACACATTATTTTTTTTATTTAGGTTTTTTCAGTGAAATAACTAATAGTTTCTATCTCAAAAGCTAGAGCCAACTTGACAAACCTAATAATTTTCTAGTATTATTCAGCACACTAGTTTTATACAGAATTGACTTCAAGCTACCATGCCGCAAAATGACTGTTCCCCAGTGTTATCGTTTGTTTGCAACCTAGATTGAAAATTGTAAGTTTTTTCATATTTTTAACAAACTTTTTCCATCGAATTATTTTATTTTATTTGGTACTAAAAATAATGTGAGTAGTAGTGAAATTGCATGGAAAGTCTTTACGCCTTGACAAAATTTGTGAGCAGTCAATTTGAAGTATCAGAAGTTTTTATTAAATGCTTTTTATATCATGGCCAGATCCTCATTAATATAAAATTTAAAGCCTTTTAAACAAAAAAAAATCAGACATACCCACCATTAGGGTGGCCCTTCGTTATATGGAGGGAAAAAAAAGTGTTCAAACTGTCGGTCTCACCACCTAGAAATATGCGAATAGCAAAAAAACTGAGAAATACAAAGTTTTGGGCCAATCAAAAAACGTTTAATCGTGGCGCAAAGCGATTGAAATTCCAAGTGTGTTTATATGGGGAAAATATGACTTTTTTTCAGATTTTACGAAAATTTCGTTCTATAGTTTGATTTCTCCGACAAGCTGTTACATAATTCGGGATAAGTATTAAATTATCCTTTCAAAAGGCTATAAAACTTCAAAAGCGTATGAAAATTTGCTAAGAAATAGCAAATGCCCCAGACCACTTATGTGCCAAAGAAAACTAGGTCATGAAATTTGATTAAAGAAATTGATTAAAGCCATCATTCTTTTTTGGTTTCTATATTTATAAGTACTCAGATATGAAGTATTGTTTAATTACCACGTTGTGAACCTATTGCGCATTGAGACCGAATATTGGAAATTTTTTTGATAAAATTTTTAAAACTCCTTTTTCAAGTTTGAAAAAATTTTCTTAAACAAAATTTAAAAAAATGAATCTATCACTTTAAAATTTTATTAAATGCATGTTGTAGATTAACTGTGTGATTTCTTAAGTAAATCCCTCTGCCAGAACTTTTTTGACAAGGATTTAATTTTCGCGGATTTCGAGAAAAATTGGATTTTTGTGAAATATTCTGTAAATGTACTCTCTCTAAATACTTTGTATCAAAAATTCATCACTTTTCTGCTTTTAAATATTATATTTTATCTCAATAGCCTAGGGTTTCGGGAAAAAATAATATGACTCCATTAACCCTTTTGGAATTGGGGTCACATATGACCCCAAACTAATAAAAGACAATTTATGCAAAAAATTCAAAGATTTTGTAAGAGCTGTCCAATTTTTAGATGCGACACCTAAAATATAATAACCAAATATGTAGAAGTTTTGTTTCAAAAATTTGGGATAAATCCGAGAACGTTAACCCATTATTTGCCAAGGCCAGCTTTGGATTTTAAGATATTTAAAAAAAAATGAACTAAAACGAGTTTTTCTATTAAATTCGTTGATACCACTATTTAGAATTTAAGAAAAATAATTCCCATTCAGTGGGATCAAAATAATCCATTGTGATATATCTTTGGTGCAATTATCTGCTTATAGCTCGCGAATATATATTAAAACAACTTTTAACCAATTTTGTTATAAAATTACTTTATGTAATAAAGTAATAGTTGAATTTATTGCTGTCTCACCCACCAATTTGGTGGATATTGATAAAAACGCCAAAAAAAAAAAATTTTAGGTCAATCGGTGAAGATGCCATTACATATAATGGTTGACATTTCTCGATTTTTTATAATCAGTCGCTTTATATTATCTTCAATGTAACCTACATGTTTTGAAACTTCTACCATTTTATTTTAAATTGTTTATGAAATAAAAGTAAATTTCAAATATAATAATATATATAAAAGGGTATATTAAATTAATTCTACTCTTAATGGAATCAATTACAAAATTAAATCAAAGTGAATTACAAAAAAAGTCCTATTTTTTAGACATATGACTTAAGTTGTTTTAATTTATATTCGCGAGCAATAAGCAGATAATTGCACCAGAGATATATCACAATTATAATTTTGATCTCAGGAGCACTGAAGGGTTAAATAAATAAAAATTAACCGAATTATTTTTCTTAAATTCCAAATAGTGGATCAACGAGTTTAATAGAAAAACTCGTTTTAGGTCATTTTTATTTTAAAATATCTTAAAATCCATATTTCATAAAACCCTAAAGTGATAGATTCATTTTTTTAAATTTTTTTTCAGAAAATTTTTTCAACTTTGAAAAAGGAGTTTTAAAAATTTTATCAAAAAAATTTCCAATATTCTTCCTCAATGCGCAATAGGTTAACAATACTTCATATCTGAGTACTTATAAGTATAGAGACCAAAAAAGAATGATGGCTTTAGTCAATTTCTCAAAGTTGAAAAAAATGCCATCAAATTTCATAACCTAGTTTTTTTTTTTGGCACAAAGGTGGTCTGGGGCATTTGCTATATCTTGGCGAGGTTTCATTCGATTTTGAAGTTTTATAGCATTTTGAAGGGATAAGTTAATTCTGATCCTGAATTAGAGAACAGCTTGTCGGAAAAATTAAACTATAGAACGAAATTTTCGTAAAATCTGAAAAAAAAAGTCATATTTTCCCCATATAAACACACTTCAAATTTTCAATCGCTTTGCGCCACGACTAAACGTTTTTTGATTGGCCCAAAACTTTGTATTTCTCAGTTTTTTTGCTATTCGCATATTTCTAGGGGGTGAGACCGACAGTTTGAACACTTTTTTATTAAGGGCCACCCTAACCCACCATGCTACATATTTTGATTTTATTCTATTCAATTTCCAAAAACTCCCCAAGAATAAGGTGTCTGAAAAACTGCTCATGCTAATGTTAAGATTTTTTCTTAATTGAGTATTAAAAAAATAAACGCACTTTTTTAATTAAATCAATAAAATAATGATCGGTTGTAAGCTTTACCTAACATGTTTTTTTAATTTCAGAGTTTTTATCGAAATTCACTGTTTTTCCTACAGCCTAAACAATTACCAATTTTGAGCGGCTGCAACACCCATAACTTTCATCCGATTTGACAACAGGTATCTGATACTTGATTTGTGAGATGTTCTTTATAATATGCGATAATTGAACTCAGAAAGTCTTATAGTCGAATTTTATATTTTTTCCACGGTCTTTAGCAAAATGACTCAGTGTGCGACATCCGATAGAGCAAGCTGCTGTTCGAAGTATTGCAATTAAGATAAATTTTTTTTCATATTTTTAACTTATTTGTTATTGCATTAAAAAAATATGCAAACTTTTTGCTAATTATACCGATTTTGTTTAAGATACTTGTAAAAATATTCATACATATCATAATTATACAATTTCTAAAAGTACAAAGCTAATTAACTTTATTATTGACCTTAAAGTTTATGATTTGCATTTCTATATTGACATCATCAGTAAAATAAATATATTTATGCCGAATCACACACAAACTTTCATTATTGAATATATGCAAGATGTGTAAATAAGATATTTGTTTTTACCCAAGTACTCAATACAAAATTCATTGAACTTCAACAATAAACAGTTTTGCGTGTCTGGGAATACAATATATAAGCCATAAAAATATGTATACATGTGTATACAGAAAATATTAAGGTTTGGCAAATGTAACAAATACATAAAAGGCAATTCCGAGGGCAAACTGTATCTTCACAACAACAATTCGAAATTGAAATGTATGAAAAAAAAGAATGAAATGACATGAAATTCTCAAACAAATCTTTGATAATAATAAGTCCCAAACCTGTCATAAGTTTCACTGTTTACATGAGGTTGAATACTGTACCTTTCTTAGCTCAGATTTGAGATTATTAAACCAACTTAAGGTTAGAAATGTAGGCGTACAAAACTATACTGAGATTCGTTGATAGACTCACAAAAGCAACAAAAATTGCAAAAGAAAAGAGTTCGAAACTGTTTTTGTAGTAAAAATTGTCAACAACAGTGTAATATGGTGGAAAAAGAGATGGTGCTCAATGGAATGAAACGTAAATAAAGGAAAGAAAAAATATAATTGAATCCAAATAGGATTTGCAAAAAAAAAATTCTATTTAAAGGTAGAAGATAAATAGAAAGATTAACTACAACAATTCGGAAAATTGCAAGTTTTCCTCGACCTTCGTTAAGTTCATTTAAAGAATTTGTTGAGATACGTTAAATAATTTTACGGCCTGTAGCAATATTTAATAGAAAAACAATTTATTTAAGTAAATTCGTTGGTACTTATTTTGAATACAACATGCAACTTCGTAATTAAAATTTTTCACAAATGTCTTAATACAAATTTCCATTTAAAGGTGACATAAATTACGTGCACACAGAAAAAAGATTTGTTGGAAATAGGTTACCACTACAGAATTAAAATTATTTCTCAAAAGATTTTATTGTTAATCTAATATATTATAAAATTTTCTTTATAAAATACCTCTTAATCATGCACACATAAAATGGCTTCGCCAACCGAATTGTTCGAAATTTTTATAGCGGCACACATTTTACATTGTAATAGAATAATTACTGTTAAGATATTTGAATTGTAATTGCTATTAAGTCAAAACTCGGCAGCTGAAGCGGATCTGTTGTCTTAGCGTAATTTTTACAAAATGAAAGTGGATACAACATCAAAAATAAGTTCCTTTTACCAATAAAAGTCTTACTAAGCTAATTCAGTTGAAGCAATTCATAAAATCTATTAAAACATATTTTAATCGTAAATATTAATCCTATTGCAACAAAAAATAATACAACAAAAACGATTTTACAGTCTAACAAATTGTCTAATAATAACGATAGAAACAAATGTGCATTTAGAATTATTTTTCGATTATAACCGAAAGGAAATTAAAATCTGTTGTTAATATCGAAAAATGTTATAAATTGTTAAACCCAACCGAATTTTCGAATTAATTTGTCATATTTGGAAAAATAAGACAGTAATGTAAAAAGAAATTAAAAATTATATAAAGTAAATCTTCTTCTTCTTCTATATAAATCTAAATGAAGTGCTATATGTTGCGCATCACTTGAGAGCTGTTTGACCGATTTGGTTATTTTTTTAATATTTGTTATAGTCACCATAAGGTTTTTGTGGAAAGAAAAACTAAAAAAGTTTCCCGGAAAAGTGGAAAAGTTAAGGATATAAAAAAGCGATTTTCCTATGAGATTTTTGTATGATGATTATTAATTCGGTTGTTCATTATGGTCAAATTCAAATCATCATTTTTTTATAAACTCTCCATCACAACTGACAAAGTGAATAACATATCTGGTTTATTCTATTTTGGTTTTTTCGTGATGTTCTCGGGATGTTTCTTCGCGATTTCTCTAAACAAATGTCTTCAATGATTACATCATTAGAACTAAATTTCTTTCTGCCGAGCCATTTCTTTAGGTTTGAAAATAGTAAATAGTTACTGCGGGCTCAATCTGGAGAATATGCCAGACGTGCTAGCAACTCGTAGACCAACTCATGAACTTTTGTCATCGCGTACACTCATCTGCACCGTTGAAATCATAGTCTTGGTAAAATACTCTTAGTTACCTTTTCAATGTACCAATATGCATTCAAAAAATTGTCGTCATGACCTTGTTGACCGATAAGCCCACCTTGGCCTTTTTCGGTGTGTTGTAGTGGCACCATGTTTTCAGCCACCATTATGCGACGGCAGTGAAACTAATCTGTATTGCGGTTGAACAATTCCAAACACCATTGTTTTTACCGTCAATTATGAGCGAAGGGCTTTTTGAAGCCCAACTGATCAGTTAAAATCGAAACTACATTGCTATAAGTGACCCAGTTTAAGAAAACGCACATAGTGTGTCAAATTTCATAAATGTACTTTTTTTGATTTGTATGTAAAATAACTTAAATTTTCATATGAAAATACTCGCAAGTCTCAACAACATCGGAAAGTAATGTAAAAATGCAATTATATAAAATAGTAAAACCCAATGTAATGTGTGAAATTTTTTATCTATCCAATTTTCGGTATCTATAATATTAAGAACCTAGGTGATTTCTTGTGACTGATGTTTTGTTCTAGCGTTTTATCCCGATTTGGAACAAATGTATATTATTATACCCTATACCACTATGTGGTTTGGGTATAATGACTTTGTGCTGCTGTTTGTAACAACCAAAAATATTTGACCTACAACCATCTTTAATTATACCGATCGAATCAGAATCACTATCTGATTCGATTTAACGGTGTCCGTCCGTCCGTCTGTGTGTCCATGTAAAGCTTTTAATCAAACTGCAGGTCGCAAATATGAATATATTTTGATGACATTTGGTATATAAGCTTTTATCGGCCATGGGATGAACGCTATTGAAATTGGTGAGAATCGGTCCATGTTCAGACTTAGCCCCCATACAAATTACCCATATGAAATCGACATAAATTGCCATAAGATCCAAATTGTCATATAGATCTTACTCAAATTGGGTTTGTATGCGTTCATTACATCCATTAATGAGTAGTCCAAAAATGATCCCTTTGACCCCATATAGAGCTGCTTCCCGATCTTCACTTAAATCTATTTTAAAACAAAAATATTGCACTGATTCTTCTCAAATTTTGTTTGTATATATTTTTACAAAATACAAGAGACTTTACCAAACATGATCAGGATCGGTCCATTTTTGGACCAAGTCCCTATATAGATGTAGCATCCGATATGAACTTTTTCATATCTGCAGCCAAAAAAATTAATAAAAATCCCACTCAAATTTGGGTTTTGCTTATTTTCTATGTCCAGTTAGTTGGGCCTAAGAGATAGGGTCTCTAAACGCATGGTATAGGGTATCGTATAGTCGGTCTAGACCGACTATAATTTTCTTACTTGTTAACACTTACATTTGTGTTCTTAGATTCAAAAGAACAGGAAGGAGTATCATGTTTCTTTTTCTTTGTTGCCTTAATAGGGAAATTTAAATTTTTTTTCATAAATTTTTGCAAAATTATAAATTTTTTAAAACCTACATTTGTCTCCTTTGGAATTACGGGTTTTTCAACATATTTTGATACCTAGACAAAATATCAATTTTCAATTTATTAAAATTACAATATTTATAATTATAAAATCTTGAACATGCGTCTAACTTGTCATTTTTTGGACTTGGTAACATCGGTTATACACGTGATATAATTTTGTTTTTTGTTTTTACAACAAGATTTTGTTTCTCGTGAATGCTCAAGAAACTATTGTTTGTTGAAGAAGTTGAAATTCATCACACCCACGAGGCATTTTAACACTAATTAAAACAAACTAGGAGTTCTAGCACTAAATGATAAAACAAACATTGAAATCAATCAAAACAAACAAATCAAAACAAACATTAAACAATGGAATCAGAGGGGAAACTTTAATTGCGTTTTACTCAAAAACTAGTTTTGACACACTAGGTGCGTTTTCAAATGCAGGGCATCAAAAACATCCCCTGCTGTCCCTCTGGGATCGGCCTGCGACAGTAAAACGCCACTTTCTTGCCATTGAAATTGAGTCTCAGAGTCTTCATAGTACTTATAAAGCTTTTGCTTGGTTTCAGTAATGTTTTTTTTTTCGGAATAAATAATTTTTTAGGAACAATCGGCATGTTTTGAATAGCTGCGAATTACAAACGTATTAATGGAGCTTACTCATAATTTGACAGTATTATACTAACAAATGTTAGTTGTGTGTTTAAAGCCAACGGCCCTGGCAGCAGGTCTTACCCACTATGTATAAGTTGTAAATTTTTTTTTGCAATATTACCATAACGTTGTCCATAATTTTATATAACTTTTTTGTTATGTTTATAAATACAACCAATCACTTTTATATGACGGTTCAAACGTTATATAACTTGGACGCTTATAATGTGGGTAGCTTTATTTAGTTATATGCATTTATATGTTTTTGCTTGAAAAAGCTTATTTTGCATATTTATGGAATTTCTTTTTGTGTTTTTGCATATTTATTACTTTTGCGTTTGTTTTTGCATATTTATGGATTTTATGTGTTTTTATGCATATTTTGTGCAACTCTGTCTGTTTTTTTTTTTGGCATATTTTAGACAAATGTGGCAACCCCACATTTTAGTTTGTGAAAATTTGGTGGGAAAACGGTTTTGTGTTTCTCATTATTTGGTATCAAACCTCTCTGTATACTACATGAGAAGAAGAAGACTCAATAAAAATTTACTCACTTGCTGGTTTTGTGTTTACTTACATTGTTGGTGGTTGATTGAAACCAGGTAAAAATGCCTAAAATAAAAGAGAGCCGAAGTGAATTTTTTCAGAGAATGATACAGCAGTATCCAGATGTGTTTCGGACTGACAATTTAATATTATTTTGTCAGTGCTGCAATTGCAATATTGCTGGTGAAAAAATGTTTAATGTGAAGCAACATTTGGAAACTGCCAAACATAAGGCATGTGCAGAAAAACGTCAAAAAAACAACCGCTTATAGCTGACTGGCAAGGAAATAAAAATGCCGAATTTCAAATGGATCTGTGCAGAACGCATTTGGCAGCAAATATTCCATTACATAAAATCGAGGATCCAGCAGTAATAGATTTTATTACTAAATACACTGACCACGCTCCTCCTAGCCGCACGCTCTTACGTACGAAGTATGTGCCACAGCTGTATGAGCAGTTTATGCAAAAAATGAGACTTAAAGTTAAAGATAAGTGCATCTGGCTAACGGTTGATGAAACGACTGATTGTGAACAGCGTCTGATCACAAACTTAATTTTTGGAATTATGGATGGCAGTGATGAAGAAAAATGTGTTTCATACTTGCTGAACGTTGGAACACGTTGCAGCTCTTATGGCCAGACGGTAATCAAATTAAATAACTTTTAAACATTTATGTTCACATATTTTATATTTGCGTGCAGTTATTCAATATAAAAATGTGCTGTTGATTGTCACTGATGCTGCCTCATACATGATTGCAGCAATGAAGTCTTTGAGAGTGCTTTAACCTAAAATGTTACAACTGACCTGTTTTGCGCATGGACTACACCGTGTGGCTGAGTACGTCCGAAAACATTACTCAACTGTCAACGAATTTATCGCAAAGACAAGAGCAATTTTTTTTATAAAATCAATAATATTTTATTACTTTTTATTTATTATTTTAAGCGCGATCTCGTAATCGAACATTTAAAACCATGTTTCCAACATTGAAATTGCCGCCAAACGTGATGGGGAACATAGATTGAAGCTGCGGTATACTGTTGCGACCACTTCAATAAGTTAGATTCCTTTGTACAAAGCTTAAGTAGTAAAGATGCTGAGTCAATTGCTGATGCAAAGGCCATTTTCAAAAACAAATGTATTCCTACTGATTTGGCGTACATAAAGGCCAATTTTGGATGCTTGGTCGACAGTATCAAAAAGCTGCAAACGATGGGTCTTGTTCTTCACGAAAGCCTTGGCGTGATTAAAGTGGTTGGAGATCAATTAAAAAGTCTTCACACTGACTGCTTGTTTTTCTAAATTTTCAAATGTATTTAAAAAAAATCCTGGCTACCATAATATATTACAGATAAATTCAATATTGTTCGAAAATAGGAGTATAGAAATGATTTTGTTGATGCATTATCCCCAGCACAATTGTCCTATTACAAAAATTGTCCAACTACTTCAACAGATGTGGAAAGATCATTTTCAGTTTATTTTTCAGGTCATTTTTGCTTGAAAATTTAAAACAGCATATGATTGTGCATGGTAACTATGACATTTTAAAATAAAAATTTTATAAATAAAACCCTTTTTGTGTGTAATTTATTGCAACGTTCGTGCATATTTAACTGCATATTATGCATTTTTGATGCTTTTTAAAGCGCTTAAAACCAATTTTTTCGGTCATATTTCTGCCAGCCCTGGTTATATGATAGATCACAGAGTCCAATTTGCCTAAGGTATGATATCGCCATAACATATAGTTTTTGACATTGTTAGTTCTCTAAACACTGATCAATAGTTTCGAAATCCCAAAGAAACCAACTGGGATAATTTTCGATACCATTTTGGTAACAATGTCAATCATTCGGAAGAGCACTAGAAAAATTGATTTTGAGATACCTGAACTACAATCGAACATACCATCGGCATACACGGAGAGCTGTCCACTAAAGACTAGAAAGACTAAGATAGATGTTCCATGGTGCAATGATGGTATGGATGGTATGCTCAAACGAAATGCTCGCAGATTATTCAGTAAGGCTTAGATTAAAGGCAACTGGAACGCCTATAAAATAGCTCTCAATGAATATAATAAGGAACTTCGTAAATTCAAAAGGACCACGTTGCAGAGCTGTTGTGAGAAGATCAATGCCCTTGCTGAAGCTGTGCGACTTCTTAAATTCTATTTCATAAGCTCATTATTAGCATTTTTCTTGTTACGAACATAGAGCAATGACTGCGATAATGATATTCAATTTCCGTTTTTTGATGAAAATCAACAATTTATTATCATTTGCCTCATCTGTTAAAAATTGTAGTGGTACCATTACGAATTTACAACGAAACAAATGTTAAGCTAAAGATGATTAGAAAAAGAACTCTTCTTAAACCTTTTCTTTTTATAACTTAAGCTACGAGGGCCATTTGATAACTCAGCGACATTTTTTATAAAATATTAGTTTCTCGGCAAAAAAAAAACGTTTTCTTTCTCAACATAAAATCCTGTTAAGATATCATATAATTGTCAAACTGCCCTCGTGCTAACATAAAATAACAAAGTAGCAAGTTTAGTACTAAAAATTTAAGAGCAATAACTTTCATGAGCGCTTGTGATGACTCGTGTTCGGTTTACAAGAAGCTGAAGCTAATAAAAAAAATTTCTGGGAAACAGATGCTTGTACTCAATGCAATTACAACAGTGTGCATACAGATGACTTAACACCTTATTTTATACTTCAATACAAGTTCTGAAAACTGTAAAATTATTTATACAGTGGTAAAAAGCCAAACTCGTAGACCTCCCATTTTTTATTACATTTCAAAATTTAATCTTACCTGTAAGTGATAGATAAAGAGTTTGTTTATGGATTTTATAGTGCATTATAAGCTTTATTTAAACCATGTATATAAATATAAAATAAATTTAACACTCTACGCAGTAAGGGGTTTTAAAACATTGGTTATCTTAACCTCGCATAGTTAATATGACATAATGGCATAATTAATACTTTGTCTAGAATAAATTGGCTAGAATCATCAACTTCGTCTGTAGGAATTAGCTTCAATTCTCTGCTTTTTGCAAAAATGTGAAGTTTTCTCACTTTCTTAAGGAGATAGCTACAAATAATGTCGTTACTCTGGGGAATTGTATCAATAACACGTGGTCCATTATACAATCATCACGTCTTCACATTATACGCGTTATGCATGGGATCGTTGGCCTCGTGCAAGTGCCGGTTGTTACTGAGACCCAGCTTTTCCTTGAATCTGGACAAATTGATTTTCAAGATATCCAAATATACTCCATGATCCATTATTCTTTCGTAAGACCTATACTTGTATGTGACTCAATAATCTGAGATCCTTCATACAATATTCACATAGATCAATTGAATCCATTCAGAAACCATTTTTTCTTTTCTGTTTCCGGTATTTTCCTTACAATCTGGCACCAGATTTTACATCTTATGCCAGAAGATTAGCGCTAATTAAATTCCCAACACTCAAAAGGCATAGAACCATGCAGAATGTTACGTTTTTGTCAATTCTAATTAATGACGATTTACCCTCAGAATTCTTGTTACGTAATATTTCACTTAATATTCCTAAGCAACCTATACGCTAAGAAGATTATATACTAACTTTAATGATTTGTATAAATTTGCTGATTATTCTCTAAATGTTAATATTGTAAAACGTAACAATATTCTGTATTTGAACCGCTAAATTCTCAAATGAATCATTTCCTATACTAAAATTTTATTTGTTATATTATTTTATGATTTTAATGTAAAAATTTATTCCATAGAATTATGTAAATAAATAAATAAAAAAAATGCAAACATCCAGTAAGGAAAGACCTACAAACTGTCACATATTCTCCAACAGGTGACAGTGTTAGTTATATATGTTTTGATAGACGTTCCTTATTAGCTTCTCGCCACACGTATGGATTGCCAACAAATCCAAATATTTTAAATTTGTTCTTGACCGTGTTCGTGACATCCTTCTAAAAAGAAAATTCCTTTAAGCGATCTTTTTTATTTTTGCTGATGGAACTTCCTGGTTAATATACGGTTTAAAGTAGCCCTACGGATTATTACCTGATTGCTTGTGACAGGCTTTCATTCCAGTAGTAATTTCAGAGAAAAGGTTCTTTCTTACATGTTTCGAAAATTATTCCTTCTTTATTTGCAATGAAGATTTTATTATTATTTTATTTTAAGCATAATGCGGGCAAGGAGGGGTGTGAATATTGGCATAGTTATAGCTCATATGGAGGAAAAGTGCGGAATTTCAAGATTTGTGTATAATATGTGTTAAAAATACATTAAATAAAATAAAATAAAATAAGAAGGAAAAATTTTATAAGTGCCTAAAAGTATGCTAAACAATTGTAACCAATGCACAATTCATTGCATTTCATTATAATTGTATATCACACGCCCTGTGTTGAATTGTGAATTGTGAGCATAAGGGTGTGCTAAACTTTACGTTCTTCTTAAATTATTTATGTATGTAGATTAACAAATTATGTAAAGTGCTTGGTTATGCTAGTGTTCTTAAATTTGGAAATATCACATATAGATTTATACTCCCCCGTTTACATAATTGGTAATACTATGAATTTTTCGCTCGTTTGTCCATTAAAATTTTGTATACAATTTGTAAATTATAAATAAAATTTTCGATATTACTTCAGAATTCCTTTAATATTATTCCATAAAGTTACTTATTAAATGCTAATTTTTTTAAGAACAGGTTAATACACGAGTTTGGTTTGTATATATTTTAATACCTGTTCGGTTTAAACCATCTCTTATAATAATATAATTTTTTTACCCTATACCACTATGTGGTTTGGGTATAATGACTTTGTGCTGCTGTTTGTAACAACCAAAAATATTTGACCTACACCCATCTTTAATTATACCGATCGAATCAGAATAACTATCTGATTCGATTTAACGATGTCCGTCCGTCCGTCCGTCCGTCCGTCCGTCTGTGTGTCCATGTAAAGCTTTTAATCAAACTGCAGGTCGCAAATATGAATATATTTTGACGACATTTGGTATTTGATCTTGTATCGGCCATGGGATGAACGCTACTGGAATTGGTGAGAATCGGTCCATGTTTAGACCTAGCCCCCATACAAATGACCGCTATGAAATCAACATATATTGCCATAAGATCCAAATTATCATACAAATCTTAGTCAAATTGAGTTTGTATGTATATATTACATCCATTAATCAGTACTCCGAAAATGATCCCTATTGGAAAATTCTTAGTCATAGGCCCCATATCGAGCTGCTTCCCGATCTTCAGTTAAATCTATCAAAAAACAAAAATATTGTACTGATTCTTCTCAAATTTTGTTTGTATATATTTTTGCAAAATACAAGAGAATCTACCAAACATGGTCAGGATCGGTCCATTTTTGGGCCTAGTCCCCATATAGATATACCATCCGATATGAACTTTTTCATATCTGCAGCCGAAAAAATTAATAAAAATCCCACTCAAATTTGGTTTATGCTTATATTCTATATCCAGTTATTTGGGCCTGAGAGGTAGGGTCTCTAAACGCATGGTATAGGGTATCGCATAGTCGCTCTAGACCGACTATAATTTTCTTACTTGTTTTTTGTAGAATTTAACAGGTTCCCTGTGTTAGTCTAATAAAAAGAAAATAATTTATTTAAAAAAAAATTTTTTGGTATTGACAGTTCAAGGATTTGAAAAGGACTGATTAATCAAAGTAAAATAATTCAAATCCAAACACCTGAATAATAAAAACACAAATTCAGATTTGAATGCTTACAGAGTCCATGTATTATATACGAACAAATTTATAATTAGATAATTTAGAAACAGTTCTGTAAAATACGCAGACGAACAATTTGATACTTCGGTATATGGACGTACTGAGTACATGGTCCTGTATTCACGAAAGTTTCGTCAAAATATATTCATATTTGCGGCCTGTAGTTTGATCGTTTGAAATGTTTGAATTGGCCAACACGCATGGACAGATAGATGGATGGACATCACTAAATCGAATCAGAAAGTGATTCTGAGCCGATCGGTATAATAAAATATTTTTGGTAGATGCAGACATCAGCTCAAAGTCTTATACCCTTACCAGTGGTATATGGTATAATCAAATTGATTTGGCGCTTGAATTAAAATCAAATTTTCAATATTTTGTTTTTAATAAAATGAGCCATTTCCCTCATAAAAAATAACAGTGAATAAATTTGGTGTTGAATAATCCATTATTTGATATCAATCTAGTAGTTGATTTTTGTAGTTGATTCTTATGAAAAATGTTTCATATAATGAGTTGATCGACTTAATTCTTCCTCTCCAAGAAGTAAAATCACTTTTTCATTGCTATCAAAGTAACCCCTTGAATTGTGGTTTTAAACAACTTCGAAATAGAAATGGCTATTACCCGAATTAATAGTGGGAATCAAAAATTGATATCCATCAATCAAAGAAATTGAAAAATAAGCTGAAATAAAAAGTTTATATAAAAAAACAAGTAAGAGATTATAGTCGGTCAAGACCGACGATATGATACCCTATACCATGGTTTAGAGACCCTATCTCTTCGGTCCAACTAATTGGATATAAAAAATAATCATAAACCAAATTTTAGTAACTTCTATTTCGAAAGAATATACACGAAGCTAATTTGAGAAAAATATGTGCAATATTATTGCTTTTTGATAGATTTAAGTGAAGATCGGGAAGCAGCTCTCTATGGGGCCTGTGTTGTTTAATAGGGATCATTTTTGGAGTACTGATTAATGGATGTAATAAATGCATACAAACCAAATTTGACTAAGATTTAGATGATAATTTGGTTCTTCTGGCAATTTATGTTTATTTAATAGGGGTCATTCGTATGGGGGCTAGGTCTGAATATGGATCGATTCTCACGAATTTCAATAGCGTTCATACGATAGAAGATAGAAGCTTATATACAAAATTTCGTTGAAGTATATTCATATTTGTGACCTGCAGTTTGATTACAAGCTTTACATGGACACACAGACGGACGGACGGGCGGACATCGTTAAATCGAATCAGATAGTAATTCTGATTCGATCGGTATAATAAAAGATGGGTCTAGGTCAAATATTATTGGTAGTTATAAACAGCAGCACAAAGTCATTATACCCAAACCACATAGTGGTATAGGGTATAACAAACAAATAAATAATAATATTAAATAAAAAATAGAATCAACTGATATTGATTGAGTAAAATTTTGTGATGGGAAAAAAAATATTTATATTATCATATGCTAAAATGTAAAATGGTTCCTATTCAACTTTAACTGCGGATATAAATTGAGTCTATTGTTTAAGTCGATGAAAGTATAAATGGAACATGTCTCGGAATGTTGATCTATACATTGATCTGCATGCATAGATACAGTTAACGACACTTAATATAAAGAATATGTAAGTGTCATTTTATGTTATGATAACTGCTACCCTGGTTATCAGATGTAGCAACTTTCTGCAAATGTCATCAAACTTTTTTTTTTATGTAATCAGCAGTGACTTTTTTATAACAAATACGAAAAAATATTATGCAAAGGAATTTTTTATCATTCGTAACCGACAATCAAATATATTTACAAAATCACAACAACTACATAGCCAATTGTGAAGAAATTCACGTATGAAATTGAAAGATTTTTTATTTTACAGTTGAACTTTCGTAACTTGATTTATTTATTATACAACATGCACATACTCATGTACAAAGAACGTGAAATATGGAGGATGTTTTGCTTCAGGTATTTTTGTGGAGAAAACCATAAAAAAGCGGTTTATTATTTAATGCATACCCAGTAGAGAGTATGAATGATTGATGTAGCCGCTATGAGTTATGGGGTAGTTATTCGTAGCACTAAAGCGTAATACTCTGACCCCGGAATAGTATTACTTATTAACACTAAATACACAAAAAGGTGTTATGTGTTATCCGAATTAAGCGACGAAGTATTTCACCCATTTTCAATATTCCTGTTTGTTTGGATTTTATCCAAATTAATCCAAAGTGAGATCTCTATTTATGAAATATTGTCATTTCGTGTATTAAACTTGTCCTTTTTTCATGTAACCTGATAATCAGCATAAAAGCGACTTATTTGTTTATACTAGCAAATTCCAGCCCTCGAAATTCGAGTGCAAATTCCAGGATATTTTATTTTTTCATTAAATAGAGACCCTAAAGGAATGCTAATCAAATATAGCCAATTCACAAATCAACACAAAAAACAAACTCATTTTTATTACAAACAAATTTAATAAACACACACAGAGCATTGTATAATTATACCCTATACCACTATGTGGTTTGGGTATAATGACTTTGTGCTGCTGTTTGTAACAACCAAAAATATTTGACCTAGACCCATCTTTAATTGTACCGATCGAATCAGAATCACTTTCTGAGTTGATTTAACAATGTCCGTCCGTCCGTCCGTCCGTCTGTGTGTCCATGTAAAGCTTGTAATCAAACTGCAGGTCGCAAATATGAATATATTTCGATGAAATTCGGTATATAAGCTTTTATCGGCCATGGGATGAACGCTATTGAAACTGGTGATAATCGGTCCATGTTCAGACCTAGCCCCCATACAAATTACCCCTATGAAATCTACATAAATTGCCATAAGATCCAAATTGTCATATAGATCTTATTCAAATTGGGTTTTTTATGCGTTCATTACGTCCATTAATGTGTAGTCCAAAAATGATCCCTTTGGCCCCATATAGAGCAGCTTCCCGATCTTCACTTAAATCTATTAAAAAACAAAAATATTGCACTGATTCTTCTCAGATTTTGTTTGTATATATTTTTGCAAAATACAAGAGACTTTACCAAACATGTCAGGATCGGTCCATTTTTGGACCTAGTCCCCATATAGATCTAGCATCCGATATGAACATTTTCATGTCTGCAGCCAAAAAAATTAATAAAAATTAGACTCAAATTTGGTTTTTGCTTATTTTCTATGTCCAGTTAGTTGGGCCTCAGAGATAGGGCATGGTATAGGGTATCGTATAGTCGGTCTAGACCGACTATAATTTTCTTACTTGTTTTATGTATGTGTTAGTAGCAACTTTAAATGCAATTTACTCAAAATAAAGGAAAAAAGTTAAAAATCTGTAAAATGGCTAAAAAGAAATACCTTTCAAATAATATACGTTTGGTCAAAATCGGTATAAAACGGTAGAATAAAACATCGGGCACAAGAAATCGGCTAGCCTATTAATATTATAGATTTATTCAGGACTTTTTCAAAAAAAAAATTTCTAGTGGGTGGCAACTCTAGATATAAAATAAGTACGACATGGATATCAAACTCCATATTTTAACACGTTTGCCACTCACCAATTTTACGCGCTTTCAATAAAAACTCACCAACAAAAAAAAAATGTGTCACATATATGTGACACGAGTTTTCTAAACAATTTTATTAAGAGAAACTGCGTGTCACATATATGTGATATACATAAAAGTCACATATAAGTAACATGAGTTTTGTGAAGAATTGGTGTCACATACGTGAGTCACAAAATGATTTGATTTATATCAATTAAACAGAAATTTAAAAAATCTTATTATTATATATTCTAAAATTCTATTATTTATAACATATGTATACACTTTATTGGTTGTGCTAAATTTTGAAACATGGATATGGGCATAATCCAATTACATCACCCTCTGCAGGCTCCACATATATACTCGGTTGCGGTCCTCTTTTTATTTTTAGTGCACCCACTTCATCGTTTTCTTGAAGTCTTATATCTGGAAAATGACCACCAGTAGATGTACTGGCTGTTACTTCATGCGATGATCTTTGTGTTGGAGTCTCGGCCAAATATGCTTTTATAATCCTTTCTCTAAACGGCAATAGTGTTATGGGATTATCAACATTTATCTATACTAATATTATAAAGAGGTAATGTGTGTTTGTTTGTTTGTTTGTTTGTTTGTTTGTTTGTTTGTAGAGGGTAATCTCCGTAACTACTCATCTGATCTTCCTGAAATTTTCACAGAGTCTTACTGCGGATATGGGAAGTGCTATAGGCTATAATTTTTTAAATATTTTTAGTGGGCGTGGCACCTCCCACACAAAGTATATTTTTAATATCATATACATATATTGAGTACTATGATAGGGAGAGCTTTGCAAATTTGTGTGAGGCCACCTATTGTTAATATTAGTAGCTACGCCGAAAATGGGCGGGATCGGATAAGTGGGCGTGGTAGCTCCCATACAAGTAATAATTTAATATTATATATCTCGAGTATTGTGACAGAGAGAGCTTTTCAAATTTGTTTGTTGTCACCTATTATTTGTGTGAGTAGTCGGACAAAAAATGGGCAGTATCGGACCAATAGGCGTGGCACCTACCATACAAATTATATATGAAATGCCATATATCTGAAGTACTGTTGTAGTGAGACTCTTGTAACTTTGTGTGAGCCAATAAGTTATGCATGCGATTAGTTGGACAAATAATGGGCGTGATAGGAGGGGTGGGCGTGGCACCGCCCGTACAAAGTAAATATATGATATCATATAACTGGTGTACTAAAAAGAGAGGCTTCGACACTTTGCACGACACCATCAGATCTTAGTATGTGTAGTCGGAAAAAAAATTTGCGGGTTCACACCAATGGGCGTGGCAGTCCCCATGCAAAGTAATTATTTAATGTCATATATCTGGAGTACTGTAAAAGAGAGAGATTTGTGGTTTTGCGTGAGCCCATAGATTCTTTGTATGATTGGTCGAACAAAAAAATGGGCGTGATCGAATCAGTGGGTGTAGCACCGCCCATGCAAAATAGATATCTAATATCATATAACTTGTGTTCTATAAAAGGGAAAGACCCGACATTTTGCACGAGTCCATCAGATATTAATGTGAGTAGTCCAATAAAAATTGGGCGGGATGGGATTAGTGGGCGTGGCACCTCCTATGTAAAAAATATGAAGCACTACGAAAGCGACAGTCTTTTGACAAGTTCATTAGTTATCAATGTGATTTGTCGTGGAAAATACATCGCCAAAATCAAAAATCGCCAAACCCAAAAATCGCGAAAATAAAAATCGCCCAAAAACAAAAATCTTCAAAATCAAAAATGGGCAAAATCAAAAGTCGGTAAAATGAAAAAATGCCAAATGATATCCTAAGTTCAAGGCCAACAGTAAGTGTTGCCAGATCTAATATGGATAATCCATTTTCTTCTCATGGGCAGCTACATGTACCTTGCTCCAAGGTAAGAACGCCGAAAAATCTGATTATTGTTGTACCGAATGAAAAAACAAAAAAACATTATATACCAGCATCAGCAAGCATTGAAATAAAAAATCTATACTAATAGTCTATACTAACATAATAAAGAGGTAATTATTGTTTGTTTGTTTATTTGTAGGAGGTACTCCCCGTAACTACTTATCTGATCTTCCTGAAATTTTCACATAGTCTTACTGCGGATATGGGAGTGCTACAGGCTTTAGTTTTTCTAAATATTTTTAGTGGGCGTGGCACCTCCCATACAAAGTGCATTTTTAATATCATATATATTAAGTACTATGCTAGAGAAAGCTTTGTAAATTTGTCTCAGGTCATCTATTATTAACGTGAGTAGTCAAACAAAAAATTGGGCGGGTTTAGAAAAATGCGCGTGGTACCCCCGCACAAACTTAATATTAAATGTGATATATCTGAATTACTGTATTAATGAGAGAGCCCTTTAATAACGATTCGGGAGGTGGGGGAGGAGTAGGGTGTAGCGAAGCACACCGGGTTACATCTAGTTTTGTTAAAAATGTGTCTATCAGGTGCAAAAAAACCTTCATATTATAGTCAACAACCATTTTCGGTTTGAGAGTACTTACTCCTCTCTTTGATGTTGTGTTAACCATGTCAGAATTATGCTTTGTAGAAATCATAAGTACGTCCCGTTTGTCTGTCCATTTTAAAAGAATAACGCCTTTTGCGTTACGCCTCCATGCTGTTGTTCCTCTGGTGTGCTTAGTTTTTATAACATAAGTGGGATTACGTTTTCTATTTGCTCCTAAGGTTCCAAATATTCTGCCAGATTTACGCTTTTGTAATAGTTGTCAATATAAAGTGTGTGTCCCTTTTCAGCATTAATTAATTAATTCAGCATTAATTTAGCTACAACTCCAAATGAATGTCCTTTTTCATTGTAAACGGTAGCTTTTCCAGTGTAAACAGCCATATTTATTAAAAATCCATCTGGATTGCATAGTTGGTAAAACTTAAATCCGTATTTATGTCTCTTGTTCGGAATAAATTGCCAAAATAAAAGTCCGAAATAAAAGTCCTCTCCACAAAAGATGAGCTTCATCCAAAGACAAGTTTTGTGGGGGACTGTAGATTTTGTTTATATTTTGAAGAATATGTTTTACGACATTTTTAATTTTGTATAGACGGTCAGATTTATCACATTGTTCAGGGAAATAGAAGCCCATACAACGAAGTATATTTTCAAACTTTATGCGACTCATAGTTGTACCAAAAATACTTTGAAAATAAAGCGGATCTTTGCTCCAAAATAGTATCATTTCCGGCTTTTTATTAAGGGGCGTTGTAATACGCAAAGCAATTACCTTTTTTATTTCCTCAACTTTCACATCATTTCATCTAAGAAGATTAGACTTTGCGCTTAGTTTCTTATTTTTAGACATATAATTAGCGCATGCATTTGTTCACAAAACAATTTTCTTCACTAACTCGTCAATAAAAATCAGCATAAAATAATCTATTAGTTTTGCATTGCGTGGTAACTCAATCTGGGGCAAAGCTGCTTCCAGAGTCTTCAAAATCCATATAACTTTCACAGGAATTCAGAATAGTCTCTACAATTTCCTCTTCAGAAACAAGTTTTTTCTAGGACACTTTTACAAAATAGTATCTTCTTCTATTGCTATTGTGACACGAATGAACTATTAAAAGCGCATTTAAAGTTAGTTTTCATATATATTAGCAAATAACAAAATTTAGGGGAATATCCGAAAAAAACGAAATTTTAATATAACTGCTTAGCGTATCCACAAACCGCAGCACTCATATACATCTGACACCTTGCCAGAGACCAAACCATACAAGAAAAATGTTTACACATATATGTGACAAGAGTTTTTATGAAAACTTCCACGTCACATATATGTGACGCTAAGTGGCGAACGTGTTAAAGAGTTTGTTAACACAGAAACAAAATTTTTAGTTGTTTTAGTTACATTTTCCAGAATCCAGTTACATACATTTGAGAATAGAAATATATATTAAAACGTGTTTGTTTTTGGAAACATGTCATAATTCTTAACATTGTGTATACCCATAATGGACGTGTTTCAAATATAGAGTTCTATTTTCGATAGAAGTCATCTAAAATCCGCACAAACACGAGTATCGAATATTCGTGAAATGAGCCATATGCTTAAGTCGAATGAAGATTAAAATATTTTATTTTGCCATAAATATATTTGAATATCTTCCTAAAAAAGCTGCATGTTAAAAAATTGTTATACCCTACACCACTGTGTGGTCAGGGTATAATGTTTGTGCTGATGTTTGTAACTACCAAAAATATTTGACCTAGACTCATCTTTTATTAAACCGATCGACTCAGAACCACTGAGTCGAATTAGCGATGTCCGTCCGTCCGTCCTACTGTGTGTCCATGTAAACCAGGGACTGAAACCGACCCGAACCGAACCAAAAATTCAATCAGGTTCGGATTCAAAAATATAAAAAAAATGTTTATAAAATCATAAAAAAACAACATTTCTTTCATTCCACAAAATTAAAAAAGAAACAATATAAAATAACGACTATTTGAGGCGAACAAGTAACCAGCACTCAAACTATACCAAAATGGGAAATCCCCTTTTCCAGTTTAAGCTATGTACAAACATTATATTTGTGTAAAAAAAATCAGTAGACAAACGTTTTCATACAACCAATGCAAATAGAAGCGACGCAAACCGTGTACTAGAATATTTAAACTTTCTTAATGTAACCGTGTTTTATTTGTTGTCAAAAGTAACTTTTAAATTGTATTTAGTAAAGTGAGTACACAATCACATTCAAATTTAAAAATTTATTTTCAACTTTTTGATTTTTCTAATCATAGAAATGTCCAAAACATTTACGAAAAATTTATTTTTTTATGATATATGAAAAGATATATCTATGTATGTGCTCGTAATGCAGATATGAAATCAAAGGTAAACGTAATGCAATTCTGGGGCGGCATATACAACGGAGACAAGAAAACAAGAAAGCTCAAAATCAATCAACATCATAGAAAAGCAAGAGCAGAGCAAAACACACTTGAACAGTATTTAAATGTTATGAAGATGAAAATGTGTAAAAAAAAGTTACATTGGTTCATGCCTAAAATTAGTAACCGTTAATGGCCGTTCTATTATAATCTTTGAAGATTCTGCCATGAATGAAATAATCGATCCGATTATGAATGCATTAAAAGTATCAGTTATTAGTCATAATATAAGTGATCTTGTTAACAATAAAACAATGGACATAAGAAACAAAATTAAATGTGAAATATAAAAAAAAACCTATTTCAATTAAAATTGATTCTGCTTCTCGTCTTGGTCGATGTATTGTAAGGATAAATATTCAATATATATTTGAGGGACAACTAGAACTACGAACTTTGGATATGCATGAGGGTCAAAATTGTCAGACAGGAGCGTATATAAAAAATCATATCATTAGCGTTCTTAATTACTAAAAGACTAGTATGGAAACTTTGCCATGGAATATGAATTAAATGCAGCTGAAGCAAATGTGCCTTCTAATATAGAACTGGAAGGAGCAGAAACGTAGCACATTCACACCCAAATATTTTTCATTTCAAATGTGTGGCTCATAGTTTACAATAGGCAATGCTCGGCACTATATGTAATATTTCGTTTAAGAAAATATTTGATCAATGCAGAGCTATTTGCACAAAAATGTAAACGCCAAATATTTCTTCTTTAGCTAAAAAGCTAAACTTGAGAAAAGCCTTACCAGACTGTCAAACTAGATGGAATTCCAGTTATGACATGGTTCAAGCCTTATTGAAATAGTGAAGTTTTTGTTCGGAATTAATGGACGCTGAATTAACTATGAATAGTAGTATTTGCAGATGAATTAAACCGATTTTTATAGAATATAGCCTAGTTTTAAATTAGAGCTAACAAAAGACTACAAAATAAAATCATTTTCAAACGAATTATATTTAAATACTATAGAGCGAGAAAACCATTAATAATCCACTTTTGATTGCAGCAGCACATCTAGATAGCAGATTTTAGTTAATGTTAAGTCCCGAATATGTTTGAACAACATATTTTAAAAACAATAGAAATTTTCAAAAACTTACAAATGGAAAGAGAAGAACACAACTATATCTTCTTCTTCAGAAAATGACGAAGATATGCTCTAAAAACTTCTAAAAACTTCTTCAAATATAAATGTCAGCGGTTCGACTGATAATTTAAAAATGAAATTGAAATATATGAAAAATATCACAGACTGGAGCAACATAAAATGGAAACGCATTATTGTATCAAGCGACTCAGATTTTATTCGCTACGAGCGGTCCTTTTGAGCCTTGAAATTAATTTTGTTGCCACAAAGAACAAATTTAAAAGAAGAAAATTAGAAAAATATATTAATTATAAAATTAAATCAAAATTTCTTTGAAAAATAAATAAATGCCCTACTAATAAAACATTTGTACTTTTTTTTTAAATTTTGAACCCGAACCCTGAAACTTAATTTTTTATTTTTATTAGCACGAACCCGAACCTGAACCCCTTTTTTTGTTGGGTTTCAGTCCCTGATGTAAACCTTTTAATCAAACTACAGATCGCACTCTGATCGCCACTCTAATAAAAGGAGAAATATTACATATTTGGTATGTGTATTTTATTACATTTATATATTTCAACAACGTCGTATCTTGAGATATTTAAAATTTAGCTTAGCAATAATTCTCTTATTCCAATAACCTTAGATTTATAAAAAACGCCATTCAGGGCTTATTTGTTTGTGGTGATTTTTTGAGCATTGAACAATTGATGTACTAATGTTTTCAAATGAAAAGGATAATTGTTTTATAAGGTTAATTGTTTCATTCTCCAAATATCTGCTAAAGTCGATTTTTGAAGTGGCCTACGATCATGGGGATTACGGCTCACAGAAAAAGAAAATCAATTTTTATCGATGCTTTTTAGTGTAGTTTAAAAATTTTCCAAGCTGAAAATAATCTTTCAATGCTTACTTCCATCGGAGGCATTGCAGTCACAATTCTATCTGCATCTCTAATAATTTCTGGATAAACAGTGATTGCTTCGTCCACATTAAATTTTGATGAATGATCATATATTTATACCCTATACCACTATGTGGTTTGGGTATAATGACTTTGTGCTGCTGTTTGTAACTACCAAAAATATTTGACCTAGACCCACCTTTTATTATACCGATCGAATCAGAATCACTATCTGATTAGATTTAACGATGTCCGTCCGTCCGTCTGTGTGGCCATGTAAAGCTTGTAATCAAACTGCAGGTCGCAAATATGAATATATTTTGATGAAATTTGGTACATAAGCTCTTATCGGCCATAGGATGAACGCTGTTGAAATCGGTGAGAATCGGTCCATGTTCAGACCTAGCCCTCATACAAATGGCCCCTATGAAATCGACTTAAATTGCCATAATATCCAAATTATCATATAAATCTTAGTCAAAATAGGTTTGTATGTGATTATTACATCCATTAATCAGTAGTCCAAAAATGATCCCTATGGGACAATTCTTAGTCATAGGCCCCATATAGAGCTGCTTCCCGATCTTCACTTAAATCTATTAAAACACAAAAATATTGCACTGATTCTTCTCAAATTTTGTTTGTATATATTTTTGCAAAATACAAGAGACTTTACCAAACATGGTCAGGATCAGTCCATTTTTGGGCCTAGTCCCCATATAGATATATCATCCGATATAAACTTTTTCATACCTGCAGCCAAAAAAATTGATAAAAATCCCACTCAAATTTGATTTATGCATATTTTCTATATCCAGTTAGTTGGGCCTGAGATATAGGGTCTCTAAACGCATGGTATAGGGTATCGTATAGTCGGTCTAGACCGACTATTATTTTCTTACTTGTTTTTTTTTTTTTTTGCTTTTAACCACCATCGTTTTGCTTTTAATCGTTCCAATATATCTAAATAAGACGACATCCAGAAGTTTTTTCATAACTTTGGTTTTATATAAAAGTTACACGTTTGTAACGAATAGCAAAATAACGACTTTATTGCCAATAATATACAATGTCGTTTTAAACGGGTCCGGGGTGCGTCCTGATTTGGTGTGAAGTTATCTAAACATCGATCCAATTATCCTTCAAATTTAATGTGATGGGATAATGTACATATGTTGTAAAAATTTCCAAAAAAAATCTTGTTTTAATTTGTTTGTAGTATTAAAATAATGTTCTTGAAATATTAAATTGATAACTCTACTCGACCAAAAATTATTAAAGTAAATATCTGTGATTTTCTGGAATAAACGCGTATGTCCATTTTTGTCAGTTTTGAGTTAACGATGCCAAATATATTAATTTTAAACGTTCTTTACATGTGTTAAATTTTTTTTTTTAATATTGACCATTTCTGAGCTTTTTCTTTAAATAACGACGTAATTTAAATGTTTATTAAATTACTTTGCAGCACTAACGACGTATGTCAACCTACGTTTAATCGCTGACAAATTATTTTCTCAGAAAACGACACATAGCGACATACTTTGTTATAAATGAAAAAAAAAGTAAAATAATTTTGGATTATTTTTCAGTTTATAACCACTTATAAAAACTTGTGTGTTTAATTCTGTTATTTTTTGTCACTATTATTCTTGATACGTTGTTATTTTCTCATCCTAAGTCCCGTTAACTTTTTGTTGACGAACAAAAAAATCCATTTTTCAAGCAACAACAACTTATGTCTACATGGGTGGTTGCATTGGTAGTGTTTTTTTTTTTCAAAGAAATCGACGTGTGTCTACATAAGTTGTTTTATCTACACACACTTTAAGTGTAATTTACATATTGTTTTTTGTCCTTCTCTAGGATCTATTCCTCCGAAGATTTTTGACTCAAAATTTTATATAAAGTATTTATTGCCCATATCTACAAGACTATTAAATAAAAAGCTCTAAAAATTTTATATCGAGCCCATAATTTCAAATATAACTTTATTTGGCTCGCCTGAATATTTTAATTTTATGACATGAGCGGTTATTCTAGAAAACCAATTAAATTTGCAATTCGCTTTTTCCGTCGACTCTGATTCCGACTCCCAACAAGCAAACATTACTAGCGACTCCAACTCCACAGCCCTGTTATTGTGGTGCAAAATAAAATAGTTATTTGCCCATTATTCTAGGCTTTTTGTGTGAATAGTTCCACGCAAATGCTGTATGACTCTCAAATTTTCTTGCAAAAGTAATTCACAATGCAACATACCAACATATCGAAGATATCGAGGTGACCTTTATGTTTGTGCGACTTTTGCATGATTTTTTCGGTATAGCTGTTGTTTTTGTATGATATTTGCTTGATTGGTCGGTTGGTTGATATTCATAGGCAGATATATTAGTTGCATCATCCGTAATTACTCGTATGCGATTCATTTCAATCTAGTAGTCAGAAAGCATTGTTTCAGAGATTTTAATGCAACTTTATTTTTCACAAAAATTTTGTGTTTTTGGCACCAATAAAGATTTAAGGCCCAAAATATCTTTTAAAAGGGTGCTCAATAATCCTTTCGAAATCTTAATAATATCAGTAAAATCTCTAATTACCAATTGAAGATTTTTTAGCACCAAATCTTTGGTGGCATCGACGTGTTCCTTATCAGTTGTTGTTTTTTCTTTTCCTTGTCTCACAACGCTTTATCCGCCTTCTTGGAACTGTTTGTACCGCTTATAAACTTCGATATAACCTGCTCATCAAAGGCCCTGTTAACAATTCTTTAACATTTCTTACTTCAAATTCTTTGTTTATCAAAATCAGACATTGTTAAAATTAAAAATTCGCTTTGGGTCATTTACAAATTCACTATTGATCTAATGAAGATATTGACATGGACAGTATTATGTCAAAAAAAAAGTACTACCACCTAAAGAGTTAGTAACTCAAATCGATAAACCCACAATGTTTAAATTCAAAAGTCGTCAATTTTTCATTTGGAGACAGTTATATTTATGTGAACTTCGGTGATGTATTACTTAAATTCTCTACTCAGATTTTTTTTCTCAGATCGTGTTTGCTTTCAAAATGACTTTAGAGCTTTAAAGAAAGTTTAGTTTGTATTTATGCGAAATTCCCAATATGATCAGGATTATCTCTACTATTATATTACTATTATATTTATATAATTTTATATTTAGTGCTGATGTTTGTAACTACCAAAAAGATTGGACATATACCCATTTTGTATTATTTTCTTTAAATGCATTTTTTATTGGATCTTTTAATCAAATCTTAGAACTAATACCTCAAATATTAAATCTGGCCAGCGCTAGCAAAAACTTAATTCGAAATATATAAATAGTCATTGACTTATGCCGTTTTCTTTTCTGACAAAAAATGTCGCCCTTTTTGCCCTTTTTTGGAAAAATGTATTTTTTTATATATTCTGAATTAAGAGCAACCTTATATTATATATCAATCGAAAGGTCTCAAAGTGCTGTGTTCATAAATGCAAAAAAATTTTGATTACTATCCTCTTGGAAGTCATAGGGTGAAAATAAGCAAAAAAAAAAAGAGGAACAATAGGGAAATATTCTCACACTATGACCTGAAAGAAGTCAATGGCTAGAATTTTTTGTGATTTCCGAGGGCTCGACTTTGAGACCTTTCAGTTGATGTATAAGATAAGGTTGCTCTTAATTCAGAATATATAAAAACATACACTTTTCGAAAAAAGGGCAAAAAAGGGCGACATTTTTTGTCAGAAAAGAAAACGGCATTAGATTACCTCAAGTATTTGTTATGAGATCTTTAGTCTCTCTCCGTCTTAGGCGTTGGGGGATGCGATTGTTGTGAAGGTCGCCTGCTAAGAGATTCTGGTGAGTATCTAGTTTTTCAAGTTGCTTGAACAATTTTTAATAATTTCGACTTTAAGCAGCCGATACCCACAACTGTGTACCGTCGCACCAAGTGAGTTTCATGATTGAGTTATATATTTATAACTTACAATCAAGACCTAGCTTTGCATTTCTGCTAATTTTGATTCAATGTATTTGTTTCACGTAAGGCAGCGGTCAAGATGAAACTGCAGGTATTTTACATCAGAATGTTGCGGTATTTCCTGATGGCTTATTGTTTATTTGAGGGCATTTTTCTCTTCTGAGCATAAAGTTAATGTGTATACATTTTTGTTCATTTACTCTCATTTTTAACCTGTGTACCCAGAACTCCAATTATAAAATATGTCGTTGTAAAGGTGTAGATGATGTTGAGGGGTCCTCGTGAATACTCAAAATGGCCGCGTCATCTGCAAAGGTTGACGTAAACGTGTTTTCATTAGTTGGCATGTCCGCTGTATAAGGAGTGTATAGGAGCGGAACCAGAATGCTGCCCAGCGGAATGCCAGCTTTTATATCCTGAGGGGGTCTGAAAAAGTTGTTCTCCTTTATTGAAAATTTCCTGTTTGGGGGCAGCAACAGTTTCATTTTATAGATTGGACCCTCGTGCCAAACCTTATCGAAAGCTTGTGAAACGTCAATAAAGAGAGCATAGCAGTACTTTTTTTCTTCAACGGCTTTTTGTACAGCGATTACTAACCTATGGAGTTACTCAATGTTTTCACCTGTCAATTCTGAATCAGTTTCTGAGTCGAATTGGCGATGCCCATCTGTCCACCTGTCTGCAATCAAACTACAGATCGCAAATATGCATACAGTTTGTTGAAATTATCTATATAATTTTTTGTCGGCCATGTGACGATCGCTCTTGAAATTGGCGCAAATCGGTGCATGCTGAGAACTAGTTCTAATAGAAATGACCCCTACCAAATCGACTTTAAATCCCGCTTATCATATCATTCCGATATTAACTAAAATGTGTTAATAAAACGCATAGATTTTTTTTTTAATTTGCTTTTTATATATGTCTAACTAGTATCCATATTAAAAAGGTATCCGATATGACATTGTATATATCTGCGAATTACAAATTTATAACAATGCCATCCAAATTTGGTTTATGTGTATTTCCTATATCAAATTAATTGGACCTAAGGCGCTTTCATTAAACTTATGGTATAAGTTATCGTATAGTCGGTTAAGACTGACTATAATTTTCTTACTTGTAGCCCCAGTAGTTTGGCATAAATATATATTTTTCCTTTTAACACCGTACAAAAATTGTTTACTTTTTTTTTCTTGTAGTATTTAGTTGTCAATTCAGAAATAAAACCACAATGTTCATCTGGACAATTTGTATGCAAAACTCAATGAATTAGAGCGTCATAAATAATTGGTTAAATATTTTTTAGACATTCATCTAAAACTAAAAATGATTGGATTTAAAAAATCTCTCACTTTTAATACAGCTAAATTACGTTGCCTGAAAAAGAATTATTTTGCACAGAAAATGATTTCAATGGTCTTGGGCGAATTCTTCTTCAATATTATCCTATTGGGCGTAAATATTTATATTGAAATAAAATTTTGTTCAGCTGTTTTTATGTTTGCAATCGTGTGTTGTTGTTTTTTTTTTTTTAATGCCTCAGTAGTATTTAATACGAAATTATTTTCCTTCAATCTATCAAAACTTTTTATTACTGGTATGGTTGACTGTTAACCTGTAGACATTTCGTTTTTACCAAAAAAAAAAAAAAAAAAAAAAAAAAAAAAAAACAGAAACACATTCATTTTTCTTTTATGGGGTTTGCACTTTGTAATGGAATGAAAATAACTTAACAGGTTGGTTTTTATCTACGAGTTTAATTTAATTTAACATTATATGTAGTATGTTATTTCATTGCATATACTCGTACATACATATAAATGTGGAGGAACTGGAGGTACTTTTATGTGAATGAGTGTAGATATTCGTACATGTATGTCTGCTTGTTAAATAGTATAATAATGTTTCACTTAAATGTTTCGGCGTTTATATATAAACGAACTCACACTGTATGTGAAGGTTTTGTATTCAAGTATGAAAACGAAAGCTTTTATTCACTTTTCATGCTTTACATCCGCTTCTGTTGAACTTCTTGTGCTTATTATAATTTTGTTTTGTTTCCTTTTTCTTTGTTGATTGGTTCAAGTGTAGCACTTCTATATTGCTTAGAAAATTAAGGTAAATATGTCAGATTATTATATACATTTCATTTAATAAATGCTTGTTACTTTGTACATCTTCCACCTGGAATGGTTAGCATAATTGTCATCATGTAAGCCAGCTAAAAGATAGCTAAATGTAGTATAAAAGTAATGCAGTTTTTATAATTTTTGGGATCGAACGTTGGCAATTTTTAAGTGGCTGTGTATAAAATATAACCGAAATCGAGTCACTAATATGAAACATTAGAAGCCACACTATTTCATAAATAAAAGGACGGCCAATCAATGTTTTAACCAAAACCTTTTTTTATTTCCGAACAAAGCTATGAATTATAAAATTAAAAACGAAATTGACGATATTTTCTAAAGGGGTGAGGACAGCCTGGGAGAAAAAAATGATTGCCACTGATCAATGAAATTATATCATACACCAGTGGGATATTATTTTTTAATTTTTTTTAGTTTTGGCCTATGGTGTTAAATTCGGCTGTGCCGAACCTCTGATACCCGCCACCTCGGTTTGAGTATTGATAATAAATATAAACAATATATTTGAAAAAGTAAACAATTTATTAAACTTAATACCAAATTATTTCAGCAAATTCTTTGCTGAAGATGATTTTTGTTCTTATCAAGAGTTGGTCTATAAACCTCTTTCACATTAGTAATTCGCGCTCCAACGAGGAAAGATCGTTTTTGTCTTTTCTATTATTTCGGATAAAAGAAAACACGTTTCGGTGCTTGCTTTTTGGTCATCATGGTTGCTGATCGGCTTGCATTTAGGTTATATACCTATATGCATGCGTTTCCGGTTATATGATATAACCTGTCGTTTAATTTAAAGTTTTTGCAAATTAAATAGCTCGCCCTAACCTTCATTGCGAAAAAGCTCTCTGATTTTTTTTTTTTTGTTAAAATATTGCCATATTTGGAAAATAAATTTTGTTTACATATTAAAAAGGTGTTTCCTCTATTAGATTTTGTGGTAACACAAAATAACACAACACATTACAAAAACTAACCCAGTGATGCCAACTTTTGAATTTGAATTAAATTATGTTAATAAAATATATTTTCAAATATTGACTCCAAATACTACTACCTGGGAATTATTATCGAACTTAATTAAATTTTTTGGGTTTTACTTTGCCTACCATGAAGTCAAATTTTGAATTCATCATGAACACTGGTTCAAATAAGGGATGCCAAACGCAAAAAACCAGGTGTCCCAAAAATTTAATATGAGATAATTTGTTATCTTTATTTTTTGAAAAACTTCAAATTTTCATCCACAAAAATTGTGAAAAATAATAACATTCAAATAACATTCTCATCAAATTGCGCTTTATTTATGTAACAATTTTTATGTTCGCAATTCTTAAATATCAATTAATGTTTTCTTATCCTGAAATGCTATTAATGTCTCCTGAACGGCAATATTTTTTTTTTTTAAGTAAACATTTTAAAATGTAAACATATTTGGTGTTTTTTGAATTTCAATTTCTGTTTAAAGAATAAAATTTATATTTTAAAAATTCAATTGATGTCTTCTAAATTTCAAGTTATTAACGACGTTTTAATATGATTTTCTGAAATTTAATTGATATTTTCTAATTTCTAATTGGAAACCTGAATTCCAATTTTTAGAATTGATATATTCTTTTATTTGAATTGAATATTTAAAACGTGCATTTTTGTATTAATGTCAATAGTAATGCTTTATTAATTATAAACAATTTTTAAAATTTATATGTAATAATATGCAGAATAATAATTTTATATATCTATGTAGAACTGTTTTGAAAGCAAAAAAACTCATTAATGAATTTGTACACACAACAAAAAGTTAATGTGCCAAACTTATGGACAAACATATTTGTAAAAGTATAATGGAAAAACGTTGACATTAATGTTAAAATAGAAATAACGATTGCAAAGCTAATTAGAACAAAAATTGCGGCGCCATACTGTGCCATAGCAACACTGAGCAAAATGAAGTGACACTCTGTCTGTTAATACGAAAGAAATCTATTTTCCCTAAAACAAAATACATATTGGAGAATTTTAGATAAATTACATAATATACCGATAAATTTCTAACATGCGGTTATTATGTAACATGCGGTTACATGTATAGAATATATGTATATTATATTGTTATTTAATATATCGCACCTGTACCTCTAAAGTGAGTCAACTCAAAATTTTTCAATTTTCACTTTTTGTGGAAAACGATACACAGTGGTCATATCTATCCACTGTTAAAATCTTACATCGATTTTTCTAGTCTTTCACAAAAAAAAAATATACAGTTGTAACCCTATTTGTGTTATAAAAGTAGCTTCTTTAGAATCCACTAAACAGACATATTTTGAGTTGCACCCAAAAAACTTGTTATTTTTGATGATCACTGAAAAAATCGCAAAAACAACTACTGTTGTATACTTATTATTCGCAATTCTTTACAATGAAACAACTGTTTTTAAAGTTTATAGTAAATATATAAAAATAAAACCGTTTTTTGCCTCTACTGAAAATTTGTAATTTTTGAGTTGACTCACTTTAGAGGTACAGGTGCGATATGTATGTGTGTACACTGTAAACACATATATGTAAATATTATACACAAAAAATATAACATCAAAAGTTATTGTTGTGTTTTTTATTAATACATAAATTTTTTTTTTGTAAATTTACATTGCTTTTTGATGTGTAAACATCTATACGCGGAGGGGGGTAAATTTCTATTTCACAATACAATCACAAAAACAGCGTAAATGTGAGAGTCACATCTTACGCGTAAGATGTAACCATTAAGACAAATCGGTATGACTTATGATTGTTTGGTGAAAAAATTATTATATGAAATAAACTTTTTGTCGCTATTTTCTGCATTTTATTTATTACCAGATGTTTACACATCTCCCCTGTGATCGGACTCATATGATTTTTTTTAATAACAACTGGTGAATTATTACTCCCTTTATATTAAACTCGTAATGTCTGCTTCTCTGCTAGTCGACAAAATTTTGGATCGATTTTTAACCCTTTTCCCGTAACCCAATTGATTTAAAACTTTGCACGGAGGCTCGCGGCGATGACGGAAAATGATCTAACAAATTTTTTTTAGTGATGCCAAAACAATGGAAACTTTTAAATTTTTCTACCAGAGTTGATAAAAAAAATTTACAAAGGGTTAGTTTTTATTATATTATTACCACAACGCCTACAAAAACAACAAGTCCAGCTATGACAACAATACATCATTTAGAATAACAACAAGAAAAATATAGAAACATCATATTTAAAATTGTTTTTTACATTTTTAGAGATTTCCCTGGACCTGTTCCACCGATTTTAATGATTTTTGAAATAGGAATCTTCTCATGAATCTTGGTGAATCATTCTCACTAAAAATGATCACCCTAGTTGTCCTATTGAGGGCGCGATCGTGGCAAGAACAACATAGAAAATCATATTTTTACAAGACTTTTTTAGTTCTTCATTCAAATCTCAGGCCCTAATCAACCGATTTGGGCGGTTTTAAATAGCGAACTTGTCAGAATGCTAGTGAATCATTTTTTATGCCAATAAGTACCCTAGCTGCCAGATTGAAGTTGCCATCGTAATTTCCACAGACGGGCAGACGGACAGACAGACAGACGGACATCGCTATATCAACACCGCGTGTTATAAGGATCACAAATATATATATGTTTTTTTTGGGGTCCAGAATTTTTTTTTAATTATTACAAACGGAATGACAAACTTATATATACCCTCTGCGGGTACAAATAATTGGTTCGTTAGAATTCGACGGCATATCGTCTATGATGAGTCGCGTATTTCCATGAGAAATTCGAAATAATTATAGCTATGGTGGATGTGAGACCAACAATGTTCAAAAAGCACAAAGACAGCGTTAAACTTACCATTAACTCTTTAATGCCCGATATTGCCTATAGGCAACATTGTATATTTTAGCTTATAAGTCCCGTAATTTTTATTTTTTTCTCCTACGCTTTTTTGCTCAGAGTAGCTTGATATATTGTACAAGCCTAATTGAAAATATTTTATTGTAAGTATTGATAGAGATTATTTGAGAGCTAAAAATTTTTTCTGCAAAAAATGAGTTTACAAATAAAAAAAAAAAAAATAATAATAATAAAGGTATTTAAAAGTTTAAGTTTAAATGCTTAAAAATATTGTTTAAAGATAAGAAAATTAGAAAATAAAATTCAAAAATACTCGTAGATGGTGGTCAGTTATTTTTTGAACGGCTAAACCAGAATACAGAGGACGGTGAAATTGATATCAATTCATATTTAGGTCTAAACTAACAACTACATAAACTTGAAAAATGTTTTACCACGTTCCAATTAATTCGGGCATGAAAGAGTTAACCCAGATTTTTAATGCAGAAAAGTTTGGATCCAAAGTCGTATGTTTGTTTGGATAGAATTCGGCTGTGCCGAACCCATCAGCACTAGGGTTTGCAAAAATACCGGATTTTTCAATCGGTATAATACCGGTATTTAAAAAAATCTGAAATACAATAATAGAAAGAGCTAAACGTATACAAAACTTTATTAAGAACATAAAAATGATTCAATCTATATATATAAAATTCATTTTCTGTTTGTTTGTTTGTTTGTTTGACCGCTATACAAATTTTTGTTTTTCGACGGATTTTCCTGAAATTTTGTACACAAGTTCTCTATACCCCAGGAAAGGGTTCCATATACTTTTTACCGGCCATGCCTACTTATACGCCCACTTTTTATGTATAATTCATTTTCTGTTTTATTCATATTTGTTCACTATACAAATTTTTATTTGTCAACTGATTTCTCTGGAATTCGGTACACACGATCCCTGTACTCCAGCTAAGGTCGCCATATACTTTTTATCGACCACGCCTACTTTTACGCCCACTTTTTATATACAATTCATTTTCTGCTTTTTGGTATATTTGTTCGCTATACAAATTTTTATTTTTCAACGCATTTCTCTGAAATTTGGTACACACGATCTTTGTACTTCAGGCCAGGTCACCGGGTGATTCCTGCGGCCACACCTACTTTTACGCCCACTTTTTGTATATAATTCGTTTTCTGTTTTTTGGTATATTTGTTTGCTATACAAATTTTTGTTTTTCAACGGAATTCTCTGAAATTTGGTACACACGATCTCTCTCCTCCAGGGAAAGTCGACATATTCTTCGTACCGGTCACGCCTACTATTTCGCCCACTTTTTGTATACAATTCATTTTGTTTTTTGGTATATTTGTTCTCTATACAAATTTTTATTTTTCAACCGATTTCTCTGAAATTTGGTACACACGATCTCTCTCCTCCAGGGAAAGTCGACATATTCTTCGTACCGGTCACGCCTACTATTACGCCCACTTTTTGTATACAATTCATATTCTTTTTTTTTCGTACATTTGTTCGCTAAACAATTTTTTTAACGGATTTCTTTGAAATTTGCTACACACGATCTCTGTACTCCAGAGAGGTCGCCATATGATTCTTGCCGGTCGCGCCTACTTCTACGCCCGCTTTTTATACAAAATTAATTTTCTGTTTTTTGTATATTTGTTCACTATAGAAATTTTTATTTTTCAAGGGATGTCTAAAATTTGGTCACACGATCTCTATACTACAGGGAAGGTCACCATATGCTTCTTACAGGCCGTGCCTACTTTGCGCCAACTTCTATGTATATAAAACTTATTTTTTCCTTTTATTTGTTTCTTTATTTATTTTTCACTGGCTTTCTTCGAAATTTAGTACATGTTCCAGGGAAGGTCGCTATATGATTTTTACCGACCACGCCTACTTTTACGCCCAATTTTCTTATAAAATTCATATTTTGTTGTGTGGTATATTTCTTCCCTATACAAATTTGTACTTTTCAATGGATTTCTCTGAAATTTGGGTTTCACGGAAATAACTACACGGTGAACAAATTCCCCAAACTTAAAAAAAGGTACCCAAAAGAAATGAACACATTCCCCATTTATTTTTAATCGAAATAAAAAATAAACTTACTCCCCAAATTCATTCTTAAATTTTTACATATTTTTATTTAACGAATTTTGTTAAATATTTATTTTAGTAAACATTTGCATACTGCTCTCAATATATATCCAACAATAAATGCATTCAAAATGAGTATTCTTTTCAATAGCATCATTTCGTTGCGCGGAAGCTACGCGCACGGGCAATACAGCTTAGTTAGAATATCGGAATGATCTGAAAAATATGTATATTTTGACAATTAAAATAAGTTGGCAACAGCTGCGCGGCAGCACAGGTGTGGTTGCCAAACTCGCGGAAGCGGCGCGCGGCGTGCGAGCGCGGACTCGGACGCGACGGGTGCGGACGCGACGCGCTCTCGGAACACAGCTCAGCTAAAATATCGCAATGCTCTAAAAAATATGTTTTAGGAATTAAAATAAGTTAACGAGAACTAAGCGGCAGCACGGGTAGTAGCTGCGAGGAAGCGGCGCGAGACGTGCGGACGCGACGCGACGGATGCGGACGCGACACGCTCGCGGAACACAGCTTACCAAAAATATCGCAATGATCTGAAAAATATATTTTGGCGATTAAAATAAGTTGACCACAACTGCGCAGCAGCACGGGTCTGGCTGCCAAACGCGCGGAAGCGGACGCGACTCGCTCGCGGAACACAGCTTAGTGAAATGTCGTCTGATAAATTTTATCTACGTGAAATAATTACCTGTTGATCAAAATAGGCCACACATATACTATAAGCAGTTGCTTAAAGAAACCTTGCGACACAATATTAAACGTCGCATTAGTCTTTCATTTCTGAAACTTGAATTTGACGTCTCTGCTCAATGATTATCACTTATTGAATGAATTAATTCAATTTTTAAAAGTTTTCATTCCTTTAATTTGCGGCCCATTCCGTTATATTTGATGTTTATAAATAAACTGAAAAAAAAACTTAAAGCGGTTTCGCACCTTATTTTTGAAGCATTTTTGCTGCAGCATCTTATAAAAAACTTCTAAATTAAAAACCAAAAACTTTTTAATGGAAATAAAAAATGAATTTACTGCCCATACAAATTTTTGGGGAGAAAGTTCATTTTATTGGGAAATTTGTTAATTGGGGACTAAGTACTCAGCGCCTGGTAAGCATAGTGAACCATTTTTCAAGTCAAAGGCCTTTTTATCCCGGGCAAGGCCGGGTAAAAACAGCTAGTAAAGCAATAAATTCATTAAAATAGTATTGTTATTAAATTCAGTAAACCATTAAATAATATTTTAAAGTCAAAGATCTTATTTCACTTATTTTTAGTGAAATAAGCGTTTAAAAAACATAATGTGTCTAGGGTTTTATCGCCCAAACGTGACTTTATTTTCGTACAAAACATCCCAGCTGTAGAAAACGCTCTTTCGGAATCTACACTTGTTGGCCGAATAGATTTTAGACTTTCAAAAACCATTAATAAATATTTTCCCTTAATTCCTTCTTCTTCAAAAAAATAAAATTTCTCTTCTTACAATTTGCGCAATATCTTTTGGCTCCTGGGTGATTTTATTTTCAAGCTCAAGCGCCTGTTTAGACTTTTCTACTAAAACCAATTGTAATTTTTCCTTTATAGGTATATTTGATGTTGACGGTTGCATTTCCGTTGGATTATTTTCATTTATTGTATTATTATTACTAGAGCTACAATTTGGTGCAAATTCATTTTTTGTAAGACGTTTAACAATTTGAATGATAAGTTTTGTTATGTCAGGTTTACTGGTTTTGCGAAAAATGTCGTAATCTTCCTCAGCACTTGACGTCTTCCGATCAAAGAAATATTCTAAAATGTCTGAATATACTGTACGTCTTTCTTTTATTTTAATAAAAAGCTCTTCTTTAAGCCGGTTACTTAAAATTGTGTTTTGCTCAGTTAACTCGTTAAGCATAAGTTTAAGAGTTACATCTGCCATATATGTATAAGTTAACATTTTCGCAACATAATGCTTCCACTGCTACTTTAATTGGTTGCAATGCTAATATTGTATTTGATAGAAGTTCAAAATCATTTTCAGTGAATGTAATGTCCGATTTTAAATCAATTAGGCTTTTTCTTACACAAAGCTTTAGTTCAGAGAACCTCTCCAACATTGACAGCAAACTGTTCCATCGCGTACGGGAATCTAATATTAAGTTCCGTTCTTTATCAAATTCTTCTTTGACGTATTTTTGCAATATGGCATCATTTTTTGTTGGAGATCTCCGAAATAATTTTATTACATTTCGAATTTTTGAAACTAGGGGTGCCAAATCTGTATATCGAAGTTGATTAGTTTCCGATCCAGATGAATTAAAAATATTAAAACCTTCGGCGAATTCATATTCGTCTTCTTCTACGTCTGAATCAAATACATATGGTGTTTCTTCATTTATGGGTTCTTCTTCATTATCGGCAAAACTATTATTGTTATAGAGTATTTTTCGAATGGCCAATTGTATGCCATGGGCCAAGCATAATTGATGAATTATTTGAATGCTTCTAGCTACCTTTTTCATAATTGAAAGAGATGCCGAACCATTCGATTTTTTTTTTCCAACAGTATAATACATTTTTCTGCTGGTAGATGTCCAGAAACACGCGTTAAACCAATATTCCAAAAATTGTCAGCTGCATGAATATTTATATTCATATAGCGCCGATTTCTAATAGATGACCACTCATCGCAGGTAAGGCTGACCAACTTTTTTGTAATTTTATGTTTTGAAATATGTTCTGTAACCGCTTTGCGCACTTCTTCGCCGTATTTCAAAACGATTTCTCGAACTGTGTTCGGATAGGTTGGAACATTTTTATATTTATTCACCAAAAATTTCCGGAAATCATAGGAACTACAAATTTTACTAAATGGTATACCATCACGAGCAATCAATCGAGAGACAACAGCTGGAAATGAATCATCCACTGCTCTTTTAAAATAACTTGAAATATTTGAAGTACAAGCTTGATTATTTGCTAGATTATTGTTATTATTATTGATGAAATTTGATTATCAGCAGCCTTTCCTGCATTCCTACATTCTGTTCTATCAAAATAATACCACGGTGAATTTTTATACATGGGGCTGAAAAACTTTCAGTTTTTTACATACTAAACAGAAAAAATTAATTTCATAAATTTTACCTTATTTATAATAATTATTTTAGTTCATTTATTTAAAATTGTTATGGAAAATTATAACCATTTTAATTTGTATTTATATTAATATATATATTTATTTACTTATTATTATTAATGAAAAAGACGAAAAAAATTGTATAAACTTAACAAGCTTAGAACTTGGAATAGAATGAATTTGTATTTTGACTCTGTTATGCAAATATATAAGGAATTTTTTTGAAATGTTTGTTATGCTATAATTACTCACTCTTCTCTATGCCTACTACAATTAGTTTTATGTAACATTCAAAATTTAGCGGAAAAATTTTTGTGCTAAGTTCATTGCGAATATTTTTTCTTGATAAAAATTATTTTAGAAAAGAAAATTATTTCTGTATATAGTATATGCTTAGTGCCTACTACAATTATTTTTATCTAAAAATTAAATTTTAAGGATTTTTTTTTGCAAAATTCATTGGGAATAATTTTTCTTAACATTTTATATATAATATTAAAAAAACCCAATACCGTAAATCCCGGTATTGAAGGGCATGAATACCGGTATTATAGATTTGCTATTTTAGTTCAAATACCGGAATACCGGTGTACCGGTATACCGATATTGCAATCCCTAATCAGCACATGTTCCAAACACAATATTATAAACAAGTTTGTCAACACTAAGAGACAAAACATGCTAAATTTCACATTATATTGACTACATATTTCACAACAAATTTTAAAATTTTAATTGAAAACATTTATTTAATGCAATCAGCATAAATGTATATTGTTGTTTATTTAGAAAGAGTAAAAGTATAAACATGGTCGTTCACATGTAGAACAAAAAAAAAAAAAAAAAAGAAAGAACAAACATACATATTTATAGGCACATCTTCACATTTTTCAAAATTTTTTTGTTTTTTGTATGAAATGTTATCTTCACATTTTCGAACGTCATCCCTCGGCTTGGGCTCCAATTTCAATACCAACCTGCTCGACAACCTGACGAATGATATTACTAAAATTTATGAATGAGCGTGATTTCAACCGACAGACAAACGGATATCCGTATATCGACTCGATATGTTATAAGGATAAAGTATATAAAATTTACATACTTTCAGTATGTTAAACAGTGTTTCTTCTTAACTTGCTATTTTTACACTGTTATCATTCTTTTTATTTTGTAATTATAAACATATTTAAACAAACTTATATTTTTATCTTATTTAAATCTGTACACAACAACTTTTTTAAAATATCATACTTTTATTTTTGGACTAGTTTCATTTTATATCGCGTTGCTTTTAGTTCAGTATTTCAACTTTATTTTAATGAACATTGTTGGTAACATAAGTGGAAATTCTAAAGATGTGACGTTTAATATGGTAAAAACCTTGGCGAAACAAAAGAAAGGAGTACAAATCTGTCACATAAACGCACAAAGTTTAATGTGCAAAATTGATGAGTTCAGATTCGTTTTCGCAAATCAAATATTGATGTAGTGTGTGTTTCTGAAACATGGCTCGATGAATCTATTCCGGATAGCCTCATTTGCTTAGACGGTTATAAAGTATTTCGGTTTAATAGAAGTGGAAGAGAAGGAGGTGGTGTGGCAATATACGTCAAAAATACTATAACATGTAGTTTTCGTTGCAAGGCGGAAGAAAATGACAGAATTGAGTATATTTTTGTTGAAATCTCATCATCTGGAAGAAAAATGCTGATTGGTTGTACTTACCGACCCAAACGTGATGTACCTTTTGCCGATTTTATGAACAAAATGGAAATCTTAACCATGCCTTACAATGATATAGCAATTTTGGGAGATTTCAATTCGAATCTACTAAAAGAATCGTCGCTTAAAGATAGTATGCAGTGATTAGGACTTACACCAACAAATATTACAACACCAACACACTTTACAACGTCCAGCAGTACATTGATTGATCTAATATTTGTCGCTAATCCGTCGAAGGTCCTGCTGTATGATCAAATCTCAGCTTCCAGTTTTTCTAAACATGATCTGGTTTTTCTAGCCTATGATTTTCAGCTTCACCAAGAAGATCAAATTTTTTTCTCCTATCGTGATTACAAGAATCTTAACTATAGTTTGTTGTATGAAAATTTCAACTTATTCAATTGGAACCAAATATACCAAATGACTTCTGTTGATGATCAGTTGGAGTTTTTAGAACAGTTACGTTAAAAAAGAAAAAAGTTACCACAAAGAGTAAACCATGGTTTTCAACTGATATCCAGCAATCAATACAACGCAGAGATTTTGCTTATTCCCGGTGGAACCGTTTCAAAACGAATAAATTGAAACTCGATTTTCGCACTGCTAGAAGTGAGGCTAACTCTAAAATAAGAATGGCTAAAACTAATTACTAATCCGAACGATTTTCATCCGGATACATGGAAAACCATTCGAGATATTGGTATTGGCAAAAATAATAAAAATGAAAGCTGCCCAAGTGATGCAAACGAACTTAATAGCATTTTCACTTATCTTCCGACGACAGTAATGAACAGTACAGATTGGAACAACAATATTATGAATAATAGCTCCTCTTTTGAACAAACTCCATTCGAGTTTTCTTGTTTTAGTCAGTTTGATGTATTATCCAGTTTTTCATTAATAAAATCAAACGCCGTGGGTTTCGATAACATACATCCCAAGTTTATCAAGATCATTTTGCCATTAATATTGCCTTATATAACACACCTATTTAACACCATTATTACATCAAGTTCTTTCCCTACTAAATGGAAATATGCAAAAATAATACCTATTCCAAAATCGAAAACGGAGTATCGCCCAATAGCTATATTAAGCTGTAACACTCACGAGAGGCGTACCTGAAGGATCGATTCTGGGTCCACTTCTTTTTTCCATCTATCTCATTGCAAAATACACATGTATGCGGACGACGTTCAGCTGTATCTGAGTAGTCCAGTAAGCTCCATAGAAGAAAATGTTGAAAAGCTAAACTATGACCTTAATAAAATACATTTTTGGGCCACTGCAAATGGACTTTGTCTCAACCCGCATAAATCAAAATGTTTGATTATTCATAAAAAAACTTTTCAGCCTGTTCTTGAACATGATATACTAATAAACCATCAGAAAATCGAGATTGTAAAAAAGGTAAAAAATCTTGGCATAGTTTTCAATAACAACTTGACTTGGTCAAGCCACGTAGATACACTTGTGGTTCAAATGTATATAAAGCTAAGACCGCTTTGGGTAACTCTGTATTTTACGCCGTTAAGAGTAAGACATCTTCTTGCAAAGGCATACTTAATTCCTGGTCTACTTTATGGCTGTGAACTTTTTGGCAACTGCGACTACGCCAGCAAGAAAAAAGTAAGTATTTTGTACAACAATATTGTTAGATATGTTTATGGACTGAAGAAACGTGATAGCGTTTCGACTTTCTCAAAAAGTCTTTATGGAGTCTCATTCGATAACCTTATTAATATAAGGGTTTTAATGTTTTTGCATAAAATTATTTACACTGAGAAACCCCTATATCTTTATGATCAAATACAGTTTGCTAGATCCAGAAGGGGCAAAAAACTTATTATCTCTATGCGTCGATGCCTTGTGTCAGAATGGCAATTTTTCATAAACGCCACACGTCTTTGGATTCCACACAACCAACAATTAGTTAGCAACGCGATACATTTTAAGAAATTTTTGTTTAGTTACTTTGTTTAAATATATTTAATTTTCATTTTTTTTTTTTTAAATTCATGAATTTTAATAATTTCTTGTATTTATTTTACTTTATTTTAAATAAGTTATAATTTTTTTTTTTATTGTATTTTAATTTTGTGGCGAATTTTTGAACGATGAAAATCCTGTACTTTAATTATAAGACATGTCTTGTTGTACAGGAAATTAATAAAGAAATAATAATAATAATACAAAATGAATGGAGGGTATAAAAATACTAGAAATTAATCGTAAAATTCGAAATGAGCTCGGCTCAGTAATTTGCTTGCTGTTGTTAGAGTTAAGAATATACAGCGATATTCTATGAGGAAACAGAGTGAAAAACATGCAGCTTTAAAATGAAATGACCCCATATGAGTAATACTTACTATTTAAACCAGGAACGTAACACTTATAAGAAAAATGAGTTAACGGTTTTATTTAACCCTTAACATTGATAAATTTAAATAATGGTTATAATTAACCGGTTTCGTAATCTATTTTTAATTTTAGTCATCGTAACCAATATAGGTTGGAAATATTATTTTTTTGTAATGAATAACTATAGCAAACAAAAACATTTTTTGGTTACCAATACCCATTATCGAAATTAATTATATTTTTTGGTTATCGCTCCCGGATAAATATCGTATTTGTGATCTAATGGAAGCATTTCTAAAGGGTTTTAATGAATTTAAATATTGAATTGTCATCACTATATATGACAACGCTTGGAAAATTTTTAATTGTTAGCTTTAAGGATCCATTTTGAAAATAAAATTTTTTCACTGAATTCGAAACAGACCGGGTCTGAAAATTATTTGCTTACGTATATTCCTAGAAGTACGGACTGTAAGGTAAGAATACTTTCTTGCAAAACTAACGATACATTTATAGAACTACAATAAAAATACTACAAGTGTTTCAAAATTATAAGATTACTAAATCATAGTTGGCATTGTCGTCAGTGTACTTTCTGTGTTTTAAGTTATTGAATATTTAAAATTTGAAGAAATGGCATGAGCTTTCTTAAATTGAGCAAGATCAATTTATATTATCGGGAATTTTTGGAACCAAATGAATGTTTAATCAAAACCAAAGCCAGGAGCACATCAAAATATAGCAAAAATATAGAATTTGAGAAGCAGAAACAAATTGTAAAGTAAGAAAGTGCCACATGTACATGATTTTATCATGATTATGATTTTATCGTTTGAAAGAAACACAATTTACTAATATTTATATACACATGTATGTACATAGGTATATTAAAATAGTTTTTATTATAAATTTTTTAAAGTTAAGAATAATAAGAAAATTTAAACTCGAAAAAATTCTGGGATAAAAAAGATAAATTAAAATTCAAAGTAAAATTAGAAATTAAAAGATTCTTGCTTTAATTTAACAAAGCTGAAAACGCTTTTTCAACGGTTACTTGAGCCGCCGCGGCGGAACAGCATTAGCAATTGATGCCAACTTCTTTAAAAGCGGAAGAGTGGATTTATTTCCATGCCAGTAGCCTAGCATGTTAATATCGACATCTTTTTAGGTTTAAAATATTTAATATCGGCTTAAGTGGCCATAATTTCACGAATAGTTTCGTTATCTAACTCATCTTCTGAAGAAGTATCTAAATGGTCCGCCAAATAACTTTTTTTTTTTTTGAAAATGCTATAAAAAAAACTACTGAATATTATCTCAAATTTCTTTTTTTATTTGAAAGTACAATCCTTCCGGTTAATAATGGAAAATAATTTTATTGAAATGGCTGCCTCGGCTGGCCATGCAGTAGCCTACACGATCGGTCCAATTTTTAAGCACATTATCGACTGTGTGTCCTTTAAAGCGTCAATTATCTCTGGCTAGTTGGTGTAACACTTATCTTTGAGGGCACCCCACAAATAATAGTCCAACGGTGTCAAATCGCAGCTCCGAGGTGGCCAAACGACATCAGCTCTGCGGCTGATAATGCGATCTTCAAAAACAAGGCGCAAAACATCGAGTGTAGCTTCGTCTGTGTGTCACGTAGCGCCGTCCTGTTGAAAGCAAATGTTGCCAATATCCTCCTCTTCAATTTTTGTGAACAAAAATTCGTTCAACATGGCCCGATAACGATCCCTATTGACTGTAATGGCCACTCCTTGCTCATTTTCGAAGAAAAATGGCCAAATTATGCCTCTGGACCAAAATCCGCACCAAACAGTGACTCGTATTGGCTGTATCGGTTTTTCAATGTATGCGTGCGGGTTTTCTGTGCCCAAATGCGACAATTTTGCTTGCTTACATACCCGCCAAGATCAAAATGAGCTTCATCTGAAAAGATGATTTTTTTTTGGCAAAATCGGCATCTTCTGTAAGTCGATCGCAGGCCCACTTAGCGAAGCGAAAACACATTGGGTGGTCAGTTGGCTTCAACTCCTGAACCAATTGGACTTTGTATGGCATCATACCAAGGTCTTTATGCAAAATTCGTCTCAATGATACCTCCGAAATGTTCAATTCTTGAGAACGACGGAGAATTGATGTTGATGGCGCTTCACGCACACTTTCTGCCACAGCAGCAATATTCTCTGGTGTACGCACTGTTTTTGGCTTTTCACGCTTTTGTTTATCGATGAGGATGCCAGTTTATTTCACTTTTTTCACAAGATAACGAACATACGGAGCTGACGGTGCTTCTCTTCTTCCAGAATCCGTACGCAATTTTCGCACACATTCTGCGTTGTTCAAGCGTATACACAACCATATTCGTTCAGCAGAAAGATAAAACTAATTATCAGTCAAATCAGACATGAGCTAAGTGTTACCATTCACGACTTAAGCACTAGTTGAAAAAAAAACGTTAGATGGCGGACCCTTTACGTCAAATTGAGACAATTATTCTCTTAGCAAAGATGAGGTACTTCGATTAGTACATTCATCTATAGGAATAAATTGTGTCGAGGAAGATGGACCATTGTTTTCATTTGAATACTCATGATAAAAAGTGGATTAGTAAGTTTAATGTTATACTACAACTTTCAATACAAATATATACCTTTTTTAGTGTTATTAAATTAACTGCTATGTAACTTTTTGAGATGATGCTTGAGATGATGGAAGTGATCTACTAGAGAAGCGGGTAGAGCGAACCGAAACTCGAGCACTTTGAATAAGTTCGCTAATCTCAGAAGAATATTTCCCATGGTAATATCTATAGAACAGTGCTACACAACCCACATTCCGACGATGTTCCAATGAATCAATAGAGTTGGATACCCTACTGCCATGGATGAGCGCCAACGCCATCCTTTGTACACGGTCCAGTAGCTCCAAAATAGACTTTGAAGCTCCTGCCCATATATGGGAGTTGTATTCCGTTTTCGGTGGAATGTAAGTGGTATAGATTTTAAGGAGATCAGAAGGAGTGAAGTAATTTTTACACCGTTTTAGAAAACCTAGACACTTGAATGGTTCTTTCGACACTTGAAAAACATGCTCGTTCCATTGTTCCATCGTTGATTGAGTATGTCAGACATTGTCTGCTTTTTGCCCCCATCCTCCAAGAGGCTTGGCCTACAATTAAAGGAAAATGTGTGACAAATGCTGCCGTCATCTGCGAAATAATATATAGAAATAAAAGTTTGACCAAGAAGGTCGTTCAGAAAGAAAAGGAAAATAGAAGGAGAAAGAACGGAACCTTGGGGTAAATCTGAATTAAGCTGAAACTCATTAGATGAGACCACATCAATAACAACACGTATTGTTCGGTCTCTGAGAAAACTCGATATAAATCGAGAGAAGTCATTACCGACCCCAAATGCAATAAGCTTTGATATCAATGCACAGTGGCATACACGATCGAATGCCTTGGAAATACCCAGAGCAACCACTTTGCTTTTGCCAAAATTGCGAATGGATCGACTCCAGCGCTCAGAAAGTAGAGCTAACAGGTCTCCCGTGGAGCGATTTCTACGGAAGCCAGAAGTGAGTTGGCCTCTCGGTAGTCCACAAGATGGAAATTGATCATTCTCTCCATCACCTTTGAGAACGCAGAGCAGATTGCAATTGGACGGTAATTTTCAGGGTTATTAGCCGCACCCTTTTTAGGGATTGGGTGGACATTAGCAACCTTCCAACAAGAGGGAAAGACTCCCGCACGGTACGAAAGGCTGCAAAGGTTGGCCAATGACTGGCTGGCGGCGAAGAGCACTGTTTCAGCACCAGTAGTACTGGTATACCATCCGGTCCCGGAGACTTATTAATGTTGAGATCCGAAAGAACCTTAGTACAAGATACTCTTTCGAGTTCCGGCAGTGGTTGATCGCTATCCGGTAAAAATTAATTTTTTGCAAAAAGTTCAGCTAAAAGGTTAGTCTTTTCAACCGGGGCAATGAATATTTGGTCATTCATTATAAGATTTGGGATAGCAGAACTATCATCTGAACTTAAGATTCTTTCGAACCAGGGATCTAAATAACATGCAGCATTTATAATGTTATTATCAAATAGCTGCTGCTCTCAATTTTCAATTTACGTATGGAGTAGTTTAAATAAATCGAAATTTTGAGATTTTATCATTGCTTTTAAATTCAGCCAAGTTTTATAAAAATCCCCAAGTATTAACTGCACTCCACTCTTCATTTGTTGGTGGACTGTCTACGTGTTCTGAGCAAACATCTTTAAGGCTTAGAAGTGACTGCATCATGTCATGTGTTGAGCTCCATCTAGTTGAACATCAATTTATGGTTTGCATAATTTGCTCGTTTTTAAAATGTTTCGGAACATTGCACTTCGTAATGTTTTTACGACCTTAACTCCCAATTGAATACTATGTGCAGCGCATCTTATATATATTGCCGTTGTTCCATGGAATGGTTCATCATTTTCATCAGCATTGGTTGCCAGCAAATTAACAGCTTTTATCGTTATCCGTTGTTATTGTAGATATTTGTTCAGAAGTTATTTCAAACTCATGAAGAATTTTATTTAATTCATTTAATAAATTTTCACCTTTTTTATCTTCCCTCAATCTCCTTAACAGCGAGCGTATACACAACTGTCCTTTTGTAAAAGGAGTAAAACAGTATGTAAAAATATTTTCTCATAACTTTATTTTATCAAACTTGAACTAAAAGTTTAGCTAAATTGCTAGTTTCCATACATCATATATTCAATATATATTAATTATTATGTCCGGTTTCAAATCCCGGTTTGACAATTTTTATTCGCCATTTTCGAACTCAAGATTCATGGCTGCCATATAAAACCTCGAAATTAGATACATATATTGTAATTAACAAATATCTCAGTTAGGTCGAGCCAACATTATTAGAATCTCCCATATAACAATTCAGTCTGTATCGACTTCTAGAGTATTTAAAAACTAAACATATTTGCAAAAAATTTTAAAAGTTATAAATTAACAAATTTTTTGGTATTTCTTTAAGGGGGAGGGGTTGTTTTTTAAATTTTTTTTAAGATTTTTTCTGAATTTAAAACATGTCAAGAGTACTGTGTCAAAATTTCAAGTAAATCGGAGCAAAACTAACGAAGATACAGCGTTTCAAGCGACCGGCCCTCATGCTCGATTATACCAGCCTGGCAGCCGGGCGACACTCCTACCTAGAAGCTTCATCAAGTCCCCTTGTAATCTCCAAATTTCTATCTTTATAACACTGTTTCACTGTACGGAACTGGCGTTGATGATTCTGCATAAGTATAAAAAACTATAACCTTCTGTTGATGCTTATTTTTGGATTTTCGAGTATAAACAATTGAAATCGTGAAGATCTGGAACGTAATAACTCAAATTTTACTTGACTGATTCTTTTGAAATTTTATATACTATTTCTGCACTTAATCCGACATGTAATCAGAGGAATTTTTTTGCCTCTTTTTTCCATTTTTTAATAACAAATTCAGCGAAATTATTCCACTTCAAAATGTTAAAAAAAAAGTGAAAAGAAAATCCTGTGGCTACCTACATTTTAAACCCATTTCAATTTTGTTATTTCAGATGATCCTGTAACGAGTTATGAATTTCGCCGCATAAAAACATTTTTCCAGGCGCATCCGGAGATGCGCTGTCACGGAGTTATTTATTCGTATTTTAATTTTTTCAATTCTTCAAATGTTATACTATGACACGTATATATATGATATAAATAAATCAACATTATACATACCTTCGAAAAAAATCATGAAAATGATTCTTTTTGCGCCTTTCAACCCTTACAATACATAACATTATTGTCTTAAATATTCCTTTATTAAGCAATTTATTAGTATAATTCTCTGAAGTAACCAAATCAAACATTAATTTCCCTTAATGTTATTTCCACCTGCTGGAAAATTTCTTTGTTTTTCATTTGTTTTTTTTCGAAATAAATTACATCAATAATTAAGCAACTTAATGTCTACGAAATTAGTAACATGACAATTTTCTTTAGCCATCGCTTAAATTAATCATCTGTGATAGTTGTCTCCAATGAGTACAAATACAATAAACCAGTATGGTCGTAAACTCCCTTGACTTTCTTTATTAACACGATGTTATACTAATTTAATCCACAAAAACGTTAAATTGCTTATTATGTCTCGTTAGCAAAGGAAAAACACAAAATAGTAATATAACCGTAAAAAAGTCTATGGTAAACTTTAATTTCTCAATAAGCACAAAATAAAAAAAATGTGTCTCGTCTACCCATGTAATAGATTTTATAATAAAAAAAAACAAAACAGAATAGAATAAAAAGAAAAGAATAACAAAAACAAAAAACAACACGACTATACTATTACTATTACACTAAAAAATAACAAAGTGCAAATATTTACATATACACTCAAACAATCACGGTGACATATGAAGATGTTTAGAGAGAGTACGTAGAATCAAATAAAAAAAAATGCTTTCAATTAATTGAGTTACGGCAGAATAAACATTATATGAATAGAAAATACACTTCTATCCTGTAGGAGGACATCAATACATGTACTTACATAAAAATATATTAAAGTTGATCGAATTCAAAAACTCGCCGATGCGTTTTATTATGTTTGGATCACATTGATAAAAGTTTTGAATTTTTGTTTCGATAGTATTTTGATCCCTGGTCTAATATACACATTTAAAAATCGCCCATGGCTCAGTGAAAATCGTATTCTAGGGATCAAAATAAGAAACATTGCCGAAGGAACCATACCTCTAAAACGAATTCTGATGTCCCAGAATTTGGGTCGAACTTTTGGGTAGGGGCAAATTTTGAAAAATCCCACTTTGACCCATTTAGAGTGCTCCAATCGAGTCCAAATGTATGACCGACCCCCACTATCTTTTGAGGCCCGACCCACCCATGCCAGTGGCACACCCCCTGGAACATGCTCTGTAAATTGTTGGGTTTTGTTTCTTCTCTTGATTTGGTCTTGATATTTGTCAAGCAATCTATTCAATTTATTACATATGTACACTTTTTCAGCATTATTTCCATACCAAGTTTTTCCCAAATTCCAATCAACTTATCTTGTACTTGAATAGTGAATGATTTATAGGTAAACTTTTTTTGTTCTGTTTTAGCACGTTCGCTTAAGTAAAAATAATACCTCAAGATATCCAGATGGGTTGGTAAATTAATATCAGTCAAATCAGTAGACACACCAAAAACAGTAACATCATGCTTGGGTATATGACTCATTGGGTTTTCGATAGTTGTTGATGTTGTTGTTGCTTCATCTTGCGGTGTAGAGGATGGTGGATTCATTGTAAACTTTTTAATTTGGAATGGTCACTTCACTTATTATTATCACTATCACTATCTGATTCGATTTAACGATGTCCGTCCGTCCGTCTGTGTGTCCATATATAGCTTGTAATCAAACTGCAGGTCGAAAATATGAATATATTTTGATGAAATTTGGTATATAAGCTTTTATCGGCCGTAGGATAAACGCTATTGAAATTGGTGAGAATCGGTCCATGTTCAGACCTAGCCCCATACATATGACCCCTATGAAATCGACTTAAATTGCCATAAGATACAAATTATCATATAAATCTTAGTCAAATTGGGTGTGTATGTGTTTATTACATCCATTAATCAGTAGTCCAAAAATTATTCCCATTGGACAAGCCTTACTCATAGGCCCCATGTAGAGCTGCTTCAAGATATGCACTTATATCTACCCAAAAACAAAAATATTGCACTGATTCTTTTCAAATTTTGTTTGTATATATTTTTGCAAAATACAAGAGACTTTACCAAACATGATCAGGATCGGTCCAATTTTAGGCCTAGTGCCCATATAGATATAGCATCCGATATGAACTTTTCATATCTGCAGCCAAAAAATTAATAAAAATCCCACTCAAATTTGGTTTACCTTATTTTCTATGTCCAGTTAGTTTCGCTTAAGAGATAGGGTCCCGCATGGTATAGGGTATCGTATAGTCGGTCTAGACTGACTATAATTTTCTTAATTGTTTTCTTTTTAATTTATTCATATGTGATATCTAGAATAAAGTTCATAATATTCTCGGACTTGCTAATGATATTATTATTAATCATGTTGATGCAAATATTGAAAAAATCAAAGACGAACTTCAAAATTATTTTAATATTGTAGAATACTATGCTACTGATTGGCAAATGAAAATTACTTTTTAAACTCTTTCTTTTAACTCATACTGTATGTCTGTCTGTCTGTCTGTCGTGGGTCAACCCCATTCCCTCTTACGCAATTGATCTGAAACTTGGCCAATAGTCTTGTTGTGACTAGAGATTAATTTAGGGGTAGTCACGCACATTCACGCATAGTCACGCACAGTCACGGAGTGATCTAAATGTCATTTCCCCTCATCCGATCGATCTGAAACTTGCTGTGACAAAAAAATTAACTTTGATTTAGTCACGCACAGTCACTCATGGTAACGCACAGTCACGGGTGATTTAAAATGGATTTTCCCTCATCCAATCAATCTGAAACTTGGTCGATATACTAGCTGTAGAGAAAAATTAACTTCGACATAGTCACGCACAGTCACGGAGTGATTTAAACCTCATTTCCCTTCATCCAATCAATCTGAAACATGGTCCATAGACTTGCTGTGACCACAGATTAATTTTAAAATAGTCATGGAAAGTCACAGAGAGATTCAGAACTCACATGCATAAGGAAATAAAAAGTTTTAATAAAAACTTTGTTTGTATGGGTTATCGTGCATTCACATCTAAGTAAAATCTAGTATATACGAGATTTCGAGCGATATCTAGCTAATTTTTACTAGATTTCCCATACAAAACAAAACCTAGCTCGTTACTAGATTTGTGCAAAATCTCGTTAAACTTGGGAACTACCAAATAATACTACTGTGTTTTTTTTAATGTTGTAGTAGAAAATTAAAACGCAGTGACTGAAAAATTTACATTTAAAATCAAAAGCAAACAGCTTGAATAAAAAGGAAATAAAATATTAATTATTAACAAAAAATGACGTTCTATAAAAAAAAAATATTTAGTAATTGAAAAGTTATACTGACATGTGCCCATTCCAATCTGCTAAACAATAATTGTGGAAAATTTATTTGTTTTTGTTGTTCAAACAATACATTTAACAAATTCTGATGGTTTGTGCTTTTTTCATTTTTGATCTGTTCCTCTTTAGAATTTTCCTTATTTCCACTTTCTAAGGTTTTGTTTATTTTTGGTATTTCTAGTTTACATGTTTTATTTTAATGAGCTGTTTATTGTTGTGGAAACAAAATCTCACAAAATGTCAAAAAAAAGGTAGATGTAAACGGTATAGATTTTGACATGGCTTTCAACTAAAATCTACTAGATTTTCCTCAGATGTAATATATACATACAAACCCAATTTGACTAAGATTTGTATGATAATTTGGATCTTACGGCAATTCATGTCGATTTCATAGGGGTCATTTGTATGGGGGCTAGTTCTGAACATGGACCGATTCTCACCAATTTCAACAGCGTTCATCCTGTGGCCGATAAAAGATTAAATACCAAATTTCATCAAAATATATTCATATTTGCGACCTGCAGTTTGATTACAAGCTTTACATGAACACACAGACGGACGGACGGACCGACGGACATCGTTAAATCGAATCAGATAGTGATTCTGATGCGATCGGTATATTTAAAGATGGGTGTACGTCAAATATTTTTGGTCGTTACAAACAGCAGCACAAAGTGATTATACCCAAACCACATAGTGGTATAGGGTATAAATAGCGGATATTCTTTATCAATCAGTGTCATATTTTTTAGAAGTAAATTTAAAACCAAGCTTTTCTTTCATAGACCAAAAACTGCATGCCTCGAATGGCCGGTAACTCTCTGGATCTAAATCCAGTTTAAAATCTGTGGGCTACGCTCAAAGGAAGACATAGAAAAATTTATTGCACAACAAAAACAGAAGTGATAGAGGCAGTACTTCAGATAAGGTCTAGACCAAGGATGAACAAAATACAACCCACGTGCCATTTCGGTCCTATATCACATGTTTTTGATATAATTATATTTGTTTAGAAAAAAATGTTCCCATTTAAAAATTTTTATCCTACGTTTTAATTTAAAGTACTGCAAATGTTTCTGTTCGTGTTCTGTTTCCCTTTGTGTTCTTCAATACTAAAGTTTTTTGAAATACCGTTTTCAGTACCAAATTTTCATGGCATGTTAAGATTTTAGATAAGAAAATTTAACTATGGTTTATATATTTTTCTGTCAGTTATACTTTTATTTCTAAGTGAAGGCAAGCTGAAACTAAAGATAAAAAAAAATATTACTAAAACCATTTTAAGCAGTTGATTGTATGCATGTAAGTTTTTAGTTCATTTTGTTTTTGATTGAATTAATTGTAATTTTTATAACAACTCAATACTTATTAGCCCTACGAAATGACATCAGTTAAAAGAAAATTAGTAGAAGAAAATTTAAGAGTTTTTGATAAATATGTTGTTATCGAGAATAATAAATAAGTTATATTCTCAGTTTGTCGAGCTACAATAAATTGCATGAAAAAATTTACGACATGCACAGAATATCAGCAAATCATGGGCGTTTTACGCGAAGAGAGGTTTTATAGCACAGCATACAGATTTGTGAAAAATGCATAATTAATCGGAAGTTTTTTGGGAAACGTGCTACGAATTGTCATTATTAATTGCCATAAAATAGTCGCGCGTTTACTGAGGGAGAATTTATTAAACTATGTTTATAAACAGCAACAAAAAAATTGTCTCCTGATACATCAAAAGATTTTGAAAATATATTATTTATTTATCAAAGCTGATAACAAATTTGACCAATTCAAAGAAAAAGCTCGAAATATTAGATATTTTTTCCCTAGTTGTTGATGAGTCCACCGATATTTCATCAATGGCTCAATTTATGATATTTTTCCGTGTTTATTTTAATATTTCTGAAGAATTATTTGGGATTAGTTCACTGAACGAACGTACCACTGGTAGAGATTTGTTGACAAGTCTACTTTGTGGATGTGAAGAAGCTGGTCTTGATATGAAAAAACTTGCTGGAATTTCGACAGATGGTGCGCCTTCGATGATTGGAACATATATAGGTATGGTATCATTGCTGAAAAGTAATCTTGATAATCAAAAGCCTGAACTATATCGGTTGTATTGCATTTTTCATCAACAAAATCCTTGTAGAAAAGACTTATGATTCGATCATGTCATGAAGGTAGTCGTGTCAGTAGTAGATTTAGTAAAGAGGTCTTAACCATCGACAGTTTAAATCTTTTCTGGAAAAAATAGAAACTGAATATAATGACCTAATTTATTATTGTAATTTTAGGTGGTTAACCCGTAAAAAAATATTAAAAAAATCTTCAAATTCGATGGAAGAGATCGAAATATTTTAAAATGAAAAACAAACAACGTAATCGACCGGCGGATAGTAAATTACATTAAATTTTACATTAAGTGACCACAAATTTATCACCAAATATTTTTCATCTTGTTATTGCTAAAAAAAACAATGAAATATATATATATATAATATTAATAGGCTAGGCGATTTCTAGTGACCGTTATTTTGTTCTACCGTTTTATGCCAATTTTGACTAAACGTAGATTATCTGAAAGGTATTTCTTTTTAGCTGTTTTCCAGATTTACAGATTTTAAAACTTTGTCCTGTATTTTGAGTAAATTGCATTTAAAGTTGCTACTAACACATACATAAAATTATACACATGCTGTGTGTGTTTATTAAATTTGTTAATGTGTTTATAACTTATACCTATGGTTTGGGTATAATGACTTTGTGCTGCTGTTGGTAACTACCAAAAATATTTGACTAGACCCATCTTTTATTATACCGATCGAATCAGAATCACTTTCTGAGTCGATTTAACGATGCCCGTCCGTTCGTCCTTCTGTGTGTCCATGTAAATTTTATAATCAAACTGCAGGTCGCAAATATAAAAATATATCGACGAAATTCGGTATGTAAGCTTTCGTCGGCCACGGAATGAACACTGTTAAAATTGGTGAGAATCGGTCCATGTTCAGACCTAGCCCCCATACAAATGAACTCTATGAAATCGACATAAATTGCCTTAAGATCCAAATTGTCGTATAGACTTTAGTCAAATTGGGTTTGCGTGTGTTTATTACATCCCTTAATGAGTAGTCCAAAAACGATACTATGGGACAACTCTTAGTCATAGGCGCCATATAGAGCTGCTTCCCGATCTTCACTTAAATCTATAAAAAAAAAAATATTGCACTGATTCATCTCAAATTTTGTTTGTATATATTTTTGCAAAATACAAGAGACTTTACCAGCCATGGTCAGGATCGGTCCATTTTTGGACCTAGTCCCCATATAGATATAGCATCCGATATGAACTTTTTCATATCTGTAGCCAGAAAAATTAATAAAAATGCCACTCAAATTTGGTTTATGCTTATTTTCTATATACAATTAGTTGGGCCTAAGAGGTAGGGTCTTTAAACGAATGGTATAGGGTATCGTATAGTCGGTCTAGACCGACTATAATTTTCTTACTTGTTGTTAATGAGTTTTTTATCTTCATTCACAATAATAATAAACCAAAAAAGTGTTGGTTTGCGAATTGGCTAAGTTGAAAAATTAAGTAGCCTAGAAATTGTACTCGAATTTCGAGAGCTTAAATCTGCTAGTTCTAATTAAAACAAATAAAGAAATTATAGTCGGCCTAGACCAACTATATGATACCATATACCATGCGTTTAGAGGCCCTATCTCTTAGGTCCAACTAACTTAATATAGAAAAAATTCTTTTGGCTTCGGATATGAAAAAGTCCATATCGGACGCTATATTTATATGTGGACTAGGTCAAAAAATGGGCCGATACTTACCATATTTGGCAAGGTCATTTATTTTTTGCAAAAACATATACAAACCAAATTCGAGAAAAATCTGTGCAATAATTTTGTTTTTTGGTAGATTTATGTGAAGATCGGGCATCAGCTTCATATGGGGGCTATGACTAAGTCAAGATAGCCCCATGGACAAGGCTGAGAAAAAATATGATTTCAGGAAATACTTTATTACGGAACGTAGCAATAAGAGAGAATGGAGCGGTTTAAGTACAGCATATTCTCTAAGAGAAGATACAATCCTATGGTACACAGATGGGTCAAAAACCGAAAGTGGAACAGGGGCGGGAGTCTTCGGGCCTAGAACCAATTACTTCAAGCCAATGGGAATACACACGAGTATTTTCCAAGCAGAGATTTATGCCATCGATGGGACTGTCTACAGAAGCTAAATGAGCTAAGTAAACACAACAAGGTTAGCCTTTGTTGGGTCCCGGGACACATTGGGATTCAGGGCAATGAGCAATCTGATGAAATTGCCAGAAGGGGAGCTGCCACAAAATTAATAGGACCGGAACCATTTTGTGGAATAGGAAAAGGAGTATGGGAAGGAGTACTCAGGGAACATGAAAATTGTGTTAGACGGCAATCCAAAATGTTGTTGGGCAATCCAAAATGTTGTTGGGTGGCTACAACAAGAAGATATTTGGGTCTTGCATTGGATTGTCAAAGAACGGTCTGAGAATACTAACCGGGATTTTAACTGGTCACTGCAGGGTAATCACCAGAGCACATACTTGGGAACTGTGGAGCGCTAATGCACAAAAGGAAACAGCATATGGGCGCCTTCCAGATACTAGGTAGCGACATAAAATTACTAGAACCAACCAACATCCTCGAATTCCTGAGGGCTTCAGGGTTAGATAAGAGTTCATAGGGACGACCTATTAGCAGAGGGCAGTACAACAGATCACTTTGGTTGCAGTACTTGGAACACCTCTTTATACAATACAATGACTAAGAATTGTTTTTGGGTTTGTTTTTGGACTACTGATAAATGGATGTAATAAACATACGCTGATCCAATTTGAGCGAGAAAATTTAAGTCGATCTCATAGGGGTCATTTGTATGGGGGTCTAGGCCAGAAAATTAACCGATTTTCTCCAATTACAACAGCGTGCATCCTATGGCCGATAGACCATTATATACTAAATTTCATCAAAATATATTCACAGATAGACAGACGGACAGACTGAGATCTCTAAATCGACTCAGAAAGTGATTCTGAGTCGCTCAGTATAATAAAAATTGGGTCTAGGTCAAATATTTTTGGTATTTACAGACATCAGCACAAAGTCATTTTACCATAACCACATAGTGGTATAGAGTATAATAAAATAAACACATTTTTTATTTGTATGTAATTTTTAGCAAATTTAGCTCAAAATTTTATAAATTAAGTATTAACTTCAAATGTTGCTCGAAAGGACATGACATCAAAAAAATTTGTCTCGCATACAAAAAGTGTGTGCATCCTTGATTTAGATACCATGTACAAGAAGTGTATAACAGCTAAGGGAGGGCACATGTCGTGAAGAAAGCATTATTTTAATTATTTTTGTAATTCATCAGTTATGTCCAAATTAATTCGCACAATACTGTACATCAAAAATCGTTCAATATGTTGAAAATATTTGAAAGATTGTATACCTTTTTATAGATCCCCAAACATTATGTTCATAAAATATATATCAAATGAAACAATATGCAATGTAGCAAAAGTAATTAGAATTGAACGTTTTGTTATTCATAAATATAATAAGATATTACATTATATAAAGCATCAAATGCTATGAAAATAAATTATTTATTGCGCCTTATTAAGTTAATGATGGATATATATATATATATATATATATAGAACGATGTACAATGGATACGTAACACCTGAGGCCTTTCTATGTTTAGATAGTAATGGTTTTATAAAAAACACACGATATAAGTAGCAGTTTTGCTGACTGTATCGTGACTGATTCACGAGGCGTTACGTTTGACCATTGCAAAAAGAATGTATGTAATAAGGAAGAAAGAGGACTATCTGGACCTTCTACAAACCCATAAAAAGTGCCTAACCCAAAGAAGATAAAATGATTTATTAGGACGGCCACCGAAAACACACTTCCAAGGTTGTATAGACTGGCTAACAAGCGAAGTCAATCACGAAAAAAACAGTTGTATAATATCAAATAGCCTCTTCGAACATGGTGAGCTGTAGAGGTCTATGCAGCTGCCTGGCTAAGCACTGAAAAGTAAGAACAATTTTTGAAATAATATAACTCCATGGACTTAGTATAAAACTGAGAACATAGATTAGCTTCTCTATAGCATTTCTTAGTCACTTTGTATTACGAAAAGTTTAACTATGTGGCTTTTTCTGCTCCCCACTGCAAATAAAAAGCTTAAATCGAAATTAAATGATACTATTAAAAGTACAAACTGAATTTAATTTTACACAAAAAATCACACATGCGGACAAAATATATTTATTTTTTCTTGTTATGCTTTTATTACAGGTTCTGTTGAATATGGCGTATAAAATCCAAATTTAAATCTCAACGATGATTTTCCATATGCAATATTACCCCATAATCCATACCTCATAAGTGCGAATAATCCATTAATCCGGCACAAGATTTTGCAATGTATTATGTATTCTAAATATAATGCGAATTAAATGCAAACGACAGTTTTTTTAAGCCAAAAAATACGTTGTATTTAAAATATTTAAAATTTTTATTTAAAAGCGTATTTCACTGTTATAGCGTTGTGCTTTTATTTTTTTTTAATTTCTGCCACCTGCGAGATGTCTTGTCTAGTGAAAATTGTAGAAGCAATAAGTAAAGAAATAAAAATACGAAGACTTATCTATAAATCCATGTGAAATCCTAACAAAAGACAGTTTTTTTAACACAAGATTTTCTTTTCAATTTAGTCGCACCTTCAAGCTCAACACACTTTGCTCAACGATTCTCCAATGATTTCATCGTAGGAGCTAATTCTCCTGGCATCGAGTCATTTATTTAGTTTTGTAAAAAGAAATCGTCACTGGAGGATAAATCCGAAGAATAGGACGGATGAGGTAAAAATTCATAGCTCTAAACATGGATTTTTACAAATGCAACTACATATCGTCGTTCGTAAATTATTGTGTTCTATATATTTTTTCTGCGCGTGTAGCGGCAGAAAAAATGATTGCAGTGATTCTAACAATGTTGGATATATATTGGCATCTGTTATAAATTGTCTGAAAGGACTAAATCTATAGACTTAAATAAATAAATAAAATAAATAAAAAATCTGGGCATTTCGGAGAGAAAGGCACCACAAACATCAATTTATAAGACTTCACTAAAAAAACTGAAAATCATGCAATGTGCACAAAGTGCCATATCTAAACCTCAAGACGAATATCGAGATAAACGAACGTTAAAAAAAACTTAAATGTAATTTCGTCAACATGTATTAATGACGCATTATGGACGATGAAATATACCAAGAAAAAAAAGCGACGTTCCAGAACAATATTTAATTTTTTCAAACGATTTATAATTGTGGAAAAAACAGTTCATATGTGACAACGAGTATACTTAATACTAGTTTGTATATTACAGAATTTTATAAAAAGTGACTACTTCCAATCCCTAAGTAGCATGAGGTATCCATTTTTTGGCCTGATCTTGCATCATGTCTTTATCGTAAATAAACTGTTGAATGAGAGAGATGCGAATCCAGTACTAAGGCCCATTGAAAGAATTTGGGCTCTTGCAAAAAGAGCGACAATGTTCTGCACCCAGCAGAAGTATTACTGAAAGCACTATAAAATGCTCATTACAGGAACACCTGTAACACTTAAAATTGCATTACAAAATAAAAAATTTTCCTAATTAATAATAAAGGGTGTTTTTTTTCCAGCCTGATAGAACTTGAAATTGTTAAAAACAATACCAAAAATTAAATTTTAATTTCATAAATAATACGAACAATGTTGGCCTCCAAGGCGTTAATTGTCACTGTCCACAGAAAATAATCGAAATTTGTCAATTCGCATGACATTGGTGACCAATCGACAATTTCATTTCCGAAATCAATTTATCGCCTACCTTTGATTTCAAGAAATAGATGGCTGTGGTCGCCGTATGGCATTCTGTTGAAACCAAATTTACTCGGATTAATGTCGTCCATATTTACAAACAAGAAACCAATGCTTATGGTGTGGTAGCGCGAGCTCCGGCTTTATTTCCGAAGAAATAAAGTACCATGATGCCACCAGCAAACTGTGAATTTTTCTAGATGTAGGGTCTGTTGTGGATTGGCCTCACTCCAATTGTGGCAATTTTCTTTATTAACAAATCCATTTAGCCAAATATGGGCCTCATCGCTGCACACAATTTTTAGATAAAACATCAGGTCACTTTCCAACTGCTCTGGAGCCTAAGCGGCGAAAGAACGACGCACAGTGGCGCCCGTAGAGCAAACGAGGTTGCAAAAATCAAAATTTTCATGTGCGCCGAAGTTTTGAATAAACCCCTGTTATAGGAAACTTTTTAACGATTTCAAATATGCTACTCTTAATAATATCGTATTTTTAGTTTAAAAGATATAACCGTTCAAAGTTGACCGACTTTCGGTTTTCAAAAAAACACACAATTTTTAGTCAATTTGTTGCGATTTCAGGTGTAATATCACGAAAAATTGGTAACGAATCGCCTTATTTTTTGTTTGTATTGATTGATGTATTTATTAAATGTATAATGATAAAAAAAATTTGTGTTAACTTTGTGTTTCTCCTGGTAAATCACTATTTAAAAACTATCCGTTTTTTTCACTATTTTTCAACTTTGACGGAAAATAAAAAAAATCTATATTTTTCTATATTTGCCATATTTGCAAAACATGTTCTTTGACTATTTCTTTATATAATTCAAAAGGCTTTATCTGCCCGTACGTGGCCGTTTGGCTTCTAGAGGTAAAAAAGGTTAAAAAGACATGGTTGCAGAAATTGTATGGCGTGCATCCCTTACATGTTTTGACTGACAGTAGTTTGATCTAATAGTTTGAAAATTGCATTTTAAGTCGGTTGTCTACCTGTGAGCCTCTGCCAAAGTCTACTCCCAATATTCTGTTACAGACAGAGGATGCACAAAAAACTACTCATTGAAATTCGCAGGTACGCACCTCACTTAAAAATTACTTTGGAGTACAAATGGTCAAGAACAATATTGACTTATGGTCCCTCCAGGTAGGCACAAATCTTATTTAGACACGAGCATAATACCAAAATTGCATAATTCAGCCTAAATCCATATGTGTGCAGGGAACAGGTAAATTTTTAGGCATGGTAGCATAAGCCTATATATTGCAAAATAAGCATAATGCCTGGATTAGTCTACGACTGAAAGTTGGCGCAACAGTTTAGAAGGTCAACCACACCAAAGTTTTTCACGGAAGCTGCTTTAGAAGAACTTGATAGCTTATACGGAAATATTGAGAGAAGCGAAATTATAAAAACTAATTTTTATCTGATATATGCAAATATTAAGGTAAAATGGGTGAAATCTAATCGAACCATTCAGAATTTCAACGCCAAAATACGAGGAGTGGCTTAACGAAGACACCATCCTGGATATTTTGTGCAGCAGATAAACCCACCACATCAACCAGAGGAGCAAAAGGAAGGCCATCAATGACTTGGTGCCACCAATGACTTGACCACGAAACATTTATCGGACGCGCTCTCTATTATATATACAAAGGATAGTGAAAGAGTTAGGTCGCAGATTACAAAATCTGTTGCTGATGCAAGCCCACTGCGATTAGAAAGGATTAAGGACAGCATTCCCACGCCCACAAACGCACACATTAACAAGTAAGAAAATTTTAGTCGGTCTAGACGATACGCTATACTATGCGTTTAGAAACCCTATCTCTTAGGCCCAACTAACTGGACATAGAAAATAAGCAAAAACCAAATTTGAGTGGGATTTTTATTAATTTTTTTGGCTGCAGATATGAAAAAGTTCATATCGGATGCTATATCTATATGGGGACTAGGTCAAAAAATGGACCAATTCTGATCATGTTTGGTAAAGTGTCTTGTATTTTGCAAAATATATACAAACAAAATTTGAGAAGAATCAGTGCAATATTTTTGTTTTTAATAGATTTAAGTGAAGATCGGGAAGCAGTCTATATGGGGCCAAAGGGATCATTTTTGGACTACTCATTAATGGATGTAATGAACGCATACAAACCTAATTTGAATAAGATCTATATGACAATTTGGATCTTATGTCAATTTATGTCGATTCCATACGGGTAATTTGTATGGCGGCTAGGTCTGAACATGGACCGATTCTCACCAATTTCAATAGCGTTCATCCCATGGCCGATAAAAGCTTATATACCAAATTTCATCACGGACGGCTATTGCTAAATCAACTTAAAAAGTGATTCTGATTCGATCGGTATAATTAAAGATGGGTCTAGGTCAAACAAAGTCATTATACCCAAACCACATAGTGGTATAGTATGGTTCCGAAGGAGCCTTGGCCTTGTTTATGGACTTACAACTTTCCAAAGAAAAATATGAGATACTACGGGCATCCTTGATGCGACACGGGGCTGACGTTTTACCAGGATACAAGCATATTACGCAAGCCAAAATAAATTCACGTCCACTGCATACGGAGTTTACGGAAGTCTCTATGAAAGCCAGTCTGCAGGATCTCATGGGCCATACGGTTGTTGGAGAGTCTTCCAGAAAATGAGGTGAAAATTCTTCCTGAGAAACTGACATTGATCAGCAAATGGGGCTGCGATGGATCATCTGGACAAAGCGTTTATAAGCAAAGGATATCTTCCGATGACGCTACAATATCGGACGGAAATATGTTTATGGCATCTGTTGTTCCTTTGCGGCTAAAATCTGATGTTTCCCCACACTGGAAAAATCCACGTCCGTCATCAGTGCATTATTGCCGACCAATAATGTTTCAGTTTGCAAGGGAATCGGTAGAACTCATAAGGATCACGGTGAAGGACATTGAAGAACAAATAAGCAAGATTAAGCCTACAAAGCTGCAAATTGGAGAAGGAAAATATATTGAATGCAATTACGAGTTTCACCTGACCATGGTTGACGGAAAAGTCGTAAACGAACTGACAGGAAGAACCTCAACATTGTCATGCCCGATTTGCAAAAAGAGTCAGAAGAACTTTGGTAATTTAAACGATTCTACAAACGAGGAGAATTACGAATATGCAATGTCACCATTGCACGCAAGGATAAGGTGTATGGAGTTCTTGCTAAAACTGGCATATACCCTACCATAAGAGGAGGAAACTTTCGATGAAAATACATCAATAAAGGATAAGGAAAAGATCAGAAAGAAGCAAACACAAGATGCTTTTTTTAAACAAGTTGGACTAAAAGTAGACTGTCCCAAGCACGGATACGGTAACTCAAGCGATGGAAACACTTCTAGGAGATTTTTTGAAAAATGATGAGGCAGTAACTAGAATCGCTGGAATAGCCAATCAAATCGTGAAAAGATCGGGAACGATCTTGAATGTTTTAAACTGCAAAGAAAATTTCAATTTTACAAAATATGGAGAATATGCATCGAAAATTGCATCTCTTTTAGCAGAAATGTATCCACAGAAGAAGTTGACCCCGACCGTCCATAAAATATTGGCGCATGGCAAAGATATAATTGAGTACCAACCAGTCTTTGCCAATTGGAGAGCTTTCTGAAGAAGCAGAGGAGTCTCTTAACAAATTTTATAAAAAATATAGATTGCAGAACACATTCAAAGCATCAAGGGTAAGGCAAAATGAGGACCTCTTCAACATGTTGGCAGCATCTTCCGATCCACATATTTCTTCCCTGCGGCATGTGAAGTCACGAATAGAGTTAGAAAATAATTATAGTTTAGAAATGATTAGTCTTTTAGATATACCTTCTCTTACGAATTGTGATGAATATTTTACAGAAAATTGAAAAAATAAATTTAAAAAAGAAGTAATTTTTTTTTTAATTTGTTGGTTAATAATTTAAAACATAAAACCCTAAAGAAAAAAATTAAAAACAATCTAAAAATAATTTTTTTTAGTTACCATAAAATTGATTTTTCTACAAATTTTAACTTTGATAACCCATAAGTAGGCCCCTACAAAGCATAGCACCCTTTCCAAACGCTCATTTCATAGGCTGAACAGTTATCTATCATATGCTGTTTAAACTGTTTAATTATGTTATTCGGTTCAAAAGATATGATTTTTGCAACTAAAAAACTTAAATGGCGCCACTGTGCGACGAGGCCCATTTCAGACCCTGCTACGGCTATATATAACAAGCAAAATTACCGCATTTGGGGAACGAAGAATCCACACGAGATCCAGGAAGTGCCATTTCATGACCAAGAAGTGACTTTTTGAGTCGGCATTTGCGTCAAAACAATCAGGGCCATTTGTCGTCAGAAAGGGCGAAACTGTCGATTGAAAGCGGCATCGGTGAATCCTGGCTTATTATGTCTGCAGAAAATGTATGAAAATAGTCCGGAAGAATACTGGTTTCAACAAGATGCCACACGGTATCTGTAACAAAAATTCCCTGGGCAGGAGATGTCAATAATGATGACATTGTCTGGCCACCCAAGTCCGATCCCCCGCACTCCTTTTTGTGGGTTTATTTCAAATGCAAGGCTATGGAAAATGCAGCAAAAAAGGTACAGTAAAAGGCACATAAAGCAGAGCCGGTTATTTAGTTGGCATTGTATTCAAAGAATTGTCCTAATATATTGGAAATCGGTTCTTGCTTTTTAGTTATTCAGTATTCACATAACTACATAATAGGTGGCGCATCCTGTTTATACAGTGGACGCTATTTGATTAAATTTAATGAATTTAATCAGACTATATTTTACTGTTACTTAGGGTAAAGATTTTAATCATTATGTAAATCATTTTAAATATTAAAAAAAAACATTATTACTTATTATTTGTTCAGTAATAATTCGTTTGTCATAATAATTACTACCATAACAGTAATTGAGTTAAATTTTATTTATTTTATTTTTTTTTTTATGTGTAAACATCTATACGTGCAGGGGGGTAAATTTCTATTTCACAATACAATCACAAAAACAGCGTAACTCATATCGGTGTGAGCTGAAGCAGATAACGCGGTGTGACTTATGATTGTATTGGTGAAAAAATTATGATAAGTTCTTTTCTAAACATTTTCCAATTTTCTTTCAAAAAACATCAATTGTATTTCAGAAAACATCAATATAATTTCAGAAAACATCACTTGAATTTCAGAAAACATAAATAGAATTTCAGAAAACATCAATATAATTTCAGAAAACATCATTTGAATTCCAGAAAACATAAATAGAATTTCAGAAAACATCAATTGTATTTCAGAAAACATCATTTGATTTTCAGAATACATAAATAGAATTTCAGAAAACATCAATTGTATTTCAGAAAACATCAATTGAATTTCAGAAAACATCAATATAATTTCAGAAAACATCATTCGAGTTTCAGAAAACATCAATTGAATTTCAGAAAACATCAATAGAATTTCAGAAAACATCAATATAATTTCAGAAAACATCATTCGAGTTTCACAAAACATCATTTGAATTTCAGAAAACATAAATAGAATATCAGAAAACATCAATATAATTTCAGAAAAGATCATTCCAGTTTCTGAAAACATGAATTGAATTTCAGAAAACATTAATAGAATTTCAGAAAACATCAATTGTATTTCAGAAAACATCAATAAAATTTCAGATATCATCAATGGAATTTCAGAAAACATCAATATAGTTCCAGAAGACATCAATTGTATTTCAGAAAACATCATTTGATTTTCAGAATACATAAATAGAATTTCAGAAAACATTAATTGTATTTCAGAAAACATCAATTGAATTTCAGAAAACATCAATATAATTTCAGAAAACATCATTCGAGTTTCAGAAAACATCAATTCAATTTCAGAAAACATCGATAGAATTTCAGAAAACATCAATATAATTTCAGAAAACATCATTCGAGTTTCAGAAAACATCAATAAAATTTCAGAAAACATCAATGGAATTTCAGAAAACATCAATATAGTTTCAGAAAACATCAATTGTATTTCAGAAAACATCATTTGAATTTCAGAAAACATAAATAGAATTTCAGAAAATATCAATTGTATTTCAGAAAACATCAATTGAATTTCAGAAAACATCAATATAATTTCAGAAAACATCATTCGAGTTTCAGAAAACATTAATTGAATTTCAGAAAACTTCAATAGAATTTCAGAAAACATCAATATAATTTCAGAAAACATCATTCGAGTTTCACAAAACATCATTTGAATTTCAGAAAACATAAATAGAACTTCAGAAAACATCAATTGCATTTCAGAAAACATCAATAAAATTTCAGAGAACATCAATATAATTTCAGAAACCATCATTCGAGTTTCTGAAAACATCAATTGAATTTCAGAAAACATCAATAGAATTTCAGAAAACATCAATTGCATTTCAGAAAACATCAATAAAATTTCAGAAAACATCAATTGTATTTCAGAAAACATCATTTGAATTTCAGAAAACATAAATAGAATTTCAGAAAACATCAATTGTATTTCAGAAAACATCAATTAAATTTCAGAAAACATCAATATAATTTCAGAAAACATCATTCGAGTTTCAGAAAACATCAATTGAATTTCAGAAAACATCAATAGAATTTCAGAAAACATCAATACAATTTCAGAAAACATCATTCGAGTTTCACAAAACATCATTTGAATTTCAGAAAACATAAATAGAATTTCAGAAAACATCAATATAATTTCAGAAAAGATCATTCCAGTTTCTGAAAACATGAATTGAATTTCAGAAAACATCAATAGAATTTCAGAAAACATCAATTGTATTTCAGAAAACATCAATAAAATTTCAGAAATCATCAATGGAATTTCAGAAAACATCAATATAGTTTCAGAAAACATCAATTGTATTTCAGAAAACATCATTTGATTTTCAGAATACATAAATAGAATTTCAGAAAACATTAATTGTATTTCAGAAAACATCAATTGAATTTCAGAAAACATCAATATAATTTCAGAAAACATCATTCGAGTTTCAGAAAACATCAATTGAATTTCAGAAAACATCGATAGAATTTCAGAAAACATCAATATAATTTCAGAAAACATCATTCGAGTTTCTGAAAACATCAATTGAATTTCAGAAAACATCAATAGAATTTCAGAAAACATCAATTGTATTTCAGAAAACATCAATAAAATTTCAGAACACATCAATGGAATTTCAGAAAACATCAATATAGTTTCAGAAAACATCATTTGAATTTCAGAAAACTTAAATAGAATTTCAGAAATCATCATTTGTATTTCAGAAAACATCAACTGAATTTCAGAAAACATCAATATAATTTCAGAAAACATTATTCGAGTTTCAGAAAACATCAATTGAATTTCAGAAAACATCAATAGAATTTCAGAAAACATCAATATAATTTCAGAAAACATCATTCGAGTTTCACAAAACATCATTTGAATTTCAGAAAACATAAATAGAATTTCAGAAAACATCAATATAATTTCAGAAAAGATCATTCCAGTTTCTGAAAACATGAATTGAATTTCAGAAAACATCAATAGAATTTCAGAAAACATCAATTGTATTTCAGAAAACATCAATAAAATTTCAGAAATCATCAATGGAATTTCAGAAAACATCAATATAGTTTCAGAAAACATCAATTGTATTTCAGAAAACATCATTTGATTTTCAGAATACATAAATAGAATTTCAGAAAACATTAATTGTATTTCAGAAAACATCAATTGAATTTCAGAAAACATCAATATAATTTCAGAAAACATCATTCGAGTTTCAGAAAACATCAATTGAATTTCAGAAAACATCGATAGAATTTCAGAACACATCAATATAATTTCAGAAAACATCATTCGAGTTTCAGAAAACATCAACAAAATTTCAGAAAACATCAATGGAATTTCAGAAAACATCAATATAGTTTCAGAAAACATCAATTGTATTTCAGAAAACATCATTTGAATTTCAGAAAACATAAATAGAATTTCAGAAAACATCAATTGTATTTCAGAAAACATCAATTGAATTTCAGAAAACATCAATATAATTTCAGAAAACATCATTCGAGTTTCAGAAAACATCAATTGAATTTCAGAAAACATCAATAGAATTTCAGAAAACATCAATATAATTTCAGAAAACATCATTCGAGTTTCACAAAACATCATTTGAATTTCAGAAAACATAAATAGAACTTCAGAAAACATCAATTGCATTTCAGAAAACATCAATATAATTTCAGAAACCATCATTCGAGTTTCTGAAAACATCAATTGTATTTCAGAAAACATCATTTGAATTTCAGAATATATAAATAGAATTTCAGAAAACATCAATTGTGTTTCAGAAAACATCAATAAAATTTCAGAAAACATCAATTGTATTTCAGAAAACATCAGTTGAATTTCAGAAAACATCAATATAATTTCAGAAAACATCATTCGAGTTTTAGAAAACATCAATTGAATTTCAGAAAACATCAATAAAATTTCAGAAAACATCAATATAATTTCAGAAAACATCATTCGAGTTTCTGAAAACATCAATTGAATTTCAGAAAACATCAATAGAATTTCAGAAAACATCAATTGTATTTCAGAAAACATCAATAAAATTTCAGAAAACATCAATGGAATTTCAGAAAACATCAATATAGTTTCAGAAAACATCAATTGTATTTCAGAAAACATCATTTGAATTTCAGAATATATAAATAGAATTTCAGAAAACATAAATTGTATTTCAGAAAACATCAATAGAATTTCAAAAAGCATCGTTTGAATTGCTGAAAACATTAATTGTATTTCAGAAAACATCAATTGAATTTCAGAAAACATCAATATAATTTCAGAAAACATCATTCGAGGTTCAGAAAACATCAACTGAATTTCAGAAAACATCGATAGAATTTCAGAAAACATCAATATAATTTCAGAAAACATCATTCGAGTTTCTGAAAACATCAATTGAATTTCAGAAAACATCAATAGAATTTCAGAAAACATCAATTGTATTTCAGAAAACATCGATAGAATTTCAGAAAACATCAATATAATTTCAGAAAACATCATTCGAGTTTCTGAAAACATCAATTGAATTTCAGAAAACATCAATAGAATTTCAGAAAACATCAATTGTATTTCAGAAAACATCATTTGATTTTCAGAATACATAAATAGAATTTCAGAAAACATCAATTGTATTTCAGAAAACATCAATTGTATTTCAGAAAACATCATTTGATTTTCAGAATACATAAATAGAATTTCAGAAAACATTAATTGTATTTCAGAAAACATCAATTGAATTTCAGAAAACATCAATATAATTTCAGAAAACATCATTCGAGTTTCAGAAAACATCAATTGAATTTCAGAAAACATCGATAGAATTTCAGAACACATCAATATAATTTCAGAAAACATCATTCGAGTTTCAGAAAACATCAACAAAATTTCAGAAAACATCAATGGAATTTCAGAAAACATCAATATAGTTTCAGAAAACATCAATTGTATTTCAGAAAACATCATTTGAATTTCAGAAAACATAAATAGAATTTCAGAAAACATCAATTGTATTTCAGAAAACATCAATTGAATTTCAGAAAACATCAATATAATTTCAGAAAACATCATTCGAGTTTCAGAAAACATCAATTGAATTTCAGAAAACATCAATAGAATTTCAGAAAACATCAATATAATTTCAGAAAACATCATTCGAGTTTCACAAAACATCATTTGAATTTCAGAAAACATAAATAGAACTTCAGAAAACATCAATTGCATTTCAGAAAACATCAATATAATTTCAGAAACCATCATTCGAGTTTCTGAAAACATCAATTGTATTTCAGAAAACATCATTTGAATTTCAGAATATATAAATAGAATTTCAGAAAACATCAATTGTGTTTCAGAAAACATCAATAAAATTTCAGAAAACATCAATTGTATTTCAGAAAACATCAGTTGAATTTCAGAAAACATCAATATAATTTCAGAAAACATCATTCGAGTTTTAGAAAACATCAATTGAATTTCAGAAAACATCAATAAAATTTCAGAAAACATCAATATAATTTCAGAAAACATCATTCGAGTTTCTGAAAACATCAATTGAATTTCAGAAAACATCAATAGAATTTCAGAAAACATCAATTGTATTTCAGAAAACATCAATAAAATTTCAGAAAACATCAATGGAATTTCAGAAAACATCAATATAGTTTCAGAAAACATCAATTGTATTTCAGAAAACATCATTTGAATTTCAGAATATATAAATAGAATTTCAGAAAACATAAATTGTATTTCAGAAAACATCAATAGAATTTCAAAAAGCATCGTTTGAATTGCTGAAAACATTAATTGTATTTCAGAAAACATCAATTGAATTTCAGAAAACATCAATATAATTTCAGAAAACATCATTCGAGGTTCAGAAAACATCAACTGAATTTCAGAAAACATCGATAGAATTTCAGAAAACATCAATATAATTTCAGAAAACATCATTCGAGTTTCTGAAAACATCAATTGAATTTCAGAAAACATCAATAGAATTTCAGAAAACATCAATTGTATTTCAGAAAACATCGATAGAATTTCAGAAAACATCAATATAATTTCAGAAAACATCATTCGAGTTTCTGAAAACATCAATTGAATTTCAGAAAACATCAATAGAATTTCAGAAAACATCAATTGTATTTCAGAAAACATCAATAGAATTTCAGAAAACATCAATTGTATTTCAGAAAACATCATTTGAATTTCAGAAAACATAAATAGGATTTCAGAAAACATCAATTGTATTTCAGAAACCATCAATATAATTTCAGAAAACATCATTTGAATTTCAGAAAACATAAATAGAATTTCAGAAAACATCAATATAATTTCAGAAAACATCATTCGAGTTTCAGAAAATATCAACTGTATTTCAGTAAACATCAATAGAATTTCAGAAAACATCAATATAATTTCAGAAAACATCATTCGAGTTTCAGAAAACATCATTTGAATTTCAGAAAACATAAATAGAATTTCAGAAAACATCAATATAATTTCAGAAAACATCATTCGAGTTTCTGAAAACATCAATTGAATTTCAGAAAACATCAATAGAATTTCAGAAAACATCAATTGTATTTCAGAAAACATCAATAAAATTTCAGAAAACATCAATGGAATTTCAGAAAACATCAATATAGTTTCAGAAAACATCAATTGTATTTCAGAAAACATCATTTGAATTTCAGAATATATAAATAGAGTTTCAGAAAACATCAATTGTATTTCAGAAAACATCAATAGAATTTCAAAAAGCATCGTTTGAATTGCTGAAAACATTAATTGTATTTCAGAAAACATCAATTGAATTTCAGAAAACATCAATATAATTTCAGAAAACATCATTCGAGTTTCAGAAAACATCAATTGAATTTCAGAAAACATCGATAGAATTTCAGAAAACATCAATATAATTTCAGAAAACATCATTCGAGTTTCTGAGAACATCAATTGAATTTCAGAAAACATCAATAGAATTTCAGAAAACATCATTTGAATTTCAGAAAACATAAATAGAATTTCAGAAAACATCAATTGTATTTCAGAAACCATCAATATAATTTCAGAAAACATCATTTGAATTTCAGAAAACATAAATAGAATTTCAGAGAACATCAATCAAGTTTCAGAAAATATCAATTGTATTTCAGAAAACATCACTTGAATTTCAGAAAACGTAAATAGAATTTCAGAAAACATCAATTGAATTTCAAAAAGCATTATTTGAGTTGCTGAGAACATTAATTGTATTTCAGAAAACATCAATAGAATTTCAAAAAGCATCATTTGAATTGCTGAAAACATTAATTGTATTTCAGAAAACATCAATTGAATTTCAGAAAACATCAATTGCATTTCAGAAAACAGCATAATCGACTTATTTTTTATGCACTGGAAAATATGTTGTTGATGTTTTCTTTAATTATTATATGTTTACACATCTCCCTTGTGATCGGTCTCACATGATTTTTTTTTCATTCAGTTAAATATCATTATTTTACTTAATAATTTGAATCTAATGTATATTTATTTTTTCTTACTCTTGTAACGATGAAAGTCGTGAACTCGTTTTCATCAACACATCTTATATTACTATAACATTATTATTTACATTTTTATGCTTGAACTGCCTTAAGTTTTTCAACAAATGAATTATAGATTCTATATTTTATCATTCTTGAATTCACCATTAAACAAAACATTACTTTCTTTCATTTACGAGGTACCTACATATACACCGCTACCTAACGGAACCTATAGATAGTCGTCACATGTTAAAACGAGACAGAAAACGAACACACCACACAGAGGTGAGTTCTACAGGTTCACCACCGTAGAACGACATCCTATAAAAGCTGAAACAATTTCGAAACTCGAGGAGTCGATCGTCGACGGTGGTCGAGTACACATCGCAGTACTAGTGCGCGTGTCTTCATCATAAGAGAAGTGCCTTCGCAGGTTTCTCCCCGTAGTTTAGAGAAGTGCCTTCGCAGGTTTCTCTCCGCAGTTTAGAGAAGTGCCTTCGCAGGTGTCTCCCCGCAGTTCTGAGAAGTGCCTACGCAGGTTTCTCCCCGCAGTTTAGAGAAGTGCCTTCGCAGGTTTCTCTCCGCAGTTTAGAGAAGTGCCTCCGCTGGTTTCTCCCCGTAGTCTAGAGAAGTGCCTTCGCAGGTTTCTCTCCGCAGTTTAGAGAAGTGCCTTCGCAGGTTTCTCCCCGCAGTTCTGAGAAGTGCCTACGCAGGTTTCTCCCCGCAGTTTAGAGAAGTGCCTTCGCAGGTTTCTCCCCGCAGTTCTGAGAAGTGCCTACGCAGGTTTCTCCCCGCAGTTTAGAGAAGTGCCTTCGCAGGTTTCTCTCCGCAGTTTAGAGAAGTGCCTCCGCTGGTTTTTCCCCGCAGTTTAGAGAAGTGCCTACGCAGGTTTCTCCCCCCCCCGCAGTTCAGAGAAGTGCCTACGCAGGTTTCTCTCCGCAGTTCAGAGAAGTGCCTTCGCAGGTTTCTCTCCGCAGTCTAGAGAAGTGCCTCCGCTGGTTTCTCCCCGCAGTTTAGAGAAGTGCCTTCGCTGGTTTCTCCCCGCAGTTCTGAGAAGTGCCTACGCAGGTTTCTCCCCGCAGTTTAGAGAAGTGCCTTCGCAGGTTTCTCTCCGCAGTTTAGAGAAGTGCCTACGCAGGTTTCTCCCCGCAGTTTAGAGAAGTGCCTACGCAGGTTTCTCCCCCCGCAGTTCAGAGAAGTGCCTACGCAGGTTTCTCTCCGCAGTTCAGAGAAGTGCCTTCGCAGGTTTCTCTCCGCAGTTAGAGAAGTGCCTCCGCTGGTTTCTCCCCGCAGTTTAGAGAAGTGCCTACGCAGGTTTCTCCCCCCGCAGTTCAGAGAAGTGCCTACGCAGGTTTCTCTCCGCAGTTCAGAGAAGTGCCTTCGCAGGTTTCTCTCCGCAGTTTAGAGAGGTGCCTCCGCTGGTTTCTCCCCGCAGTTTAGAGAAGTGCCTACGCAGGTCTCTCCCACGCGATCAAACGAAGTGCCTACGCAGGTTTCTCCCCGCAGTTTAGAGAAGTGCCTTCGCAGGTTTCTCTCGGCAGTTAAAGAAGTGCTCTCACCAGGTCTTACTATCCAACGACAAGGGTCCAGGATTTTTGAAACTAAAGAAGTACCTACTCCAGGTTTCTCGCTCTTCCCAAGAGGAGTACCAACCTACCATTATATTTAGTAAAATTATAAATTACCATTATTAGTTGTAAATCATTAGTTATAATCGAAAATAAAATAAAATAAGCCACGACACTCTAAACATTGAGAGAACTCGTTTTTATTCCTCTCTGTCCCGTGCAAGAATATAAATTTCTGCAACGACCCTGACCCCCGCGAGCTACACCCCAGCAACCGGAGGGAAACTCGTCGTTACAGTGGCGCTCGAGCAGGGACCTTGGAGAGGAAAACGGATATCATTATAACGAGTCCCGAGTTCTGGTTTTAAAAAAAAAAAAAAAAATAAAAAAAAAAAAAAATTTAAAAAAAAATTATAGTTATTAAAAAAAAAAAAAAATATATATATATATATGGACAAAGTCAATAAAAACAATCGTAGTAGAAAATAAGAAAAAAAAAAAAATTCTTAAAAAAAAAAAAAACATGAAAAAATTTTAATTTAATTAAAATAAAATAAAAACACTAACATAACGTCCTTTTAGGACAATTGTCCGAGAAAACAAACAACAACAACAACAACAGCATCGGTGGCTACCACACCGACCGATTACGGTAAACTAAGCGAACACTACAGACAGCGTCACCACTTCATATGGTGGTCAGTTGAACTCAGCGGTCAGTCGTATCGTGACCATCAACTTGTGCGGACGTATCAACGGAAAAAGTGAACAATTAAAACGAATAAAAATAAATAACTAAATTAATAGTTAGATTCAGTGGCAAAAAATATATATATAAAAAAAAAAAACATATATAATAAAAAAAATTAAAAAAAAAAAAAAATAAAATAAAATCAAGTTAATCTTTAAAAAAAAAAAAAAAAAAAAATAATTTATTTAGATATATATATTTAAATAAAGATATTCATAATTTCAACTGGTATAGCAAGGAATCCATTAACATCACTTACCCACCATCACACACCCATTAAACTATCCATAACATCAGCTATCATTCATCCCCATCACATTATGGCAGAATCCGACAAGTTCCAGCAAACCAAAGCCAAATTCCGAGCTCAGCTGCTGGCACAACAAGCACAGGGTAGACGGACCATATTACTCCATAGCCCTCCAACGCCGTCCATTTTGGGACAACGCCGCCATTCCCACTCTTCCGAGGGTCTCCACCATCCAAAACCACAAAGAAACGCTATTGGCCAACTAGGTATGGGTAAAGCGTTTCGTAACCAACTTCCTCGTTGCGTCGTGAAGTTGAAGCGAACAACGATAATGAATGCCCAAAAACTTATGGAGGACGAAAAACGGCGCCACAACCCCACCGATTCAGCAAAGCAGATCATGGCCAACACATCCAAGTTACAACTCCCTCGGTATGTCATTCGGAAGAGGTTGATGACCGCTACGATGGCCCATACCTTAGTACAGCAGGGTAAGGGGAACCGAACTCACTACCGACCAATAACATCACCTATCTCTGATGGTAATGCAGAACCGATCACCCCAGCAGACTGGGAGGGCTCGGAGGACGAAATAGACCAATCAGAGATCCCCACCATCATAATTTCGAGTACGGACGAAGAAGATGAGTCCAACCCACCTCAACTGCAACTAAACCGAAGTGCAGGAGACCTAATCGACGATGGATACCGTTCATGTCCATCACCAGCAGTCTCAGATATCTCCGAATCATCCTCGCTGACACACCTGGTACTCACTCCACGACCACGAACTTCTGGTATAGGACACTTGGTGTACCCATCATCTTCCGAGACCTCGCCAGCCGCTATTGGCCTAACCATACGACAGCGCATCTCGTCATCATCATCATCGTCATCACCATCATCGTCATCATCATCATCATCATCATTATCATCGTCATCATCCTCATTAACAACATCAGCATCAGCCTCACCACCATCACCATCAACATCCTCCGCACCATCATCTTCACTAGCGTCCACTGCTACAAAAGAGGGTCCCAAAAGTCATACCCCACGGCGGGCAACCTCTACAACCGATACCGACAGTACCAGAACGAGAGTCAACCCTCGATTGACCGCTACTCGTGACACCATCCAAGACCCATCATATAACCGGGCGCGTATACCTGTCATCACCCAAGATGTGCTATCAGAAGAAGTACAGAGGCAAGTTGATATCACCACGCAAAAGATGATCATGGCCGCAAAGATGCCAAAATATACGCAGCGGACAATAACGGTGGAAGGGGAACGCTACCGTATCACCATGAAGCAATTCGGAAGTATCTTTCTGGTGAAACGGCTCAACACCTCCCCCCGAGAATAGGAGGAAGTGTAACGATGAAAGTCGTGAACTCGTTTTCATCAACACATCTTATATTACTATAACATTATTATTTACATTTTTATGCTTGAACTTCCTTAAGTTTTTCAACAAATGAATTATAGATTATATATTTTATCATTCTTGAATTCACCATTAAACAAAACATTACTTTCTTTCATTTACGAGGTACCTACATATACATCGCTACCTAACGGAACCTATAGATAGTCGTCACATGTTAAAACGAGACAGAAAACGAACACACCACACAGAGGTGAGTTCTACAGGTTCACCACCGTAGAACGACATCCTATAAAAGCTGAAACAATTTCGAAACTCGAGGAGTCGATCGTCGACGGTGGTCGAGTACACATCGCAGTACTAGTGCGCGTGTCTTCATCATAAGAGAAGTGCCTTCGCAGGTTTCTCCCCGTAGTTTAGAGAAGTGCCTTCGCAGGTTTCTCTCCGCAGTTTAGAGAAGTGCCTTCGCAGGTGTCTCCCCGCAGTTCTGAGAAGTGCCTACGCAGGTTTCTCCCCGCAGTTCAGAGAAGTGCCTTCGCAGGTTTCTCTCCGCAGTCTAGAGAAGTGCCTCCGCTGGTTTCTCCCCGCAGTTTAGAGAAGTGCCTTCGCTGGTTTCTCCCCGCAGTTCTGAGAAGTGCCTACGCAGGTTTCTCCCCGCAGTTTAGAGAAGTGCCTTCGCAGGTTTCTCTCCGCAGTTTAGAGAAGTGCCTACGCAGGTTTCTCCCCGCAGTTTAGAGAAGTGCCTACGCAGGTTTCTCCCCCCGCAGTTCAGAGAAGTGCCTACGCAGGTTTCTCTCCGCAGTTCAGAGAAGTGCCTTCGCAGGTTTCTCTCCGCAGTTAGAGAAGTGCCTCCGCTGGTTTCTCCCCGCAGTTTAGAGAAGTGCCTACGCAGGTTTCTCCCCCCGCAGTTCAGAGAAGTGCCTACGCAGGTTTCTCTCCGCAGTTCAGAGAAGTGCCTTCGCAGGTTTCTCTCCGCAGTTTAGAGAGGTGCCTCCGCTGGTTTCTCCCCGCAGTTTAGAGAAGTGCCTACGCAGGTCTCTCCCACGCGATCAAACGAAGTGCCTACGCAGGTTTCTCCCCGCAGTTTAGAGAAGTGCCTTCGCAGGTTTCTCTCGGCAGTTAAAGAAGTGCTCTCACCAGGACTTACTATCCAACGACAAGGGTCCAGGATTTTTGAAACTAAAGAAGTACCTACTCCAGGTTTCTCGCTCTTCCCAAGAGGAGTACCAACCTACCATTATATTTAGTAAAATTATAAATTACCATTATTAGTTGTAAATCATTAGTTATAATCGAAAATAAAATAAAATAAGCCACAACACTCTAAACATTGAGAGAACTCGTTTTTATTCCTCTCTGTCCCGTGCAAGAATATAAATTTCTGCAACGACCCTGACCCCCGCGAGCTATACCCCAGCAACCGGAGGGAAACTCGTCGTTACACTCTTCTGTCTTTTTTTGTGTATTTAAAAAGCAAACAAAATAAAATTTCATTCATTCTGTTCTGTTTTATTGAATAATGAATAACCTTATTTATAGAATTTAAAATAATAAAAAACAAATAAATTTAATCGTTGGCGAATTGGACGCTTGTCTGTCTATTCAAGCCTCGAAAGTAAAATAACTAGCGGACAGTTTGGACGGATACGTCTGGCTTTGTCCTATTTATTTTTATCACATAAAGAGTCTCAAACCCTACATTGGCGCCCAACTAAATCAAAAAACCTTTTGGTTGATCCAAATATTAATAAAAACTAAAAATAGATTTTACATAAAGAAACGCACCTTCATACGCTGTACAAATTTGCTGAAGCATTCCCATCAATTACTACATTTGGTTGTTGCTGTCTTGGATGTCACCAGATTACAACACAACACAGTGTTGTGTTGTTGAGTGTTGTATTGTTAAAACAAAATCTTCGTTTCGTCTATTATTGTGATTCAGTTGAAAATATTTTTTTAATATTAACAAATCTAAAACTTTAAAAATTGTTGCATCAATAATACTGCAAAATACGTAGAAGTCCATGCAATGTACCAACAAATTCGTCGGTGTAAAAAATACTACACCAAATTATAATGTTAGCGACGTACAAGCTCCAACTCCTGTTTAGACATACATATATCCTCCCACGATCAACATCTGATTTGACAAACCCAATGCAAAATGCTATTGCTCAAAATCCAGTTATGTCAAATGATTTTCAAGAAAATGCTACAATGAGAAATGAGTCTGAGAACGTTTTGACAAATAATATAACATTGATCCAGGAACAGTTTATGGACCTCATAGGTGGATTGAACATCAGGAAAGAGTCCAAAACAACTTTTGCGTACTGTAGTGTCCGTATTAGTGGTGAAAGAAATACATGTAAGGTTGTTGATTCAATTGCCACTATCTTAGTTTATAAAGATGCGGAAACTGTAACCGACGTTCTTGCACTAGCTAGTCTGCCACTCCTTCTGAAAGGTTACGCATCCACATGGTGGCAAGGAGTCAAAAATGAAGCTACAGCTTTTAATATGGCGATTGATTTGTTGCGAAAAGCTTGTTCACCAACAAAGCCAGATTGGCGCATATTTTCAGAAATAAATGAAGAAAAACACAAGAATTTTAAATCTACAAATAACTTCATTTGCTATAAACGTCGTCTCTTTGCCCAGTTATCAGAAAGATTGTCTGAAAATACAATGCTAAATATGTTTTTTTCACAGCTGCATGTGTGCATAAGAGAAGAAATATCAAGAAATGGCATAAATTATTTTCAAGAACTGTTAAAACCAGCTAGAGAAGTGGAAATGGTCACTCAAGAAAACAAAGAGCCAAAATTTAAAACTATTGAAGTCACTGAAATATCTTCTGCTCTTTGTACCTCTTGCGGAAAAGAAAACCATAACGCAGTAACTTGTTTTAAGAAAATTGAAGTTTACCGAAAAGGAAAACAAAAAGTGCAGGAAGTCACTTTAAATTTTTACGGCTGTGGTTTGGCTGATTATCATAAATCAAATTGTCCAAATTGTAATAAGAGAAACCCTTTAAATAGTACAGAAAAGCTTGACACAACTATAGTCGGTAGAGATGTTCCTACTGTAGGTATTAATATCACGGTATGGATGGTGAAGCATTTTTTGATACAGCTGCTCCTACAAGTGTTGCTGGTTATACTTTGTAACAAAATCTTAAGAAAAGAGAAGTTGAATTTCAAAAAGTTTCCGCAGAAATAATTTTAGCTGATGATACTCCAAGAGAAGAAATTCTTTATTCTACAATAGTCCACATAATAATAGAAAAACTCACCTAAAGCCCGAGAAAACCGTACTTTAATTGGAATAGACTTCCTCGAAGAGGCTGGGATAATCTTAGACTTAGATCAAAGGGATTGGTATTTTAAAGGTGACCCTAGTACTTATGCCATTTTCTTTCCTGACAAAAAATGTCGCCCTTTTTTTGCCCTTTTTTCGAAAAGTGTATTTTTTTATATATTCTGAATTAAGAGTAACCTTATCTTATACATCAATCGAAAGGTATCAAAGTCGAGCCCTCGTAAATCACAAAAATTTCCAGCCATTGCTTTCTTTCAGGTCATAGTGTGAGAATATTTCCCCATTGCTCCCCTTTTTTGAATATTTTCACCCTATGAAAACAACACTTTGAGACCTTTCGATTGATATATAATATAAGGTTGGTCTTAATTCAGAATATTTAAAAAAATACACTTTTCCAAAAAAGGGCAAAAAAGGGCAACATTTTTTGTCAGAAAAGAAAACGGCATTAGTTTGAATTCAAGATGACTGAATGAAAATTTCTAAAATCAAAACCATTAATACAAGCCAATATCAAAGAGCATAATTCAATTGATGATTTCTTAACATGGTTTGAAAATAAAAACAGAACTGACAAGATGGTGGATCGATCCAATATAGATAATACATCAACCTATGATTATTCGCCAGCTGGTATTTTCAAACTACAAATGATTTTCAAACTACAAGTGCTTCGCATTTATTTCCACCGTTGAAAAAACTAAAAATTACCCAAATAAAAATTCTAAGTTAGCAGTTTAGTTAAATGCTTTTAATTTAAAATTAAGAGAACACGACGGATCGAATCTAAATGATCGTTAAAACCAAAATCTAGAGAACTTATTGGTAGAGGTTTAAAATATTTTTAAGGAGAAATCAGAACCAATCCCACATGTTCGCCTTCCAGAGAAGCAGCAGCAAAAGCAAACTCCGGGAATATTTCTATCCAAGATTTTTCAAAATAATTTTTTGTGGTTAACCGAATTTTACATCCAAAATTTGCTCGGATACCAAATTTTGCCGAAACGTAGTAAATGGAAATGGTCAAACGCAGAGCAAACATTGTTCAATAAATTGAAAAATCTCTTGGCACCACCACCGATTTTGCAAGAAGGGGATGAAAGCCAACCGTTTTACCTCAAAACAAATGTAAGTAGTTATGCGTTCGGGGCAGTGTTAATCCAGGGGAGAAAGAGAACGAACATTCCGTAGAATAATGTAGTCGTCTCTTACTTTTCGCCGAAAGCAACTACTCCACGACAGAACGAGAGGCAATAGCTGTTGTTTGGGCAGCAAAAAAGTATAGTGTCTATATCGAAGGCTCTAATATATTTGATTTAACAGAAAATCAATCACTAAAATGGCTTTTCAGTTTAAAATCACCAACGGTTTGTTAATAAAAATATAACTAAAAAGATTGTACTTCGAAGGGATGGTCCGTACACAATTATAAGTAGAGAGGGTGCGTGTTATATTTACTATAGCTGGTGATAATCCTAATAACCCACTAGGAACTCATCAGAATTTATAAAATACAGGAGACCTTCACAGATACTGGTTTACGCTATAAGGCGAAGGGGTCGACTTAAATTAAATAATTCAAATTCGACACCAACAACTCAAATAACCAATATTAATTGTAATCCTGGGGATATCCCTACAAATGCTCAAGGCAACATTAATCATGGTAATACGAGTATTCTAGAGACATTTTCAACATAAAATTTAAATCAATGTCAACAACACAAACTCACACAATCGACTTAAACAATGATAACCGAAGAATGCTACGACCAAAACAACCAAAAAGTACAAATAAGGGAAGAGGCTATAACAGGCGTCGTTATATATATTATTTTAAATATTAAAGAAACATTACTACTTATTAAAATTATTTGTTCAGTAATAATTTTTTTGTCATCTATAATATTAATAGGCTAGGAGATTCCTTGTGACCGATGTTTTGTTCTACCGTTTAATCCCGATTTTGACCAAGCGTCTATTATTTGAAAGGTATTTCTTTTTAGCCGTTTTGTAGACTTACAGATTTTTACATTTTTTCCTTTATTTTGAGTAAATTGCATTTATAGTTGCTACTAACACACACATAAAATTATACGTATGCTATGTGTGTTTTATTAAATTTGTTAATGTGTTTGTCAATGAGTTTGTTATCTTCATTCACAATAATAATAAACCATACAAGTATTGGTTTGTGAATTGGCTAAGTTGAAAAATAAAGCTGCATAGAAATTGCACTCGAATTTCGAGCGCTGGAATCTGCTAGTAATAATTATTACCATGACTATAATTGAGTTAAATTTTCATTTATTTTTTCCATTCAGTTTAATGTAATTTTTTCACTTAATAATTTAAATTCAATGTATATATGTACTTGTTCTCACTCAATACCTTAGCGCCTTCTGTCATTTTTTGTGTATTTAAAAAGCAAACAAAATAAAAGTTCATTCATTCTGTTCTGTTTTATTGAGTAATAAACAACCTAAAAATATATAACAAAGGCCTTTTTCATACAATTTAAAATTATAAATAATAAATGTATAAAATTAATCGTTGGCGAATTAGACGCTTGTCAATTTCTTCAAGCCTCGAAAATATAATTTACTATAAATAATGATAATTTGTGGGCAACTTTTACGGATACGTCTGGCTTTATTCCCATTTATTTATTATTACATAAAGGGTGTCAATTGAAATTAATTAATCAATATATTCATTAAAAGAACTATTGTTTATATATAACTGATTTTATAATATCAAAATTAAACATAAGAATACTATGTAAATTTGGAATAATATGTATTCAAAAATATAGGAACTAAATCAAGTTATACTAATTTTTTTGGAATGAAATCTAAAAAAAATTTTAATTTTCCATTTTGTAATCAATTCTTTATATAAAATATTCCGACCGTATGGTTATTACATATGAGTAAAGTAGAAGAGATGTGTACGTGTACTTTTTATTACATGGATGAAATGAGAAGTCATCAATGGTTCTTGAGTTATGACTGAAAAACAAAGTAAACACACATCAAGATAAGGAAACAATATAAAAGGTCACGCAAAAAAGTTTTGCCTGAGAACTCCAAACACTTTGAAGGATTTACTATACTGGCCTAGTGCTTTCACTTTAACTCGGAATTCCAAAACCCCCATCCCTCCCCTGAATGGCTGTTGTATAGTGTTGTTATTACATAATGAGGAGATGACATTTCATTTGGAGATTATAAAAATTTAAATCGTTATAATTTTTATGTGTTTTAAATCCTTGATTCTTTCTCAGTACTCTTTTTATTTGCACATTCAGTGAACAGCAACAAATTTTTAAATTAAAACAAGTAAGAATTTATAGTCGGCCTAGACCGACTATACGACACCCTATACCATGGTAAAAACCAAATATGTGTGGCATTATTAATTTTTTTGGCTGCAGATATGAAAAAGTTCATACCGGGTGCCATATTAATATTGGGACTAGGCCGAAAAATGGAGCGATCCTGACCATATTTGGTAAAGCCACTTATATTTTCAAAAAATATATACAAATTATTTTTGAGAAAAATCTGTGCACTATTTTTTTTTTTATAGATTTAAGTGAAGATCGGGAAGCAGCTCTATACGGCGCCTATGACTAAGAATTGTGCGATAGGCGTTATTTTTGGATTACTGATTAATGGATATAATAAACACATACAAACCCAATTTGACCGAGATCTATATGATAATTTGGACCTTATGGCCCTTTATGTCGATTTCATAGGGGTCATTTGTATGTGGACTAGGTCTGAACATGGACCGAATTTCACCAATTTCAAAAGCGTTCATCCTATGGCCAATAAAAGCTCATTTATCAAAATTCATCAAAATATATACATATTTGCGACCTGTAGTTTGATTACACGGTTTACATGGACACACAGACGGACGGACATCGCTAAATCGACTCAGAATCACTTTCTTTATGATAAAAATATATGTTGTTTATACCCTATACCACTATGTGGTTTGGATATAATGACTTTGTGCTGCTGTTTGTAACTAATCAAACTACAGGTTGAAAGTATGAATATGTTTTGATGAAATTTGGTATATAAGCTTCCATCGGTCATGCAATGAACGCTATTGAAATTGGTGAGAATCGGTCCATGTTCAGACCTAGCCCCCATACAAATGATCCCTATGAAATCGACATAAATTGCCTTAAGTTCCAAATTATCATATAGATCTCAGTCAAATTGGGTTTGTATGTGTTTATTACATCCATTAATGAGTAGTCCAAAAATAAGCCCTATGGGACAACTGTTACTCATAGGCCCCATGTAGAGCTGCTTCCCGATCTGCACTTAAATCTATCAAAAAACAAAAATATTGCACAGATTTTTCTCAAATTTGGTTTGTATATATTTTTTGAAAATATAAGTGACTTTGCGAAATATGGTCAGGATAGGTCCATTTTTCAGCCTAGTCCTCACATAAATATAGCACCCGATATGAACTTTTTATATCTGCAGCCAAAAAAATTAATAACAATGCCATTCAAATTTAGTTTATTATTTATTATTATTTTCTATATCCAATTAGCTGCACCGGAGAGATAGGTATAGGGTATCGAATAGTCGGTCTAGACTGACTATAGTTTTCTTACTTGTTTTTTAATATGAAAGAGTTCAATAAACAATTGCTTTGAATATGAAAATAGGCAAAAGATTTAAATCAACATTTGCAAAAAATATGCAACTACAAATCGATGCAATTTACTGCGAAACTTATTGACTTAAATAGATATTTGATCCATATCAAATATAGACTGTCGAGCAACAATCGCACTAATTATGTTTAAATGAGGCTTAAAATGCCATATGAATAAAAAATACTTTGCGATTAAAAAATTGTGCAGCAGCCGAATTAAACCGTCCTTATCTTTTTTTTTTTTTATAACTTACTTAAATTAGTCTACTCGGCACACTCTAAAATAATAACAGACATTCACACACTTACAAATACAATAAAAGGAAATTGATGCTACGACAACATAACCTATGTACTCTAATGTTAACATTTGCTGAACAGTGTTGCCAAGCATGGAATAAATGTTCCACAATTTATTTTCATAAAGATTTATGTTCATTTTCTGCAATTATCGTAAAACTCAAAATTTATCTTAAACTCACATAATACTATTTTAGCGGTTTTTCAACAAAACCCTGAAAAGGACTTAGCTATCGGTAAAAAAAAAATACCATATGCATTTGGGTAAAGTGGCAACAATGTTGCCAACAGACTACACTAAAGTAAACATAGAACAAAATGTAGAAAAAATATATAAGTATGAATGAAAGAATAATAAACAAACAGAAAAGGAAGGACATTCAAAAGAATACTGAATATTTCCATAGAAATATACATTTTGTTCTGCTTGTTTTTTTTCTGTTTATCTTTTTTATAATTTAATAAACGAAATTTTTTTGTTTATTTAATGAAATTTTTATAAAGAGTAGAACAACTTTTAATGAAAGAGTACAAAAACTGATATTAAATTAAAGAGACTTTTTGACATTCAATATAAATTTAAAGCATTTATCTTTAAAAATATTACACATCTTAGACATGGTGTAAGTAATATAAATGCATATATTTATAAAAAGAAAAAAGTTGAAAGGCGAAAAATTCCTTTATGACATTTTTTGTTTATTTACAATATTTCAAATATTTAAAAAATTTTCTACATGCCATCCCCAAAGTTCGCAAATGTTATAAATTTTTGCTAAAATAGTTCACCAAAAACAAAAGGACAGAAAATGTTAATCGCTCTAATTTACTGGTTCCTGACAGACTCATAATTGTAGGTATGTATGTTTTATATAATTTATTGCAATTTTTTTATTTATTTTTTTTTTTTTTTTTTTTTTGTTGTAATTCTATATTAATTACTAGAAGTAACGCCTTTTATGATAATTTTTTTTTTTGCTAATTTAAAGGCAAGTGAAGCCATCTTAATATTACTCACTGTAAGAGACACATGGGGAATTGACTTAAAAATAACTGGTTGTGAGGACATCTTCCAAGGTTGAAGCCACCGACAAAAATGAAGCTTCGATATATTATAGGGGAAGAAAAAGTATGTGCTAAAAGACTCGACATCTTAAAGTTGTGTACACATTTGCTTTACAATTATTGCAGATAAGCGTAATATGTTTTCTTTGGTATCTCAATCGGCAGCAAATAAATTTAGTTTTCTGACAATAAAAACTAGATTATATATTCAATAGGTTTTATAGTAATTTTAACAACCCCACAATTTACTTTACATACTTAAAACAAGTTACCGTTTGAATATTTTTCCTATATGATGCATTACTTTTTTATAGGAATATGTAGGTCAACATTCTTTGGAATGTCAATTATACCGTCACTGGTTAAAATTTTTTGAAAACTCATCAAAAACGCACTTACTGTATAAGCCTCATTGTTTTCATTATATCAGTTTTAGCTACTTGTAAAGGACTTTAAGATGGTAATAAGAAAGCTAGAAGCAAATGTAAAGAATTTTAAGATATACAACAAAATATTAATGCTTTCGATTCTTTTTACGCCATACCTTTCTGTGATCAGGGTATAATAAGTTTGTGCTGATGTTTGTAACGTCGAAAAATATATGAACTAGATCCACCATATATATTAAATTTTATAGATAGTTAGATATATAAGTAGATAGATAAATAGTTTTTTATTTTATTTTATTAAATCGTTACAATAAAATGTAAAAACTAAGTTGAAATGTTGAACATACGATAATAACATGACGTTGTCTGCCGGAGGATTGATTTGATGTTTTTCTTTAAATTGAAAAATAAAATAAAAATTTTAAATTTTTCGAATCAGCGGAAATCATTTAGTATTAATATTTTATATGGTAAGGCATTGATAATAAAAATTACCAAATAACTCCAGTTTTCATTTCCCACATCCTTTAAAGCATTTATGTTTTCGTTCGTTTGTGCTACGTAGCTCTGGAAGAATCTACAAACAGCTTGAAATAGCCTCCACCTCGCTTCCAGAGATATATGGGTTTTGGAATTGTTTTTCGCTTCCAAATATAACTCAAATTTGGTTTCAGCAGGTCAACAAGGTAGCAGTACTCATTAACCAACACAAATTCGTTTCCGCGTTAAGTTCATTTCTCATTTCTGGACAACCTACCACCACGTCTAAGTACTATGATGACAGATTTGCTAAGATTTAGTTCTATATCCCAGATTTCATAGTATAATTCCAAATTATTTATTATTTTTATACCCTATACCACTATGTGGTCAAGGTATAATGCCACTATGTGGGCATATACACTATGTGGTCAAGGTATAATGAGTTTGTCCTGATGTTTGTAATTACCAAAAATATTTGACCAATACCGATCGACTCAGAATCAATTTCTGAGTAATCTGACATTTAATTCATACACATACAGTACATCTCCAAGACAATCATGAACGTCATTCAAATAGAGAGCAAACAACAACGGTGACATTATACAACATGTTTTCCTCCTGAGTTAGTACAGCATTTTTCTGAAAAATACATCCTGTCCAGACAACTGAGGTTTTATTTGTGCATAATTTTTCAATAAAATTGACTAGCTTCGAAAAAATTCCGAAATTGCATATTTGATACATTAAGAGCTTTCTGGACACCTTCTCAAATGTGGCTCTGAAATTGACGAAGAATATATACACCTTTGTCTTCTGCTGTAGATTAAGGTGTATTATTGAATTGGGATTATATGTACATATTATCAGTCGTTGAATAGTTTTTTCAAAACCCAGCCTAATATTCTGTAACTATGTTTTTATTTTCAACCCCTTTCGGCAAACTGTCATTTAGAATATACATCATAATTTTTGCAGCGCATTTCATAGAGCAATTGCCTCAATAATTTTCGGAAAAATTCCTTTTTTAAAAAGAAGGTATATTATGCCATATGCAAATATCTATATATATAAAATTCATTTTCTGTTTGTTTGTTTGTTTGTTTGTTTGTTTGTTTGACCGCTATACAAATTTTTATTTTTCAACGGATTTTCCTGAAATTTTGTACACACGATCTCTATACCCCAGGAAAGGTCGCCATATACTTTTTACCGGCCACGCCTACTTTTACGCCCACTTTTTATGTAAAATTCATTTTCTGTTTTATTCATATTTGTTCACTATACAAATTTTTATTTGTTAACATATTTCTCTGAAATTCGGTACACACGATCCCTGTACTCCAGCTAAGGTCGCCATGTACTTTTTATCAACCACGCCTACTTTAACGCCCACTTTTTGTATACAATTCATTTTTTGTTTTTTGGTATATTTGTTCGCTATACAAATTTTTATTTTTCAACGCATTTCTCTGAAATTTAGTACACACGATCTTTGTACCCCAGACCAGGTCACCGAGTGATTCTTGCGGCCACACCTACTTTTACGCCCACTTTTTGTGTACAATTCGTTTTCTGTTTTTTGGTATATTTGTTTGCTATACAAATTTTTATTTTTCTACGGAATTCTCTAAAATTTGGTACACACGATATCTGTACTCCAAGAAAGGTCGCCATATGTTTCGTACCAGCCACGCCTACTTTTACGTCCACTTTTTGTATACCATTCATTTTGTTTTTTGGTATATTTTTTCGCTATACAAATTTTTATTTTTCAACCGATTTCTCTGAAATTTGGTACACACGATCTCTTTCCTCCAGGGAAAGTCGACATATTCTTCGTACCGGTCACGCCTACTACTACGCCCACTTTTTGTATACAATTCATATTCTGTTTTTTGGTACATTTGTTCGCTACACAATTTTTTTTAACGGATTTCTCTGAAATTTTCTACACACGATCTCTGTACTCCAGAGAGGTCGCATTATGATTCTTGCCGGTCATGCCTACTTCTACGCCCGCTTTTTATACAAAATTAATTTTCTGTTTTTTGTATATTTGTTCACTATAGAAATTTTTATTTTTCAAGGGATGTCTAAAATTTGGTCACACGATCTCTATAATACAGGGAAGGTCACCATATGCTTCTTACAGGCCACGCCTACTTTGCGCCAACTTCTATGTATATAAAACTTATTTTTTCCTTTTATTTGTTTCTTCGAAATTCAGTACATATTCCAGGGAAGGTCGCTATATGATTTTTACCGACCACGCCTATTTTTACGCCCAATTTTCTTATAAAATTCATATTTTGTTGTGTGGTATATTTCTTCCCTATACAAATTTGTACTTTTCAATGGATTTCTCTGAAATTTGGGTTACACGGAAATAACTACACGGTGAACAAATTCCCCAAACTTAAAAAAGGTACCCAAAAGAAATGAATAAATTCCCCATTTATTTTTAATCGAAATAAAAAACGAACTTACTCCCCAAATTCATTCTTAAATTTTTACATATTTTTATTTAATGAGTTTTGTTAAATATTTATTTTAGTAAACATTTGCATACTGCTCTCAATATACATATGTCCTAAAATAAATGCATTTAAAATGAGTATTCTTTTCAATAGCATCATTTCGTTGCGCGGAAGCCTAGATAGAATATCGGAATGATCTGAAAAATATATTTGGACAATTAAAATAAGTTGGCAACAGCTGCGCGGCAGCACAGGTGTGGCTGCCAAACGCGCGGATGCGGACGCGACGCGCTCTCGGAACACAGCTCAGCTAAAATAGGGATTAAAATAATTTAACGAGAACTAAGCGGCAGCACGGGTACTAGCTGCAAGGAAGCGGCGCGCGGACGCGGACGCGACGGATGCGGACGCGACGCGCTCGCGGAACACAGCTCAGCTAAAATATCTTAATGACCTGAAAAATATATTTTGGCGATTAAAATAAGTTGACAACAACTGCGCGGCAGCACAGGTATGGCTGCCAAACGCGCGGAAACGGCGCGCGGCGAGCGAACGCGGACGCGACGTGCTCTCGGAACACAGCTCAGCTAAAATATCGCAATGCTCTAAAAAATATGTTTTAGGAATTCAAATAAGTTAACGATAACTAAGCGGAGGCACGGGTTGTAGCTGCGAGGAAGCGGCGCGGGGCGCGCGGAGCGCGGACGCGGACGCGGACACGAAGGATGCGGACGCGACGCGCTCGCGGAACACAGATCAGCTAAAATATCGCAATGATCTGAAAAATATGTTTTAGGAATTAAAATAAGTTAACGAGAACTAAGCGGAGGCACGGGTTGTAGCTGTGAGGAAGCGGCGCGCGGACGCGACGCGTTCGCGGAACACAGCTCAGCTAAAATATCGACCGCGGACTCGGACGCGACGGATGCGCACGCGACGCGCTCTCGGAACACAGCTTAGCTAAAATTTCGCAATGCTCTAAAAAATATGTTTTAGGAATTAAAATAAGTTAACGAGAACTAAGCGGCAGCACGGGTAGTAGCTGCGAGGAAGCGGCGCGAGGCGCGCGGACGCGGACGCGACGCGCTCGCAGAACACAGCTTACCAAAAATATCGCAATGATCTGAAAAATATTTTTTGCCGATTTAAATAAGTTGACAACAACTGCTCGGCAGCACGGGTCTGGCTGCCAAACGCGCGGAAGCGGACGCGACTCGCTCGCGGAACACAGCTTAGTGAAATGTCGTATGATAAATTGTATCTACGTATGTGAAATAATTACCTGTTGATCAAAATAGGCAACACGTATACTGTAAGCAGTTGCTTAAAGAAACCTTGTGACACAATATTAAACGTCGCATTAGTCTTTCATTTCTGAAACTTGAATTTGACGTCTCTGCTCAATGATGATCACTTATTGAATGAATTAATTGAATTTTTAAAAGTTTTGATTCCTTTAATTTGCGGCCCATTCCGTTATATTTGATGTTTATAAATAAACTGAAAAAAAAAACTTAAAGCGGTTTCGCACCTTATTTTTGAAGCATTTTTGCTGCAGCATCTTATAAAAAACTTATAAATTAAAAAACCAAAAACTTTTTAATTGAAATAAAAAACGAATTTACTGCCCATACAAATTTTTGGGGAGAAAGTTCATTTTATTGGGGAATTTGTTAATTGGGGACTAAGTACTCAGCGCCTGGTAAGCATAGTGAACCATTTTTCAAGTCAAAGGCCTTTTCATGCCGGGCAAGACCGGGTAAAAACAGCTAGTCTTATCTATATTGTTGATGTTCTTCAAAAAACTTAGTTGTGACATTAATATAAAATTCCTAGGGTATCCCATGAATTCCTGGTTATAATGGATCGAATTTCATCTACTGTCATATATTTATCAATCTCATCTATGTGTACTAGATTTATTGCATAATATATATCCTTTGCAAAGTTGTTGTGTAATTAGTAATACCTGGAAATTAAATTTAAATTCATTCAGGGAAGTATTCGTTTCACCTATAAATTTCTAATTCTCTATTTGTTTCACCAACTTCCACCATTCTTTACCGTCAATTATTTTGTTTATCTATTCTTTTGGGTCTTTTTAGAATATAAACAAACAACTAATTCTATTAACTAGCGGAAATTCTCTCATTTTACTTGCTTTTCAATCAAATATATGTCTTGCTTATATATTCTGATATTATTTATTATTAGAATTCATTAGAAGACTCTGTAGGACCAATTTGAGTCATAGTCCCCGTATATGTATATATGCTTCCTGATAATAATTTTAGTTTAACAATTTTTAAATACAAACTCATTTATTCTACTAACTTTTTGTTTATCCTTGTCTGTTTGTTTGTTTGTTCGCTTTTCAATTCTATTGAAACAATCTTGTTAATTAGCCAAATATTTTATACTTGAACCAAAAGTCAGAAGTGGATGACAAAGCAAAATAGTGTGTTGAAAAATGTTTAAATTATCTACCAAAATAATGGTTCTGTTTGTCAGAATTATCGTGCGCTTCATTCATTATATATTCGTTCATCAGAGCGACTAATTCAAATTACTATGGATAATGATAATGTACATTCCCTTAGATGCCAAATAGTGCGCACCGAACAAGCTGTAGCCGCTGCACAGTGGACCATATTTTGAGACGGCGTACAGTGGACCATATTTCGAGAAGGCGGCCAAAAATCATTTTTTTTTTTTGTTACCGATTTTAAAGTTATGTTATTAGTTTGAAAGTAAATACTAGTAGACCTCGGAAGCCAAAAAATTGCGACTCTATCTCAACTATATCACAGCGAACAGGGTCTTCGAAAATGGGCTTTCTCAGTATTTTGCTAAAATTAAAAATTTCTTTGTAAATTTTTATTTTTGAATGACTGTAACTTTTTATACCCTATACCACTATGTGGTTTGGGTATAATGACTTTGTGCTGCTGTTTGTAACAACCAAAAATATTTGACCAAACCCATCTTTAATTATACCGATCGAATCAGAATCATTATCTGATTCGATTTAACGATGTCCGTCCGTCCGTCCGTCCGTCCGTCTGCGTGTCCATGTAAAGCTTGTATCAAACTGCAGGTCGCAAATATAAATATATTTTGATGAAATTTGGTATTTGATCTTTGATCAGCCATGGGATGAACGCTGTTGAAATTGGTGAGAATCGGTCCATGTTCAGACCTAGCCCCCATACAAATGACCCCTATGAAATCAACACATATTGCCATAAGATCCAAATTGTCATATAGATCTCATTCACATTGAGTCTTATATGCGTTCATTACGTCCATTAATGAGTAGTCCAAAAATGATCCCTTTGGCCCCATCTAGAGCTGCTTCCCGATCTTCACTTAAATCTATTAAAAAACAAAAATATTGCACTGATTCTTCTCAGATTTTGTTTGTATATATTTTTGCAAAATACAAGAGATTTTACCAAACATGATCAGGATCGGTCCATTTTTGGACCTAGTCCCCATATAGATATAGCATCCGATATGAACTTTTTCATATCTGCACCCAAAAAAATTAATAAAAATCAGACTCAAATTTGGTTTTGCTTATTTTCTATGTCCAGCTAGTTAGGCCTAAGAGATAGGGCATGGTTTAGGGTATCCTATAGTCGGTCTAGACCGACTATAATTTTCTTACTTGTTTGATTTAAAAGATTTTGAAGCAAAATAAATTTTGTGTAATTTTGTGGCTTCCATACTATTAATGTTAAAAACGTAAAATCACTGAGTCATTCCCAAATCTAAAAAAAATAAATTTTCAAAAAGGTCCAAATTTTCCGAAAATCTCCTACTTAATAGAGCATAACTCCTGCCAGTCAAAAGCAGTCAGAAAAAATCTTGCACCCTTCTATAGTCCGAACCTTCCCCTATATTCTATACCACATTATATACCCGCCAGTTTCCGCCCGTGCGCACCAGAACAATTTTTCTGACCCAAGGTTAGATATTTTCTGCAAAATTTATGAATACAAAAGTTGTCCACTATGTGGTTAGGATATATTAAGTTTGAGGTGATGTTTGTAACTGCCAAAAATATTGGACCTTTATCCATCTTTTGTTATACGGATCGACTCAAAAACACTTTCTGAGTCGATTAAACGATGTCCGTCCCTCCGTCTGAGTGTTATGAATACAAAAGTTGGTCGTACCGGTGCACCGCGGTGTATTTTTTAACGTGTCGGTAGAGTTGTCAGGAGTTGTTATATACTTATAAAAAAGGGTTGAGATATAATGCGCTTAATTGTTACAGGTACATTTACATAGGTATCTTTCAAAAACATTAATAGTCTGAATTAGAGTTATATAATTTAAATACCTGACAAAATGGGAAACAATTTAAATAACAGGTAAATGGTAAAAAAAAAACTATTGCGACATAGCCCTTTAAGATATGAGCACGTATGTTTCACCTTTTAAAAGGGGTTAGGGTGTGGGTTTTTTATGCTTCTAAAAGTGGTAGTAAAAGATAAAAATTTGTAAATGGTAAAAAAAAACTATTGCGACATAGCCCTTTAAGATATGAGCAGGCATACCTCACCTTTTAAAAGAGGTTAGGGGGTGGGTTTTTTATGCTTCTAAAAGTGGTAATAAAAGATAAAAATTTTTATTTTACATAATTGCAAGAAAGAGTATTTATAATAATGTTTCCACAATTATTATTCATTACAATTTGTGCAATGGCTTAGTACTGTTACAGAGATCTGGCAGATATTTATTTTCAACGAAATGATGTAGACGATGTAATTTTGCACATAGTAAGCAACGACTTCTTTAAGAATTGTAACTTAGAAGACATTGAAATGCACAAAGGAAAAATTACTAATTTTGCATCGAATTTGAACAGACGGTACATTGAATGCTCTCATAGCAAGGCAAAGATGTACAAACGTTACCAAGACTGGTTAATAAAGGAACTTCTTTTTGAGAGTGCATCTACAACTGCCAACGACGAATGTAGTGAAAGATCTCGAAGGCGCAAGCTGGAGAATATCAATGAAGAAATTTCTCAAAGAATTATTAAGGATTCATTTTTGCACCAAATTCAACCAACCCAAAATAAAAAAAATAAAATTGAAATAATTGAAAAAATAGTAGAAGCGAGCCCAAGGCGCACAAAGAGGATTTTGAAAAGCATTCCTACACCAATTGAAGATAAGAAATTTACGCCGGAAGAAGCGTTCGCCCTATTTTTGGATTTGGAATTGACCAAAAATCAATATAAGGAATTGCGGAAGCGAACCAATGAAAGAATTGTGGGATTTTTCCAGAGTATTGAGATTTAGTTTCTGCCAAAAAAGAATGCTTACCTTCACAATCTGCTATTAGTGTCACTTTAACATGAGCATAAATAAAATTGCAAGATCTCCTTGAACATACTGCAGAACGATTGCTAAATACGCTTGATATTGATCATTTAAAAAAAATTGGTAATGGCAGCATTACTATAATTTCCAAATGGGGATGTGATGGATCCTCTGGTCAGAAACAATACAAGCAATTTAATGCCGAAAATTCATCAGATGCTAATTTATTTATGGTATCTTTCGTTCCATTGCGCTTGACAAAAAGGTATAGCGTCTTCGAGCCGTCAGCTAGTAGAGCAACAGAAATTGATATATGGAAAAATGAAATTCCTTCTTCAACAAATATTGCAGACCAATAAAATTTGCATTCAAAAAGGAAACCAAAGATGTCATAACTGAAGACGTTCAAAAAATAAAAGATCAAATTAAGGAACTTCAACCAGTAATATTTAAATTTGATGACCAAGACATTGAAGTACATTTTAAAATGTGTCTCACAATGATTGATGGAAAAGTTGCACAAGCTTTAACTGGAACAAAGTCAACGTCAAGCAGCATTATACGCCAAAAGACATCAAGTCAATTAAGCCAACCCCCACCGGAAGACGATAGTTTTAAGGAAGCCTACCAATTTGGAGTGCTAGAATACGTTTCATGGAGCATATTCTTAAATTGGGTTATGATTTGGAATTTGGTCCGTTAGGCGAAACAGTGAGAAAAAACAAAGAAAATGAAAAAAAAGAAAGCAAAAAAAAAACAAATTCAACAAAAATATCTACAGCTAGGACTCGTAATCGACAAACCAAAACAAGGGGAAGGAAACACAAATGATGGAAATACTACAAGGAGATTTTTTTTTCGATCCGGAAACTGCAGCTTCTATCACAGGTGTAGATCATGAATTAATAAGACGATTCAAAATCATATTACAAGTTCTAGCATGCAGCAGAAATATAAATGCAAAAAAATTTGAAGAGTACGCCAATAAAACAGCTATACTTTATAATGAAAAATACTCTTGGAGATATATGCCATCCACAGTTCATAAAATTTTTTACCATGGGGAAAAAATAATTCAAAACAATATGTTACCAATAGGAGATCTATCTGAAGAAGTGCAAGAAAAAAGGAACAAAGACTACAGATACTTTCGCGAGCACAACACAAGGAAAATGTCCAGATGTTGTACTAATGAAGAACTTATCACTATTTTGTTGTGCACTTCAGATCCATATATGTCCAACATTCGTCAAAAATGGAAAACTACCTCAATTGAATTAGACGAAGAAGTAAACAACTTCTAAAAGAGGAAAATCAAGGCTATTTAGAAGAAATTTTTACTAAAATTGGTTGATTTAAAGTACTTTTTCATTACACTTACAATAAGTTACACTTTTTTTATATAGTTAAAAAATTTTCTTGATTTAAAAATTTATATATTTTGTAAATTTACAATAAAAATTGTTATATTTCATAAATTTACCATAAAAATTGATATAGAAATATTTAAAAAGACAATAAAAAAAATTTAACTAAAGCAAAAACATACGAGTTTTTCATTGAAACTTCTCTATATTGAACCAATATAAGGTAACTTTTACGTTCGCTGCTTAATAAATTATATTTTGACTCGGGATCTTTCAAAAAAAAAAAACAACCTTTGGCCCTTGTGCACATTAGGACTAAAAATTTACGGGGGCCAAAGTTTCTCATTTTCTGAAAAAATTAACTTAAAAAATTGTTAAAAAGTATTAGTTGTAAAATTAACTGAAAAAATAAGACATTATATTAAAACAAGTAAGAAAATTATAGTCGGTCTAGACCGACTATATGATACCCTATACCATGCGTTTAGAAACCCTATCTCATAGGCCCAACTAACTGGATATAGAAAATAAGCAAAAACCGAATTTGAGTGGCATTTTTATTAATTTTTTTGGCTGCAGATATGAAAAAGTTCATATCGGATGCTATATCTATATAGGGACTATGTCCAAAAATGGACCGATCCTGATCATGTTTGGTAAAGTCTCTTGTATTTTGCAAAAATATATACAAACAAAATTTGAGAAGAATCAGTGCAATATTTTTGTTTTTTAATAGATTTTAAGTGAAGATCGGGAAGCAGCTCTGTATGGGGTCAGAGGGATCATTTTTGGACTACTCATTAATGGATGTAATGAAAGCATACAAACCCAATTTGAGTAAGATCTATATGACAATTTGGATCTTATGGCAATTTATGTCGATTTCATATGGGTAATTTGTATGGGGGCTAAGTCTGAACATGGACCGATTCTCACCAATTTCAATAGCGTTCATCCCATGGCCGATAAAAGCTTATATACCAAATTTCATCAAAATATATTCATATTTGCGCCCTGCAGTTTGATTACAAGCTTTACATGGACACACAGACGGACGGACGGACGGACGGACATTGTTAAATCAACTCAGAAAGTGATTCTGATTCGATCGGTATAATTAAAGATGGGTCTAGGTCAAATATTTTTGGTTGTTACAAACAGCAGCACAAAGTCATTATACCCAAACCACATAGTGGTATAGGGTATAAAAACCCGTTTTTACCTTTTAACACTTCACTTTTGTACTAAAATTCAACTACAAATGAAAATGTATCTTAAACCCTCCGTAACTTTTTTATTTTCGGTCGAGAATTACGTTTTATAGCAAAACTTAGAGGCTAAAGTCTCACCAATGGGCTGAAGCACAGTGATATTGATTTTGATTTTCTATACAAAATTTTCTTCGGCAATTTAACTTAGTTTTGATTCAATTGGTAAATTTGGAGTGAAGATAATCCACAAGCTTTTGTCCAAACACAATTACATCCACAAAAATTTACTGATTGGTACTTTTTATTGCACGGCGGAGTCATGGGTTCATATGTCTTAAAAAACTATGATGGGCAGAATGTTACTGTCAGCGGTGAACGGTATACAGAAATGGTTACAAGTTTTTTTGTACCTCATTAATGACATTAATCTTGCTGAAATGGTGTTCCAAAAGGTATGAGTCACATGCCACACAGCGCACGCTACAATTAATTTACTTAAAGAAACTTTTGATGAAAGTCTACACCGATAAACCGAAACAACTGAAAACCTGGAAATCAGCATTCGAAGTGATATTGCCAGTGTCACAGCTTAAGTGAGATTTTTGTATTAATGGCATATAATTACTTATTTAATAATGACAGCTTAGTTGATATTAAATATAGTTTTATTTGCTTTATTTTAATTTAGTGTTCTGTAACTCTAAAAGAAAACTACACCCATTATTAGGTGGATGTGAAACAACCGATGAAATTTTGTGTGAGTCCAGAAGTATCAATATAGGTAACTAAACCAAAAATAAGCGAAACAGACAAATAGATGTGGCACCTCCCATACAGAGTATAATTATAATATTTAATTTATCAAATACTTCTATATATTTTCCAATTTTATTTCAGAAAATATCAATTGATTTTCAAAAAGAATCAATTGTATTTCAAAAAACATCGATTATATTTCAGAAAGTAGCAATGGAATTTCAGATGAAATTCGGATAACATAAATTGAATTTCAGAAAGTATCAATTGAAATTCAGAAAGTTTGAATTGAATTTCAGAGAGTAGCAAGCGTATTTTAGAGAAAATCGTTTGAATTTCAGAAAGTATTAAGTACTATTATTTCAGAAATTTTCAAATATATTTCAGGAATTAATTAATGTATTTCAGAAAATATCAAATGTATTTCTGAAAATATCAAATGTGTTTCAGAAAATATGAAATACATTACAGAAATTATTAATTGAATTTCAGAAAATATTAATTGAATTTCAGAATGGAAAATTTATTATTGTTTCTATTAATGACAATATGTTAGCTAATATTTGAACCTATTTTTTATACACTGAAAAATAAATTTTGACGAGCGGACTTAATTCCTTAATTTTAATTAATTTCTAAATCAGACACAATATAAAAGCCAGGACAGGGGACGGGCATAAAGTCTTGGCTGCATCGTGGCGCCCGGTGTTGTAGTCATCATTTTCAAACAACACGTTTATAGTTAACTAGAAATATTACAAACCCCGTGCTATACATAAAAAATTTGTTTTTGTACAGCGTTCTGACTATTTTTCTGAAATTCAGTTGATATTTTTCTGAAACCCAATTGATATTTTCTGAAAAATATTTGATGTTTTCTGATTTAAATTTGATAATTTCTGAAATACGTTTGATGTTTGAAATACATTAGATGTTTTCTGAAATACATTTGATATTTTCTGAAATTAAATTGATAAATTCTGAAACTCAAATGATGTCTTTTGTAATACAATTGATACTTTCTGAAACAAAATTGATGTTTTCTGAAATACAATTGGAAAAAGTGTAGAAAGGTATTTGTTTATTTGTAGATAAATTGAGAAAACGAGATGTTAAAAATCAATCGCAAAATTTCGTACACATCGGAACTTTAATTGCTAAAAAAAAGGAAATTAATATGCCACGACTTAAAAAGAATTTAAAATTATAAAATTATTTTTCCTAAAAATTATCAATCCTTACCATTATTTGGTGTATGCGTGTTAAATTTTTATACGATTTGTTACCGTGGCACGTTGTTATATAAATTTGCGACACATAAAATATGTATGGAGCGTTTCATGTCAAGTGATCCAACTTTTAAAACCGATATCTTCCGATCGGGATGAAATTTGCACCAAGGTTAGTCTTATTGCATAGTAGTTTAAACGCAATTTTTCAACAAGATCGGTCCAGAACTTTCTGAGTAAGAGGGGGTCAAAATTTGACATTTTGACCAAATAGGTATTTTTCCTCATCCATGTAACTTTTTACCAATTATTCTTAGCAAAACTTGTCCAAATAGCTTAGATAGCTATTTCTTCAGTCTTTCGTAAAAAAAAATTTTTTCCTAAAAAAAAATTTACAAAAAAAAATTTTACAAAATTTTACAAAAAAAAATTTTTTTTTGATTTATTTTCAAAATCAAAAATTTGTTGGAGTTTTTTTCAAAATAAGGAAATTTTTTCTTTGAGCTCAAAAGAAAGCTCAGGGTTTTCCTTTACGAGGTTTTTGGTCGCTTAGTAGGATGCGAGTGGGATATCTATCAAAAAAAATGTTTTGTAACTCAAGACATCGGTTTTCAATTTTTAGCATATTCACTAATTTGAATTTTTTCCTATTGTGTTTCCAAAACCTTAAAAATAAAGCATACACTAAGAAACTAGACAAATTAGCTTTTCCGACGATATGTAACATACCTATCTAAAATTTCATACCTTCGATACTGTAATACACGTAATATGTTAACTCCAGGAAAAAAAATCACTTTTTTTTATAAAAATTTTTAAAATTAATTTTTTTATTTATTTCTAATAATAATTAAATTAATATTTAACGAGAATAATAAAAATAAAAAAATAAATAATTTATTAGATCCATTTATAACATAACTATTTTTTAAATTAATTTATTGTAGCTGATGCAGTATTTAAGTTTTGTAAATTTTTAAATACCCAGTCTTTCTTCCAGCTTTTATTTGCTGCTTTTTTGCCAATATTTTCCTGGCGTTACCAGGTCCAGATGTTGCTTAAACTTATGTTGAAGGAAATCAACTTAAAGTGCTTAACAGATGACTAGCCAGAAGATTTACAAGAATACCACGATTGTCTTAAATTTACTATGTGTCCTAATGCAACAACTTCTTTCACTTAAGTGAAGTTCAAATTGACCGGAAACCACATTCATCAAAGAAAATTTAATCAACTCTTTTGATCGCGAATATAGTGAGGAGGTGAAACTTGAATCTTGGATTCAGACTGACAGATGCACATTGAAAACAATAATTTTAAATGTGGATGATTTTGTGGAAGAGATGTGTACAGGATTGCTAAACTTGAGAACCCATGACTGTTTAGTCAAAGAGCAATGGTCATTCTTCAAAGATTTGAAGATACATTCGTTATTTCGTATGATTAAGAAATCTATAAATATGTTCTTCAGGATGCCATACAAGCTTTCTACTTCAATAACGACCAAGCAACTATATTCACAGTAGGCATTTACTACATGAAAGATGAAAAAGTGGAACACAAAAGTGTGACAATCATAACCCACGATTTAAAACATGTTACCATTGCAATTTATGAGTACCAGAAGATAATACTAATATATCTAAAATCTAAATTTACAGTAGAGAAGGTATACAACGTTTCGGACGTAGCTCGTCAAGTATAGCCTCCAGTGCTCTCATCAAGATCGCATCATGCGACTGCTTTATTCCATTGGGCAATGAATTATTGTAAAGAAACAAAAATAGTTTTAAGTAGCAAAGGCGATCATGAGAAAACATTGAAAACACTGAAGAACAGATTCGATGCTGCGATAACAATCGATGGAACCGCTCAATACCATGCTTTTATACCGCTTATCGATCGAAGACCCGAGTTTTCTGCCTCCACTCAATGCGAGTTCTTTCCAAAGCCAAAAAAGAAACCAGCAGCGAAAGCAACAGCTGAACCTAGTAACGCCAAGAAAAAGTTGGCAAAAAAGCAACAAATAAAGGCGATTGATAAGCTGGATGAAAGACTGGGTATTTAAAAATGTATAAAATTTAAATACTTCATCAGCTGCAATAAATTAATTAAAACAAGTAAGAAAATTATAGTCGGTCTAGACCGACTATATGATACCCTATACCATGCGTCTAGATTCCCTATCTCATTATCCCAACTAACTGGATATAGAAAATAAGCATAAACCAAATTTGAGTGGGATTTTTATTAATTTTTTCGGCTGCAGATATAAAAAAGTTCATATCGGATGCTATATCTATATGGGGACTAGGCCCAAAAATGCACCGATCCTGACCATGTTTGGTAAACTCTCTTGTATTTTGCAAAAATATATACAGACAAAATTTGAGAAGAATCAGTGCAATATTTTTGATTTTTGATAGATTTAAGTGAAGATCGGGAAGCAGCTCTATATGGGGCCTATGACTAAGAGTTGTCTAATAGGGATCATTTTTGGACTACTTATTAATGGATATAATATATACATACAAACCCAATTTGACTAAGATTTGTATGATAATTTGGATCTTATGGCAATTTATGTTGATTTCATAGGGGTCATTTGTATGGGGGCTAGGTCTGAACATGGACCGATTCTCACCAATTTCAATAGCGTTCATTCCATGGCCGATAAAAGACTGAATACCAAATTTCAGCAAAATATATTCATACAGACACACAGACGGACGGACGGACATCGTCAAATCGAATCAGAAAGTGATTCTGATTCGATCGGTATAATTAAAGATGGGTGTAGGTGAAATATTTTTGGTTGTTACAAACAGCAGCACAAAGTCATTATACCCAAACCACATAGTGGTATAGGGTATAAAAATAGTAGTTATGTTATAAATGGACCTAATGTGATTACGATAAAATTTTATTAAATTCTTTATTTTTTTTATTTTTATTATTATTATTATTATTATAATTATTATTATTATTATTATTATATATTAATTTAATTATTATTACAAATAAATAAAAAAAAATAATTTTTCAACATTTCTATAGGAAAAAAGTGATTTTTTTTCCTGGAGTTAACATATTGCGGGTATTACAGTTCGAAGGTATGAAATTTTAGTTAGGTCTGTAACATACCGCTTGAAAGGTTAATTTTTCTAGTTTCTCAGTGTATGCTTTATACTTAAGGTTTTGGAAACACTTACAAACTAATAGGAAAAATTTCAAATTAGTGGTTGAAAAACCATTGTCTTGAGTTACAAAACATTTTCTTCTTAGATATCCCACTCGCATCCCACTAAGCGACCAAAAAGCTCTTAAAGGAACAAACCTAAGCTTTCTTTTGAGCCCAAAAAAAAAATTTTTCCTTTTTTGAATAAAAGTCAAAAAAAAATTTTATTTTGAAAAAACGTCAAAAATTTTTTTTTATTTTTTTAAATTTTTTTTCCCGAAAGACTGAAGAAATAGAACAATAGGAAAAAAGTTACATGGAGAGAAAAAAACACCTGTTTGGTCAAAATGTCAAATTTTGACCCCCTCTAACTCAGAGAGTTCTGGACCAATCTAGTTAAAAAATTGTGTCTAAGCTGCTATCTAATAGTACTAACCTTGGTGCAAATTTCATCCCGATCGGAAGACATCGGTTTTAAAATTAGGATCACTTGACATGGAACGCCCCATATGTATATTTTTGATCCTTCCAAAACACTCGAGTCGATATAGTGATATCAGTGTGTACTAGACCATTTACCTGAATAAAGTTATGATGACATTGATTTAACAAATTGGTTTAACTTTTGTTTTTTGTTTTATTTATCATCTTCCGATTCGTTCGTAAAGAAGAGATTTATATCTCCGATGGTGATGGTAACTTGTGTACAACTTCAAATGCATTCAACTATATCTCGAAGCCTAACAACGAAACGAAAAGCATAAATATGCCATTATTACGTTCTTTGCTGGGTCTAATGGTTGATTTGTGTGGTGCTTTATTTTATGTGACCTCAAAATTTGATGCGTTCGTTCATTGTGTTTAAAAGCAAAATATAACGGCCTTAAAAAAATTGACAAAATGTTGGGTTTTATACGCTTATACACTTCATTGAAAATTTTATTATTTATTTATTTTTGACCCAAAGTTACAAAAATTAATATTTTCTTCGAATATATTATATTTATTTGCACTAAAATTTTCTTTTTTCCGCTTAATTGGAAAAAAAAACTTCTTTTCTCATGCTGTTTTGCTAATGAGTAAAATTGCGCGAGGTTGCAATTGACTGATCACTCGTTATCGTATCCCAAAATCAGAAATTTCACCACATATTATTCGTTATCGGATAAGAAAATCCCAAATATAAAAAAAAAATTCGTTCGAATAAAAACACGTTCGCTTGCGACTGTGAAAACTAGACCACTGGTGTGCATTCACATTCAGATCATAACATTACTTCAATACAAATTACTCAATTGAGCTCATACTTTTACCATCACGTGTGTTACTCTGGCTGGTGTCGTCGCAATTCAACTTTAATTTCATTACACAAAAACAACACAGGTGTTGAAAACAGTGATGATAAACAATCGTAAATTAATTAGTAATAATATTGTTGCTGATATGCTTGAAATATTTTAAAGCCACGAAGGAAGCTATTAATAAAAAAATTATATATAAAAAAGTATAACGTACTTATCGACATACGCACTACAATGATTTCCTGGTTCAATGAAAAATGGGTTTAATGAACTTGCGAATTTAAGGAACAGTTACATTTTTACATTAAAGACATTATATTACATATGAAAACATAATTTAGTACTCGATACAACGAAAGTTTTAAAGATATAGCTTAGAGTAAATATAGAAAAAAAGACTATTAAATCCCTTAATTCACTAAGAAGAGTATTATCCGTCCCTGTCTTTCCAAAACGAAAGCGATAAAGAAAAACAAATGTATAAAAAATGTCTAATCTCTTTTTATTTCAATACTCCATTTCATAAATAATATGGAATGTGAAAGGAAAGAAAACGTTACAAGACATGTGGCGATGCTGCTAATCATACAGTAAGCAAAATTATTATAACGAACAAGGGATACTTCCTAGGTTTTTGATTATAATTTCGGTTAACTACAAACAAACAGTTTACCACCACAAATTTTTAAAATTGGTCTAACATAACAAAATACAACGGCATTACTATTCTGAAGTGGGCAGCTGTAAGTGCCGAACTAAATCCCACAGAGAACCTCTGGGGTATTATATCTATACTCATTTATACCAGCAATCGACAATGTGATACATTGTCTCAGCTAAAAACAGCCATTTAGGGGGAGTATAAAAAAATTTACATATCCCTTTTTGAAACTGTCATTAACGAATTGACGATTAATTGAAGAGGAGGAAAAACTAATTACTAAAATTAAATTTTTTAGAAAAAAAAATTTTTAAATAAATAAATGAAAATATTTGGTGTTAACAGAATAATTATATCGTTTGCCTTATATAGTTATATTAAAAAATTGCAAAATTTTGACTGATATTTCGTACTTATTTCTTGCAGTACAAATAGAGTCAAGTAATACCAAAAGTTATTTTATAATCCAAATTTTATAAATATCCGGTACAATTATTTCTCTTCTACGCTAAGCGAAATAATAAATTAATCAATTCCGAAGAACATCATGAGAGTGATTTTGTTTATGAAAATTACTTTCTTGTAGAAATCGAAAGTATGGAAAATATGTGGAAATTTGTGTTATTTTTATTTGTTTTGTAAGAAAAAATAGAAGAAACTTATAAATTTTAGCATTTTAACAAAAATAGAATTTCGAATAGATTCTTTTAATTATTAATAATAAACCGAATATTCAATTTAACGAATAGGCCTGACCTTATATCGTTTGTTAAACTGGAACAGCCTGTTTATTTGAAAACCAGAGATACTTGTCTTAAGGGTGGGGAGTAAGGTTTTAAGACCTTTTTTTGCATTTCTATTTCTAAATATACAACATGTCAAGAGTGTTGTGTCAAAATTTCAAGTCAATCGGAGCAAAACTAAAGAAAATGTAGCGTTTCCAGCGACCGGCCTCATAAGGTACATCGTATATAAATCAGTTTTTAAAAAACTTTAAATCGATATTCTCGCAAATAAATGTTCGAAGTCATAACTCAAAATCTATTCGACCGATTCTATTAAAATTTTACACACTATATCTGCACATAAATCACCATGTAACCATTATTTTTCATTTTCTTCCCCATTTTTTTAACAACAAATTCCCGAAATTTCAGCAAAAATCGTGTTTTTCACTTCAAAATGCTGCAAAAAAAACTGAAAAAAACTCTTCGTCAGTATCTCAGAAAACATGTCACCTTTTAAACGCATTTCGATTTTTTTACATCACATGATCCGGTAACGAGTTTTGATGTTCACCGCAAAACAACATCGCCTTCGGAGATTCGCTGAAAATTCGCTTGAAAATTTTTTTCAAATATTCTTCAATTGTTAGGTTATAACGTGTGTATGAAATAAATAATCCAACATTAATAATATCTTCAAAAAATAATTATGAAAATAATTAGTAGTTTATCACAATAGAGAATGGATAGCTGCAATAAAATTTCTGTTGATAAAGAATATAGATTTTTGTCGAATTTTTTTAGTTATTGCAACCATATGCTTCCTTTCGATTGAAACATTATAATCTGAATATTAAATATGGCAGCAATATGTTAAATTATATACATTAGGCTAATTCCATAGTGACAGACATGACACTCAGTGATCTTTCTAATCTAATATTATACAGTTAGTTTCTCATTGTTCATAAAAATAAAAAAAAATTATGCAGACGGACTTTACCAATATATTTCCCAATATAAAAAGTGAGAAAGTATTTTGGTATTATTAATTAGGGGGCAAAAGGCAGTCGTGGCAGACATGACAACACACAGGCATCATTCTAAAGGATGTTTGTAAAACACAGAAAAGCTCTGAAGTTATTTGTTTGACAAAAAAGAAATAGTTGTTTATAGTTATTATATGTAAGTGCTAGTGTATTAAAAAAACATATAACAACATTAATTCTACAGTAAAAAGAAATATTTTGTAAATTACTTTATTACACTTTTCCTTTCTTACTGGAAAAATATGGTCTCTAAAAATATTCAAAAGTACATCTAACAAACTATTGTCATAGTGCTGTATATAACGGGTGATTTTTTTGAGGTTAGGATTTTCATGCATTAGTATTTGACAGATCACGTGGGATTTCAGACATGGTGTCAAAGAGAAAGATGCTCAGTATGCTTTGACATTTCATCATGAATAGACTTACTAACGAGCAACGCTTGCAAATCATTGAATTTTATTACCAAAATCAGTGTTCGGTTCGAAATGTGTTTCGCGCTTTACGTCCGATTTATGGTCTACATAATCGACCATGTGAGCAAACAATTAATGCGATTGTGACCAAGTTTCGCACTCAGTTTACTTTATTGGACATTAAACCAACCACACGAATGCGTACAGTGCGTACAGAAGAGAATATTGCGTCTGTTTCTGAGAGTGTTACTGAAGACCGTGAAATGTCGATTCGTCGCCGTTCGCAGCAATTGGGTTTGTGTTATTCGACCACATGGAAGATTTTACGCAAAGATCTTGGTGTAAAACCGTATAAAATACAGCTCGTGCAAGAACTGAAGCCGAACGATCTGCCACAACGTCTAATTTTCAGTGAATGGGCCCTAGAAAAGTTGGCAGAAAATCCGCTTTTTTATCGACAAATTTTGTTCAGCGATGAGGCTCATTTCTGGTTGAATGGCTTCGTAAATAAGCAAAATTGCCGTATTTGGAGTGAAGAGCAACCAGAAGCCGTTCAAGAACTGCCCATGCATCCCGAAAAATGCACTGTTTGGTGTGGTTTGTACGCTGGTGGAATCATTGGACCGTATTTTTTCAAAGATGCTGTTGGACGCAACGTTACGGTGAATGGCGATCGCTATCGTTCGATGCTAACAAACTTTTTGTTGCCAAAAATGGAAGAACTGAACTTGGTTGACATGTGGTTTCAACAAGATGGCGCTACATGCCACACAGCTCGCGATTCTATGGCCATTTTGAGGGAAAACTTCGGAGAACAATTCATCTCAAGAAATGGACCGGTAAGTTGGCCACAAAGATCATGCGATTTGACGCCTTTAGACTATTTTTTGTGGGGCTACGTCAAGTCTAAAGTCTACAGAAATAAGCCAGCAACTATTCCAGCTTTGGAAGACAACATTTCCGAAGAAATTCGGGCTATTCCGGCCGAAATGCTCGAAAAAGTTGCCCAAAATTGGACTTTCCGAATGGACCACCTAAGACGCAGCCGCGGTCAACATTTAAATGAAATTATCTTCAAAAAGTAAATGTCATGGACCAATCTAACGTTTCAAATAAAGAACCGATGAGATTTTGCAAATTTTATGCGTTTTTTTTTAAAAAAAAGTTATCAAGCTCTTAAAAAATCACCCGTTATAAATATTGCGTACAATGCGCCATTATTTTGCCTATAGATAATTTTAAAACGCACACTGCGGTCGAAGCTAAACAACAGAGACAACAGAGTCCTATGCATAAAGGTGATATTGAGCCAACTGGAATAATAATTTTCTTTTGATAGTTCCAAGTATAAGTAAAAACTTATAATAAGCTGACGACAGAGTGGTATCGAAGTCTGACCATTTTCCAACCTGAGAACGTTTTCCGAGAATTGTTATGTATGTTATCGTATACGTTTTTATTTGTTATATCTAGGTTAGAGTCTTGATCAAAAGAACCTAACAATCTTTACTTATTGGTATATATTAATTGTAAATATATTAAAATATAATTCTTTGTCCTATCACGTTTTCTTTTCTGTCAAAATATTTTTATACCTCCACTCCAGTTTGCAGAGGGTATATATGTATAAGTTTGTCATTCCGTTTGCAATAATTAGAAAAAAAATATGTACCACATAAAATATATATATTTGTGATCCTTATAACAAGCGAAATTGAAATAGCGATGTCCGTTTGTCCGGCTGTCCGTCTGTCCATCAGTCCGTCTGTGGAAATCACGATGACGGCTTCAATCGAGCAACTTATTCACTAATATTCACTAATATTCTGAGAAGCTTGCTATTTAAAATCGTCCAAATCGGTTCATCTGGTCACGAGAATTGAACGAAGGAGTAAAAAATGTTTTGAAAAAATAAGATTTGCCAATGCTGTTCTTTTCAGGATAACGTTCTCAATAGGATAGCTAGGGTGCTAGTTGTTAGTGGGAATGATTCACTAACATCATGAGAAGGTTCCTGTTTTTTAAATCATTCATAGGTGCCGAGATATCACTGAAAAGGTAAAAAATATGATGTTTTCTTATATTATTTTATTCTAAATTTTGTATTTTGTCGCAGCTGTTGTTTTTATGGTCGTTGTGGTAATAATATAAAAAGTCACCGACATCAATATTTTTTGGTGTAATATTTATGTTAGTTTACTAATAAAAGAAACTTTATAAAATCAATAGCAATATTCTTCGATTTTTATAACATAACAAAATGTTACAATTGATACATACAATTGTTGCAAATATCAAAATACTATAAATAACATTCGTATATTTTGTATATATATATATATATATATATATATATATATATCCATAATAAGCTCATATTAAAAATAATATAAATATAAATTATTTTATTTAAACAAAATACTGCATTTTTTAGGGTTGCAAAAAATAGTATGATTTTAAGGGTTCTACTTTTAGTACACACTTGCATTCAAAAGTAGTAGCGAAATCATAAAATCTTTACCCTGTAAAAGATTGGCGTTTAAAAAAAATTTTTTTTTTCAGGTGTCAAAATTCCAAAACTCGAAAAATTTTCGAAAAAAAACTTAATAAATTTTAAAAAAATATCTGCAAAAAATCTCTAAAATTCGACAGAAGTAAGGAATCTTTTGCAAGAAACACATAGACGCAAATTCATTTCCCGATGCGTAACAAACGGAATGACAAACTGATGTAATAAGATCTGAAAAATATAACTGATTAACGCTAGTGCTTTTACAATATACGACATGGACAAGTATTCCGAAAAAGATCCGAAATTAAAAAATATATTTTGTTTACTATCTTTTATTGACTTTAAGATTGTTAAACGTAAATGCTGAAAATTCAGAGCATTTGTTGTAATAATTTAGTAATAAGTTGATCAAATTGTTTACATTTTCAAATATTATATTTACATTTGTTAGAAATAGTGCAAGAAAACCTAGGTGAGGGTATCAATGATTCGGCATAGCCGAATTTAACACTCTTACTTGTTTTAAATTAAGTCGCACAATTTTTCCAAGTATTGCACAGCTAACGGTAAAAAGTTTAATATTTGCCATACTTTAAACAATAGAGTGATATTATTGAAAACATACAAAATATGTGGTGATTTATCACAAAGAAAAATTTAAACTTTTCTTGCATTTCCATATTATATTTTTATTCGACAATAAACTCACAAATGCACCATTTTTTAACAAATAAAGGCCTTATTAAAACTAAAAAAAACCTCAAGCCTTTGGGGCAATTATAAAGTCAAAAAATTTACCACCGGCTTCTGTGTGCATTGCATAAAATTTAAAATTGAAACAAAATTTTAACAGAATAATTTGTTTATAAATCCTCAAATTAGAAATGTAATTCCATAAACCCTTCAGCAACCCCATTATGTATAAAATATTTAGGGACATGTTAATAAGTTGTTATGTTCCTTTTTGAAAACTTGAATAACTTTGCCCAAAGTGAAAACAACGTTCAATTAATATGTTGTGGGCACAGAGTTTTAAGGACTTTATTCATTCAATTACTTTAATTGGAAAATTAATAATTTTCTGTACGGATAGGTATAAACTAGCTACAGGTACTGCGGTATTTGCTAACTTCATCCTCGGGACTTCATCTTAAAAAACTATATTTTCTTTAAAATGGTTAAATTTTTTTATTTGTCAAAATACTGATTTTGCATCAATCAATATATATTAAAGATAATTCCTAGCATATATATATTTACGCTGATCCCTGACTCACTGACTGACTGACTGATTCTGTAACGCTGAAATAATACACACACATAGCACTCCCTACAAAGCTATGGGAAATACACAAACAAAATTTAATCTTTCTCATTTAATACAAACCCACACACAATTTTCTCTCTTCTTTGTTACCGAACAGTACTGCTAATAAAATCTTCTTTTGAAACAAGAAATTGCCAAGAAAATTTTACCGCTTATAAAACTCAAAAAAATATTACAAAAGGAAGCAATAAAATTTATTTATATCATTCATATTACGAATATTATTACAGCATTGGTTATTTCTATATATAAAAATGTATTAGTGGTGAAATTTCAACGAAAAAAATTTAACACATCAATCAACTAAATAATTTTATTGACATGTATCTATAGCTGAAACATATAATATAGGTTTAAAGTATAGCCGTAATTAAAACTTAAATCTTAAATGGAGATGCTATTCAAGGTGTTTCCGTTTTGAAACGACTTGACCCAGAAATAAATCTATACATATTTTGTAATTTACATTTACACTGAACTAAAACTATCAATTTTCCATTAACAACCCATTAATTATTAACCCTTGAAATCCTAATTTTTATACTACTGAAAATTTAAAATCTTCAATCATCATTTTAACAAATTTAACAAATCATTTTAACAAATTGAAAAATCGTAGAAATTAAAATAAGTTGTCAAAATTAGCAGCACTGCTACGACAATAGCTCTACATATGCAGATTTCGTGTTACATATGGAATAAGTTGAACGCAAAAAATGCATCAAAAAACTAATATCTATTCAAATTCTTCTTTAAATTCCCTTTGTTGGTCAATGAAAAAATTCTGCAAAAAAAAAGTAATGAAGGAAATTTTAAATATTTTTATTTTTCTCATTTAACGTCGTCCGATATGCATACATACTTTTTTTTTCAAAATAAACTTATCCGTTTGTCTGTTTTGTTTTTCATCTCAAAATTGGTTTGTATTGTTAAGAGTGCTTTCGCTCAGTTCTCTGATGGCCAGCACTTACCAAAGAGTATGATTTTTTGATAAATATTTGAGAAAAAAGAGATCTTCAATGTGGATTTTGTTGTTGTCCAACGTATGATTTCATTTAATGCTCTGTATTGAAAAGCACTTGAAAAAATAGTGCAATATTAACTTTAAAATTTAAATTATTCTGACTTGCTTAATTAAATTACATTGTAATTTCAGAAGAATATTAATTTTTGCATAATTTGCTTTCAAAAAATTTTGACAAACATAAATTACGTAAATAGGTATATTTAAGATTTTAATTTGAATAATTTATTGAAATTATCATAGAAGAATTAAAGGCGATTTGGAATAACAATTTTGTTTTTTAAGTTAAACTAATACGCCCTTATTTTTTTTTTTTTTTTTTGGATTTATAGATAACTAGATGCAACCCGGTGTGCTTCGCTACACCCTCCCCCTCGCCCCCTCCTTCCGAATCGTTATGAAAGGGCTCACGCAAAGTCCCAAGGCTCTCACTAATACAGTAATTCAGATATACCACATTTAATATTAAGTTTGTGTGGGGGTACCACGCGGATTTGTCTAATCCCGCCCATTTTTTTTTTTGTCTGATTACTCACGTTAATAACAGATGACCTGAGACAAATTTGCAAAGCTTTCTCTATCATAGTACTTAGTATATATGATATTAAAAATTTACTTTGTATGGGAGGTGCCACGCCCATTAAAAATATTTAAAAAAAAATTAAAGCCTGTAGCACTCTGTAGCACATGATTAGTTACGGAGATTACCTCCTACAAACAAACAAACAAACACATATTACCTCTATATTATGTTAGTATAGATTATTAGTATAGATGTTTTTATTTCAATGCTTGCTGATGCTGATATACAATGTTTTTTGTTTTTTCATTCGGTAAAACAATTATCAGATTTTTCGGCGTTCCTACCCTGGAGCAAGGTACATGGAGCTGCGCATGAGAATAAGATGGATTATCGATATTAGACATGGCAACACTTAACTATTGGCCTTGAACTTAGAATATCATTTGGCAATTTTTCTTTTTAGCGATTTTTGATTTTTAAGATTTTTGTTTTTTGGGTGATTTTAATTTTTCGCGATTTTTGGGCTTGGCGATTTTTGATTTTGGCGATATATTTTCCACGACAAATCACATTGATAATTAATGAACTTGTCAAAAGACTGTCGCTTTCGTAGTGTTTCATATTTTTTACATAGGAGGTGCCACGCCTACTAATCCCATCCAGCCCAATTTTTATTAGACTACTCACATTAATATCTGATGGACTCATACAAAATGTCGAGTCTTTCCCTTTTATAGTACACCAGTTATATGATATTATATATTTATTTTGTATGGGCGGTGCCACGCCCACTGCTCCGATCATGCACATTTTTTGTCTAACTGATCACATGAATAACTTATGGGCTCACACAAAGTTCCAAAACTCTCACTATTACAGTACTCCAGATATATGGCATTTTATATTTACTTTGTATAGCAGATGCCACTCCTATTGGTCCGATACTGCCCATTTTGCATCCGACTACTCACATTAATAATAGGTGACATCAGAAAAATTTGAAAAGCTCTCTCTATCACATTACTCGAGATATATAATATTGAACTATTATTTGTATGGGAGGTACCACGCCCACTTATGCGATCCCGCCCATTTCCGGCGTAGCTACTAATATTAACAATAGGTGACCTCACACAAATTTGCAAAGCTCTCGCTATCATAGTACTCAAGATATGTAAATGATATTTAAAATTTACTCTGTGCGGGAGGTGCCACGCCCAACAAAAATATTTAAAAAATTATAGCCTATAGCACTTCCCATATCCGCAGTAAGAATCTGTGAAAATTTCAGGAAGATCAGATGGGTAGTTACGGAGATTACCTCCTACAAACAAACAAACAAACAAACACACATTACCTCTTTATTATATTAGTATAGATTGGAAAAAATGTTCGCTTTTTGCAATTCACATTTATGATGACATGAAATATTTTTTTCTCTTTTTTGTAGGTGTATTGGTGTTTGCACTTCCTTAAGGCGTGGTAGGTTTTAAAACCTTTTTTTGCATTTCTCTTTCTAAATGCACAACATATCGAGAGTGTTGTGTCAAAATTTTAAGTAAATCAGAGCAAAACTTAAGAAGATACAGCGTTTCCAGCGACCGGCCTCATACGGTATATAGTATATAAATCATAGTATATAAATTCAAAGTCCGTCAACATCTTAACTCAAAATCTACTTGATCGATTCTTTTGCAATTTTAGACACTATATCTACACATAAATCATCACGTAACCACGAAGGGTTTTTTTTTTAATTCCATTTTCTTTCCCATTTTTTAACAACAATTCCCCTGCCAAAACAAAAATAAAAATTTAAAAAACTCTTCGTCACTGCCACAGGAAACATGTCACCTTTGAAACGCGTTTCGATTTTTTTATTTCACATGATCCGGTAACGAGTTATGATGTTCACCGCAAAACAACAACGCCTCCGGAGATTCGCTGTCACGGACTTATTTATTATAATTTTTAATTGAAATTTTTTTCAAAGATTCTTCAAATATAGTGCTATAACGTATATATGAAATAAATAATCAAACATTATTCATATCTTCAAAAAAGAATTATGAAAATATGACTTTTTTTTAACTTTTAAAACCTTACCCCCCTTAAGAAACTTTCAGGAACCTTGCTCTCTAAAACGTTTTTTTTTTTCTATGCTATTCTATTTTTCTACATTAAAATGGAGTTAGGTTATAGCGAACTCGGCGGGACCGGCCAAATTAGTTCCTTATAGACTAAGTTCGTTATAACCGTAGTATTTTTTTGTTGTCCGAAAGGTTTAAAAAGTTTTTTTAGTTGAATAAGTTTATTTATTTTGGGGCATTTTAAAAAGTTATAAAACATAAATTAAATTACTAAAAAGATACATATTAATTGTTTGTCTTAATAAGACTAAAATTACTGAGTTTCTATCAAAATAAAATATTTTTTTAAAATCATATAATATGAAAAACTCCTTATGTATAGAAGCAGAAAGTACAAAGCAAAGGTTGGCTACTGGCAAACTTTTCCGAAAATATACATAAAAGGACCTTTTACAAAACTTCATTTGAAAATCGAAGTTTTTGTTTTGTATTAAAATTAAATGAAAATAAAATTAAATTAAATTGAAATTAATTTTTTTTAAATATATAAAATATACGAAAATTCTGAAATGGAAAAAAAAATTTGTTTGTTAAAGTCAAAAGTTTGATATAACCACTGTTCGCTATAAGAGAAGCAATTTGTATGAAAAATGTGATTAAAACTCTTGGGACTGAAGAAATTCTTCGCTATAAACAAAAATTTATTACAACCACGGTTCGTTATAAGCGAACTCCATTGTATTAAATTTTAATAGTTTTGGGAATCTCCAATTTCCTCACTTTACCCGGCCTTCCCATGTTCAAGTCAAACTGATCACACATCCAATAGTCAAAAAATTGTTAAGCAACTGTCCCATTGAAAAAATAAAAGATAGAATTGAAACGTATGATTGTTTAGTAAAAAAGAGTAAAAAAGTGTGAGTGCATTACAACCTGAAAGCCAAAAATATAACGTGTGAAGGCCTTACCCTTACATTTACGCTGATCCCTGACTCACTTACTGACTGACTGACTGGCTGAGAGACTGACTGATTCTGTAACGATACGGTTCTAATTCCTAGGACTGATCTCGCCCCAATCGATACCACATTACCTTTCATATTAAGACGCCGCCATTTTCCAGTAATTCCTGCATACGCAATTACCAGAACAAGGCTCAAGGCCAGTCATTTGATTTGGCATTAATTTGGAGACCGCGGTATTTTCACACGGCCAACTGTATGTGGCATTGTCACGATCAAAAGTTGCAAGCCAAGTTAAGATACGTATTCAATCGAACCCACAGCAAGGAAAACTATTAAATTACCAAGATATTTCACACGAAATATAGTTTTTCAAGAGATTCTAATATAATTTTCAATTTAGTACCATATTAATAGAAATATAATTTATTATAAATTTTTCGTGTATTTAAATTTAAACTGTTTTATTCATAATTTTTAAACGGGCGCCTAGGCGCCACACAATCAACTAGTTATGGATAATAGAGCACAAGGGTTCGGCGTAAATTTCAAGAATTTCATCACCACAGATGCCAAATCATTTTTCACATAGACCAGATTGTAATAAGTTTGGGCAGACATTTTTCGACCACTATTACCAATTTAATTTCTGCAAGATTTGTCGTTATTGCAACATTGATTTAAAAAATAAAATTTAGCTTATAATATAACAGTTTCTGGCAATTTAATAAATATACACTAATTTATTAATATATTCTTTGTATCGCTATTCAAAGTACTCAAAACGGAATACGGATTTGTTTAAATTTTCCATATATAATTCTCATACAACATCTAAGATTTCCAGTAAAAATGTTAGTTATTAAATTTTAATATTTGGAAATTTAATTCAGTTAATATGTACTATTCTTATCTGCAATCTCTGTTCGATTTTTATCTTTTTTCTGGTTCGAATAAAATTAGCGTCAAAAATTGGGATAATTTTTGTAGTATCAAGCGTTTTTTTTATATATCAAAATTGAGTTTAACGGGCCCAGAAAAATTCGATCATACTTTAGAACCTGGGCCCAGAGTTAACTTTCTAAAGGACTTCGCCACGCTAAAGCTGCATCTGAACTCAAAATTTCCCCATCTCATCAGGTAATCTTCACTACAAAATGTAAATGTAAATGTATTTGGAACTGAACTTTTTTACACAGAACTTTTTAAGGGGGGTAAGGTTTTAAAAGCGAAAAAAGGCGTATTTTCATAATTTTTTTTTTTTTGATGACATGAGTAATGTTGGATTATTTATTTGATACATGTTATAGCATAACATTTGAAAAATCTTTGAAAAAATTTTTAATTAAAACTTTTAATAAATAAGTCCATGACAGCGAATATCCGGAGGCATTGTTGTTTTGCGGTGAACATCATAACTCGTTACCGGATCATGTGAAATAAAAAAATTTAAATAGTTTAAAAGGTGACATGTTACCCGAGGTAATCGCGAAGAGCTTTTTCAATTTTTATTTCTTATTTTTGGCAGCATTTTGAAGTAAAAAACACGATTTTTGCATAAATTTTCGGCGAATTTGTTGTTAAAAAATGGGAAAAATGGAGAATATAAAAAAACTCTTCGTGGTTACCTGGCGATTTTTAATTAGGAATAGTTCGTAAAACTTCAAAAGAATCAGACAAGCAGATTTTGAGTTATGATGTTCACGGACTTCAAACATTTATTTGTGAGAAAATCAATTTAAAGAGTTTTAAAAACCGATTTCTATACCGTATACCGAATGAGGCCGGTCGTTTGAAACGCTAAATCTTCGTTAGCTTTGCTCCAATTTTTTTGAAATTTGGATACAATATTCAGTACCCACTTTCTGTTCTACCGATCGAAGTCCGTCCATCTGACCGCTCGTTTATGTAACCATGCAAATTTGTAATCAAACTAAAAGTCGCAAATATGACCATATTTTACTGTAATTTGGTATCTACATAGGCTTATATTGACCATAGGAAGAACACAATTGAAATTTGTGAAAATCGGTGCATGTTATATATGACTCCTATGAGATGGAATTAAAATGCCACAATCCAAGTTATCATATAGATCTCGGTCAGATTTGGTTTGTATGTGCTTAATCAGTAGTTCAAAAATAAACTTTTTAGTAATAGCCCCCTTATAAAACTGCTTCCTTCACTTCAATCTTCACTTAAATCTATCAAAAATCAAATTACAGATTTTTCTGAAATTTGATTCGTATATGTTTTTACCAAAAATAAGTAACCTTATCAAATATGGTCAGGATCAGTCCATTTCACAATCTATTTTGCATATATCCCAAGATAAAGAAATCATTAACAATGCCACTCAAATTTTGTTATGCTTATTTTCTATATCCAATTAGTTGGACCTAAGTCAAATGGTCCCTAAACGCATGATCCAGTGTATCACTTTCTTACTTGTTATTATTGGTAGAGTTTGAAACTATTCCGTCATAGTAAATAGTAAAACGTACATTATGACCTAAAAGAAACAAGATATCAAAAAAAAATATAAATGATTTTGAATGGGAAGACCTCTGCTTTCAGTTACCTTAACGAATGCTGTATTCAAAAATCATCTACGGTGTAGTAAATTTCAAAATTGTTAAGTAGTATAGTCTTATGACAGGGTCTAAAATATATACTGATATACTGTTACACACAAAAAACAATGATACTTTCAACAAATGTAATTGAAAACTGTTCCCTTAATAATAATTGTTAAAGCATGGTTGAAAAACTCTAAGAACAGGCTACATAAATAATTTAAGAAAAGTGATAATCAAATTGATAAAAGTCTATATTTTATAGCCAAAAGTCATTATAACTTAGAAAATAAAAAAAAATTAATATAATATATAAGAAATCAAAAATTATTGCGAATTCTAAGCCTAAAATTAAATCATATCCAACCAACTTGTTTTCAAACGATGTTTATATTGCAAATTATTTGTTGAATTCTTTGCGTCCACATTTTCCACAATGATGAAATTCCAATAACAATGAAATTCCAAGGCTAACATCAATTTATATTTCAGCCTTAGATGTGTTGACTGTTCTTGAGATTTTAAAAAATATAAAAGATTAATTTAATTCGGAACCAAATTGTACTCCCAGCTGGATCTTGAAAAATTATCCCGAATTAACTGGCATATATTATAGCTCACTTAAACTAAACTAATTATGGAACAACTACAAAACTAAATGCCATTGCAAAACTCTTTGGAACATTATATCTAATATACTCTCACACAAAATGCCATCTATTTTATTACTAACATGGATCTTGCAAAGGATGGTCTACAACCACTAATCTAATTCTCAATAACTCTTAATCGAAATATGTAGATGTTATCACCTATTCTTACTATTTATTATTGATCTTCCAAAGTCTATTCAATATAGTAATATCCTTATATGTATATGCTGACGAAATAAAAATCTACTCAACCCTCATAAACAATGAAGACAGTACACGTCTCCATTCTAACATAAATAGCTTCTACAAATAGTGTAATGTCTAATTAATGAACCTTTTCTAGATACCCGCCAAGTTCGAACGACTACGTCCTCCATGCTACAAAACTAAACTCAGTTGACTCATTCATAGATTTGGGAGTTCTCTTTCGTAAAGGATTAAGCTATAATTCTCATGTAATAATGACTCTGAGTGTTTTCTAAAACGTTGCGCAAAGGAATTCAATGATACTTATGTAACAAAAAATCTATTCACGACTTTGATCAGGCCGATACTAGAATATGCATCAGCAATCTGGAAACCACAGCACAATGTCTTTATCAAAAATTTTTAATCACTTCAGAATTATGATTTGCTATTTTGTTTTCTCACATTATTATATCTAAAAAATAGAAGGATCCTTTTTAAAATAACATTCTTCCACAACTTAGTTCATGATAAAATTTATTCTGAATGTCTTCTTTGAAATATATATATAAATATTCCTAAGAAACAACTTCTATCTTATGAACCTGTTCACTTGAACTTCCGGAGATAAAATTTTCTCAATTTCGATCCATTCCGAAGAATTTGCACTTAAGTGAACGGACACTATTGATTTTCCCGTCGATGTTGTTGTTATTATTTATTTATTTATTTATTTAATTTATTATACTAACCGAGCCCTTTGGGCCATATACGGTTAGTGAGCTAACAAACAGATATCTTAACTACTATTTTAAAAAATTATAATTATAATTATAATTATAAAAGAAAAAAAAAAGTTATTACAAGAAAGTTATTACACGAATCTTATAACTTATAAACAAAGAATTCATTTAACAAGATGAAATTGAAAATTCCGAATCAAAAATAATATGGTATGATTGCAAAGGAAAGGAGGAACAAAAAATGTCATATCCTTTCTTAATGAAAAATGTAAATAAATAAATCACTTATTAAAGGCCACATAATTTAAGCATTATTAAGGCGAGCATATTCAACAAGTTTGTTTCTAAATACATTTGCCGAAAAAAAAAAATGACCTGAGTTCACGCGGTAAAGAGTTCCAAATTCTCGAAGCTCTTACCTGAAAAGAGAATTCAAGAAGAGAGGTTCTTATGCGTGGGAAAATTAATTGAGGATTCCGAGTAGAATGTGAAAAAATGTATAGTCGAAGTAAATATTCAGGACAATTGGATTTCAAAACTTTATAAAAGTGCAATAGAATTCGAATATTTAAAAACTTCCTAAAACTACACCCCAAAAAATCCACAACATAATTGGAAATGAGTGCACGAACCTTTAAACGATATACGAAGCGAACTATTTTATTAAGCAGAAGGTTATATTTCCGAAACTCCATACCTGTAGATCCCGTAAATACTTCAGCACAGTAAAGAATATTTGACATAAATAGTGCATGTGCGATACTTTTCTTTAAATGGAGTGGTAAATGAAGGTTTAGATAATACACCCGTCTTAAAATGAAGTTCACTTCTGAAGACAACCAATTAATATGACGGTCAAAACGAAGATTATAATCTATTAGGATTCCAAGACATTTCATAGACTCAACTAATTCAACAGGATTACGATTAATCATAATCGAGATATTAACTTCCGAAAAATTGGATTTAAAAATCATTGCCTTAGTCTTAGAAGTATTAATGCAAAGGTTCGAACTAGAAACTCACTCAGCAACGTCAGACAACAACACATTTATTACCCTCTCAAGCACATAAATAAATTGGCGTTCTGAAAAACAAAATAGCTTAATATCATCAGCATAGACATAAGCTTCACAAGGAAACCCTTCAGTGATTGAAAAAATATCATTAATATATAACATAAACAATAAGGGCCCTATAACAGACCCTTGCGGAACCCCACTTATTATAACCAACCAATCAGAATCAGAATATTTAAGATGTGTGAAGTGACGTCTACTGGTCAAATATGAAAAGATTAATTGACATGACATTCTAGAAAATCCAAAAAAATTGCAAAGCTTTCGAATTAAAATTGAATGAGTTACACGATCAAAGGCTTTAGATAAATCAATCGATAATAAAACTCCTACGAGATCCTTATCAACAATTCTTCTAATAGAATCAGTAAGACCCCAGTAAGACCTCTACGAAACCCTGATTGATAAGAATTTATTAAACAGTTTTCATCTAAGTATTTCATCATTTGCACCTTCATAACATGCTCCACTATCTTTGAAAAATGGGAACAATAGAAATTGGTCTAAAATCATTGCTATCGTTATTCGAAATATTTTTCCAATAGGCACAACTTTGGCCACTTTCCACCCATCTGGAAAGACAGAATATGTAAGAATGTTGTTTACAAAATACAAAAATTGGTTGTGAATCAATGGAAATATCAGCTTAACGAATTTAAGCGGTACTCCATCGGGACCACTAGCATTAGATTTAATACTATCCAAAGCAACACAAAGTTCATTATTATTAATACATCGAAAAGTAAAACCATATTCACTAAAATTTAAATTACTATTAAGAGGATCAAAAGTAGAAGAAGATTAACGACTAATTTGATTTCTGACGATTTAAAGTCTGTACTATTTTTCTAAAATATTTAACTAAATTAAATAAATAATTTTTTTTTTCATACATTTATTTGCAGTTTATCTTATATATATTTACGCTGATCCCTGACTCACTGACTGACTGACTGATTCTGTAACGCTGAAATAATACACACACATAGCACTCCCTACAAAGCTATGGGAAATACACAAACAAAATTTAATCTTTCTTATTTTATACAAACCCACACACAATTTTCTCTCTTCTTTGTTACCGACCAGTGCTGCTAATAAAATCATCTGAAAATCTACAATTTTGGAAACTAAATCGCCTAAATTGCCATTTTTAAAACAAGAAATTGTCAAGAAAATTTTACGGCTTATAAGACTCGAAAAAATATTACAAAAGGAAACAATAAAATTTATTTATATCATTCATATTACGAATATTATTACAGCATTGTTTATTTCTATATATAAAAATGTATTAGTGGTGAAATTTCAACGAAAAAAATGTAACACATAATAACTGAAACATATAATATAGGTTTAAAATATCGCCGTAATTAAAACTTAAATCTTAAATGGAGATGCTATTCAAGGTGTTTCCGTTTTGAAACGACTTGACCCAGAATTAAATCTATACATATTTTGTAATTTACATTTACATTGAACTAAAACCATCAATTTTCGATTTACAACCCATTAATTGTTAACCCTTGAAATCACAATTTTTATACTACTGAAAATTTAAAATCTGCAATCATCATTTTAACAAATTTAACAAATCATTTAAAATTAAAATAAGTTGTCAAAATTACCAGCATTGCTAACGACAATAGCACTACATATGCAGATTTCGTGTTACATATGTAATAAGATGAACGCAAAAAATGCATCAAAAACTAATATCTATTCAAATTCTTCTTTAAATTCCCTTTGTTGGTCAATGAAAAAATTCTGGAAAAAAAAAAGTAATGAAGGAAATTTTAAACATTTTTATTTTTCTCATTTAACGTCGTCCGATATGCATACATACTTTTTTTTATCAAACTAAACTTTTCCATTTGCCTGTTTTGTTTTTCATCTCAAAATTGTTTTATATTGTAAGGAGTGCTTTCGCTCAGGTTCTCTAATGGCCAACACTTACCAAAGAGTATGCTTTTTTTGATAAATATTTGAGAAAAAAGAGATCTTCAGTGTGGATTTTGTTGTTGTCCAACTTATGATTTCGTTTAAAGCTCTGTATTGAAAAGCACTTGAAAAAATAGTGCAATATTAAGTTTAAAATTTAAATTATTCTGACTGCTTAACTAAATTACATTGTAATTTCAGAAGAGAGGTGTGAAAATAATTACGTAAATAGGTATATTTAAGATTTTAATTTGAATAATTTATTGAAATTATCATAGAAGAATTAAAGGCGATTTGGCATAATAATTTTGTTTTTTAAGTTAAACCAATACGCCCTTATTTTTTTTTTTTTTTTTGGATTTATAGATAACTGGAAAAAATGTTTGCTTTTTACAGTTCACATTTATGATGACATATGAAATATTTTTTTCTCTTTTTTGTAGGTGTAATGGTGTTTGCACTTCCTTAAGGGGTGGTAGGTTTTAAAACCTTTTTTTTGTATTTCTCTTTCTGAATGCACAACATATCGAGAGTGTTTTACCAAAATTTTAAGTAAATCAGAGCAAAACTTACGAAGATACAGCGTTTCAAGCGACCGGCCTCATACGGTATATAGTATATAAATCATACTATATAAATTCGAAGTCCGCCAACATCATAACTCAAAATCTACTTGACCGATTCTTTTGCAATTTTAGACACTAAATCGACACACAAATCATCAAGTAACCACGAAGGGTTTTTTTAATTCCATTTTCTTTCCCATTTTTTAACAACAAATTCCCGAAATTGTATAGCAAAAATCGTTTTTCACTTCAAAATGCTGCAAAAAACAAAAAAATTTTAAAAACTCTTCGTCAGTACTACAAGAAACATGTCACCTTTGAAACGCGTTTCGATTTTTTTATTTCACATGATCCGGTAACGAGTTATGATGTTCACCGCAAAACAACAACGCCTCCGGAGATTCGCTGTCACGGACTTATTTATTAAAATTTTTAATTGAAATTTTTTTCAAAGATTCTTCAAATATAATGCTATAAGGTATATATGAAATAAATAATCCAACATTATTCATATCTTCAAAAAAAAATTATGAAAATACGACTTTTTTTTTAACTTTTAAAACCTTACCCCCATTAAGAAACCTTTAGGAACCTTGCTCTCTAAAACGTTTTTTTTTTTCTATGCTATTCTATTTTTCTACAATAAAATGGAGTTAGGTTATAGGGAACTCGGCGTGACCGGCCAAATTAGTTCCTTATAGACTAAGTTCGTTATAACCGTAGTATTTTTTTGATTGGTCCGAAAGGTTTAAAAAGTTTTTTTAGTTGAATAAGTTTATTTATTTTGGGGCATTTTATAAAGTTATAAAACATAAATTAAATTACTAAAAAGATACATATTAATTATTTGTCTTAATAAGACTAAAATTACCGAGTTTCTATCAAAATAAAATATTTTTTTAAAATCATATAATATGAAAAACACCTTATGTATAGAAGCAGAAAGTACAAAGCAAAGGTTGGCTACTGGCAAACTTTTACGAAAATATACATAAAAGGACCTTTTACAAAACTTCATTTGAAAATTGAAGTTTTTGTTTTGTATTAAAATTAAATGAAAATAAAATTAAATTAAATTGAAATTAACTTTTTTTAAATATATAAAATATACGAAAATTCTGAAATGGAAAAAAAATTTGTTTGTTAAAGTCAAAAGTTTGATATAACCACTGATCGCTATAAGACAAGCAATTTGTATGAAAAATGTGATTAATCCTCTTGGGACCGAAGAAATTCTTCGCTATAAAGAAAAATTTATTACAACCAGGGTTCGTTATAAGCGAACTCCATTGTATTAAATTTTAATAATTTTGGGAATCTCCAATCTCCTCCCTTTACCCGGCCTTCCCATGTTCAAGTCAAAATGATCACACATCCAATAGTCAAAAAATTGTTAAGCAACTGTCCCATTGAAAAATTGAAAGAGAGAATTGAAACGTATGATTGTTTTGTAAAAAGGAGTAAAAAAGTGTGAGTGCATTAAAACCTGAAAGCCAAAAATTTAACGTGTTAAGGCCGGGTAATATCTTAAATATATTTACGCTGATCCCTGACTCAGTGACTGACAAATTCTGTAACGCTGACCAAAATGATACGGTTCTAATTCCTAGGATTGATCTCGCCCCAACCGACACCACATTACCTTTCATTTTAAAACGCCGCCAGTTTCCAGTAATTCTTGCATACGCAATTACCATAAACAAGGCTCAAGGCCAGTCATTTGATTTGGCATTAATTTGGAGAGTATTTTCACACGGCCAACTATGTGGCTTTGGCTATTAAATGACCAACGATATTTCACACGAGATATAGTTTTTCAAGAGATTCTAAATTGAACAACTTTTTTGCTAAATATTTCTTATCTGTTTTGATACTTATGTATATAATTTCTACAGACACAATCTTTTTTCACATGTACATATGTAACAATATAATTTTCAATTTACTTCTATATTGAAAGAAATATAATGTATTATTAATTTTTCGTGTATTTAAATTTAAACTGTTTTATTCATAATTTTTAAACGGGCGCCTAGGCGCCACAAAATCAACTAGTTTTACTATAATAAGCAAATTAATTGCAATTAAAATTGACAGAAGCTTAAACCTCCATCGATGTTCAAACATTTGTACATTAGTATACATTTATATACATTTACATATTTATATTTATTTCATAAGTATATACATATTTACATAATTATTTTTACATATTTACAAAATTATTTCCTTAAAGTTAAGTCTAGAACATGATGTCTCTTTAGTCTTTGTATTTCTTTACTATCATCCAATAAGCAAATTGCTAATAAGTTAGAGTGATTGCTAAGGTCCCAGTACACTTCCCTGAGGTATGCCAGCTTTTATTTCGCTGATATTGGAGATTTCATAATTCATTTTTACATAAAAATAACGATGTTGTAGGTAGGATCCAAGTACCAAGAAGAAGCCTGTCTTAAGTCTAAAAAGACTGCGGAGCAAAATTGTTTCTTTTTCAAAGCAATTCTTACAACATTTACAATATGATGGCATTGTTTAGGAGTTCCATATTTATGTCTGAAACCGAATTGGTGTTCAGGCATAATATTTTGGTTATCTAAAACAGGCTGCAATCTTCTTAATAATATTTTTTCAAAAATGTTTGAGAATGTTGATAAAAGACTTATGGGCCTATATGACTTAGTGTCATTTTCAGGCTTATTAGGTTTTGGTACCATTATTATTTCAGCACATTTCCATTGTCCTTGAAAGTGATTAAGTCTTAAAATCGAGTTAAAGATTAATGTTAAAAACACAACCGCTTTTTTTGGCAATGCTTTAATATCTTTTGCACCTATTACATCATATCCAGATGATTTTTTATTATTTAATATTGATATTTCTACTTTTTTTTTCTACTTCATTAGGAGATATATGCTTAATAGGTAAATCCATTTGGCATAGGCTGTCTGGAAAAGTAGCAATGGTATTAACCTATTCAGCATTATTAAAAGAAAATGGTTGGAAAGTGGTTTCCAAATATTTAGAAAATGAAACAGCTTTGCTATACTCCGATTTGCACCAAGTACCATTTAGATCTTTTACAGGTACATTTTTTTCGATGGTCTTTTTAAATATTTTGTGGCATTCCACAAGTTGTGTTCGTTAGATCCATTATTTACATTATTCAGACTTTTTATATAATAGCTGAACTGTTCCTTTTTTATTTCCGCTAAAAGTTTTTTAACTCATTCGTTGCTCGATTTAAATTTGTTTTGTTCACTGGGTTTCGAGTGTGTTTCCATATTTTGCGCAATCTTCTTTTGTTTCTTATGAGATCTCTGACTTCCGCAGATACTAGCACTTTATTCTTACTGCTTGTTTGTATTGAAGTAGAGGTAGACAAAAAGGCAGCTTCTTGAATCAAGTTTGTAAAACATTCAACAACATCATCTAGTTCATAACCATCTTTTATACGTGTGTTAAGATTGATATTGAATGTAAATCAGTTCTGGGCGAGATTACTTTATATTTTTGTCTATTGTTGAACAGCACGTGTTAAAATTAACGATAAAAGGCGAGTGGTCAGAACTCAGTTCATCAGAACCCAAAATATCTAAAAGATGTCTTGAAATTCCCGAGTATACAACAAAATCGTTTAAGTCTGGTATCTTTCGAGGATCGCTTGGCCAATAAGTTGGTTTGCCTTTAGACTGGACTTGGTAATTATTATTAACTATACTTTTATAAAGTTCTCTGCCTTTGGGGTTAGCAAGTCTTGAACCCCACCATTGGTGCTTGGCGTTGAAGTCACCACCAATGAAGAATTTGGATCCAAGTTTTGTAAAAAATTTATCATAATCTTGACATTTTAGTGTATGTTTTGGTGGAAAGTATATAGCATAAATTGAAATATCGTTATTTCCAGTTTTAATTTGAATACAAGCTGCTTGGAGATAAGATTTTCCGGAATTATCTAGTACGGTGTATTTAATAGAAGAATTTACCAAGATTGCAGAACCACCATGGGCATTTTCGTCTGGATGGTTACATGATATCAAATTGTAATCTTTGATTTTAAAATGTGTCTTTTTTGTGAAATGTGTTTCGGATATTGAAAATATATCGATATGATGTAAATGGATATTTCATTTTCTCTATTGTGATTTGGAAGTCCGTTAGAATTCCATATTCCGATACGTAAATTTATTCGCATAATTTTGATACTAACATTGTTATCATGTTTAGCAGATTTGCTAACATAGCTTCTATTCTATCCATACAATGGAAATATTGTTATTTGTATTATTGCTTTCATTTGGATTTCTTAATACTTCAGAATATGATTGGTTGTTGACGAATTGATTATGTTTAGAAGAATTATTTTTTTTTTTTTTGGGTATTATTAACTGGCGGAAAGTCTTTTGGATTTGCAATAAAGTTTTCAGTTTGGCGATAATTATGGGGACTATAATCTTGTTGTAGTCTTCTTTGTTGTAATTTTTTATATATTATGCACCCTCTATAATTAGCTGTATGGTCTTTTAAGCAGTGAACACATCGAGGTGGCGTACTAATGTGTTTTTTGCATTCTGATGTAGGGTGGTTAAGACCACATTTGACGCAATTCAAGGGTCTTTTACAATAGGCCTTTGTGTGCTCAAAAAGTTGACATCTATGACATTGGACTAAGTCGATACTTTTCCTAGAAGCTTCTACAGTAACTAAAGCGTAATTAATATGTCTAACATTGAATATGTCTATGTTATTATACCCTATACCACTATGTGGTTTGGGTATAATGACTTTGTGCTGCTGTTTGTAACAACCAAAAATATTTGAACTTCACCCATCTTTAATTATACCGATCGAATCAGAATCACCAACTGATTCGATTTAACGATGTCCGTCCACTCGTCCGTCTGTGTGTCCATGTAAAGCTTTTAATCAAACTGCAGGTCGCAAATCTGAATATATTTTGATCAAATTTGGTATTTGGTCTTTTATCAGCCATGGAATGAACGCTATTGAAATTGGTGAGAATCGGTTCATGTTCAGACCTAGCCCCCATAGAAATGACCCCTATGAAATCGACATAAATTGCCATAAGATCCAAATTGTCACATAGATCTTACTCGAATTGGGTTTGTATGCGTTTATTACATCCACTAATGTGTAGTCTAAAAATGATGCCTGGGACAACTCTTAGTCATAGGCCCCATATAGAACTGCTTCCCGATCTTCACTTAAATCTATCAAAAAACAAAAATATTGCACTGATTCTTCTCAAATTTTGTTTGTATATATTTTTGCAAAATCCAAGAGACCTTACCAAACGTGGTCAGGATCGGTCCGTTTTTGGGCTAGTCCCCATATAGATTGTATTGCACTACAAAAACAGAGGTGATAGAGACAGTACTTCAGATAAGGTCTAGACCAAGGTTGAACAAAATGCAAACCACGTGCCATTGCGGTCCTATATCACATGTTTTTGATATAATTATATTTGTTTAGAAAAAAATTTTCCCATTTAAAAATTTTTATTCTACGTTTTAATTTAACACAAAGTACTGCAAATGTTTCTGTTCGTGTTCTGTTTTCCTTTGTGTTCTTCAATATTAAATTTTTTTGAAATACCGTTTTTATTACCAAATTTTCATGGCATGATAAGATTTAATATAAGAAAATTTAACTATGTTTTATATATTTTTCTGTCAGTTATATTTTTATTTCTAAGTGAAGGCAAGCTGAAACTAAAGATAAAAAAAAATATTACTAAAACCATTTTAAGCAGTTGATAGTTCATTTTGTTTTTGATTGAATTAATTGTAATTTTTATAACAACTCATTACTTATTAGCCCTACGAAATGACATCAGTTAAAAGAAAATTAGTAGAAGAAAATTTAAGAGTTTTTGATAAATATTTTGTTATCGAGAATAATAAATAAGTTATATTCTCAGTATGTCGAGCTACAATAAATTGCATGAAAAAATTTTCGACATACACAGAATATCAGCAAATCATGGGCGTTTTACGCGCAGAGAGGTTTTATAGCACAGCATACCGATTTTTGAAAAATGCATAATTAATCGGAAGTTTTTTCGGAAACGAACTACGAATTGTCATTATTAATTGCCATAAAATAGTCGCGCGTTTAATGAGGGAGAATTTATTAAACTATGTTTATAAACAGTAACAAAAAAATTGTCTCCTGATACTTCAAAAGATTTTGAAAATATATTATTTAGCAGAGTCACGGTTCAAAGCAGATGACAACTTTGACCCATTCAAAGAAAAAGCTCAAAATATTAGATATTTTTTCCGTAGTTGTTGATGAGTCCACCCATATTTCATCAATGGCTCAATTTATGATATTTTTCAGTGATTATTTTGATGTTTCTGATCAATTATTTGGCATTAGTTCATTGAATGAACAGACCACTGGTAATGATTTGTTGACTAGTCTACTTTGTGGATGTGAAAAAGTTACGACAGATGGTGCGCCTTCGATGATTGGAACATATATAGGTATGGTATCATTGCTGAAAAGTAATCTTGATAATCAAAAGCCTGAACTATATCGGTTGTATTTCATTTTTCATCAACAAAATCCTTGTAGAAAAGACTTCGGATGCGATCATGTCATGAAGGTAATCGTGTCAGTAGTACATTTAGTTAAGAGGTCTTAACCATCGACAGTTTAAATCTTTTCTGGAAAAAATACTTAGAAACTGAATATAATGACCTAATTTATTATTGTAATTTTAGGTGGATAAGCCGTAAAAAAATATTAACAAATCTTCTAATTCGATGGAAGAGAACGAAATATTTTAAAATTAAAAACAAAAGTCTACATAATAAATGCAACCAACGCAATCGATCGGCGGATAATAAATTACATTCCATTTTACATTTAGTAACCACAAATTTATCACCAAATATTTTTCATCTTGTTATTGCTCCAAAAAAAAACAATTAAATATATATATATATTAATAGGCTAGGCGATTTCTTGTGACCGTTATTTTGTTCTACCGTTTAATGCCGATTTTGACTAAACGTAAATTATTTGAAAGGTATTTCTTTTTAGCTGTTTTCCAGATTTACAGATTTTAAAACTTTGTCCTGTATTTTGAGTAAATTACATTTAAAGTTGCTATTAACACATACGTAAAATTATACACATGCTGTGTGTGTTTATTAAATTTGTTAATGTGTTTATACCCTATACCACTATGTGGTTTGGGTATAATGACTTTGTGCTGCTGTTGGTAACTACTAAAAATATTTGACCTAGACCCATCTTTTATTATACCGATCGAATCAGAATCACTTTCTAAGTCGATTTAACGATGTCCGTCCGTCCGTCCGTCTGTGTGTCCATGTAAACCTTGTAATCAAACTGCAGGTCGCAAGTATGAATTTATTTCGACGAAATTCGGTGTGTAAGCTTTCGTCCGCCATGGAATGAACGCTGTTGAAATTGGTGAGAATCGGTCCATGTTCAGACCTAGCCACCATACAAATGACCCCTATGAAATCGACATAAATTGCCATAAGATCCAAATTGTCGTATAGATCTTAGTCAAATTGGGTTTGCATGTGTTTATTACATCCATTAATGAGTAGTCCAAAAACGGTCCTTATGGGACAACTCTTAGTCATAGGCCCCATATAGTGCTGCTTCCCGATCTTCACTTAAATCGATAAAAAAAAAAACAAAAATATTGCACTGATTCATCTCAAATTTTGTTTGTATATATTTTTGCAAAATACAAGAGACTTTACCATCCATGGTCTCCATATAGATAATAGCATCCGATATGAACTTTTTCATATCTGTAGCCAGAAAAATTAATAAAAATGCCACTCAAATTTGGTTTCTGCTTATTTTCTATATACAATTAGTTGGGCCTAAGATATAGGGTCTCTAAACGAATGGTATATGGTATTGTATAGTCGGTCTACACCGACTATAATTTTCTTACTTGTTTGTATTGGGATCAAGGTCAACATAGAACATTGGTAGAGGTTTCTTAGTTACTCTACTTCTAATATTAGTAACATTACGTACTTGATGGCCTAATAGACTCCGTTCTGCTTTTATATCTGCAATCGGAGTGTAATGGTGAAGTCCCTTTTTCAATGTCCTATAAGAACTTTCTTACTTTAAATGATATGTGTGAAACCCTATATTGCGAGCTTCTAAATATTTCACTAACTTTCTATACGATTCAACTGTTTTAACCATAAGCCTGACTTGATTGTTTTTTAATGATTTATAATTGAATTGTTCTTTTGATATGACACTACTAATATTATTTATCGTTCAACTGTATGTTGGTGGTGGCTTAGGAGTTTTTCCTTCATCATCATCATCATCTTCTTCATCGTTGTCATTATTATCATCATTGTCATCATTATTTTGAAGCAATTGCAAATTTATTGCTGGTTGAAGGTATTTCATCATTAATAATTGTTTTACGTTTGTTTTTGTATAACTTTGTAAACTCTTGTTGGTGACGTTTTCTTCAATTTACGATTGTTTGCCAGTTCAGCTCACTACCTGTGTCTTCATCATCGGTATCACTAGCCATAGTATTGTTGATAAAATATAACAACAATAAGTACATAGCACTTAGTTTGTTTTTGCAAAAGCACTTAATTTTTTTTTTGGAGTTTAGAATATTTTACATATTTCACTAATCCGTTTGTTTATTAATTTTGAGGTAAATGTTTTTGTTTTTTTCTAATTTCTTTATTTTTTGGTTGTTAAGAACTTTACATTAGAGTAAAGAATATGAAACGACCATTCACTATGAAAGTTGATCACACATTGAAATAAATAAATAAAATTTAAAACTTGTTTCTGCCAAATTTATTGAACAATTCGACGTTAATTTTTTTTCTGTGTGTAGAGGTATTTAGTTAATTTTTTTCTTAAAGCAAGCTGCATATTACTTTTCCTGAGTTTAAACTGTATGGGTTGCGGCGGCACGATGGTATTTTTTAAAGCAAAATCATTGTACATTCAGCAACACACGTGAGCTTGGATTTCCGCCATTACATGAACGCGTACGATTTAAGGAGCATTATTTGATACTGGTCCAAAGATTGATTTCACAAAATAAATATTTGCAAGTACTAATTATAGAAATATTCTAAGACCGTTTATGGGAGATATTGAAGTCGCAGCTTCTATTGCAATAAATGATAAACATTTGCTATATTTTTATAAAAAAAAAACTGGTTGTACAGTGTCCAAGACTACCATTGAAAAATTTATACTAATATAATAAAGAGGTAATGTGTGTTGTTTGTTTGTTTCTTTGTTTGTTTGCAGAAGGCAATCTCCGTAACTACTGATCTGATTCTACAGAAATTCACAGAGACTTACTGCGGATATGAGAAGTGCTATAGGCTATATGTTTTTTTTAATATTTTTGGTGGGCGTGGCATCTCCAATACAAAGTAAATATTTAATAGCATATGTATTGAGTACTATGATAGGGAGAGCTTTGCAAATTTTTGTGAGGTCACCTATTATTAATGTTAGCAGATATGTCTAAAATGGGCGGGATCGCATAAGTAGGTGTGGTACATCCCATACAAAATAAGTACTTAATATCATATATCTCGTGAGACAGCTTTGCAAATTTGTCTTAGGTCATATATTATTAACGCGAGTTATCAGAAAAAAAATGGGCGGGATCGGACAGAGGGGCGCAACACTCCCATAACAAAGTAAATAATTAATGTCATATATGTGGAGTACTGTAATAATGAGAGCCTTGGGACTTTGCGTGAGCTCTTTCATTACGATGCGGGGGGAGGGGGATAGCGAATCATACCGGGTTACAGCTAGTTAAAATACTTTTATTTAAAACGGAACATTTTTATTATTCTTTTAATATTCTGAATTGCGAATAAATTTTAGGTATTTCAGGCGGTCTGTGATGGAGCCCAACCGATACAATAACGATTTTGGCCATTATAAACTCTCGAAAAAATTAAGATGCTAAAATGTTTGGAAAATGCCTTCTAAATCATTAAAGCTATATCTAAAATATTAATAGTCTAGGCATTTTCTTGTTACCGATGTTTTGTTCTACCATTTTAGCCCGATTTTGACCAAACGTATATTATTTGAAGGGCATTGCTCTTTAGCTGTTCACCAGATTTACAGATTTTTAAATTTTTTCCTTTATTCAAAATTAACGATTGTTTATTGGGACAGAGTTGTATCTTCTGAAATCAATACGAAGTAAAAGCTGTATTGTATGAAAACTGATTCTTAGCCACACTGCTCGTAGGCCTCAATTTAGGTGAGTGTGTTAAAGCGCTGACCAAAAAGCGCGGCCTCACGGCCGCCCTGACCAGAAAAATTTCATATAGACACAATTTATTCATGATGAAGGCAGAAATGCCAGAAACCGGTCCAATTAATAATACAGTGTAGTTATGAATTTTTGAAATATATGCTTTCCTCTTCTCTACCACGCAGCATTGAAAAAACAGTTAATTTTTACATCAACATAACTTTTTCACTTACACGTTTTGTTTCCACATCAAAGGACTACCACACCATTTTCACCAAATGCACACAGCAAAAGGATTGTTTGAAATTCAGTTACCACTAGAAAAGTTTAGTGTGTTAAAAATAATTGTTATTTTATGTATTATAGAGTGTACTTTGGGCTTTTTTGGTCAATTTTATTAAATGTAAAATAAAAATTCTTTATTTCATTATTTCCCGACGTTTTGTTGATTTTTTGTCAACATCTTCAGGGGCATTTTATTTTGAATCTAACACAAAGAAGAAAAAACAATCAATATAAAGACACAAAACATTAAAAATAATATTCCTTTACATGAATTTTTAACTTATAACATTAATAAAAAATTATTGGTGTATTTTGACATCACAAATTGATTGATTTTAAAACACAGTATATAGAAATAAACAAATAAGTAAACTATTGAAAAACTAAAACATTTATATCACAGAATCTAACTCTAGTATCACAGTGCAAACGAATATATGAAGTTTATGTTGTCTATGTCTTCCTTGTTATTTATTGCCTTGTCTATTTTTAGCTGTATTCTCAGGCTTTCTATTGTATATCTTGTGTTGCTATTTTTTTCCTTGTCTAATATTATAACTTCGTTTAGATCAGCTGTATGATTGGATTCTCTTATATGTTGTGAGAGTCCAGTTGTTTCTCTCCCTTTTTTGATGTCTGTTTCATGTTCTTTGATTCTTGTTTGTAAGTTTCGTTTTATTGTGCCTATGTATACTCACTCACATTCTTATTCTTTGTTTCCCAAACATTTAATTTCATAAACTACGTTGGTTTGTTTATTGTTGATTTTTTGTTTATTGTTGATTTTTTGTTTCTGAATATTTTGTTTTGTTTTGTTATATTGTTGTTGTTTATTATTTGTTGTAAATTGTGTTTGTTTGTTAGGCCTGGAATATATCGTTTACTGCAATATTTTAAAGATTCATTGCTGTAATAGGGTATTTATAAGATTGTTTGGATAGTTGTTCCTTTGGGATACATGTCTGATTTTTTGTATATTTTGATTGTGAAATTGTTTGTTACTGATGTCTAGAACACTATTTATGAAATTGGTGACTGTGTTTATTTTTCGGTTTTTCGGTTGTGATGAAAAATAATTAATCATTCTTCCGGATGAAGTTAGTTTTGAATAACAATCTGTAATTATTTTGTTTTCTTTGCGAATTATTTTCATATCAAGATATGGAAGGCTATTGTTTTTTTATTTCATAAATATCGTGTAAAGACAATTGTTCCAAACTAAATACATAACCATCAACAAACTGAGTTCCGTTTATGAACTAAAGTCCTTATAAAAATTACTAAATTAATATTATTGAGGAAACCTAATGCAACTGAGAACAGCATGCTTCAATATCAAATATTGGTGACTCCAACGACTAATTCCATTATAACAATATTTTTGAAAACTGCAGATGAATGGAAACTTCATGAATCAAATATTACTGTAAAGACCCATAATAGAAAATATGGTTATTCGGACCGAATTTTTATACCCTATACTACTATGCGGTTTGGGTATAATGACTTTGTGCTACTGTTTGTAACAACCAAAAATATTTAACCTAGACCCATCTTTAATTATACCGATCGAATCAGAATCACTTTCTGAGTTGATTTAACTATGTCCGACCGTCCGTCCGTCCGTCCGTATGTGTGTCCATGTAAACTTTGTAATCAAACTGCAGGTCGCAAATATGAATATATTTTGATGAAATTTGGTATATAAGCTTTTGTCGGCCGTGGGATGAACGCTGCTGAAACTGGTGAGAATCGGTCCATGTTCAGACCTAGCCCCCATACAAATTACCCATATGAAATCGACATAAATTGTCATAAGATCCAAATTGTCATATAGATCTTACTCAAATTGGGTTTATATGCATTCATTACATCCATAAATGAGTAGTACAAATATGATCCCTTTGGCCCCATATAGAGCTGCTTCCCGATCTTCACTTAAATCTATTAAAAAACAAAAATATTGCACTGATTCTTCTCAAATTTTGTTTGTATAGGTTTTTGCAAAATACAAGAGACGTTACCAACTATGGTCAGGATCGGTCCATTTTTGGACCTAGTCCCCATATAGATATAGCATCCGATATGAACTTTTTCATATCTGCAGCCAAAAAATTAATAAAAAATCCCACTCAAATTTGGTTTTTGCTTATTTTCTATGTCCAGTTAGTTGGGCCTAAGAGACAGGGTTTCTAAACGCTTGGTATAGGGTATCGTATAGTCGGTCCAAACCAACTATAATTTTCTTACTTGTTATTTATTATGTCACTTTTTAATAACAAAATGAAATGCTTGTGAGGAGGCACGTAACCTAGAAGCTGGTTGCCACTTTATGTACAGTGTATCCTGTCCCTTATATATATGATTAAAGGCAAATTCTTTATTCACAAATGAATAATAGAAATAATTTTCATGATGGACGATGAAATCTCTTGAGATATCAATGACCAGATCCCGGACTGTTCCTTTTCTCAGTCAGAATAGCATGCCTGTTAGTTCTCTAATAAAAGGTGATGAATTTTGCTTGCAAGTTATCAAGCTGTTATAAATATGTTTCTGCAGCCAAAAAAATTAATAAAAATCCCACTCAAATTTGGTTTTTGCTTATTTTCAATGTCCAGTTAGTTGGGCCTAACAGACAGGGTTTCTAAACGCATGGTATAGGGTATCGTATAGTCGGTCTAGACCGAATATAATTTTCTTACTTGTTTATTTTCTTTTATGTTTTTTTCTTATCTATGCTTTTGCTTGCTTAGTTTTACAGCTATCACTCATGAACCACTGATGGTTTCCAAATTCATTCTTCAGAACAATTATAGTTAAGGCTTAAATAAATAATTTGTATCAATGGTTTAGAAACCCTATCTCTTCGGTCTATCTAATTCGATATCAAAAATAAGCATAAACTAAATTTAAGTGGCATTGTTATCAATTTTTTTGGCTGCAGATATGTAAAAGTTTATATTGGATACTATATTTATATGGGGACTAGGTCGAAATGTGGGCCGATCCTGACCGTATTTGATAAAGTCACTTATATTTTGAAAAAATATATACAAACCAAATGTGAGAAAAATCTGTGCAATATTTTTGTTATACCCTATACCACTATGTGGTTTGGGTATCATGACTTTGTGCTGCTGTTTGTAACAACCAAAAATATTTGACCTAGACCCATCTTTAATTATACCGATCGAATCAGAATCACTTTCTGAGTTGATTTAACAATGTCCGTCCGTCCGTCTGTGTGGCCGTCAAAAGCTTAGGTACCAAATTTCATCAAAATATATTCATATTTGCGACCTGTAGTTTGATTACAAGTTTTACATGGACACACAGACGGACGGACGGACATCGTGATTCTGAGTCGATCGGTAAATTAAAAGATGGGTCTAGGTCAAATATTTTTGGTAGTTACAAACAGCAGCACAAAGTCATTATACTCAAGCCACATAGTGGTATAGGGTATAAATAGCATAAACAATGCTGATGATGTTTGATTTAATATTAAAATATCACTCATACGTATACAGCTCTTCTGCTCTACTAATAAATGATAAGGGGGAGATCATTATAATTTTTGGCGATTTCATTCGAAAAACAAGTAAGAAAATTATAGTCGGTTTAGACCTACTATACGATACCCTATGCCATGCGTTTAGACACCCTATCTCTCAGGCCCAACTAACTGGATATAGAAAATAAGCATAAATCAAATTTGAGCGGGATTTTTATTAATTTTTTTTGCTGCAGATATGAAAAAGTTCATATCGGATGCTAGATCTATATGGGGACTAGGTCCAAAAATGGACCGATCCAGACCATGTTTGGTAAGGTCTCTTGTATTTTGCAAAAATATATACAAACAAAATTTGAGAAGAATCAGTGCAATATTTTTGTTTTTTGATAGATTTAGGTGAAGATCGGGAAGCAGCTCTATATGGGGCCTATGACTAAGAGTTGTCTCATAGGGATCATTTTTGGGCTACTGATTAATGGATGTAATAAACACATACAAACCCAATTTCACTAAGATTTATATGATAATTTGGATCTTATGGCAATTTATGTCGATTTCATAGCGGTCATTTGTATGGGGGCTAGGTCTGAACATACACCGATTCTCACCAATTTCAATCGCGTCCATCCTATGGCCGGTGACAGCTTATATACCAAATTTCATCAAAATATATTCATATTTGCGACCTGCAGTTTGATTACAAGTTTTACATGGAAACACAGACGGACGGACGGATGGACGGACGGCCGGACGGACATCGTTAAATCGAATCAGCTAGTGATTCTAAGTCGATCGGTATATCAAAAGATGGGCCCAGGTCAAATATTTTTGGTAGTTACAAACAGCAGCACAAAGTCATTATACCCAAACCACATAGTGTTATATGGTAATAAATAAAGGGTCCGCCATCTACCGTTTTTTTTTTAACTAGTGGTTATTTCGTAAATGGTAACACTTAGCTCATATCTGATTTAACAGATAATTAGTAATGTTGCAGAATGTGTGCGAAAATTGCGTACGGATTTTGGAAGCAGAGAAGCACCGTCAGCTCCGTATGTTCGTTATCTTGTGAAAAAAAAGAAAGAAACTGGCATCCTCATCGATAAACCAAAGCGTGAAAAGCCAAAAACAGTGCGTACAACCGAGAATTTTGCATGTTGTGGCAGAAAGTTTGCGTGAAGCGCCATCAACATCAATTCACCGTCGTTCTCAAGAATTGAACATTTCGGAGGCATCATTGAGACGAATTTTGCATAAAGACCTTGGTATGACGCCATACAAAGTCCAATTGGTTCAGGAGTTGAAGACAACTGACCAGCCAATGCATTTTCGCTTCGCTAAGTGGGCCTGCGTTCGACTTACAGAAGATGCCGATTTTGCCAAAAAAAAAAATCATCTTTTCAGATGAAGCTCATTTTGATCTTGGCGGGTATGTAAATAAGCAAAATTGTCGCATTTGGGGCACAAAAAACCCGCACGCATACATTGAAAAGCCGATACACGCAAAACGAGTCACTGTTTGGTGCGGATTTTGGTCCAGAGGCATAATTGGGCCATTTTTCTTCGAAAATGAGCGAGGAGTGGCCGTTACATGTTGAACGAATTTTTGTTCACAAAGATTGAATAGAAGGATATTGGCAACATTTGGTTTCAATAGGACGGCGCTACGTGCCACACAGCCGAAGTTACACTCGATGTTTTGCGCCCTGTTTTTGAAGATCGCATTATCAGCCGCAGAGCTGATGCCGTTTGGCCACCTCGGAGCTGCGATTTGACACCGTTGGACTATTATTTGTGGGGTGCCCTCAAAGACAAGTGTTACGCCAACAAGCCAGAGACAACTGACGCTTTAAAGGACAATATTCGTGAAGCCATTGGTGAAATACAGCCGCACACAATCGATAACGTTCTTAAAAATTGGACCGATCGTGTAGACTACTGCATGGCCAGCCGAGGCAGCCATTTGAATGAAGTTATTTTCCATTATTAACCGGAAGGATGGTGCTTTCAAATGAAAAAAGAAATTTGAGATAAGATTTATAGCATTTTCAAAAAAAAAAAGTTATTTGGCGGACCCTTTAGCATAATGCTGATGAATGTTTGATTTAATATTAATATATCACTCATACGTATACAGCTCTTCTACTCTCATAAATAATAAGGGGGAAAATCATAATTTTTGGCGATTTCATTCGATAAATTAGTCCAACTTAAGTTGCTGCCGCTATTTCCTGAAGAATTAAATGAGAAACCAACAGTGCTTGTTGAGTTAAAGCTGAAAAACTAAGCAAAAAATTTCAAGATGAGGAAAATTATAGAAGCTCATAAAAGTTTGGCCCTAGAAGTTTTACTATACTGGCCTAGTAATTTCACCCTGGTCTAGTTATTTCTCACCCCCCCAGGATTGCTGTTCTACTGTGATATCAGAAAAATTTATTTGGGATACGTATGCAATACTGGTATGCAAAATACTGTTTGGACAAAATACTGGTCAAAAAAACTGACAAAATCCTGCTTTTCATAATACTGTTTTACAAAATACTGTGTTTCATAAAACTGTTTTACAAAATACTGATTTTCACAATACCGTTTTGCAAAATACTGTGAAGTAAAAATGCTGGTTTACAAAATTTATTTTATTAAAAAAAACTTCAACAAAAGTATATAATTCTCAAAAATTAACAAAAACATTTAACAAAAAATTAATTTGAATGCATTTTATAAACTTAAATTAGTTAAAGATTTTTTGCAATTGGCCTTCAATGCATTTTATAAACTCAAATTAGTACAAGATTTTGTGCAATTCGCTTTAGGTAGCCTGTATGGCTTAATTCACACCTTTTTCTTATTACTCTTTTAATGTTTGTGTATGCTTTTCTTTTCTTTAAGCTTATGTAACGTCTTTCTCCATTCGCGCATTTTGAAATGGTATTTACAGCTACCACGACCTCATTACCCAACTGCCTGATAAGGTGGTATAACCCTGACTTTCTACGCCCAACAACAGCTTTCAGTCTTCTATGCCAAGCTTCCACACTATTTTGAGTTCTTGGGTAGGAATTTGTCATATTGTCATCGTAAACCGACCAAAAGCTTGTAGGATACTTTGGCTGATATGAGCCCTTGACGTAGTTTCTTTCAAACCACTCGCACAGTTTAAGCAAATCTTCATCTTCAAAAGTACTGCTAAGACTACAGTAGTACTTTAAGATGTCATTAGATGGCACAAAAGCTAAGGCTTTCAGCATTCTCACTTTTAATGCAAAATCTTCATCGTTACCATATTTTCGACTCAATCTGCAATGCATATGTTAATGCTATAATGAAATAATTCTACTATGTTATACTACCTCTCTTTTTGAACTCGCCGCCATATTATTTGGCTGAAATGAAAAAAGCATCCTTGAGTTTGTGCTCTTGGAAAGCATAGCTGAATTGCCTTCGCAATACCTACTTCAAAATCGCTTACAATTTTGGTAGGATTTAGAACACATCCATACTTTTCGCCGATCTTTAATAGCTCCTTAAAAAATGCAGTGTACATGGACGTCGATTTTTTCGTCATTAAACAGAATACTAATGGCACTACTTCGCCTTCCACTCTACCATGTACAGAGAATAATTGCCGCATAAATGATGGAACAACGTCAAATGTTCCGTCTACCAGCCAGCAATCACTGTTTTGAAGCAATTTTATAGATGTTTGCGTGGCCATAATTATCATACAGTCATTACCGGTCATTACCTCGGACTGAATAAATATCTCTCTATCCACAACATACAAATTAAGAGGAATGTCTATGTCTTCAATATTCTCCGGTTCTTTTGAAACGCAAAATTTTTTTCTGAATCTCTTTATTTTAACATTTTGAGCATTTTTGGATGGTAAAAAATCTCGACTGTTTTCACTTGTCTGCACTATTGACTCTTGAATTATTTGACTTGGTGTCAAAAACGATCTTTTTGCAAGGGTCTTAACCATATTATTGGTTTCTGCAATATTCAAGTCGATAGCAATAGGTTCATGTGTGTGCTGATTTGGATACTTCACAATTACCACATTATCATCAACCATGTTTGTTACAATACGAGATTTACACATATGCACTTTACGTTTTGCACAAGCCCAATTAGAAGTGCCTGACTTATTATTTCTCTCCAAATGATAGAAATATCCATCAATAAATAATTTCGGATTTCCTTTGTTTGATTTAACAATATTAACTTTTGACATTATAAATTATTCACAAAACAAAAATTTTAAGAAAAAGACAAGATTACTAAACATATGATTTGATTAACTACACGTGCGTATCAACACGTTTAATGCTGCTTGCAATATCAAAACATTTGCATATGAAAACAACAACACAGGTGAACTGATAACATCTGCAATGAGATCAGCTGTTATTAACATGGTGTCTCGACTAGCTATAATTCATGGCAATGTTGAAGTTAATAGCTAGCGGAGACCGCTAATGTTCATGTCATGTCTTAATAACTCTAATAATTTTTTTTGTCTTTTGGGTTTGTTATGGTTTATTTTAATAATCATATATGTATATAAATTGAGATAAATTTTACTTAATTATAACAGCGAAATTTTTTGTAAAAATAAATAAAAAAAAGCGCGCTTTTTTTTATTTATTTTTACAAAAAATTTCGCCGCGCAATAGAACAGGATTTTGCAAAACAGTATTATGAAATGCAGTATTTTGCAAAACAGTATTATGAAAAACAGGATTTTGAAAACAGGATTTTGAAAACAGGATTTTGTTATAACCGGGATTTCGACCCGAACCCAATTTATTTTTCCTTTAATTCATAGAATTTAGCTATGGCGACTAAACAGTCTGTACCTCTGCATTGCATTGAAGAAAAGACACTTTCGTCTTCGCCATATGGGTCGTTCATTGATGAATTTATTCTTTAAGTTGACATAATATTCACCTTGCTTTTCTTTTTTGAAGGCAAAAAATGCTATCATCATGATATTGTTGGCCGATAAGCCCAACATTCGGTGCCGTAGAAACTAATTGTTTTAACTGCTTGCTGGATTACGGTAAAACGATGCAAAAAATCATCTGCATTACAGTTGAAACAAGCGTATACTCCTTTGTGAGCACAAGCCGCTACCATCTTTCTTTCGGGCAGCTTTATAAAACCTAACCAAACATTAAATATTGAAACCACAGACTGATTTCAGCACTTTCATATTGGCGATATGGTTTATCGTGAATTTTTCGACATTCTTTGACTTTCTAACTATATAACATTGGATATATGAGCTTAAAGTGGCACAAATTCTAGAAAATCTGTGAATGCTCATAAAAATTCAATTCGATCAAAACTTTATCCGTACTTTTTTATTTAATATTTATTCAAAAATATTATTTATACAACAAAAATAAATTGCCTCAGCATCATTTGGAAATTATTGAGATGAGCTGGCAAAATAATTACAAATTCTCAACTTTATATTAATAAAAACTTACGTTATGTATAAAAAAAAATATTTGTTTATTATAATTAATAATGCTAATAATAATATAATAAAAATATATTAAACTATTATATTTAATAAATTGTAAGAGAAACGTTTCCAACTCATTTAGCAAATGCTCCTTCGCTCTATTGTTGTAGCCAGGAATTCCTTCTACACTTCTGATATCTCGACGATATTATTAAATTTAAAACTACACATACATTCAACGCATTGTTTTATAGTTTTTAACCGACTCCTGACTATCCTAACATTAGTTGGATTATTGTGACCAATATTATTGATTAATTGCAGCAACTTATGAAATCCGAAGATAGAAGTCTGACCGAAGTATAGCTTTGCAATGAAATTATGGAATACGGTAACGGCATACTGAAGACAGATTTTATTTACATCCATATACAACATGGAAATAGCTTAAGTGACTGTGTATCAAAGATTGATACAATATAACAGGGGTGGGCACGTAAATGGATTGCTGGGCCAAATTTGGAATTTCACCTACTAACGGTGGGCCGCACTAGTTTATTTCTGTACAAATATTCATTTTCAAACAAAAAAGCAAAAAAAAAAAACAATTTTTAAACAAACATAAAATTTATTAATACATTTCATACACATTACAAATAAATTTTATACTGAAATATTATTAGTATTTATAAAAATAATGTCATATTTTTAAATTTTTTGAGATCAAAGAATTTAATTTTAAACAAAATATAAAAAAAGAATTATATAAAAATTAAATAAAAATATAGGTAACAAAAAATAATAAAGCAATTAGGAAGAACAACAATACGTTGTGCCAAACATTGAACATAAACGAGCAGCACGTTTTTATACCTTATACCACTATGTGGTTTGGGTATAATGACTTTGTGCTGCTGTTTGTAACAACCAAAAATATTTGAGCTACACCCATGTTTAATTATACCGATCGAATCAGAATCACTATCTGATTCGATTTAACGATGTCCGTCCGTCCGTCCGTCCTTCCGTCCGTCCGTCTGTGTGTCCATATAAAGCTTGTAATCAAACTACAGGACGCAAATATGAATATATTTTGATGAAGTTTGGTATTTAATCTTTTATCGACTATGGAATGAACGCCATTGAAACTGGTGAGAATCGGTCCATGTTCAGACCTAGCCCCCATACAAATGACCCTATGAAATCAACATATATTGCCATAAGATCCAAATTATCATACAAATCTTAGTCAAATTGGGTTTGTATGTATATATTATATCCATTAATCAGTAGTCCAAAAATGATCCCTATTGGACTACTCATAGTCATAGGCCCCATATAGAGCTGCTTCCCGATCTTCACTTAAATCTATCAAAAAACAAAAATTTTGCACTGATTCTTCTCAAATTTTGTTTGTATATATTTTTGCAATATACAAGAAACTTTACCAAACATGGCCAGAATATTTCCATTTTTGGGCGTAGTCCCCATATAGATATAGCATCCGATATGAACTTTTTCATATCTGCAGCCGAATTAATAAAAATCCCACTCAAATTTGGTTTATGCTTATTTTCTATATCCAGTTTGTTGGGCCTGAGAGATAGGGTCTCTAAGCGCATGGTATAGGGTATCGTATAGTCGGTCTAAACCGACTATAATTTTCTTACTTGTTTCAATTGTGGATATTGGGTTTCGTTAAAAAGTTTCCAAAATCCAACTAGAGAAGCTGATTTGTGATGCATTTTCAATACAATATCATCCTTCATTTCTAACAACTCCAATTCTCCAACATCTGGTTTTGGAAGAATTATATCGGATAATAAAAATTCATCATTTAGGACATCACACAAAAATGGGTTAACAAAAACTGAGAATGTTGCTTGAAGTTGTTTGAGATCCTCAAATCTACATTTTAAATTTTCATGAAATTGTTTTAAATTATTTATGTATTCTTCCAGCTTATCGTCTTGTATATTATTTACGTTCAATTTTAAAAGAGGAAAAAATTTAAATTTTTTACATTCGAGGTCTTTTATAAACAAAAGAGGTTTAGCTTCGAAGCCTAACAATGATCGTGACAAATCAAGCACTGTTTTGTCTTTGCATTGTAAACTCAGATTAAGCGATTTAAAATGGTTCATTGTGTCAGTAAAAAACATTAAATCTGAAATCCAAATTTCATTCTCCAGATCTGGATATACTTTTCCTTTTTCTTTTATGAACAACTTTATTGTGGGTAACAGCACAACAAATCGATCCAAAACATTAGAAACGGATAGCCATCGCACTATGGACCAAATGGTGACATCGCTTGATAACTCATTGTTTTCCTCAACTTCTTGTAACTCCATAATAAAATTTTTAAACTAATTTATTTAATTTACAATTTCTACCACAAGTTTTCAAATGTTTTCATATTTAAAAAGTTTTGAAACAAGATGCTCCGATGAATAATACAGTGAATTAGTTGATAATGTGGGATATCTGGATGTTTATTTAAAAGACCAATCTAACCTTGATTTTTACCCACCATTGCAGGTGCTCCATCTGTGGCAACACTAATAAGTTTATCTCGTGGCAACTCAAATTTGTTAATTACTTCGAAAAGCGCATTTTTTACATCAATGCCTCGCGTTGTTTCAGAAAGAGCTACAAGGTCTAACATTTCTTCAGTGATATTAAATTCAACTGATACAGACCTAATGAAGATCGCCAATTGAGGAACGCCGCTAATATCTGTGGATTTATCAAGAGCTAACCTAAATGCTGCAAAATTTTTTAGATCGATTTTTAAACTTGTTTCAATAAAAGTGCTGATATCTCCAACCCGACGCTCGGTTGTGCGCCGTGATAAAGAAAGCTGATCTATCGCTTTATGCAGTTTTTTGTTATCAGGGTCGAGAATGCTCATAACCTTCTTCATAGTGTGTTTTCTTAACTCTGCTTCCCCATAAGGACGTTTATCACGGGCAATATCCCTAGCTATTATGTAACTTGCTTCAAGTGATCTGTCATTTCCATGGCTAAAAGACGAAATAATGTTCTGTTCTTTTGCAATATTTGACTGCAATGCCTTCAGTTAAGTCTCTCTAAGATTAGTATTAAGGGGATAATCTATGGCAAATTGTGAGTGAAATTTTTCATAGTGTCTATAGTGTTATGTGGTACAGTAATTTTGCAAATGAGGCACATAGCTATGCCCTTCTTTTCAACAAATCCGAATTTGTGTGTCCATTCTGACTGGAATTTTCTGTTTTCATCACCTATCTTACGTTTTTTATTGCTCGTTCATGCCATTTTAATTCCTTGAACGTAAAAAGCGATCATTACCAGTTAATTTCAACAAAAAAAGAACATGAGATATAATTAAAAAATCGTCCAATATGCCAATTTTAGTTTTTAAATTTTTTAAACAAAATTTTAAAGTTGAACTGAATTTTTAGTGCTTTTTAAAATTTTTGACGCGAAAATTTTTCGAGTTAGTGCTTAGTGCTTTTTTTAACATCAGTGACACCAAATTCTTAATTGCTGTTAGCATCACAAGTCGAATCTAATTTTGAAATTTCGTCAAGTATTGAAATTGGATGGCAAATAATCCACCTTATGAAAGTGAAATCACATAAGGATGCCACTGATTTAAATCCATTTGAAGCTTTAGCTAATCTCGATATTAAACTTTTGTCGCTTTCTTATTTAAACGCTAAAGTTGAGAGAGGTTTTAGCGACAAGAACCTTTTCTAATCCAAAATAAGAAATCCATTGCCATTACGTTCAGTTAATGCTTTACTTCACAGTAAAAATGGATTGAAAGAAGAAATTTCTGTTCCGAAAGATAAAACATTTCTAGTTTTAATGAAACATTTAAGCATTCCCAAGCATTCAGGACAACAGGGCTTTTACTGAAAAAAGCAAAAATAAAAAATGGAAAATATAGTGTTTTTTTCAAATTATGCGATTTTTGTCGGTTTAGTGCTTTTTGATATTTTAAAGTTGACAACCCTGAAAATAATGAACTATAAAAAACGAGAAAGAAAAATTATTATACTCTGTCGTTTGCATATCAAATCATGGGTGTGTTTTGCAAACCTACAATTTTTAAAATGCTTTTTTTTTCGTACATGCTACATTGTTTCTAATAGAAAAAATGAAGCATGCTAACAGACGTTACATTCAAATAAATTGTATTATTTTTGTGGCCCTATTGAAAATTTATACTCGTATTAATGCTATTTTTGAACAATACTTTGAAATTTTGGTATTAATGTTTTGATTTTTTTTTTTTTTTTGAATTATATCTAAATTAAATTTTGTAATTTTTTTTAAATTTATATGGGGCCGCATAAGATTCGTTCGTGGGCCGCATTTGCCCATGCCTGCAATATAAGTTTAATTTTTGTACTAAACGTATGTTTAAATATATAGACTAATTCTAGAACAGGATGTGAATATGAAAATCCCACTACAAATTCTTTTGATAATGTATTCCAAGATATCTTGTTGGATGGCTCTCACTGAATGAAATCATAACAGTTTTCGATACAAGTTTATAGTTTATTTAGCCTTATAAATTCACTAATTATTGCTTCATCTCTTTTCATACACATCTTCAAACCAGACCAACTGAGATTTTTAATATCATTTAGATATTTAAATATTGAATAACAGTGGACCTAAAATGTTTCCTTGAGGCACCCCATATTCAACTAGAACGATTCTACTTCTATAAGTTTCTATTTCAACGTATTATGTACGATTTCTTAAGTAGTTATTTAATGCACTTAATGCAGCTCCATCAATACCATAATATTCCAAGTTGTGATCTAATAAATCAAGATCTTTAGAAAAGTCATAAAAATACCAGCTCTACCATTATAACCACTACCTAAGCCTTTGAAAATATCATTAACCACATTCATAACAGCTTCCTCTGTACCACATTCTTTCTAAAACTCATATTGTAAATTGCACATCAAATTATTATAATTAAATAAAACGATAATTATTTGTGAAGAACTTGTTCAAACGACTTTCTCCATTATAGACAATAAAGCAGAGGTTTATGGAAAACTAAATGCGGTTCGATATCGAATCAGAGTTCTCAAAAGCATTAATCATCATGTAATTTTCTCTAGATATTGATTGAACAAATTATATTTTTTTCGATTATCCTCTTTGATATAAATTAAGTATATAGCCCAGTATCAATGTCATAATGTGAGTTATTATATAGTCGAAGAAATTGGACTATGACCCTCTTAGTTGCATTGTTTTAATTTATATAAAAAAATATTTTTGTAGCAATACATTTATTTTTAAAAACGTTTGTCAACTTTGTTAATAAATTATTTGAGAATTTTATTAGAAATTTTTTTACCAGGAAATTAATTTTTCGTTGCTAAACAAAGAAAGAAAAAACTTGTGATTATTTTTTTACCTTGTGAAATGAAAATAATCCTTTTGTTTACACTTGATGAAAACCTTTGGTCAAACAGGGTTCAAAGAGAAATATAACTAAATTCTTTCTTAACATTTAACGGACTTAAGTTTTATTTATGTCACGTTACAATAAAATTAATTATTTTGGATTTAGTATATGAATTTTAAAAAACTAGGGATTGGTTTTGAAAATCTATTAAAGAATTTTCTTTGTTATTTCATATTACACTCAGCTTACTGTGATTTAACTAGCTTTTATGTAAAAGAAAACAACAATAATAATTAATTTTAATTTTTCTTTTTAATTGCAATAAACACTCGATTTAATTAAATTTCACTTGAATAAAATCAATATGCAAATATACATATGTTGTTATTAATGGTACAGCAATTCTTTAATTTAATTTTAGATTTTATTGCACTTCTAATTTTTAAAGCCTCTTTTTAATTTTTTTTTTTTTTGTTTTGATCTTTTGTTTTATTATTTTGTTTCTCGCTTGAACGATTTTCTTATATTAACGATTTGAAAGTACACGTGTGACTGAATTACATTTCCCAGCAACGACTCAGATTAGCTATTACAACAATAATATATCAAATCATATTGCATGCAGACGCAGACGCTGTGGAATCGTCTTTTTGTTGGTATTAACCCTCTTAGGTTAATTTTTTTTTTCTTCTTTGGAATGCTAAACTTACTATAGATACGAGTAAAATATACATATTAGAATAAATATATACTTTGACCATGATTTATTTAAAATTTGGGCCATAAAGTTTGAAAATATTGTTTCTGAACAGAAATTATACTGAAATATAATTATTGTGTAATGTAAAATGTCATAAACAAATGTAAAAAGTTCACTATAATTAAATGTTTTCAGTTTGTAAATTTTTGTTGGCAGGCTTATGAAATAGAGGGTTAAAGTTGTTTTTGTCTTGCTACATCTCAATTTAACCACTTTTACTTTTTGTCAAACACATGTTATTGTTAGCTAAACACTAAAGACATGTGCTCATTTTATATTTTGCACATTTATACTGGTCTGCAGCTCTATTCTCTTGAACATTTCCGATGAGTTAGGATGTTATAAATTACCATTTCATTTAAATTTAGCATATAAACGTGTACATAGATATGTTAAGTTTAGGAATACTTCTATTAAGTTGAACTTCATTTTAAATGCAATACAACAGGAACTACAATTCTTAGAGCATATTACGTTAGAACTTTTTATATGTTTTGCTTATAAGAAAAAATGAGATATCAAAGTCAAATAAAGCATACAAAAGTACGTAGCACCATGATATGTACTTACGCGAATGTTAAAATTGTAGACGCGCCAAACGTAATTATAATTTTTTTTGCAATTATACAGAAATACACGCTGGCGTATTTCCATAATTCTTTTTCTGAGATATCAATAATATTGGATTATTTATTTCATATAGACGATATTGCATAACATTTAAAGTATCTTCGAAAAAATTTTCCAATCAAATTTTAGTAAATAAATCCGTGACAGCGAATATCAGGAGGCGCCTCGAAAAAAAGTTGTTGTGCGGTGAACATCATAACTCGTTACCGGATCATGTGAAACAAAATAATCGAAATGCGTTGAAAAGGCGATATGTCGCTCGAGCTAATCAGGAAGAGTTTTTTTATTTTTGGCAGTATTTCGAAGGAAAAATACGATTTATGCTAAAAAATTTAGGGAAATTTCTTGTTGATTTATGTGTAAAAATAGTGTATTAAATTTCAAAAGTATCGGTCAAGTATATTTTGAGTTATGATGTTCACGGTCTTCAAAAACACTATTTGCGAGAAAGTGGATTTACGATTTACCGTATAAGGGCAAGTCACTTGAAACGCAGTATCTTCGTTAGCTTTGCTGCGATCTACTTGAAATTTTGACACAATACTCCCGACATGATGGACATTCATAAATTTTAACATTTACGTAAAGTGGATGACAACACATTATTTAATAGTTTTCTCATGATTTGATCATATTTTACAATTTTTCCTTCTTGTATGATTTCTTCTTTATAGCCCTTGTTGCTACTAGCGCTTTACATATTGTTTCATCATTCTCCAATGGTGGTATTTTGCTATGTATTGTCGAATTCAGTTGTTATACATCATCATTTAAGCGGGAATTTTTTAAAATTTCGCGGGATCGCGGGAATCTGGTCCATGGAAATAATAACAATTAAATTTGCTTGGCTTAATAAAAAAATTTATTAAAAAGCTTAAAAAACTAACTTTTAAGATATATTTAAAAAAATACATAAATATGTATATTAATTTATATTGAATATAAAAGCAGGAATATTGATTTTTAACTTTTGGTTTTTAAAATTCCTTAAAATTTTTCTTCTATCACGAAAAAGAATTACTCTTGGTATATGAGATCAAAAAGATAAACATGTAAGTAAACGTAAACATAACAATTCAGTCAATTAATACATACATAAAATAACATTTAAAAATCTCAAAGTTATTTGAGATATAAGATCGAAAACAAAAACGTTTAATTCTAAAAATAAAAAAAAGAATATTTAATAAATTTAAATTTTTTTTTTGGTTTAGGAAATAATTTTTTAAAACACTTAAAGTGTTTATAGACTCGTCAGAAAGCCTATTTCTAATTTTGTTAACAAATTGACCTGCTACTGAAAACACCCGTTCACTTTCTACCAAAGTGGGACGAATAGTTAGAAGTGCATTAAACAAAAATTCAATATTTTGGGTCTTTTGAGCATTCTTTCCCAAAATTTTTATTCTTTCTTTATGGAACATTTTGAAGTATTTTTAGACCAAGATTGAGTACACAAATTCCCCGTTATAAATAGCTGCATTTAAAACTTCTTCAAATGTTTTCTCTTTGACAGCCCGACATTCTTCAACTTTCAATTTCTTCAATATTATTAGGTTTGGCAAACAGATGATTAAAAAATTTTTAGCATATGTGAACTTCTCCGAGAAAAGGGACCTAGTGTGTGAAAATTAAGTTTTAAGAAAAAAAACGCATTTAAAGTTTCTACACCCTTTTCGGTACCAGAATCCACCGTTTTTGACACAACCCTTTTTTGACACACTAGCTCCCTTTTCTCGGAGAAGGTAACATATACATTTACTGAGTACTTAGGAGCATAGGAAAACAAACAATCTTCATCATTATTGTTGAAGAAATCCTGCTGTTTTAAATGTTTAACCAAAGTGTACAATTATTGGTCTCACCTTTCATCAATACGACTATGTAGTGCATGAAATATTTTTTCGCCTGGAATAGAAGGAGTCGATTGAATTTCTTGACATAAAGTGTTAACTATGGTATCAGCAGTTAATATTTTTGTGTCACGGCTGCTCAACCTTTCAACAGCCATCTGTATGGGTTTCAAAACTTGAAGCATAATGTTTAATGTGACTATATTCCCCTCAATCCATAGATCACCCATTTCCGTATCAATAGGGCTCTTTCTTATTGAATTTTTTAAAAGCAGAAACTTGTTCAGCATTGGCACTATCGACTTTCAATGAGTTACAATATCTAATTCAAGAATCAATTCTTTCTAATGCTCTTCAAGAACGTATTTTTGAATTAGGACTTTTTTTAAATATTTTTATAATGCGGCGTGTTCGATCTAACACCTCTTTGTAGTTGCTACATTTATTGCACGCACATTTATTGCACGCACAATCTTGATCATTTTCAAAATCATCATTGTTATCTGTCGATTCTGATTCGTTGTCAGAACAAATTTTCTCTTTATTATAAAAAGGACAACGACTGCCAAATGTATGGCAGCATTGAGACAAAAAATCTGATCAACTGGGTAATCTTTGACAATTTTTTCATAACGTTAAGTCCATCTATAATGGTGGAGACTATATGATTTTCAAATTGTACATTGTATCCTCTGAAATGAGTTTCCATTAAGGTTTTTATTTCGACCGCTCCGCACCTACCGGGTATATAGACCATACCTAAATTGCAAAATGTTTGTTTATCACCTAATAAACATATGTTAAGATATCTCCTATTTTTCAGACTTCTCCATTCAACTATAGTCAATGAAAATCTAGCACCCTCAGCTAATGTTAAGTTTATATTGTTTATGTACTCATCCTTTACTTCCAGGAATTTTTTTATTATTAACTGTAGCACTCCCCATCGGTTTTTAGTAGATTCAACCCATCAAGGTCCATAAATTTACGTATGAACTCACTTCTTCTAATTGATCTAATGGAAAACCAATCTTTAAGAGGCAGTTCTTCCTGGTGTTCCCGTTCACGTACTTCTTTCTCTCAGGCTGTCTTGTGTAAAGATTTTAAATTACGCAGTGGTCCGCTGGTGCTTCGTCCTTTACATGAAATCATCTTTGCACATAAAGAGCACACCGCTTTTTCTGTGGATTTCTTTTAATGAACGTCCAAACAATTGAGTTTACCATCTGAAGCAATTTCATTTCTTTTTTATTAAAAACAAAAAAACGAGAATATTGATTTTAATAAATTAACTTAAAACTTCAATTTATTTGGTAAAATATCATTAAATGTAAAATTTATTATAAACAAGACTGCACAATATATAAGTATTTATGGAAAAGCCAAATAAATGCCAACATAAAAACAGCTGTTGCTAAACGTATAGTTGTCAAATTGCCGGGATCCGGCATGAAATATTAACAGCGGGAAATCCTGGGGCGGGAATTCGCGGGACAAAACCCCATTGGTTTTCTAATTATATATAATTTCAAAATGGTATTCGGAAAGTTCCAGCTTTCTGCGTGTTAGCTTTCAGCTGGGATCTCTATGAAAAAACACATACACCATTGGCCTATGGTCTGTGACTACAGTAAATGTTCTCCCATATAAACATGTATACCCTATTAAATACCCAACAGATCCTTCTCAATTGCAGACTAATTTTTCTCAATAATGTTAAGAGATCTACATAGGTAAATCTTTTCCTATTAGAACTTGTGAAAATATAGCACCAAGTGCAAATTCCGATGCATCTGTTGTCAGTATTCCCCGCAAAACTGGTGGAGACTGTTCTTGAGAGACTCAAATGCCAATACAGTCTTTGCAAAATTCGTAACAAATCTCCTATAATAATTACTTAAAGAATCGAATCTTTTCACTTCATCAGAATTTTTAGAAATTGAAAGCCCAGAAAAAGCCTGGGTGTGGTTTGACACCGTTAGCAGCAGTTACCAAATATCCCAAATATATATATTCCAGTTTAAAAAACAAAATGTTCTCGCAACAAATTAATGTTATATATAGACAACATACCGAAAACATCTATTAAATTACTGTTCTGATATTTCAGGCTACATTCGAAAACTATTATGTTATCTACATAAAAATATGCTTCAGATTTAAACACGGATAGAACTATACTCGGAACTTAATGACTGACGACGTGAAGTCATAGTCGTATGTCCTAATTCTATTCATATTCTTGTAATACAAAATAAAATTTATAATAAAGAACAATTAAATAATTAACTAACTGACTAGAGCTATATTCAGGATACTCTGACACTCTTGGAGCATATTTTTAATCCAACTGGTAGTATACTATGTTGGCAATGTTCACGCTCTATTTGATGAAAAGAATATGTCATATAAAAAAAAATTATTCCACCATCCCTACCTACCCAAAATGTCATCTATCTGTGTCTATATGCATTTACCACTATCTATCCATTCATTCAGTTTCCCAAAGTCCACGACCAATCTTAACTTTTCAAAACACGCTGAGTCTTATTAGGAACTAACAAAATTGGAGCATTATATGAAGTTGTGGATGGTTCTTTAATATTCTGCCTCAATAAACCATTAACTTGATTAATTACTAGCATTTCCTGCGTATGAGGTTGCGGTAAACGATAATTTTTTATATACACTAGACTAGTACCAAGTAGATGAAAAGGAGATTGAAATTCTGGTAGTATTTCCAATAACTTACATCTCGGCCATCATTGCTACCATATAGCTCTTGGTTTTATAAACGTCGCAATTCTTCAGTGGAATGTTGTTACCTTTAAATCTCTCACTGTAGTTGTTCTCTCCAACACATTCAACAATCAAATGTGTTGAATCCCTATCTTCGGAGCAATGGCATTTGCCAAAAATAAGCCTCGTACTTTTAAAACATCTTCTTTAGTTTACCAAATTTTTCAGGGTGGAACTGGCTATACTCATCTGATATCACAGTATCAGCTAAAGTTTTTTCTACAGTCCGTTCTAGTTTTTCTACTATCTCTAACGTGTAAGTTCTACGTACAGAATTCTCGGCATTAGCAATAAGTATTTCTATTTGATTATATACCATATCTATCGAAAAAAGAATTTATTTTTTATTATTTTATTATTTACTAGATGTAACCCGGTGTGCTTCGCTACACCCTCCCCCTCTCCCCCCTTCCGAATCGTTATGAAAGGGCTCACGCAAAGTCCCAAGGTTCTCACTAATACAGTAATTCAGATATATTACATTTAATATTAAGTTTTGTGTGGTGGTACCACGCGCATTTGTCTAATCCCGCCCATTTTTTGCCTGACTACGTTAATAATGGATGACCTGAGACAAATATGCAAAGCTTTCTCTATCATAGTACTTAATATATATGATATTAGGAATTTACTTTGTAAGGGAGGTGCCACGCCCACTAAAAATAGATAAAAATTACAGCCTGTAGCACTCCCATATCCGCAGTAAGACTATGTGAAAATTTCAGGAAGATCATATGAGTAGTTACGGAGATTACCTCCTACAAACAAACAAACAAACAAATATTACCTCTTTTTAATGTTAGTATAGAATATTAGTATTGATTTTTTTATTTCAATGCTTGCTGATGCTGATATACAATGTTTTTTGTTTTTTCATTCGGTACAACAATTATCAGATTTTTCGGCGTTCCTACCCTGGAGCAAGGTACATGTAGCTGCCCATGAGAAGAAGATGGATTATCCATATTAGATCTGGCAACACTTAACTATTGGCCTTGAACTTAGAATATCATTTGACAATTTTTCTTTTTAGCGATTTTTGATTTTGTCCATTTTTGATTTTGAAGATTTTTGTTTTTTGGGCGATTTTTTTTCGCGATTTTTGGGTTTGGCGATTTTTGATTTTGGCGATATATTTTCCACAACAAATCACATTGATAACTAATGAACTTATCACTATCGCTTTCGTAGTGCTTCATATAATCCCATCCCGCCCAATTTTTATTGGACTACTCACATTAATATCTGATGGACTCATGCAAAATGTCGAGTCTTTCCCTTTTATAGTACACCAGTTATATGATATTAGATATCTGCTTTGCATGGGCGGTGCTACGCCCACTGCTCCGATCACGCCCATTTTTTTGTTCGACTAATCACACAAAGAAAATATGGGCTCACGCAAAGCCAAAATGCTCTCTCTTTTACAGTACTCCAGATATATGACATTAATTAGTTGCTTTGCATAGGGAGTTCCATGCCCATTGGTGTGAACTCGCCAATTTTTTGTCCAACTACTCATACTAAGATTTGATGGGTTCGTGCAAAGTGTCAAAGCTTTCCTTTTTTAGTACACCAGTTATATGATATCATATATTTATTTTGTATGGATGGTGCCACACCCACTGTTCCGATCACGCCCATTTTTTATCTAACTAATCAAGTGAATAACTTTTGGGCTCACACAAAGTCCCAAGACTCTCACTATTACAGTACTCCAGATATATGGCATTTTATATTTACTTTGTATGGCAGGTGCCACGCCTATTGGTCCGATTCTGCCCATTTTGCATCCAACTACTCACATTAATAATAGGTGACATCAGAAAAATTTGAAAAGCTCTCTCTATCACATTACTCGAGATATATAATATTGAAGTATTACTTGTATGGGAGCTACCACGCCCACTTATCGGATCCCGCCCATTTGCGGCGTAGCTACTAATATTAATAATAGGTGACCTCACACAAATTTGCAAAGCTCTCCCTATCATAGTACTCAATATATGTATATGATATTAAAAATTTACTTTGTGTGGGAGGTGCCACGCCCACCAAAAATATTTAAAAAAATATAGCCTATAGCACTTCCCATATCCGCAGTAAGACTCTGTGAAAATTTCAGGAATATCAGATGGGTAGTTACGGAGATTACCTCCTACAAACAAACAAACAAACAAACAAACACACATTACCTCTTTATTATATTAGTATAGATTATATATTTTTATTTTTTAATTTATTTTTTCATATCAGTATTTTATTTTTTCATATTAGTTTATAATTTTTTTTATTAAACATATTCTTATTTAAATTCTATTATATTCTTTTATTTTTGCCTTATAAAAATAATTAAACTTCTTCTTAAATTATTAATTAATTTTTCATTTGTCTTCTCCTTCTTTTGGCAATTATTGTTGTACCGGATGTAACAATCTGACAATATGTACTTTTTTAAAAATTATTGTGAACACTACGATTTTCAAAATGATTAATTCATGGCCCACGCTTAAGGCAGTTGAAGCATTCGCCGATGCCGTAATAAAATCGTTAATTTTAGTTCGAATGCTTCCCATGTTTTTTTTTTTTTTTTAATTTATTTTATATAATTTTATTTTTTTTTTTCGCCTGTAGTATTTTTAGTTGAATATTTTGCATCTTGCATAACCAATTTAACTTAGCCATGATTTTAACACGTTTAAGGTAAAAATACGCTTTCGAAGGCAAGTACACACATAACAATTAAAATATAAAAAATTTTTATAAATTATTATTATATTTTCATAATTACACTGTCCAACAAATTAAGACTTTTTGATTAACTAGATCATTTTTTAGAATAAACTTATAGAACTTATCATTTATTTACAGTAGGTCAATGAAAAAAATTGTTGTAAGTGAATTCTGAGAGAATTCTTGTTGTCAAACTTATTTTGTGGTATTTTAACCCTCTCTTTTTGTTGAGAAAATCAAAAAAGTATTTTCAAAATGGGCATTTAATTATTAAAATATTCTACGAAAATTTTTGCCGGAAATTTTCAGTGGGGGTTACCAATATTGTTTTTATAAAATAAAATAAAATAAAATAAAATAAAATAAAATAAATAAAAAATAACTTTATATTCAAATGGCAGTATATGTTAAATATCGGTAACTGTATCAAAATGGCTACCGTACCCAACATTGGTTATAACACTGAATTTAGGTTCCACCACACTGGCCAACAGATAGGCAAAAAATACCCGATTTAATCGATTTCGGAATAACGAAGATCATCGCAAAAGAACTTGTGCATATAGAATCTTTAGTGGAACTCTCGTCTGCCCACACACCCGTTATTGTTACTGTTTCGAACCCCCATCTGGTGATTTAACGCTTTCAAGTAATATTGATTGGCTAAAATACAAAAAGTTTCTTAGTACCCATTGCACAGAAAGCTTTCCGCTAAGAACACCAGATGATATTGACCTCTCGATTGTTAACTTCGAACAAAATCTTAAAACTTGCTACTAAGCCTCCTCGTCACACCAGGCCATATAGAACTTCTTCTGCAGACGTTGAAAGGAAAAAAGGTACAAAAAGAAGAATTCAAAGAGAGTGGCAACTTCACAGATCTCCTCAAGTTAAGCAACATTTGAAAGAATGCATGAAAAACCTACGGAAACTAACTGAAACACAAAGAAACGCTAAATTGGATAGATACCTTGAAAATCTGGTTACAACATAAAAAACTGATTACTCGTTGTAGCCTGCTATAAAAATCTGAAATGACCTATTATATGCAAGCGTCCTCTAAGAACGGAAAGTGGAGGATAGCTAGAACTGACAAAGAAAAAGGAGATCTGTTTGTGGGACATCTAGAGAAAGTTTTTACTACGAAAACAGCCACTAGTTCTACGGGTGAGTTGACACCTGTGACTCCAGAGCATAGAGCAGTGTCCCTTCATTTCGAGATTCGAGAGATTGAAAATGCTATTTTTGATTTAAAGCCCAAAAAAGCATCTGCGATCATGCTTTTGGAGTTACCCCGAATAGGATTAAGAAATATTCTGTTTATTTTTAATTCTATAATATCCCTTGAACATTATCCCCCAGAATAAGCTAATGGGGAGCTATATAATTAATAGAAAATTCTCTATGGAAAGGAAAAACTTTGTGAGTCCTCCACAGATAATTAATTGGTGTAGCACAATATAGTATCTTGGGCCCGCTTCTGTATATCCTTTACATATCAGACATGCCAACAAATAAAAATACACTTACGTCCACTTTTGCGAATGATACTGCAATTTTAAGCGTACACGAAATCTCCTCAGCAGCATCTCTCCTTTTACAGAGCCATATTGAACAGCTGGAAGATTGGTTAGATATGTGGAAGATTAAAGTAAATGAACAAAAGTGTATCCACGTAACTTTTACCCTAAGAAAGGAATTAGAAACCAGCCTATACCTCAACATTCATCTGTTAAGTATCTCTTACTGTTAAGTATCTCTTCCCTGGAAAACCCATATAGACGCTAATAACCCAAATAAAATTGAAACTAGTTCAATTCAGATGGCTAATTGGAAGGACTCAAAGTTAAGTCAGTTACGGGGAACAGCCTCAACTTCAAACACAAAACAAGTAAGAAAATTATAGTCGGTCTAGACCGACTATACGATACCCTATACCATACGTTTAGAAACCCTATATCTTAGGCCCAACTAACTGGACATTGAAAATAAGCAAAAACCAAATTTGAGTGGGATTTTTATTAATTTTTTCGGCTGCAGATATGAAAAAGTTCATATCGGATGCTATATCTATAAAGGGACTAGGTCCAAAAATGGACCGATCCTGATCATGTTTGGTAAAGTCTCTTGTATTTTGCAAAAATATGTACAAACAAAATTTGAGAAGAATCAGTGCAATATTTTTGTTTTTTAATAGATTTAAGTGAATATCGGGAAGCAGCTCTATATGGGCTCAAAGGGATCATTTTTGGACTACTCATTAGTGGATATAATGAACGCATACAAACCCAATTTGAGTAAGATCTATATGACAATTTGGATCTTATGGCAATTTATGTCGATTTCATATGGGTAATTTGTATGGGGGCTAGGTCTGAACATGGACCGATTCTCACCAATTTCAATAGCGTTCATCCCATGGCTGATAGAAGCTTATATACCAAATTTCATCAAAATATATTCATATTTGCGACCTGCAGTTTGATTACAAACTTTACATGGACACACAGACGGACGGACGGACGGACGGACGGACGGACGGACGGACGGACGGACATTGTTAAATCAACTCAGAAAGTGATTCTGATTCGATCGGTATAATTAAAGATGGGTCTAGGTCAAATATTTTTGGTTGTTACAAACAGCAGCACAAAGTCATTATACCCAAACCACATAGTGGTATAGGGTATAATGAATAATAATATGCAAAAACAAGCTTTTGAGAATAATTACATTCACACCATGGTATGTGAGAAACTCACATTTACACAGAGACTTAAATATTTCTCTATTAAAATGCGAAATCACTAGATATAGTGCAAACTATTTGGAAAAGCTAGAGTCTCACCCGATTCCTCTAGCATGTAACTTAAGAAACAATCGTATCCACCAACCCTTAAGAAAGAGGGAGACTGCTGATCTCATAGGATGAAAAATGGATTGATATACAACATTTTTTATACCCTATACCACTATGTAGTTTGGGTATAATGACTTTGTGCTGCTGTTTGTAACAACCCAAAATATTTGACCTACACCCGTCTTTAATTATACCGATCGAATCAGAATCACTATCTGATTCGGTTTAACGATGTCCGTCCGTCTGTGTGTCCATGTAAAGCTTGTAATCAAACTGCAGGTCGTAAATATGAATATATTTTGATGAAATTTGGTATTTAATCTTTTATCGGCCATGGAATGAACGCTATTGAAATTGGTGAGAATCGGTCCATGTTTAGACCTAGCCCCCATACAAATGACCCCTATGAAATCAAGATATATTGCCATAAGATCCAAATTATCACACAAATCTTAGTCAAATTGGGTTTGTATGTATATATTACATCCATTAATCAGTAGTCCAAAAATGATGCCTATTGAACAACTCTTAGTCATAGGCCCCATATAGAGGTGCTTCCCGATCTTCACTTAAATCTATCAAAAAACAAAATTATTGCACTGATTCTTTTCAAATTTTGTTTGTATATATTTTGCATAGAGATATAGCATCCGATATGAACTTTTTCTGGTTTATGCTTATTTTCTATATCCAGTTAGTTGGGCCTGAGAGATAGGGTCTCTAAACGCATGGTATAGGGTATCGTATAGTCGGTCTAGACCGACTATAATTTTCTTACTTGTTTATCATTAGATGTAAGAGTTGAATAACTTATTGGTAGCTCACAAACCTATGTGAAGATCCAGTATATAAAGATGAATAACAAAAAAAAAAGTTTAAGACAAAAAGTTTAAGGCACAGCCGAATTTACACTCTTGGTTCTATTGCTTTTATTAGTAATAGCAGGACATCCCAACTGCAGCAAAATATATGAACAGCAGCAGGTTTATTGTACGCATCATCGCAATGATTTTTGATTAATTTTATTTCCTAAATTTTCTTACCACTATGCTTATTTATAAGTTTAACTTATAGTCTAGGCTTTTGAGAATTTTAGAAGTCTACTCAATAATTTAAATTCTATTCCATTTAAATTCTATGTAGCTGTACAGAACAAAGAAGGAGAGAATGTATTGAGTATGTTACAAATGTTCACAGTTCAATCTGCTCTTTGTTATATTTGATTTGCTCTACTAGAAATTCAAACTCAACTTTGTTTACAACTTTGCACAACATCCACAATCGTACTGACTTAGTAAAAAATATTTGCAGCCTTTTACTTTGTGCTTGTACACACACCAAATTTATAAGCATAACCACTTTTTGATGAATTTATACAGTACACTTCACAGTTCCACGTTCAGAAAAGTTCGTAAAAAAAATATAAACATTAAAGGGGATGGTAAGCAACCCAGTTGGCTACGTTTTTAAGATATCTTAAACGACCGGTACAAGAAAATAATAAATCGTTGAGGACAAATTGAGGACAGTTCGAACAAATCGTTTATGAAATTTTCATACAAATGTCCCCGGAATCATACAAGACCATAAGAGAGACACTTACGCTTATCTGGTCGTTGACTATTGTATGAGCGAAAAAAGTTCCCCATTATCGACGACGACCATCATGTCGTCGACGATGACGTAGGCGATATAATCTATAATATTATCGTCACACTACGTCAACGACAGTACGACGGACACTTTCGCCCACACTATCGTCAACGACAGTATGAGGGACACTTTCGCCCCAAATAAAGTAAAAGCAAGGACCGTAAATAATGATTATTGTTCGTTTTTTTAAATCAAAAAATCAATCACTTAGAACAGACATAAAAAAAAATTTATTTCACCATTATTATTATTTTTTGACAATCTTTGAATATCCGTCATGATTTTTAAATTTTTGATTTTTTAAGTCTTCTTCAATGGTAATGATTATTTTTGAGTAATAATAAAAAAAACAGCCATAATCATTATTTTTGAGCAAAAAAAATTAAACTCAAAAATAATCATTATTTACGATTTTTATTTTTTTCGCTCCAAATAAAACTCACTTTCAATTTACGACTTTATATATGATCTACTTACATATTTTTATGCATATGTATATATATTTACACCTACATGAATACCCATAATATAATTTGTACTTAATAATTTTGTTACTAAGCGCTTGTCTTGAAATTCAAAATTTGAATCATTTGTTATAATTGAATTTGTTTTGATATATATTAATTTTGTTACTAACAGTCGTTTTGAACTTTCATACGTGTGAATGTACATACGCATGTACATACATATGCATTAGGCATATAACTTTTTAAATTTTTTTGATAATATCATAACTGGCATACCAATTGGCAATATCACGCATCATCAGTAATATTTGTACAGAACGTGCAATAAAAATTGAACAGGATATAAGTATATCCATTTTGAAAATATACACGAACTTTAACCTTAAAATTTTTATCCTACAATAATAATTAAATGATGCTGTAATGTTGTTGATTTTTTCTTAATAATGTAACCATTGTATATGAAGTTAAACAACTTGTTATGATATGAAATAAAATAACTTGTTAAAAAAAATTTTTGAATTGATTTAGAAAATGATTTCGGTGCGTGGAGTTTTTTCTGCTAATTTACCCAAGATAATGTTTTTCGTTAATAAAACATCATTGCACAACTCGTGGTACTATGAAAAAAATTTGGTTATAGCCCTAATATGCATGTATAATGAGCATGAAGAATAGTAAAGCTGGTATGTAAATCTATACCGTCAAAATATAGTTTACAACTGTGTAAAATACTATTACTAACTCGGTCAGTTATAAGAAATATTCCAAAGTGAGCACAATATTAAAATTATTTAAATTAATATAAATAAGTGAAAGACAATTAAAATAACAAAATTTACAATTATTTAACATTGTTAATAATACTGAAATAAAACTTTAAATAAATAAAAGAAAGTTATTAAAATAAAAAATATAAACGAGTGATCAATCTTATCGTCCTTAACTTCAACGTGGAAAAAATGTTTCTGACTGCAAAATTTGCAAATTAACTTTTACGGGCAACTATGTGTGCAATCTGAAACGTCATTTGGAAGCCAAGCACAAAAGTGAATATGAACGCGAATTGGCCGAAAACACAGATGACCAAGTGAGTGAAAAAAAAATCAAGTTTTCTGTGACAATGGGACAAAACGAAGCCAAAAATGCGTCCATCGACCTGGTGACTGCCGAAAAACTTCCACTGGCTGTCCTAGATTCAACAGGTTTTAAGACGCTAACAGCACAAATATTTAGTGGCTTAGATATGCCCGCTGTAACGTCTAGAATAGTCTAGAAATAATGAGCTTGGTAGAGGAAAAGTACAATACCATTAAAGCGGAAATTGTAGCCACACTCAAAAACAGAATCCTCTGCCTGAAAATGGACACTGCCACAAGATGCAATCGCGGAATCCTCGGCATAAATATTCAATTTATTGAAAGCGGTACGATTTGTATAAAGACTTTGGGCCTTATAGAGCTGAAGAAATCGCATACATTCCAAAATCTCCGTGTTCAAATTCAGTCGATATTAAACGATTTCAACATAAGTAAAAATCAAATTTATACCATCACCACTGACAATGGTAGAAATATGAAAACTTCATCGACAATTGTCGTGCGTGAAAAATTATGAAACATCTTAAAGGAATCGTTAAAGACAATGTCATCTACGACGATTTTGCCAAATGGGAAGTGTAATGGGTAAGAGTTACATACATATATGTGTTCGACATCAAAAAAGTTGACCACATACAATCTATTACAGATATAATAGCAAAAGAGCTAGAGTGCCATATACTAGTACACAGCTCACAAACTGCTGCCGATTAGAGAAGTTAAAAAACAAAACTTGATTAAATTACTCTAAAGAAGTGTTATCCCTAAGTATTTGATATTGCCAATTTCAAAAACAGTAGAATATATTAAAAAAACTGAGCCACAGTGCATTTAGCAAAGTTAGTTATATATTGTTAATTTCTTTTACATATTCTTTAAATTTTTCAAAAATATATAAGTCAATAAATATATCCTCAACATCTGGTTCATACCATATAACTATTGTTTATATTTTATTTTAAAATATCGGAAAACAGTGTATAGTCTGAGTCTATAGTAAAAACTACAAAACAGAGTTGTATCTCTTGAAATTAATACGAAGTAAAAACTGTATGGTATGAAAATTGATTGTAACCACACTGCTCGTAGGCCTGAATTTAGGTGAGTGTGTTAAAGCACTGACCAAAAAGCGCAAGTACGAGTGCATGTTATGGTTCAAGGTTCAAACCTCACAGCCGCCCTAATTAGAAAAATGTCATATACAAACAATCTATTTAATTATAACATAACAATTATCACAATGTTCAACAAATCGCTGATGAAGGCTGAAATGCCAGAAACCGATCCAATTTAGAATACAGTGTAGTTATGAATTTTTGAAATATATACTTTCCTCTTCTCTATTTATATGAAGTAAAAATTACGACGTACATGTAATCCACTTTCTGTAGAAAATATAAATTATTTTGCTGGGACAGTCTAAAGGTAGTATATTCCACTTATGCGTTATATAAGTTTGAACATTATTTTAGAGGATTTTATTGTTTACTCGCAGATTCTAGCGCTCGAAATTCGAGTGCAATTTCTGGGCAGCTATATTTTTCAACTTAGCCAATTCACAAACCAATACATTTTTGGTGTATTATCATTGTGAATGAAGATAAAAAACTCATTAGCAAACACATTAAAAAAAATTAATAAAACACAGACAGCTAATGTAAAATTTTATGTATGTGTTAGTAGCACGTTTAAATGCAATTTACTCAAAACAAGGAAAAAAAATAAAAAATCTGTAAATCTGCAAAACGGCTACAAGGAAATACCTTTCAAATAATATACGTCTAGTCAAAATCGGGATAAAACGGTAAAACAAAACATCGGTCACAAGAAATCACCTATTAATATTTTAGGTATATTAAACAATACAAATACTCCGTTGGTTCAATTATATGAGAAGAGAATTTAATGAGTTTTAAATAAAAAAAATATATTTGTAAATAGTTTTGTAACAAATAATAATTGTTCTATGCCAAATTTATCATAGAAATTAACAAAAAAAATAAATGAATATTTAGATGGATAGAGTATTCTCAAAATAGTTCTAGCACATTTACTCCGTAATTTTAGCAGGCAATCCATTGTTGTATAAAGCAAAATAATCTAACACATAAAAACAAAGTTTTTATTAAAACTTTTTCTTTCCTTATGCATATGTGTTCTGAATCTCTCCGTGACTTTTCGTGATTATTTTAAAATTAATCTGTGGTTGCAGCAAGTCTATGAACCAAGTTTCAGATTGATTGGATAAGGGAAAATTGGGTTTAAATCCCTCCGTGACTGTGCGTGACTATGCGTGACTGTGCGTGACTATGTCGAAGTTAATCTTTCCTTACATCAAGTATATCGACCAAGTTTCAGATCGAGCGGATGAGGGGAAAAAATTTAGTAACTGTGCGTGACTATGTCGAAGTTAATCTTTCTTTACTGCAAGTCTATCGACCATGATTCAGATTGATTGGATAAGGGAAAATGGGGTTTAAATCATTCCGTGACTGTGCGTGACTATGTCGAAGTTAATCTTTCTTTACAGTAAGTATATCGACCAAGTTTCAGATCGATCGGATATGGGGAAATGGGTTTTAAATCTCTCCGTGACTGTGCGTGACTAAGTCAAAGTTAACCTTTTTTTCACAGCAAGTGTATGGACAAATTCTCAGATCTATCGGATGAGGGGAAATGACATTTAGATCACTCCGTGACTGTACGTTACTATGCGTGACTGCGCGTGACTACCCCGAAATTAATCTGTAGTCACAACAAGACTATGGGCCAAGTTCCAAATCAATTGGATAAGGGGGAATGAGGTTGCCCCACGGCAGACAGACAGAGTGTATGAGTTTAATGAAACAATTTAAAAATTACTTAACAGGTATAATTAAACAATTCGTAATGATATCCTACATCAGAGAAAATATTACCAAAAACATTTTTTTTTAATTCACACTAAGTTAATAAATAAAATATTATTTGTTTTTTAAATTAATTGGAATCCAAAGTTTAAACATAAGTAGAACTTATTAATCTTTTTGGTTGTGATATGAAAAACTAAAATAAAATTCTGTTAGTTGACGATCGATTTCCTACTCAAATCGGTAATAAATGCCAACAAAAAAATCATGTGAGTCCGATCACAAGGGAGATGTGTAAACATCTAATAATTAAAGAAAACCTCAACATCATATTTTCCAGTGCATAAAAAATAAGTCGATTATGCTGTTTTCTGAAATTCAATTGATGTTTTCTGAAATGGAACTGATGTTTTCTGAAATTCAATTGATGTTTTCTGAAATACAATAAATGTTTTCAGCAATTCAAATGACGCTTTTTGAAATTCTATTGATGTTTTCTGAAATACAATTAATGTTCTCAGCAATTCAAATAATGCTTTTTGAAATTCAATTGATGTTTTCTGAAATTGTAATTATGTTTTCTGAAATTCAAATGATGTTTTCTGAAATACAATTGATGTTTTCTGAAATTCTATTGATGTTTTCTGAAATTCAATTGATGTTTTCTGAAATACAATAAATGTTTTCAGCAATTCAAATGATGCTTTTTGAAATTCAATTGATGTTTTCTGAAATTCTAATGATGTTTTCTGAAATTCAAATGATGTTTTCTGAAATACAATTGATGTTTTCTGAAATTCTATTGATGTTTTCTGAAATTCAATTGATGTTTTCTGAAACTCGAATGATGTATTCTGAAATTATATTGGTGTTTTCTGAAATTCTATTTATGTTTTCTGAAATTCAAATGATGTTTTCTGAAACTCGAATGATGTTTTCTGAAATTATATTGATGTTTTCTGAAATTCTATTTATGTTTTCTGAAATTCTGTTTATGTTTTCTGAAATTCAAATGATGTTTTCTGAAATTTGATTGATGTTTTCTGAAACTCGAATGATGTTTTCTGAAATTATATTGATGTTTTCTGAAATTCTATTTATGTTTTCTGAAATTCAAATGATGTTTTCTGAAATTATATTGATGATTTCTGAAATTCTGTTTATGTTTTCTGAAATTCAAATGATGTTTTCTGAAATTATATTGATGGTTTCTGAAATACAATTGATGTTTTCTGAAATTCTATTGATGCTTTCTGAAATTCAATTGATGTTTTCTGAAACTCGAATGATGCTTTCTGAAATTATATTGATGTTTTCTGAAATTCTATTTATGTTTTCTGAAATTCAAGTGATGTTTTCTGAAATTCTATTGATGTTTTCTGAAATTCAATTGATGTTTTCTGAAACTCGAATGATGTTTTCTGAAATTATATTGATGTTTTCTGAAATTCTATTTATGTTTTCTAAAATTCAAATGATGTTTTCTGAAATTATATTGATGGTTTCTGAAATACAATTGATGTTTTCTGAAATTATATTGATGGTTTCTGAAATACAATTGATGTTTTCTGAAATTATATTGATGTTTTCTGATATTCTATTTATGTTTTCTGAAATTCAATTGATGGGTTCTTAAATTATATTGATGTTTTCTGAAATTCTATATATGTTTTCAGAAATTCAAATGATGTTTTCTGAAATTATATTGATGGTTTCTGAAATACAATTGATGTTTTCTGAAATACAATTGATGTTTTTTGAAAGACAATTGGAAAATGTTTAGAAAAGAACATATCATAATTTTTTCACAAATACAATCAGATAAAGTCACACCGATTTCCACTTCAGCTCACACCGATGTGTTACGCTGTTTTTGCAATTGTATTGTGAAATAGAAATTTACCCCCCTGCGCGGATAGATGTTTACACATCAAAAAAACATGGTGAAACTTCCCAATGAAATATTAAAAGATACAAAAATTATACTCGAATATTGCTGCTCACGTAGTAGTATAGGGTAGAAAATTTTTATATTAGAATGTCTAGCTTATAAAATTATAATATATTATTAACATATATTAATATATATTATACTATAATATAATAATTTATAATATAAATAGCGTTAAAATTACAAAGAAATTTTCATACGTAGAATTTATAATTTGAGAATTTTCTACATTCATGCAGTAAGATTAAGATTAAAATTAAATATTGTTTCACTTTATATTTAGCCAGATTTGGATTCAGTTTACCGAGATGATGCTTTTCTAGTTATTGAGTAGTAGTACAAATATGATTAACTCGCACCAAACTGCCTGTGTACAAACAAATGTTCGGACTTAACAGAAAATAATTTTCTTCATGTTGAATTTTGCTTGTTTGTATTCACAGACACTACAAATCTTTTGAAAATAAATTCTTGTTGTTCTTTGGTGCATTATGTTATTGTAACATTTCCATAACTGCTTCATTTCTGTATAGTGAGCTAAGAAACTGTTAAATACTTCTACTCTTCAGATAAGTAAGTTATCTCTCCGAAGCTGTTACAGATACATCTTTTATTTTATATATCTGCAAAGCTTTCAATTTCATTCATAAATAAAAGTTTGTGAAAGAACATACACATGTACATAACAACAACCATTTCTTAAAACAGCTTTGGTAAAAAAAAGTGAAACATAAAATATGTGTGTACATTCTGTGGCTCGCTTTGTATGAGACCAAAAAAATAAATATATATAATTACTTAAATTTTTAATTTTTATTCGAAAAAAATAATCATATTTGGATGTTATTTAAAAACAGTTCAGCTTAGTGGCGAATATCGCTGCAGCCGAAATATTTTGGAAATCTTCAAAACTATTTGCCATCGCTTATCCTAAAATTTCATATGTCCATATCTCCTTTATTTTTCAATGAAAACTTTTCAAATTTAAAACATATATTCTCCATTATTCACTTTTACAATTTACGTAAATAATTTTTCCTGTCCAATTCACCCTACAGTAACTCTATAGGATTGAGGTCAGGTGACTGCGGTGGCCATTGTATAACTTTACAGGTTCCAACTGCTTCCTGATTCCCTGAACACTGCTTACAAAATTTTTGCCATATGTTTTGGGCCATTATCTTGCTGTAATATGAATTTCAGACCCACAATTCTTAATCCAGTGGCCATGGCAAGATCTTCCAGAATAGTTTTGTACTGTATTTTTATCGATTTTTTCGATTCTGCATGACTCGCCAACATTCTCGCCAGCAAAGCAACTGCAAACATTATGGAACCTCCCCGTGCTTGGCTATTGGAACTAGACATACATACGACGCACGTTCTCGAGCTGAGCGAGAACACTTCAAACTACTATTCATCAGACCGAAGGACCTTGCTCCAGTCATTGAAAACTAAGTTTTTATATCTTCTTCCCCGATTCTGCCATTTAAGCTAATCGCTATAAGGCTTTGTTTTGCTGTAGTCATACTGCATTCCTTCGGCTGCTGTTTATGCGGACTGCTATTTCTGAAACTGTTACGTGACGATTTCGTTTACATGATCCTCATGTTTTTTTGTTACTCTGAACCGACCACTTCGATTTTTTTTCGCAATTGTACCATTTTCTTTGAAATTTTTCCCAATATAGTTCATGGTTCGACGCGAAACCTTGATCTACTTTGCAACTGCTTGATTGCTTTTCCAAATTTTGTGTAGGGAAATATTTAATATGGTGATGAGTTTCAATTGAAATCTCTTCAGATTTAGCCATGCTTTCTCTTAATTCAATTAAGTATTTTAAAATTTAACTTTCACGTGTTAGGTACGACGTAATAACTTGGCTGTTTTTTTTTTTTTTGCATCATGTGTCTCAAATTGTATTTTTTCAATTATTTATACTTCATTTCGGTTAAAAAATTAAAATGCCTGTCACTACCTATCATTTGCCAAAAAAAATCCTCTTTTCACCCAAGTCGCAGAAAAAAACAACATGTTTATTAATAAAATATTTACTCAAACTGTAATAATTTTATTACTATGGGTAAAAATCATATATTTCAGGAATGGCACATACTTTCGGACGGTAGAATAGGTCCAGACTGATTCTGAGGGGAGTATACCAAACCTATGTTCACTGATGTACGATAATGTGTGTAAATGCGAAAGATTTCTGTTAGTGAGTTTACTGATCTGCAAGGATATCGAGTAGGCATGGCACTTTTTAAAAAATTCTTACTACAAAATAAGAGCAACGTAGCTTTGTTCGAGTGTTATTTGTTTGAGCAGTCTTAACTCAAATGAACGATACCACCCAACCATCATACTCAAATATCTGTGGTTTTCTAGAATAACCGCGTATGTCATAAGATCAAAATGTTCAGGGGAGCCAAAAAACGTTATATTTGAAATTATGGGCTCGATATAAAGATTTTAGAGCTTTTTATTTAACGGTAGATATGGGCAATAAATACTGAATATAAAATTTCGAGTCAAAAATCTTCAGAGGAATAGATCCTAGAGAAGGACGAAAAAAACTTTATGTAAATTACATTTAAAGTGTGTGCAGATAAAACAACTTATGTCGACAAACGTATTTTTCTTTGATAAAGAAAACTACCAATGCAACCACCCATGTAAAAATAAGTTGTTGTTGCTTGAAAAATGGATTTTTTTGTTCGTCAACAAAAAGTTAACGGGACTTAGGATGAGAATATAACTACGTATCAAGAATAGTTATAAACTGAAAACTAATCCAAAATTATATTGAATTTTTTCATTAATAACAACGTATGTCGCTATGTGTCGTTTTCTGAGAAAACAATTTGTCAGAGATCAAACGTAGGTTCACATACGTCGTTAGTGCTGCAAATTAATTTAATAATCATCTAAATTACGTCGTTATTTAACCGTACGATTCATAACCAGCAAAACTCCTTTAATTTCATAACCAGGTACCCGGGTACCCGAAGTAGGTTGTTTTGCGTTTATTGAAATAAAATAATATTTTCCTGTAAATATTTTTGTAAATACTGGAATTTGAGTGATGAAGCAAGAAGCACATATATTCAACGTTTATTTGAGGAAGCGACTCAAGATGAGGACCTTGAAGTGGACCCTGTGGAAGACCAAAATGAAGGAAATGTGTCCTATACTGGCGAAGTTTCGGAACCAGAGAATGAAGATTTGAATGTTGACAACGCAAACGAAATTACAGCTGCTATTGACGCACCAGAGGAAATTTTCTTTGATGATGAAAGTGAAGATGATGATATGCAAGAAGATGCACCAACAACAAACCCAGCAGACTACATGACTGCACGTGACGGCACACAATGGCAGCGAACACCACGTAGTTGCCAACAAGTGAGAAGCCACAATATATTCAGAGACCGCTGTGGTCCAGCGCGGATTACTGAAAATATGACGCCTTTGCAGTGTTTCAAATCATACCTCACAGTGGAAATGGTGGATATAATAGTGCGCCACACAAATAGAAAAGCGCATGCCACATATAATGCGTACAATGAAGCGAATCACAATAGAAGTCAATTGAAGTGGAAGGACACGAAAATCAACGAAATTTATGCGTTCATTGGAATGATTTTGATGGCTGGCACAAATCATTCTAATGACGAAAACCCAAGAGATTTGCGGACGTCACAGGCTCACCCAATATTCCGCGCCACCATGGCAATAAACAGGTTTTTCGATTTGCTGCGTTTTATGCGGTTTTACGACCCCAGAACACGGGTAGAGCGGCAGCGTCAAGACAAAGCGGCGCCAATTCGCGATATTTGGATAATGCTCAATGCAAATCTTGCCAGATATTATGTGCCATCAGAATATTTGACCATTGATGAACAATTATATCCATACCGTGGTAGAACCAAATTCACCCAATATATACCCTCGAAGCCAGCAAAATATGGCATAAAAGTATGGTGGATTTGCGATGCCAAAAACTCATATCCACTTCATGGCCAAATATATACTAGCAAACAAGAAACTGGTCATGAAGTTGGTGTTGGCAAAAGAGTGGTGAGAGATTTAGTTGGGCCATACTACGGTAGCGGACGAAATATAACAATGGATAATTTTTTTACGACGCTGCCGTTGGCTAGGCAACTAAAAGTAGAAAAGCCCAGCATTGTGGGTACACTCCGCCTTAACAAAGCTTACATCCCTGCGGAGATGAAAGAAGACAAAAAAAAAGACGTTGGTTCAAGTTTATTTGGCTTCTACGACAACGTAACACTGCTCTCATATAAGGAGCGGAAGTCCAACTCGGTCATCCTTCTTTCTAGTATGCATGATGATGCACAAATTGACGAGAATGGGAAACCAGAAATTATAATTTTTTATAACCAAACAAAAGGTGGGGTGGACGTAATGGACCAAACGCTCCAAGAATACACGACCCAGCGACAAACAAGAAGATGGCCGATGGCATTTTTCTATAAAATCATTGATGTGAGCGCATTTGCATCACACATCATATATTATGGAAATAATCCAACTGCACGATACACCACGACGCGCAGGAAGAATTTCCTGCGTCAACTGGCAGAAAACCTGTGCATTCCTGTTATAGAAAATAGAATTTCAAATGTGCAAAGCGTGCGCCAATTTTCAACAAAAAATGCAATTGAAGGCATCATCGGAAGGCCGTTGGAGAGTGTGCTTTGTGCTGCAGGTCCGTCAACATCTCCGTCAGCACGACAAAGGGGCAGAAAAGTACATACGGGCGTGTGCTACATGTGCAACCTTCTTCCAAATAAGCGCAGAAGAAAAACTAGAAAAAATTGCAGCATATGTAGCACGCCGATATGCGATGAGCACGCCATAACAATTACTAAATGCTACAATTGCCACAATAACAACGATAGTGATTCGGATGAATTATAATATAATATATATAAAATATGATAAAATAAATAAAAAAGACATTTATTTCCAATAAAAACAACACAAAAAAACGTTTCTTCATTTACATGTCAGGCATTTACATAGGAATTGCATTAGGGTACCCGGGGACCCGGTTGTGTGTTTATGGGGGTAAAATATTTAAAATCATTTTTTAAAGAAAATATTGAAAAGATTTTGAATTTTTTCGTATTTAAATCTTAGTTTAGCCAAAATCTCTCATGATTCGGAGTTTTATGTCCATATCTCAAAAATTATAGGCACAGCAGCACTTTAAAGTCAAAAAAGGTACACGGGTACCCGGTTATGAATCGTAGGGTTAAAGAAAAAACTCAGAAATGGTCAATATTTAAAAAAAAAAACAAGTAAGAAAATTACAGTCGGTCTAGACCGACTATATGATACCCTATACCATGCGTTTAGAGACCCTATCTCATAGGCCCAACTAACTGGACATAGAAAATAACCAAATTTGAGTGGGATTTTTATTAATTTTTTTGGTTGCAGATATGAAAAACTTCATATCGGATGCTATATCTATATGGGGACTAGGCCCAAAAACGGACCTACCCTGACTATGTTTGGAAAAGTCTCTTGTATTTTGCAAAAATATATACAAACAAAATTTGAGAAGAATCAGTGCAATATAGCTGTTTATTGATAGATTTAAATGAAAATCGGGGCCTATGACTAAGAGTTGTCCTATAAGGATCATTTTTGGACTGCTCATTAATGGGTGTAATAAACGCATACAAACCCAATTTGAGTACGATCTATATGACAATTTGGATCTTATGGCAATTTATGACGATTTCATAGGGGTCATTTGTATGGGGGCTAGGTCTGAACATGAACCGCTTCTCACTAATTTCAATAGCGTTCATCCTATGGCCGATAAAAGCTTATATACTAAATTTCGTCAAAATATATTCATATTTACGACCTGCAGTTTGATTACAATGTTTACATTGACACACAGACGGACGGACGGATGGACATCGTTAAATCGAATCAGTTAGTGATTCTGATTCGATCGGTATAATAAAAGATGGGTCTAGGTCAAATATTTTTGGTAGTTATAAACAGCAGCACAAAGTCATTATTCCCAAACCACATAGTGGTATAGGGTATAAAAAATTGAACACATGTAAAGAGCGTTAAAAATTAATATATTTGGCATCGTTAACTCAAAACTGACAAAAATGGACACACGCGGTTATTCCAGAAAACTACAGATATGTGAATTAACACAAGAACGACGATAAGCTAAGCAAAGATTTTCTGCTTAGTTATAAACAGGTTTACAAAGGAAATCAATGGAATTGGACGTATGACTTACATTAAATATTATATACACTTTATACTTAGATTACAATAGTATAACTGTTTCTTTAATTTTATTTATCGGACATTTGTATCGCCCTAATTTCAGGTATTCACTGTAATTAATGCCTTTAACAAAAGAAAATGCCCATGTGATTCTCACGATTATAACTTGACACTCATTAAATAAACAATTATTTGTTTCGTTAAGTGCCTTCAAGCAATCAACAATAAAATGTTCTCTACAAAATAAATATTTCCAGAAATTACATGGATTGCAAAATAAAGCACGAGTCGAAAAAACCACTCACGCTAGCACAAAAGAATCCTTAATAGAAATTCACCAAAATCCAACTAATTATTATCGAAGTTAATACTACTGTTTTCGATTAATCCATCTATTTCTTTTAGGAATAACAGATTATTAGTTAGATAAAGTACAGTTTTGTGTATATTTCACTTTAACATATTTTATATTTCGGGTTAACAAGTTAATAATGTGTGTTAAAGACAATTGAATAACGTATCGTGTGGTTCTTCTGAAAATTGAAGGATGAGTTAAATGTTGACGACAGTTTTATGATGGCTTCCAAACAACCAACATTATAAAGCTGGCGAACGATTGACAAGGGTGGGTAAGTTTGACAGCTACTTACACTAGGTATTAGAGAAAGTGTTGTTGAGTGTAAAAAATTTGTTTTATATAAAATATTAATATAATATAATCGTATGTTCAATCATGCAAAAAGTTGAGTTTCTTTATCTCAACAATAAATTAAATTATCCGCTATAAGTTAAAATATGTATAAATTTTAAAAATTGTAAACTGTTTTTGACAACTATGAAAAATAAAATCAAGTAGTCTTAAACTGGCGATTATTTGAAATTTAGAAATCCAGTTTTTTAAAAGTAGATAAAATTCTCCATCTCTAGTTGTCGAAATCACTCAACTAAGTTATTTTTTTAAGTGTGCTGTCAGATGTAGCAGATAATTCGAGTTTTTGCAAAAATTGGAAAAATTTAAATTCTTTACATTTGAAGTTTTTCTTCCACCCTGTACCAAAAATATTTGGCCTAGACCTACCTTTTATGATTTACCGATATCCGTCCGTCCGTCCATCCGTGTGTGTCTCCTCGTAAACCTTCTACTAAAACTACATGTAAATATGAATATATTTTGATCAAATTTGGTACACAAGCTTCTATGGGCCATAGGACGCATGTTACTGTAATTTGTGAAAATAGATGCATGTTCAGACCTAGTTCCATAAAAATGACCCCCAGGAGGTCAACTTAAGTTGGCAAAAGATTCAAATTATCATTTATATCTCGGTCAAATTAGGTTTGTGTGTGTTTAATCAGTAGTCTAAAAATGAAACCTTAGTCATAGCGCCCGTGTATAGCTGCGATCTTCACTTAAACCTATCAAAAACAAAAATATTGCATAGATTTTTCACAAATTTGATTTGTATATGTTTCTGCGAAAAATAAGGACCAGTCATTTTTTTGCCTAGTCTCCATATAACTAAATATATCATATATATGACTTTTTCAGATCTGCAGGCATGACATAGGGTATCGACAATAATTTTCTTACTTGTTTTCTAATAAGTCTTTCAAATGTGAAACATTTATTATGGAACACTCAAATTCGTGTATTTTTGTGTATAGAAAATTAAATAAGTTGTCCTATGTTCGTAATTTTATCACTTGAAAACCACTCCGCCGATTTACAAACCAATACATGCTTTGGAAAGGTCTACTTTCGATGATGGTTTAAAGCATCGAAAAATGTCAATGCATATGCGTTTTACGCTCACTTTTATGATGGCGTCTTTTTCCCATATAAAATGTGTGAATTCATTTACATATTTCTTATGAGAAATAAATTTTATCGGTATCGGTATACAACAAAAAGGCTCTGCCTGCGCGCGTCATTTGACTTATTGTCCAGCAACGTGGGCAGGGTTACTCCAGTTATGCATAATTCTTTGCAATATTTTTTTTTTATGCCCTCCACTCCAATGTGCAGAGGGTATATATAAGTTTGTCATTCCGTTTGTACTAATTAGAAAAAAAAATTAGGACCCCATAAAATATATATATTTGTGGTCCTTATAACAACCGGAGTTGATATAACGATGTCCGTCTGTCCGTCTGTCCGTCTGTGGAAATCACGATGACGGCATCAAGCGGGCAGCTAGGATGCTCGCTGATATAAAAAATGATTCACTAACATCCTGAAAAGTTTGCTGTTTAAAATCGTCCAAATCGGTCTGTTGTAAATATATTTAAATATCGTAGTCTCTCAAAAGTAAAAATAGGATTTATATTTGGAATTCAATCAATATATTTAATTCAATTAAATGTATAAAAATATTAAAGATATTACAAAGATGTGTGCTTCTTATGTGACAGCCAAAAGACAAGAGAGTTTAGAAAAACGGAAATGCAATTATTACAAATAAAAAATTATTAAAAATGACATTTGATATTTTATAGATAATGTCAAAATATTTGTTAACTACGTTACCATATTTATATATTAATTAGAAAACGCTAAATTCAACACGGTCGATTAGGCCCCGAGATTTGAATGAAGAACTAAAAAAAGTCTTGAAAAAATATAATTTTCTATGTTGTTCTTGTCACGATCACGCCTTCAATAGTGTAGCTACAGTGATCATTTTTAATGAGAATGATTCACCGAATTTATGACAAGATTTCTATTTCAAAAATCATTAAAATTGGTGGAATAGGTCCAGGGAAATCTCTGAAAAGTAAAAAAAAAATGAAAAATATGATGTTTCTATATTGTTCTTGTTTTATTCTAAATGTTGTGTTGTTGTCATAGCTGGACTTGTTGTTTTTGTGGTCGTTGGGGTAGTAATATAATAAAAACTAACCATTTGAACATTTTTTTATTAACTCTGTTAGAAAATTTTAAAAGTTTTCATTGTTTTGGCATCACTAAAAAAATTTGTTAGATCATTTCTGTTATTACCACGAGCCTGCCTGCACAATTTCAGATCGAACGGGTCACTGGAAAGGGGTAAAAATAGATTCAAAATTTTTTCGACAAGCAGACACTACGAGTTAATATAAGTAAAGGGAGTAAAAATTCACCAGCATCTAAAGCAAATAATGCTAAAATACCTAGTTGTTAATAAAAAAAAAACAATGTAAATTTAGCAAAAAAAATTTTTATGTATAAAGTTATTTAAAGAGAAAAACACAAAAATAACGTTTGATATTGTATTTTTTGTGTGTAATATTTACATAAACATATTAAATAATACAAATAATATCCATATATTCTATATATGTATATCCATAACAACTGCATGTTAGAAATAAATCGGTATATTATTTTATTTACATAAAATTCTGCAATATTTTGTTGTGGGAAAAATACATTTCTTTTGCATTAACAGAGTGTCACTTCATTTTGCTCAGCGTGACTATGCCGCAGTAGATGGCGCCACAATTTTTGTTCTAACTAACTTTGCAATAGTTATTTCTATTTTAACATGAATGTCAATATTTTCAACTGGATATCATACAGAACAATGTTAAGAGTATACACGGGCTGGTCTTTTATTTCATACGTTTTTTCATTATTCTTTTACAAATATGAACATAAGTTTGGCATATTAACTTTTTGTTGTCTTTACAAAATAGAGTTACCGAGTTCATCGATGAGTTTTTTGCTTTCAAAACACTTCTACATAATTAAATGGAATTATTATTCTGCTTTACCCACAAAATATCTGATTGCGATTACATCTAATTTTTAAAAATGGTTTATAATTACTAAAGCATTATTATTCACATAAATACAAAATTGCACTTTTTAAATTTTCCATTAAATTTAAGAAAATATCAATTCTAAAAACTGGAATTAAAAATTTCCAATTATAAATTACAATTAATTGAATATCAGAAAATCATATCAAAACGTCGGAAATAAAAATTTTAAATTTAGAAGACATCAATTGCATCTTTAATATACATATTAATTTTATTCGTTAAACACAAATTGAAATTCCAAAAAAAACAACACCAAATATGTTTACATTTAAAAAATGTTTACATTTAAAAAAAATATTGACATTCCGGAGAAATTAATAGCTTTTCAGTAACTTCTTTTAACGATTGTCGAATCGCTAAAAAAGAAAAGCAAAATTATCAGTAAAATTTTTAAACGATATTCGCTATTGTTAAAGTCAGCTGTTGTTGTTATCTAAACGACAATCATTTTTGTGTTGTTTATTCAATCGATAAAAACTTAAATTTTTAGGTTGAAATGTCGGCATACATAAATAAAAATCATAAAATAGTGAAACTATTTTGCTTTAATTTAATAACTTTTTTTATATAAATAAAAAAATTAAATAGCATATTCAATTCATTATTTCATTTTCAAATAAATAAACAGAAATATTAGTAAAAAAATAAAGATATTAAACATAAAGATAAAATCATCCTGTCAAACACGAAGTAATTTGTTTTTTTCTGTTCTTCTTTGTGTTTTTCGCTTATTTTGACAGAGATGCCACTCGTTTACAATTTAAATAAATAGAAAAATAGAGATGTCGACTGTCGTTAAGATGTCTGTACTTAGTGAATCACTTAATCCTTAGTGCAAACAACAATAGTTATCAATATATTTTGCCATTGTCGGATCGTTGAAATTAACAGAATCGGACTACATAAAACATTGATTTAAATTCAATGAATTTTAAAAACCTCAAGTGATATTTAAGAATTGCGAACACAAAAATTTTTACATAAGTAAACGCAATTTGATGAGAATGTTATTTCTTATATATAAATTTTCACAATTTTTTATGGATGAATATTTGAAGTTTTCTAGAAAATAAAGATAACAAATTATTTTATTTAAAATGTTTGGGACATTTGGTTTTTTGCGTTTGGCATCCCTAATTTGATTATTTGTTATTATTATAAATTTATTCTCTATGTTTTCCAAATATGGCAATATTTTAATAAAAAAGTTGAGAGAGCTTGTTTTTGGTTATTATTTTGTTACTCCATCCGACCTATATGGCCGCAATGAAGAAATATTTGGCCAGTTAAAAGAAACTATACAGCCATCTCCAATTACCACGATTTAATGCATGTTAGCCACCCTACACAACCATTACCTTTGCAATGGAGGTTAGGGCGAGCTATTTAATTAGCAAAAACTAAATTAAACGAGAAGTTATGTCATATAACCGGAAACGCATGCCTACAGGTATATAACCTAAATGCATGCCGAACAGCAACCACGAAGACCAAAAATCAAACACCGAAATAATAGAAAAGACGAAAACCAACCCAAAGAATTTGCTAAAATAATTTGGTATTAAGTTTAACAAATTGTTTTTCATTTACATTTATTATCAAGACTCAAACCGAGGTTGAGGGTATCAAAGATTCGGCACAGCCGAATTTAACACTCTTACTTGTTTTTTTTTTTTTGAAAATTGTTTGAAATTAGGACCATTTCCACATTTAATGGGCCACGCTTTTTAAGTTAGTAGTAGTTGGGTTTAGTTTTGTAGATTTTAAAAAACTATAGGATTTCAGTTTTTATGTCCCTTATTTGTTAATTTTGTTTATGGATAAAAAGTCCGTCAAGTGTTTTTAAAGTGCTTAATGTGTTTTACATCGAATTAGGTATTCGGTAGTTGGTAAAGGGAAAATCGAATAAAACGTGCACATTAATTTAAAGGAATTAAATCGTTTTTGGGAACAAGCCAAAACAATTTTTATTTCTCGCCGAGAACTTTACGATTTGATTAAAAAAAAACAAAATAAGTATTCTTAAAATAAAAGTCATTAAAGGTATTTAACCCCTCTAATATAAGAAATAATAGAAATAGTAAGAAATAGTTTGCTCATAAAGGCAGCCGGGTAAAGTAAAATGCAAATATTTTCCATAGATTTCTAAGTTCTGACCCATTTATATCATGGGCAAGAAATATCAGAAAAAAATATAATTTCTCAACTTCGGAATTCGAGTTATTCGTTTTGCCAAATATTTCTGATGAAAATTATGATAAAGTTGGTGAGAAAGAAGATGATGATGGTAGTGATGATGAATTTGATGTTGAAGATTATGATAACTTGGATTCCTTTGATGAATTTTATGATAATTATATATAAGGATTCCGCCAAAAAGTTAAAATTTTTTTCTTTTAATTTTATTACTTTTTTATAAAATTAAAAATCTTATTTTCGATCTTTATCATTTTAATGATTGACTTTGAAATTATTCAGGCTCAATATCAGATGTTTTTACTTTAAATAAAGCAAAAACATTGGCACATTTGTACGCCGCACAGTGGACCATTTAACGAGAAGGCTGTCAAAAATCTATAACTTTTGATTGGATTGGAATTTTGATATGCGGTTTTTTGTGTTTGGTAGGTAAGATTTTAGTTTTGCTATAAAACGCAATTCTCGACCGAAAATAAAAAAGTCACGGAGGGTTTAAAAACATTTTCATTTGTAGTTGAATTTTAGTACAAAAGTGAAGTGTTAAAAGGTAAAAAAGGTGTTTTTTTAATATAATGTCTTATTTTTTCAGTTGATTTTACAACTAATAATTTTTAACAATTTTTTAAGTTAATAATTTCAGAAAATGCCAAGCTTTGGCCCCCGTAAACTTTTTAGTCCTAATGTGCACAAGGGGCAAAGGTTGTTTTTTTTTTTTTTTTTAAAGATCCCGAGTTAATATATAATTTATTAAGCAGCGAACGTGAAAGTTACCTTATATTGGTTCAAGATAGAGGAGTTTCAATGAAAAACTCGTATGTTTTTGCTTTAGTAAAATTTTTTTATTGTCTTTTTAAATATTTCTATATCAATTTTTGTGCTAAATTTATAAAATATAACAATTTTTATTGTAAATTTACAAAATATATAAAATTTTAAATCAAGAAAATTTTTTAACTATATAAAAAAAGTGTAACTTATTGTTAGTGTAATGAAAAAGTACTTTAAATCAACCAATTTTAGTAAAAATTTCTTCTAAATAGCCTTGATTTTCATCTTCTAGAAGTTGTTTAGCTTCTTCGTCTAATTCAATAGAGGTAGTTTTCCACTTTTGACGAATGTTGGACATATATGGATCTGAAGTGCACAACAAAATAGTGATAAGGTCTTCATTAGTATAACATCTGGACATTTTCCTTGTGTTGTGCACGCGAAATAATCTGTAGTCTTTGTTCTTTTTTTCTTGCGCTTCTTCAGATAGATCTCCTATTGGTAGCATATTGTTTTGAATTATTTGTTCCGCATGGTACAAAATTTTATGAACTGTGGATGGCATATATCTCCAAGAGTATTTTTCATTATAACGTATAGCTGTTTTATTGGCGTACTCTCCAATTTTTTTTGCATTTATCTTTCTGCTGCATGCTAGAACTTGGAATATGATTTTGAATCATCTTATTAATTCATGATCTACACCTGTGATAGATCCTGCAGTTTCCGGATCGGAAAATAATCTCCTTGCAGTATTTCCATCATTCGTGTTTTTTTCTTTCTTTTTTCTTAATTTTCTTTGTTTTTTCTCACTCTTTCGCCTAACGGACCAAATTCCAAATCATAACCCAATTTAAGAATATGCTCCATGAAACGTATTCTAGCACTCCAAATTGGTAGGCTTCCTTAAAACTATCGTCTTCTGGTGGGGGTTGGCTTAATTGACTTGATGTCTTTTGGCATATAATGCAGCTTAACGTTGACTTTGTTCCAGTTAAAGCTTGTGCAACTTTTCCATCAATCATTGTGAGACACATTTTAAAATGTACTTCAATGTCTTGGTCATCAAATTTAAATATTACTGGTTGAAGTTCCTTAATTTGATCTTTTATTTTTTGAACTTCTTCAGTTATGACATCTTTGGTTTCCTTTTTGAATGCAAATTTTATTGGTCTGCAATACTTTGTTGAAGAAGGAATTTCATTTTTCCATATATCAATTTCTGTTGCTCTACTAGTTGACGGCTCTAAGACGCTATACCTTTTTGTTAAGCGCAATGGAACGAAAGATACCATAAATAAATTAGCATCTGATGAATTTTCGGCATAAAATTGCTTGTATTGTTTCTGACCAGAGGATCCATCACATCCCCATTCAGAAATTAAAGTAATGCTGCCAATACAAATTTTTTTCAAATGATCAGTATCAAGCGTATTTAGCAATCGTTCTGCAGTATGTTCAAGGAGATCTTGCAAATTTATTTCTGCTGATGTTGAAGTGACACTAATAGCAGATTGTGAAGGTAAGCATTCTTTTTTGTCAGAAACTAAATCTCGATACTCTGGAAAAATCCCACAATTCTTTTCATTGGTTCGCTTCCGCAATTCCTTATATTGATTTTTGGTCAATTTCAAATCCAAAAATAAGGCGAACGCTTCTTCCGGCGTAAATTTCTTATCTTCAATTGGTGTAGGAATGCTTTTCAAAATCCTCTTTGTGTGCCTTGGGCTCGCTTCTAATATTTTTTTCAATTATTTCAATTTTATTTTTTTTATTTTGGGTTGGTTGAATTTGGTGCAAAAATGAATCATTAATAATTCTTTGAGAAATTTCTTCATTGATATTCTCCAGCTTGCGCCTTCGAGATCTTTCACTACATCCGTCAATTGGTTTTGCTGGTCGACCCTTTTTCCCACTTTCGTTGGCAGTTGTAGATGCACTCTCAAAAATAAGTTCCTTTATTAACCAGTCTTGGTAACGTTTGTACATCTCTGCCTTGCTATGAGAGCATTCAATGTACCGTCTTTTCAAATTCGATGCAAAATTAGTAACATTTCCTTTGTGCATTTCAATGTCTTCTAGGTTACAATTCTTAAAGAAGTCGTTGCTAACTATGTGCAAAATTACATCGTCTACATCATTTCGTTGAAAATAAATATCTGCCTGATCTCTGTAACAGTACTTAGCCATTGCACAAATTGTAATGAATAATAATTGTGGAAACATTATTATAAATACTCTTTCTTGCAATTATGTAAAATAAACTTTTTTATCTTTTATTACCACTTTTAGAAGCATAAAAAACCCACACCCTAACCCCTTTTAAAAGGTGAAGCATACCTGCTCTTATTTTAAAGGGCTATGTCGCAATAGTTTTTTTTTACCATTTACAAATTTTTATCTTTTATTACCACCTTTAGCAGCATAAAAAACCCACACCCTAACCACTTTTAAAAGGTGAAGCATACCTGCTCATATCTTAAAAGGCTATGCCGCAATAGTTTTTTTTTTACCAATTACAAATTTTTATCTTTTATTACCACTTTTAGAAGCATAACAAACCCACACCCTAACCCCTTTTAAAAGGTGAAGCATACCTGCTCATATCTTAAAGGGCTATGTCGCAATAGTTTTTTTTTACCATTTACCTGTTATATAAATTGTTTCCCATTTTATCAGGTACTTAAACTATATAACTCTAATTCAGACTATTAATGTTTTTGAAAGATACCTGTGTAAATGTACCTGTAACAATTAAGCGCATTATATCTCAACCGTTTTTTATAAGTATATAACAACTCCTAACAACTCTACCGACACGCAAAAAAATACACCGCGGTGCACCGGTACGACCAACTTTTGTATTCGCAACAATCAGACGGACGGACGGACATCGTTTAATCGACTCAGAAAGTGTTTTTGAGTCGATCCGTATAATAAAAGATGGATTAAGGTCCAATATTTTTGGCAGTTACAAACATCACCTCACCAGAAAAATTGTTCTGGTGCACACGGGCGGAAACTGGCGGGTGTATAATGGGACATTGGAGTATAGGGGAGGGTTCGGACTATAGAAGAGTGCAAGATTTTTTCTGACTGCTTTTGACTGGCAGGAGTTATGCTCTATTAAGTAGGAGATTTTCGGAAAATTTGGACCTTTTTTAAAATATTTTTTTTTTTAATTTCGGAAAGACTCTGTGATTTTACATTTTTAACATTAATCGTATGGAAGCCACAAAATTATACAAAATTTATTTCACTTCAAAATCTTTTAAATCAAAAAGTTACAGTCGTTCAAAAATAAAAATTTAAAAAGTAATTTTTAATTTTAGCAAAATACTGAGAAAGCCCATTTTCGAAGACCCTGTTCGCTGTGATATAGTTGAGATAGTGCCGCAATTTTTTGGCTCCTGAGGTTAACTAGTATTTACTTTCAAATGAATAACATAACCTTAAAATCGGTAACAAAAAAAAATGATTTTTGGCCGCCTTCTCAAAATATGGTCCACTGTGCGCCGTTAACGCTAAATGTATGTTTAGCAAAAACATTTTGTTTTTCTTGTTTTTTCAAGAGAAAAACAAAAATGTATATTGTAGTATGCAATGTGTACTCGTATACAAATATATTTGTTTCAAAGTTGTTCTATATTTAGTTTGTTATAAATATTGGAAGAATTGCTTGAATTCTCATTTGGTTATTTTCAGCAAATATATATGAATTTAACTGTTTACCAAACAAACTATCTGCTGCTTTTGGTTACTGATGAGGGTTGGTGACTCTTCCGGAAACAAATGTATAACCTGTCATGCAGAAAATAGATAAATTTTTTGAAACAAATGTGCCAATATTTTTGCTTTATTTTAAGTAAAAACATTTGAACTTGAGCCTGAATACTTTCAAACTTAATTTTTTTTCTTTTTTTTAATAGGAATATAACCTCATCAACTGGCCACTTCATAGAATTAGTCTCTTCTAACCCTGTAATAATTTTCTTCCGTGCCTTTTTTGAGATAAATTTTTACATATCGACGGCGTTTATCCAAAATGGTTTATCTGCAGATTTTGTAAAAATGCTTTTTTGATGCCAAACTATTCCCTGTGATGTACTTTTCCTATGGTATGTATTTCTGATCAAAATGTTGATTTATTTGCGACTTACTCACATTATTTGTTTGGTTTATCTACATACACACTTTTTTTTTTTTTTGAAGGCAAAATGGTTTATCTACAATGTATTTGCAAGCAGTCGTATATTAAAAATCTGTAAAACGTAATTATTTTAAAACGAATTAAACTTTTCCGACGAATATTAATACGCTGATTTGAAATATGTTTTCAAAATGTTTCTATTTTCACACTGTTTAACGGGGGAAAAATTCGATAATTGGGATGGGAGTTTATTACTTTAGCCAAAAATATTATAAGTTAACATAGTGTGCATATAGTAAGTAAATACATATGGCAACATTTTTGTCCTAAAATTTTATTTGTGAATATTTTAAATACAATATTTTAAATTTTATCGCTTTTATTAAATAAAAAATGGAGATTTTAAAGAAAAATTAAGAAGATGGTGGAAATAGTCATCCCTTACGTGGAATTGCTATTAACTATTCATCGTCAAATGAGGCTGATAGTAATATCATAGCTGGTTTGTCATTTTACGTTTTCTTTTTTATTATTTCATAATAATAGGAAACAAAATGATAAATATAAAGCTTCCTAAAACCTGTACCGTCTTTTTACAATTGACGCTCAAGCAATCAAACTATGCCCCAATACAAACGCATCTGCCATTTATTATAAATAACACTTAAAGGTTCACAATTTACAGTATATAATCTTTCATATCATCAGTGCACTAATTATTGGTGGAACGAAACTAACGGTGATCTTTCAGCATCCACATTTATTTCAAAAATACTGCACCATCTTAAGACACACTGCCTAAGGGATGATTTGCCTCTAGTTATTTATTCCGATGGTTGCGGCTACCAAAATCGGAACCATATTCTCGCAAAGGCCTTGTCTAATTTGTCAATAGAAAACAAAAAAATTATTGACAGTGCACATGCAGAAGTTGCAAAAAAGTTGAAGAACCAATACATATACACATATACCCCATGATTATATCAATATAACGAAAGTGGCGCGAAAAATGGAATAGTTGGTGGCAAAAAATAAGCAAACCGTTAGATTCCGAATACTTAGAATACAATTTTTTCAAAAACTTCAACGATAAAAATATTATACGCTCTTCCAGATTCGTCCTGGACGAACTAAGAATTACCCAACTGTTGCAAAACTGAAATCAATTTTATATTTATAATGGTAGTGAAAAATACAAAGTCAGTTTTAATGATGAGTACAAAGATCTTCCAAAACGAATGAAAAAATACCCAGGATATTTAGAACCACAATCACTTCATCAAGAATATCTTCCAATATCCACCAGTAAATGAAAACATCTACAGGAATTGAAATCTGTGATACCTAATGAATATCATTTTTCTATGATAATCTTCATTCAAAATAAATGTAATTTAATTAATAAATAATAATAAAAATCCTAACATTAACCATACAGATAATTATTTGGACCTGAAGTAAGTATCTTCTTCTATTTTTCTCAATCCTAAAATTATTTAAAAGTGAAAAACAACAGTATTTAAACTTAAAATTGTACTTCATACGATTTAAAAATTTTTTCGAACAAAATGGTTTATCTACTAATTTTAATATTTACATCGAAAATTTTCTACGATAAATGCGAAATAACGGGTTTTATTTTATAATTTAACCATTTTGGATAAATGCCTCCGATATACTGAATTTAGTGAAAACCAAAAACAAGATGGAAATTCAATTTTCACTAATAAGAACACATATTTAAATACTTAATTTAAACAAGTAAGAAATCACAGTCGGTCTACACCGACTATACGATACCCTGTACCATGCTTTTAGAGACCCTACCTCTTAGGTCCAACTAATTCGATATAAAATATAAGCATAAACCAAATTTGAGTAGCATTGTTATTAATTTTTTTGGCTTCAGGTAAGAAAAAGTTCATATCAGGTGCTATATTTATATGTGGGCTAGGCCAAAAAATTGACCGATCGTGACCATATTTGGGAAAGTCACTTATATTTTGAAAAAATATACGCAAACCAAATTTGAGAAAAATCTGTGAAATATTTTTGTTTTTTGATAGATTTAAGTGAAGATCGGGAAGCAGCTCTATACGGGGCCTATGACTAAGAACTGTCCTCTAGGGTCTATTTTTGGACTACCGATTAGTGGATATAATAAACACATACAAACCCAATTTGACTGAGATATACATATATACTAAATTGGATTTTATGACAATTTATGTCGATTTCATAGAGTTCATTTGTATGGGGGCTAGGTCTGAACATGGACCGAATTTCACCAATTTCAATATTGCTCATCCTATTGGCCGTAAAAGCTTATATACCAAATTTCATCGAAATATATTCATATTTGCGACCTGTAGTTTGATTACAAGGTTTACATGGACACACAGACGGACGGACGGACGGACATCGCTAAATCGACTCAGAAAGTGATTCTATACCAGTGGTATAGGTTTTAAAAAAAAATTTTTTGATTCCAATGTTACAACGAAAATTGTAGATCATGTTTTTTTGCAAAAAAAGAGTGCCTTACAGCTTGAGAAAAGTTTCTTCAAATTTTTTTTAAATGCTATGTTTTTATGATTATTCATCATTAAAAAATTAAAATTGTTTAAGACTGAATTACCTGAATTACCCTCCATTTTCGGCACCATCGAAACCATATGCTCCACATTGCTGTTGAATAAAAGATAGGTGGAAACGATAATAGCTTACGAAAAATGGCTTCTAATTTAACTGGGCTAAGTCTGATTTAAAATAGAATTCCAGTTAATTCTTCAATAACCTTAAAGAGAAAGATATCGAAACGGTGAATTTACTCTAAAGACCTGGCTAGCCGGTCGTTGATGTAAAATGTAATCTTGCCGAAAATTTAATTTTGGCTTTTAATGCAATTATTGATTATTCAAGATGGAGCAGCATTTTGCTATGAAAATTAACCAAACTCAATAAGCTACTTCCAAATATCATGTACAGACGTAGGAAAATTATATTTTAAAGAGAATGTGACATTTCATTTACGTGACATTTCAACTCTCGGCAACTGTTCTAAATGTTTCTCATACAACAATATCGATCAACTGATACTATGGTGGTGTCGCTTCTTTGGTGAAGAATATTCACGAAATGGTGTTGAGTGAGTGTGACTGAAACTACTGCATCTCGTACAATACAAATGTAAGCTATTTGGCCATTTTCTTTACGAAGGTGTATGTCCATGACTCCTGATATGGTCAAATATTTACAACTATAAGTATTTTTATTTTATATACTTGTTAATAAAAAACAGTCTGTGACTTCATAAGTATTTCATTGTTGTTATTCTAAAGTTCGGAATATGCATTTCCGCAGAAAAATCATAATAAATCCGAATATATTTGCCAGATTAACGAATATCACCGATAATTAAAGTTAATATCATCTGAAAATTACGAAATGTGGCATTTTTGCACCTTTAGAATAGATTATTTCTAAGCCATAAGCCTATAGAACGTTTTTAAAAGTGGATTCGTATGATATATATAAAAATACATTCTAATTGATGCAGCTACAGAAACTGACAACACGATATTATCTGCATATTGCCCTGTCTTTGACTTCTTTGGATCCGATTCTCCTTTCAAGCGATCGTGATTTGGGTTAAGAGATCTCTGATGTGATAGAGAAAAACTGATTTTGTAAAGTCGATAGCATAGATCACTTATTTACAAATAAGATACAGGAAATAATTTGAATTTGTTAATTAGTGTTATCTTTAAAAGAAAAAAATTCGCATTTACCGAAAATTAAAACGTTATTATATCAAACCAATGCACCAGTTCCAAGTCAACTACCTAAATAGCCAAAGTATCCAACAAGTTAAATCTTATTGGTGGATGAATTTATCTTGATTAACTTGATTATGTGGATGAACTTATCTCGAAATTAACAGTACTTAGTAGATCACCTTTTTAACTCATCATGTGCCGGAACTTATTCCTGTTTTAACTGAGCCCGAAATTAATTATAGAATTAGTTCGAGCTAGAGAAATCACATCTCGCTTAGATCAAAAAACCGAACACCCTATTTCAGTGTCGAATAATTGGATTTTCAACAGTAATATATAATTCTGTTCTCTGATTTTTAACGTACATCCAGGGTCGTTCCAAGATATTTTGAAGAGTTTACTTTTGGAATTTCTCCCTGTTATAAAAGCAGAGGAATGTGTATTATATGTTTTATTGAAAATTCGACATGAACTCATTTTGCGTTGTATAGTTTTAGTCCGCATATTTTTGTTAAGTTTTACTCTATAGTATCTGTCAGTAATATGTGATTTCTAAGAATACCACAGAGCATATTTGTTTTTTTTTTTTTTTTTTTTTTCTGTTAACCAACACTCAGGGGATGCCCCCTACAAATGCAGTGCATTGTGTGAATTTCAGGAAAATAGGTTATGGGAAGGAGGAGAGAGGGAGTAGTGTTTGTGGATATTTGACTTAAATTTTATTAGATTATAACTGTCAGGAAAGACCACTGCGGGGAGTTTATTCCACATACGGCTAGTTCGACTGATAAACGAATTCTCTCTGTAATGCGTTGTGCGGTTAACTGGACAATAGACTACAAACGGATGTGATCTACCGGAGAAGCGGGTAGACCGAACCGAAACTCGGGCACTTGGAATAAGTTCGCTAATCTCAGAAGAATATTTCCCATGGTAATATCTATAGAACAGTGCTACACAACCCACATTCCGACGGTGCTCCAATGAATCAATAGAATTGGATACCCTACTGTCATTGATGAGCGCCAACGCCCTCCTTTGCACACGGTCCAGTAGCTTCAAAATAGACTTTGAAGCCCCTGCCCATATATGGGAGTTGTATTCCATTTTCGGTCGGATGTAAGTGGTATAGATTTTAAGGAGATCAGAAGGAGTGAAGTAATTTCTATACCGTTTTAGAAAACCAAGACACTTGAATGCTTCTGTCGACACTTGGAAAACATGCTCGTTCCAACGAACATCACATTGAATTCTCATGCCCAGAACATCAAGAGTATCCGATTCCTCAATACCTATACCACCCATATATACAGATGACATTGCTGATTCCATGGCCCTATGGGTCAACATACAACATTGAGTCTTCAGCGCATTAAAATCAACCCTATTCGCTTTACCCCACTCGGAGATTGTTAAGAGGTCTTGATTGGGTGTGTCATTCATTGTCCGCCTTTTGCCCCCAACCTCCAAGAGGCTTGGCCTACAACTAAAGGAAAATGAATGACAAATGCTGCTGTCATCTGCGAAAGAGTATATAGAGTTAAAAGTTTGGCCAAGAAGGTCGTTCAGAAAGATAAGGAAAAGAGAAGGGGAAAGAACGGAACCTTGGGGTACCCCTGAATTAAGCTGAAACTCATTAGATGAGACCCCACCAATAACAACACGTATTGTTCGGTCTCTAAGAAAACTCGATATAAATCGAGAGAAGTCAATACCGAATGGATCTACTCCAGCGCTCAGAAAGTAGAGCTAACAGGTCTCCCGTGGAACGATTTCTACGGAAGCCATACTGTCGATTATTAAGAAGTGGGTTGGCATCTAGGTAGTTCACAAGGTGGAAATTGATCACGCTCTCCATCACCTTTGAGAGCGCAGAGCAGATTGCAATTGGACGATAATTTTCAGGGTTATTAGCCGCACCATTTTTAGGGATTGGCTGAACATTAGCAACCTTCCAGCAAGAGGGAAAGACTCCCGCACCATACGAAAGGCTGAAAAGGTTGGCCAATGGACTGGCTAGCGTCGAAGAGCACTGTTTCAGCACCAGTGCTGGTATACCATCCGGTCCCGGAAACTTATTAATGTTGAGATCCGAAAGAACCCTTTTAACTGCACTTGCTCGGAAGAATATTTTAGGCATAGTACAAGATACTCTTTCGAGTTCGGGCAGTGGTTGATCGCTATCCGGCAAAAATGAATTTTTTGCAAAAAGTTCAGCTAAAAGGTTAGCCTTATCAACCGGGTCAGTGAATATTTGGTCATTCATTATAAGAGTTGGGATAAAAGAACTAGCATTATTCTTTACTCTTTTAACAAATGGCCAAAAGCTCTTGCTGCCCCGAAGAGCAGAAAGAACTTTAGCACGAAGACGCTGATCGTGAAGAAACTTTTCGCGCCTTAGTACTTTGGCACATTCATTTCTCGCCTGTTTGTGTAGCAGTTCAGTGCCGGAATTTTTATTTTCACGCCAAAATCTGAATGCTTTCTCTCTGGATCTGACTGCATCTCTGAGAGTCTGGTTAAACCAAGATTTTTGATTAGGTTTAGCCGAAATGCGCTTTGATGGAATGAATAATCTCATACCAAGCACTATTATTTTTTCCACCATTATCGCAGCAGCATGAACATTATTATCTAGGAAACAAATGAGATATCTATAGCATATGTAACTCTATGGATGTGTTCAATTGTTGAATGGCTTTTGCGAAAAGCAAATTCATGAACCATAATTGGTAGCAGTTATATTTGTCCGTAGAACTTAACGATCTTAATGACCCTTGCAGGTTTTGGTATCATTATTAGTTCAGCTACTTTATAGCAACTGGGTTGATATTAAAATTTTAATGCACCATTAAATAAAGATGTTAATTTTTACATTCTTTGATAAGGTACATTTTTAAAAGGATGATAGCCAGGAGATTTTGCAACTTTAAGAACCTTTATTTTATTAATTATGCCTTTGGCATTACTTTATCAATGCTGCCATTCTTAGTGATCGTACTAGATTCTCTGATATTTCGTTATGAGTTATTTTCATCAGATCATGATTTTGTCTGCGAATACTGTATTTAGGAGTAGATGTACTGCAAAACTATTGACTTCTTCAGAAATGCTTTTCTCAAAGTTCCATTATAATTTAAGATGGCAGATCTGTAAACAATTCGCCTGCCAAGATTTTTGTGACTTTCCATACCAAGTAAGTTATGTTACTATTTTGGTGAAATTTTTTTATCTCGCGTTTTAATGTGTGGGCTGCGTTGTCAGTTGTGGAAATATATTATTTCCATTTGCAAAGACTGTTAAATAGTAATAGCTCTACCGTGCAACCACCTCTTTGGAACATGAAATTTTGCATTTAAAAATGGACCCCTTTTTTAAAATTATGTTAGGAATATCCTTTGGTTAGTTCAGTCAGTCTTAAACCATCAAAATAGTTTTCAATTTTAATAATTTTACTTTTTGTCAAATAACCCACATGTACAAATCGCATCTAAAATTTACTTTGAAATAAGTATCTTATTCTACATATACTTAGTTTCATGACAATCTAATATTAACGCAATTAAATATAGTGCAGCTATTACCAAACCGTTTTATTCACTGTGGAAAAACGCATTATACACAAAACCTTTAATTTACTTTTTTATTTTTAAAGCTTCATTAACATGAGGATAGATTAATGATTGTGAATCTTTTTGAACTTCTCTCGTAGATATTAAAAAACCAACATTGCGCCCATAAAGCAGAATATTGAGCAAATTCAGTCATTATATTTGGGTTTGGTAGCTATTTGAAACATTCAATCTCGTTAATTTTTGCAAAAAATGAAAAATAGTAATTTCGATTGCTCATTAAATTTCTTTTTATGAAATATCCATCAATCGAACTATGGGGATTCCGTATGATCAATGGTTAATGGGTCCAATATATATATATATATCTATATACGCGAAAAAGTCGAAAAGTTCGATTGTCTTCGGGATTTCGATGGAATGGATACAAAATTTTGAAGATATTGAGTCATCCTCGTATCGCAGTAAATCATCACAACATACCTTCATTAACATTTGTATTAATTAGAAGTAAATTACCCACCATCTAAACATCATAAACACATTCTGTCTGAAATTATGATAAGAACACATAAGATAATGTATGCGTTAATGGGCTAGCAGAATTAGTATACGCCAAATAAATACCTCATAAATACAAGGACACATACTTACGCGGAATGTATACCTTTACATTCAAACACACAGATACACAAAAATTAAAGAAATATTTTTTACATCTTTGGTACATTTAATAAGCCTATTTTAGCGAAACATGAAAATATACAAATTTGTTTTTCTTGTTTTCTTTTGCATGTACAGTTATTGTATCTAAATATCTACACATAACATTCATATATATGATTTCACGCACGATTCTACGGCATCAAAAATATCATTGTACATGTGTATAAAGTGTGTTCACGAAAAAAATATCTATTTTAATTTTCTTATATCTTCTTTCGAAAATGCCGTTTACCATTTCGATTTTCGTTTTTGAACAAAAATCATCTGAAATCTGGATAATATGACAGATTAATAGTTTTAAAATATGCACTATAAATCAATAAATCAGAGCTCGGAAACATATAAGAACAATATATTTAAATAAAAGAATTTTGAATGCTATAAATTCTCCAACAGTTATGACATTATTTCTTCAGACTGTAAAATGTTCGTTAAACGCCACTGCTAGGAAAGTAGCGCCATACCGGGATAGCGAAAAATTAATTGAGTAACGGCATTACGGCATTCGATCAACATGAAATTTAAATATTGAAAAGAAAAAATTACAAATAACTTGATTACGTATTTTATTTTCATAATTTTATTTCCATTAGCAATACAAAACAAGTAAGAAATTTAAAGTCGGTCTAGACCAATCATACGATACCCTACACCGTGCATTTCGATAGAGAGTCTTCGATCCAAGTTTGCTGGATATACAAAATAAGCATAAACCAAATTTGGGTGGGCTAATTATGAATTTGTGTTCCGGATCATACATAGTAGTCATTTATTTCTTGCAAAAACGTAGCAAGCCATATTTGTGCAATATTTTTGTTTTTCGATAGATTTAAGTAAAGATTGGGTGGCAACTTTATGTCCGATATGGTTTATTTTTGGACTACTGATTAATATATGCAACTAACTGTCTTTACCCGGTCTTGTCCGGCATCCAAAGCCCTTTGTCTTGAAGAATAATTTACTATGCTTACCATTAAAACTAACTATGTTTATGCATGGATTATTTTGAGGGTATGAGTTTAGAAGTTACGAATTTTAGTTATTCTAAGCTATTTTGTAGCTGAGGTAGCACGGCCTATACGCTTTTAGGAGGCATGGTTCAATTAAAATAATTGAATTTATAAAAAAAAGGTTTTTTGACTATATGCGCAGTATGCTTCCATGTGCAAGTCACAATTGCAAATAGTTTTTTTTTCCACATTTTCAACTCATTTATATAGTAACAAGTAAGAAAATTATAGTCGGTCTAGACCGACTATACGATACCCTATACCATGCGTTTAGAGACCCTATCTCTTAGGCCCAACTAATTGGATATAGAAAATAAGCATAAACCAAATTTGAGTGGCATTTTTATTAATTTTTTTGGATGCAGATATGAAAAAGTTCGTATCGGATCCTATGTCTATATGGGAACTAGGTCCAAAAATGGACCGATCCAGACCGTGGTTGGTAAAGTCTCTTGTATTTTACGAAAATACATACAAACAAAATTTGAGATGAATCAGTGCAATATTTTTGTTTTTTTATAGATTTAAGTGAAGATCGGGAGGCAGCTCTATATGGGGCCTATTACGAAGAGTTGTCCCATAGGAACCGTTTTTGGTCTATTCATTAATGGATGTAATAAACACATACAAACCCAATTTGACTAAGATCTATAAGACAATTTGGATCTTATGGCAATTTATGTCGATTTTATAGGGGTCATTTGTATGGGGGCTAGGTCTGAACATGGACCGATTCTCACCAATTTCAACAGCTTTCATCCCATGCAGTTTGATTACAAGTTTTACATGGACACACAGACGGACAGACGGACAGACGGACGGACGGACATCGTTAAATGGAATCAGTTAGTGATTCTGACTCGTTCGGTATAATTAAAGATGGGTCTAGGTCAAATATTTTTGGTAGTTACAAACAGCAGCACAAAGTCATTATACCCAAACCACATAGTGGTATAGGGTATAAAAACTACTAAATGGAAATATTTATAAGTTGCTTTCCAATGTAGCAAAAGGGCGAAATGGAAATAAATGTAATATTTTGCTTTCCAATGTAGTTAAAAAGAAGAGATGAAAATATTTGCATGTTGTAACCTCATCGAAATAATCCTGCATCTGTTCACCGATGAAATAAATCTCCAATAATTTCGGGACAAGGCAAGATGGCAATATATGTAATAGGTTGCTTTACAATATTTATTTCATAATGGTATAATCTTAAGAGTACTAAAAGATTTATACACAAAGTTTTAGTGAAATCCATTAAAAAACACTAAAAGTGTATTTAGAAATTTAAAAAAAGTGGGCATGGCCGATAAAAAATATATGATGACCTTGCATGGGATATGAGAATCATGTGCAATTGAAAGTGTGCGTGGCCAGTAAAAAGCAGATAGTGAACTTATCTTGAGTATAAAGATCCTGTGTACCAAATATCAGAGAAAACCGTTGATATCGAACAAATAGACCAAAAAAAATAGAAAATGAACTTTGGCATACAGAGATTTTGTGCACCAAATTTCAGAGAAGTCCGTTGAAAAATAAAAATTTGTATAGTGGTCAAAGAAACAAACACACAAACAAACAAACGGAAAATGAATTTTATATATATATAGATAGATAAACACACTCAATCCAAATTTGACTGAGATCTATATGAAAATTTGTATCTTCTGGCAATTTAAGTCGATCTCATAGGGATCATTTGTATGGGGACTTGGCCTGACATTGTCTAGATTTTTACCAATTTCAATACAGTTCATCCTATGGTTGGTAGAAGCTCATTTACAAAATTTAAAATATATTCATTTTTGAGACTTGTAGTTTGATTATAAGGTTTAAATGGATACACAGACGGACAGACGGACGGACAGTCATTGCAAAATCGACTCGGACAGTAATTCTGGGTCGATCGGTATAATAAAATATGTGTCTAGGTCAAATATTTTTGGTAGTTACAAACGTCAGCACAAACTCATTATACTCTCACCACATAGTGGTATTGAACTATTAATTCTTCGAGTCATCTCCAAAGAAGATATATGTAAGTGCTTTAAAAAGTAAAGAAGATGATAGCAGACTCTCAATTTCCCCCGTATAATGAAATCAACAATTCTTAAATCGATATTGGGTATTTTTAATCAAATGTGGCTTTGAAATCAAATCGCGTCTTCAGAATCGCGATCAAATAACACTTTATCGCTGCCGATATCAATTTTGTAACAATTTAACAGAAACTGCAGTTAAATCTGAAAATTAAATGATTGAGAAGTTGGACAAATGAATTTTCAGACAATATAACTATGTATTTGTGGGGGACATAACAAAGTGCCAAAAAAATGAAATATATATTTTTGAGGATGAAGGTCTGCAGGGAAATTTTGTTTACCCTTTTCCCAAATATTTAAACTATTCGTCCAACTAACTTTGAATCTCAAAGGGATAGCTCTTTGGCCAGCATATTTTGAATAATCAATAAACTCTGAGCAGGAGCAAAAGACTAAACCAATTTTTTTTTTAATAAAATCAAACATCTGTTAATGAATTGCCACTTCTTATGTATGAGTATTTAAGGTATTCGCAACATATTTTCATTTTCAAACTCTTTCTTTTCGTGAAAATATATTAACTTTTACATATTCTCGCATCGAAATGAAACTTTGTCCATAGACTTGTTGTGGCCAAAGATTAATTTTAAGATAGTTCCACACAGTCACGCATAGTCACGTACAGTCACGGAGTGATTTAAATCCCCATTTCCCTACAACTAGTCAATCCGAAATTTGGTCCGTAGACTTGTTGTGGCCAAAGATTAATTTTAAAAAAGTCACGCAAAGTCACGCAAAGTCACGCACAGTCACTGAGAGATTCAAAACTCATATGTATAAGGCAAGAAAGAGTTTTAATATGGGTTAGATTATTTAATAAAGTCAAGTGAAAAGTGAATTAGAACCTGTTTTATGTACGAGTATTTAAGCTTTTCAAAATATTTTTTGTATTTAAATAATCTGCGATGACAAAACGAATGGACCAGGGTTCGTAGGCGTAGACGAAGAAATCGTGTGATTGCTGTGGGAGAAAATGATAACGATGACCTCGATGTAGTTGTAAAAATGAGATATTTACATCTCTCTTCGTTTAAAACCTCTGTTGATACTGAAACATACTGAGATTGGAAAACAACATATACAATGTACGAGGTTGGTTAAAAAAGCTACTGATGTCCATAGACTTGTTGTGGCCAATCATTTGTATTTCAAAATAGGCATTTCACCATGCTTTTATAATGAAATAATTTAAGCTTCATTGGGGCCTGCTAATATCAAAATTTGCCCTTTTGTTTTTTTTTCAAAAAAAAAAACCTGCAGAACTGCCAAATGTATAAATGATGTCTCTGCGGAATCTTTATTAAAAGCTTCTTCATCTTCATTGCATACTTCATCAATTGCATCAACATTACCAATTGTTCATACAAAATTACCATCGTACTAGTACTCCGTTTATTATCAAAATGTTGGAGGTATGAGAACAAAAACACAAAGTTTTTTTTTTGTTTTTGTCGCCGCGAGAATATGATATTGTCATTACAGGGACATGGCTATATGGAAAAATTAATAGCTCAGAATATTTTGATAATTATTATAATGTATATAGGCATGATCGTGATTCTACTATTTCTGCAAAGAAGAAAGGTGGAGGAGTTTTAATTGCGGTGAGACTTGATTTAAAATAATATTTGCAAAAAACTATTCGATTTTTATTATTGTGTCTTATATACCACCGGAAAGTTCTTTTCAGGCTTATAGATATCATTTGGATAACATTCAAATTTGAAATGATAATTTATATTTAAACCAATTTATGTTTGTACTTGGTGATTCTAACCTGAATAATATCAATTGGATTTTTGATGAGAACGTATTAATACCTTATAATATTAAGGTTGATATAGATGAATTTGTTACAGGTTTTTTTCTATCAAATGATTTTAAGCTATTTAATTGTTATAAGAATACAAAACAAACTCTCGAGATTCTGTTGTTATTGTTAAAATGATGTCTCCATACGATAAAAACTTTTTATTAAAATCTTTGGGGCAGTTCCGTAAGTCTAACAAGAACTTTTCGTTTCGACTAAAGGACATCGGTGATGAGCAAACAAATGATCAATACAATTCAGGCATAACATTTTTTATAAATGAAAATCTCATGGCCACAAACTACCGCATACTTAAAGAAGGTATTAAATTCAGAAAGGATAAGTTAATTTATGCTGCTTTTTCAATGCGTGGTCTTATCTATATTAAATTATCAGTTGCTGATCAACCTATACGCATTGATGATGTATCCGACTTTAACCGCTTATTTCGTCCTAAAGGTAACGATGGAAATAAATTTTAATGTAACCGTATTTATTGACTTTAATATTATTAAAACTTCTCTAAAATTCTATTTATTTCTTACTATTATATTATTGAATATCATAAAAATACTAAATATTTTACTTGAAATCACCGCTACGAGCGTTGCTGTTAGGGTCTTTAATGATTATGAGTATGACTTCATTACTTAATGATGAATTTAGTTCCAAAGACGTAACTGCAAACATGGTTAGAATTCTTACTAAACAAAGAAATGGTCTAAAAATTTGCCGCATTAATGCGCAAAGTCTCAACAAAAAAATAGATGAATTTCGACTAGTTTTTGAAGGTTCTGGTGCCGATATAATAACAGTAGCTGAAACATGGTTTAAATCATCAACAACTGATAATTTTGTATCCCTTAACGAGTATAATATTTATAGAGCTGATAGAAAAGGAAAAGCTGGTGGAGTTGCAATCTATGTTAAAAGTGGTTTGAGTTGCAAAGTTAAATGCAAGTCTGATGCTGAAGGCAATATTGGTAATAGTAGATCTGAAGACATAAATCTTATTGAATTCATTTTTCTTGAGCTGTCCAACTTAAATAGAAAGATTCTTATTGGCAGTGTGTACAGGCCTAATTGTAATGTAAACATTATTCCATTTATGAAAATCTTGGAAAGCTTAACAATGGCGTATGATGATATTGTGATTGCAGGTGATTTTAATTCAAATGTTCTAATTGACTCTAGTCTTACCAACAGCATGAAATTTATTCGACTCACTGCTACCAATATGTACATGCCCACACATTTTACATCAGCAGCACATTGATGATCTATTTTTTATTTCTCACGAATCGAATCTCTGATTGTATGATCAAATATCTGCTCCCTGCTTTTCTAAGCATGATCTCATCTTTATGGTGTATGCTTTTGAAATACAAATTCCAAACCAAACATTTACATTTCGTGATTTTAAGAATATTGAATATATAACTTTGCATGATGAATATAGGAAAATTGACTGGAATTGTATTTACTACATGGTATCGGTTGATGAACAATTGAATTTCCTGGAGCACCATCTTAAAAATTTATTTAATCTAACTATTAATTTGAAAACCAAGATAATTAACGTTAGGCAAAAACCATGGTACACACCAGCAATTAGTCGTCTAATAGAACAGCGTGACTTTGCATATTCTCAGTGGAAACGCTATAAAACTACAGAGTTACATGAAAATTATCGTTTAGCTAGGAGAATAGTAACCAAAACCAAAACTAAAAGATGGTAAATCTAACTATTACGTCGAAAAATTCAACAACATTATAGACACAAAAAAAAGTGGAAATCAATACAAGAGATTGGAATTGGTAAAAACAAAAATAGCAATAATATTATTAATGAAAGTCCGGACGATTTAAACAAGAAATGTATCAATGTAAATATGCTGGAAGCGGATAATAAATGTTAAGATGATTTCTACGTGAATTCTCTCCCAACACGCCTTTTTTCTTTTAACTGTGTCACACAAAGTTTTTGAAGATGATACTTCCGTCACTTTTGCCTCAAATTAGTTATATTTTTAGTAACATTATTACTACCAGCACTTTTCCTTCACGATGGAAAGAAGCTAAAATTTTGGCAATACCAAAATCACCCATTGAATATCGACCCATAGCAATCCTACCATTCCCCTCTAAGACATTGGAAAAAATACTACATAATCAAATTATTTAATACGTTAATGATAATAGGCTACTTACTAACAGACAATCTGGTTTTCGGGCAGGGCATAGCTGCATCTCTGCTCTTACTGATGTATCCGAAGATTTAAGAAAACAAGTTGATGATGGTTTTTTACCATGTTAGTATTGTTGGACCATTCCAAAGCATTTGACACTGTAGACCACAACATATTAATTCAGAAATTACAGAAAATGATTAATTTTTCTTCAACATCTGCCAGCTTAGTATCACCTTATCTTAAAAACAGAATGCAGTGTGTGGAAACCCAGTCTGGAATGTCAAATTTACTTTATGTAAAACGAGGAGTTCCGCAAGGGTCAATTCTTGGACCTCTTCTTTTTTCAATTTACTCTAATGATCTTCCCAACCAGTTTTTGTATAGTAAGATTCGTTTGTATGCTGACGATGCACAATTATATATAAGCAACATAAATGAAGGTGTTGACGACTGTATCAGAAAATTGAATGAGGATCTTAACAGAGTTTTCCTTTGGGCCTCAGCAAATGGATTAAGTTTAAATCCACGAAAATCTAAGTGTATTGTTATACGCAAAAGGACTAGCAAAATTATAATTAGGCCAAACATACTTATAAATAATCAGCCGATTGAAATTGTTGAAAGCGCAAAGAATTTAGGAGTTATCTTCAATAATACGCTTACTTGGTCTGATCATGTAAATGCAGCATGTGGCAGAACTTATTCTCTGCTTAGAACACTCTGGCCCACACAATGCTATACACATATAAAAATTAGAATTTTACTCGCGAAAACATATTTGTTTCCGATTCTGATGTATGGATGTGAGGTTTTCTCCTGTTGCGACTCAGAAAGTAAACGAAGATTAAACGTTGTTTACAATAACATTACTAGATATGTATTTGGACTGCGGAGATTTGACAGCATTTCATCGTATTCGAAGAAACTATATGGTGTACAATTTGAGGACCTATTGAAAAACCTTATTTTAATCTTTTTACTTAAAATTATTATCGCTCGAGAGCCTGACTATCTATTTAATAGATTAAAATTCAGTAGATTTAATAGAACCAAAAATATAATTCAAATCAGGCATCATAGATTAATATCAGAATGGCAATTTTATATTAATGCTATTCGTCTTTGGAACATGCTACCAGTAAACATTAATGATATAAGCAACGCACGATTTTTTAGGAAAAAATTATTTGAGCTATACTCGTAAAAGTAATATATGTATGTATTGTTTTTCTTTTTTTTTTTTCTATTTTTTTGTATTATTAAAATATTTATTATTATTATTTAAAATTTCAATACTGTTTTGTTTATTTAACTAAACTTATTGATATAAATTTTAATTGATGCATTTTATATTATATTTTTTATTTTTAATTCTTAATTATTAATTTTTAATTTCTGATTTTTAATTTTTAATTTTTATTTTTATTTTTATTTTTATTTTTAATTTTTAATCTTTAACTTTTGCTTTTTAATTTTTGATTTTTAATTGTTTAATTTTTGATATTTAATTTTTAGTTTTTAATTCTTAATTGTTATTTTTTATTTTTTTATTTTTTAATTTTTATTATTTTAATGTATTAATTTCTTCTGAGACTCTTATTGCCAGTTTTGTTATTATTTTCATCAAAAGCAATGTCAAATTATCACGTTTGTCCTTAATGTACCCCTGTGTTGTTTTAAGACTTCAGTCTTGTTACACAGGCTAACAAATAAATAAATAAATAAAAAAATAAATGATATAGGAAGATTTTTAGAATTAATTTTTGCCTCTGATTACATAAAGGCGTGTTGTAATTTGTCTTCAAATCCAGTTTCTAGAAATACTGTCCACCACAAAGCCCTTGACTTCAATTTCACTTTTTGTTCATATTTTATTTTAAATTAATTGATTGGTCAGTTCTTTCTAATTTTGAAGATCCAGATTTAATTAACTCTTTTATTGTCACTCATTTTGACAATGCGATTGAAACAAATGTTCCACAGTTCTAACCAAAATTTAATCATAAACCTCCGTGGTACAATTGAAGTCTTTGTTGTCATATGAAAAATGTTAAAAATAAAGCCTACAAAAAATTAATTACATCGAGTGGTGATGAAGATCGTGCTTATTTTACATTAGTTCGAAACGAATGTATATGTTTTTGATATCGAAAATAAAGTTAAAGCAAATTCTTCAGCTTCTTGGAATTTCATTAATAGCAAAAAAGATAATTATGGCATTTATTTGCAGATTATTTTCAATCAACATTTGTTAAGCCCAGATCTGAAATTTGTGATTTTCAACCATTACACCAGATAAATGCTCTCTTAGCTCATATCCATCAATATTTTTCAAAAAATATTCACAAAATATTGCTGAAGCCATCTCAATTCTTTTTAATACTTGTATTAAACAAGGTAAATTTTTGGATAGTTGGAAATACTGTTCAATTACTCCTATATTTAAATCGGGTGATCGTAGCCAAGTTACAAACTATAGACCAATTGTAAAACAATGTACATTAGCCAAAATTTTTGACTCAATTATCAAAGAAAAACTTTTCAGCTATGTTAAGAATTTTATTTCACCCTGTCGACATGGTTTCATGCCTAGCAGATCTACCACTGCGAATTTAACTTTGGTCACCCATAACATATTAAATGCCATAGAACTCAGATCTCAATTAGATATTGTTTATACAGATTTTGCGAAAGCATTTGATACAGTAAGTCATAATATTTTATTAAAGAAAATTTCTGCATTTGGATTTCCTCATAATCTACAATTATTTTTTAAAAACTATTTAATTCAAAAAAAAACTGAAAGTCTCTTTTGGTAGTTATTATTCGAAATTTCAGATTAGTGCTTACTCTAGTATTCCTCAGGGTACACACATTGGACCGCAGCTATATGTGCTCTTTATTAATGATCTTTCATATGTTTTAAAATTTTTGAAATGCTTGTTATTTGCGGATGATATGAAACTATTTGCTAGAATATCAAATGTGGTTGATTCCATGAAATTGCAGAACGACTTAATCAAATTATCAAACTTGTGTAGTGAGAATGAGCTCACAGTTAATGTTACAAAGTGTTGTGTTGTGTCTTACACTCGCTGTTCGTATCCTTTAAATGATCCAATTACAAGGTGAAAAAAATTATGTAATAGTCTTTCTTCTGAGATAGACTTCCAAGTAACTAAAGATAAATTTAAGTTAAATTTATTAAAGTATTATAACTAAATCTATTATTAGATCTAAATATTCTGTAGATGAATAAATAAATAAAAATAAATAAAAGATTTGAATTATTTTACAATATTTAATGTTTTCAACTTCATTATTTGAATGTTGGTTTTAACATCAGTATTCCGGTGTTCATATATTGCAATAAGGAAATACCGAACTGAATTCTTCTCTCGTATTGTATTCCTTAGCCACCACCAGTTCTATCAGTAACTCTATCAAGTCTATAAATTTCTTATTATTGTCATCACAAAAAAATTTAAGCCATTCTAAAAGAACCATTTTTGTATTGCTTTCAATGCAGCAATTTGTAAGTTATTTAAAATTTGGTAACAAAGTGCTTACCAACAACAAAAAGTGAAGAATCATTTTTTTATCGCTTCCAAATTAGTAGTATGTCAATATAAATTTATTGTCAATAAAAACATTAAATAATATCAAAATGTTGTTTAGCTCGCGAACAATACGTAGAATGAAATTCCCAGGATCCATAAAAGACAACTTCCATACCATAACCCTGTGGTAAATTCATTAGAGTTGATTCAATTTATCATCACGTCTGGTTTACAAGGATATATAGGGATTATAAAGAATTTCGGTATTGAAGATTTAAGTACATAGCCAAAGTAAACAAGTGTTAAATTCGGCGTGGCCGAATCTTTGATACTCTCCACCCTTGTTCAGAACACAATATTTTAACCAAGGTTGTCAATATTAAGGACAAAAAAAGGCTAGATTTCACATTATAATGTCCAGATCTTTTACAATGATGATAAGAATTAATAAATTTTAGGTATGTTCGTGCTTTTTTAATTAAAAGCAATTATTAAATGTAGACAGAAAATATTTTCCACAGACAGACATACAAGTTACAAATTCTTCTTTCGCAAAATTTCATAATCATCATTTCAAAATTTGCAATAAATTTTCGTCTGGACACTCTTTAACATATGAGTTTACTCTGAAGCGTGGTTGCGAAAGAAGAAATGTTGTTTTTTTTTTTTTCTTTTCTCACATTTGTATCTTTTTTTTCTGTATCACGTTGTTTATTTTGTAACTGGTTCTGTTTAGAAGTTATCATCTCGTACTTAAATTCATGTGTATTTTTATCAAAGTAGAATTTCTAAGCATCGAAAATAGCTTATTTATTTCAAATCAAGCACTAGAAATAAGTATACATTATAATATATAAGGAGATGTCCTACACAATCACAAATATATTCAGCGCGTTATAAAGGTTAATTGTCTACCTTTATTTTCGCTCGAAGAGCACTTGTCATGACATACTTATGGCATCCTGTAGTTTGCTTTTTACCTTATCTTTAGAATAATATACTGTAGTTCCTCGCTTTGCGGCTTTCTCATGTATTTCGAGAAAAAAAAATTATGAAGTTAATGACTTGCACTATAAGTGGAATAGTTCTAGTTGAACGTCAGCTTATCATTCTTCTAGCTAAATGACTGTTTATGGATTCAGTATAAGTACAATCTATTGTCATGATACGGAATTTCGCTTAAAAGAATATATTTGAATTTAATGAATTTAGTTATGCTAAATAATATGAAAATGATATCATTTAAATAACGTCTACGGCCGTACTGATAGTACTGAATATGTGAATAGCAAAATTTACATATCTCTCTTTGCTTGCTCATATATCAAAGGTTACTTATTGAAAATGATGAGAAAAGTTTAAAAGAAAATATTATCTACATTTTATCAGACATTCTATTTACATGTGTATACTTTAATTTTCTTCGTAAGTGCTTAAAATCAAACAAGTAAGAATGCTAAATTTGACTGGGCCGAATCTATGATACCCTCCACCTGTGTCTTAAACTAATTATTATAACCAATGTTTGGTACGCTTAGCCTTGAAATTTGAATACCATTTAAATTGTCAGTTAATAGTTTTTCTGTTTTTTTATATTCAAAATATTGGGTCATCTGTAGAAATAATTAACCTTTTAGATCCCTTTATAAGATACCAAAGAGAAATGGTTTTTTAACGCAGACGGCATTGCTAAAAAACAAATTTATAGCGGAAATTAATATCAAAGCATTTAAAGGAAAATAGTGATAAATATAAAATTACACAAACCGCGTTTTCGATTATTAAATATTACAAAAGCTCTCCAACATATTTGCATATCAATTTTATTTTTATTTCTAGGATTTATATTTCTTTGTGAAAATTAACATTATGTTTAGAGCCATTTCTCAAATTAAAAAATAAAAATCATTTGACAATATCCGATTCACAAGATATCCATCAAATAAATGCAAAAGTTACTAACAATATCAAGAAAGTAAAAGAAAATAGTGTTGTTGGTTAAAAAACATCTTCCAAATGTAATTAACAATAAGTTATAGAAAAAATAGAATAGTGTTTCTAGTTAAAAAGCAAGTTATATATAGTCGATGTAATACATTTTGTTGCATCTGGTTAGGGCAATATTTGTAATGAAATGAAATTCTCTTCACATTAATAGGTAGAGTCAAGTACATCAAAGTTCCAATAAGCTATTATTAAATCAAAGAATGCTGAACAACAGGAAGCATTAGACATATTGCAATTAATACTGTAATTAATATGCAAATTTTGTAAAAAGTACAATATGTGGAATGTACAAACCATACATCATATAAAGCAACTCTTACGAAAACTGAGAATAGAAGTATAAATGCATAAATATTCAAAAAATTAAAAAAAAAAATATATCGATTGTTTGAGTTGTATCTTCTGAGGTTAACACAAAATAAAAGCTGCAAGGTATGAAACTGATTCTTAACTTGCTCATAAGCCTGACTTTAAGTGAGTGTGTTAAAGCGCACGAGCTAAAAGTGCAAGTACGAGTGTATGTGAGATAGACGCAGGTTCAAACCTCACGGCCGTATAGAAACAATCTATTCAATTATAACATTACAATTACCACAATGTTCAATACATCGCTGATGAAGGATGAACTGCCAGAAACCGGTCCGATTAAGAATACAGTGTAGTTATGAATTTTTAGAAATATATGCTTTTTTCTTCTCTACCACGCACCATTGGAAAAAAGGAATATATTACTTTTTAACATATTTTACTTTCAATGATGATTAATAATACTCATTTCCGTTTTTCTTAGATACAGTCTGAAGAATGTAATAATGATATAATTGAAACAAAATAAATTATCCTTTGCGAGACATGTTTTGAAAAATAACATACATACATAAATATTCAATAAAAATTTACATTTATATATGTATGTACACTTTTTACCAAACTAAAGTCAATTAATTTCAAATATTAATATTTCTGTATGTTTAGTTTAAAAATAAAATATTGCTTACATCACAGTTGGCTTGTATTTATCATACTTGGGAATTCTTTATTGGCATTGAAACTTCATTAGCATTCGAACAAAAATGCAAAAAATCCATTATCAATTGATGGTAATTCTTTAATTGGCATTGCTTCATTGTACAGATGGGCGTCAGCAAATGGTTTATGCATTAATCCTAGCACGTCAAAATGTCTGCTAATACGCAATCGAAATGCAAATCCAGAGTTTGGGAATGAAATAGTTATCAACGGCGATAGAATTGACTTTGTTACAAAAACAAAAAATCTTGGAGTAACTTTTAATAACACTCTAACTTGGTCGAACCAAATAAATACAACTGTTGTTCAAACTTACATGAAGGTCAGAACTCTATGGCACACTCAATCTTTCACTCCCTTAAATATAAGGATACTTCTAGCCAAAACGCATTTAATTCCCGGTATTTTATACGGGTGTGAACTTTTTGCAAGCTGTGATTCATTTAGTAAAGGCAAACTTAATGTTTTATATAACAGTATAATTAGATATGTTTTTGAACTAACAAGGTCTGATGGAACTTCTTCCTTCGCGAATAAGCTTTTCGTTGTATCATTTGAAAATCTGATGCAAATTAGAGCTCTTTTGTTTCTTCATAAAGTAATTTTCACCGCACAACCACTTTACCTGTATGAAAATCTCCGATTCGCCAGATCAAACCGAGGAAAAAAAGTAATTATTTGGTATCTGAATGGCATTTCTACGTCAACGCTATACGTCTTTGGAATATGCTTCCACAATCTCAGCAACTTAACAGCAACGCATAACAATTTTATTAATTAATTAATAAATGAACTTATTTTATTTTTTTCGTTTTTGTAATCTTGTATTTTTTTCTTGGTTACTGTTTACCATTTTTTCTTAAATATTTTCTGTATTAAAAATGTATGTATTTTGTAAAGCTAAATTATAACTAACAATTCTCATGCCTTAGCATTACTATTCCTGTACTGTAATTATAAGATTTGTTCTTGTGTACAGAAAAGCAAATAAATCTATATATGATGAATTTCATGTAAAAATCGAGATGCATTGAACCCGACCCCCTCAGATATCGATGAAATTTTGTCCATAGCTAAATTTGATCAATACAAACAAACCCTCATTTTTAGAAATGACTGTTTTGCGATTTTTTGGGCGTGGCACAGTGGGAAAGTTTTCGAAAAAACGCGAAAATGGTCGAAAAGTGCTCCATTTAAAATGCAATAACTCAGAATCCATGATCTTGGTATCATTAAAAAGATATTCTAACAGGCTTTATGACATGTTTGAAAAAAAAATAAAAAATACACTGTAAAAAATTTTATAACAAAAAGAAAATTTTAAATAACGAAAAAACCAAAAAGATCAAGGGTTTTTTTACAGTGTATTATTTTTTTAGAAAGGTTTATCCTTCACCTATACCATATCCAAAAAGTAAAATGGGTTCTTTTTTAGTTTTTTTTATATAATTTTTTAAGTAGTGTCACTTCTAGTAATACGTACCGTAAGTTTTTGAAATAATTCGAATAACAGCGAAAATATCAGGTCACATTCTTATACATTTACAAAATAGTTCAACAATTCTAACATTTTTTAAATGCTTACAAATAAAAAACCATCAACAATTGTTTATATTATTTGCCAAATGATTCTCGGTTGGTGGTTAACGTTTCCAGAACACATCTAATCGTTGTATTCAACTTTTTGTATATTATTTCTTCAGTTTGGTTATTTTCAAAATGTTTTAGCATATGCGTTTTTAGATTATTTAAATTTTTGAAGCAGTGACCACACATTGAAACGCAACACTCGCTTTTTTGTATGTCACCATTACAAAACGAATTTGAGAACATCTTTGTAGTCGGTAAATGTGCATTCTCCTTCAAAACAAAATGATTTTAAGCGACTTTTTTCAAACATCAATTTCATATTCTGATGCAATGTGCATACACAGATATTTTGTTGGTTTCCAACTCCAAATTTTGTAAAACCAACTTTGGCCAAGGGATGTTTTTTTTTTTAAATTCGTAGTAAGATTCGCGTAGTGAAGATAACATCAGTCTTTTTTGAACTTTTTCACGTAAGTTTCCTTGTTTAATAGTAATGGAATCTTGCGATCCTGGCATCATTCGGCTAATTTCATCATCTTCATAAAATAATTTGACTGTGCTTAGAGTTTCGGTTGGTAAACTACGTCTGCTCATTTTTAAAAGATTGATATCTGCAAACTTCGTTTTATTTCTTTGGATATCTTTACTTTTTTTGATACAATCGTGAGATATATCATCCCCAAAACGATCTTTAATTTCTGCGTGACTCATATTGATTTTTAAGAGAGATAAAAGTTTTTGCTTTTCCAAAAGATTTGAGCTGTTCTCTATTTGATATTTGATGTTTTGCAAAATTTCTTCGTAAATGGCTTTGACGTTTTCAAGTTGCGCTGACAAATCAGATAATGGATCAGCTCCAAGTGAATCTGCTATATTTTCCAAAATTTGCACTGATTTTCTATTTCTGTATGCATCTCGTTTGATATATTTCCTTTTAAGAGGCGTCATTTGGTTTGGTAGATGAGGAATAATGTGATCATTTATATTTTCAATGAGTTCGTTGCTTTCGATGTTTGCATTACGGCTGGTACAAGTTGGAAGTTCATTCAATTCTTCGCTAATTTCATCGCTGGGCGTTATTGGTAAATAATTTGAGACTTCAATCTGCTCCACGTTGGATTCATTACGACTGCGCGCTTTTCTCAGTGTATTCCGGCAAGTTTCACGGCTACAATGAATGTTGGCGACAGCTGGAAAATACTCAATTATATTTGCAGCCTCGTTCTCACTTATTTTACGAAGCGAAGCGTAACACTTATTTGATATTTTTATGCATCTGTACTTATTGTTTGAATTCATATTCACTCAAATTTTTAAAATATATGCGTAAAAATTGTAATGGGATATCTTGGTTTCTCGAAACTGTTTATAATTATGAATTTCGGTACGTTGCATTTTTAAAATATGGACTTGTAATTTTCGCGTTCGTCGACACTTGTTGAATGGGTAAAATCGATCAATGCACTCCTATTTATACTGTGTATTGTTCATTAGTTTACTGACAGGTACTTATAATGGGTGCATATTTTTTTACGGTGGCTATATACCTGTTTCACCATGTGTGAGTTTTAAATTTTCCGAATAATGACCAGCCTTAAATGTGGGTTGAATTTCTGTAAAAAAAGTCATATAGGTAGCCAACTGAAAAACCCAAGTAATTAAAAATTACTTTGCTTACGCAATCATAAAAATTAAATAACCCTTTGTTTATTCCGTTTTGTTAATTCTGAGAATCATACAAAATATGATCGAGGGTTTTTCCGAAGAATGTTGTGAATATGTAGAGTAAATTTTTGAAATTCATACCTTTACTCAATTGCGAATAAAAGCGAATTGAGTTGGCAAATCATGTGTTGTACTGTGTTATTTTACCTGTAAATATAAAATATAAGGGCAATTACTAGAAGTGACACTACTTAAAAAATTATATAAATAAAACTAAAAAAGAACCCATTTTACTTTTTGGATATGGTATAGGTGAAGGATAAACCTTTCTAAAAAAATAATACACTGTAAAAAACCCTTGATCTTTTTGGTTTTTTCGTTATTTAAAATTTTATTTTTGTTATAAAATTTTTTACAGTGTATTTTTTTTTTTTTTCAAACGTGTCATAAAGCCTGTTAATGATACCAAGATCATGGAAATTGGTTCAGCCGATTCTGAGTTATTGCATTTTAAATGGAGCACTTTTCGACCATTTTCGCGTTTTTTCGAAAACTTTCCCACTGTGCCACGCCCAAAAAATCGAAAAACAGTCATTTCTAAAAATGAGGGTTTGTTTGTATTGATCAAATTTAGCTAAGAACAAAATTTCAACGATATCTGAGGTGGTCGGGTTCAAAATTTCAGTTTTATCTTGATTTTTAAATGAAATTCATCATATATAAAATTCATTTTCTGTTTGTTTATTTGTTTGTTTATTTGTTTGTTTGTTTGTTTGACCGCTATAAAAATTTTTATTTTTCAACGGATTTTCCTGAAATTTTGTTAACACGATCTCTATACCCCAGGAAAGGTCGCCATATACTTTTTACTGGTCACGCCTACTTTTACGCCCACTTTTTATGTAAAATTCATTTTCTGTTTTATTCATATTTGTTCACTATACAAATTTTTATTTGTTTCGGTACACACGAACCCTGTACTCCAGCTAAGGTCACCATATACTTTTTATCGACCACGCCTACTTTTACGCCCACTTTTTTATACAATTCATTTTCTGCTTTTTGATATATTTGTTCGCTATACAAATTATTATTTTTCAACGGATTTCTCTGAATTTTGCTACACACGACCTCCGCAATCCAGGACAGGTCGCCAATGATTCTTACCGGCCACACCTACTTCTGCCCCCATTTTTTGTATACAATTCATTTTCTGTTTTTTGGTATATTTGTTCGCTATACAAATTTTTATTTTTCAACGCATTTCTCTGAAATTTGGTACACACGATCTATGTACTCCAGGAAAGGTCGCCATGTTCTTCGTACCGGTCACGCCTACTGTTACGCCCACTTTTTGTATACAATTCATATTCTGTTTTTTGGTACATTTGTTCGCTACACAATTTTTTTTTAAACGGATTTCTCTGAAATTTGCTACACACGATCTCTGTACTCCAGAGAGGTCGCCATATGATTCTTGCCAGCCACGCCTACTTCTACGCCCACTTTTTATACAAAATTAATTTTCTGTTTCTTCGTATATTTGTTCACTATAGAAATTTTTATTTTTCAAGGGATGTCTAAAATTTGGTCACACGATCTCTATACTACAGGGAAGGTCACCATATGCTTCTTACAGGCCACGCCTACTTTGCGCCAACTTCTATGTATATAAAACTTATTTTTTTCCTTTTATTTGTTTCTTTATTTGATTGCTATACAAACTTTTATTTTTCAATGGCTTTCTCCGAAATTTAGTACTTATTCCAGGGAAGGTCACCATATGATTTCTACCGACCACGCCTACTTTTACGCCCAATTTTCATATAAAATTCATATTTTGTTGTGTGTTATATATTCTTCCCTATACAAATTTGCACTTTTCAATGGATTTCTCTGAAATTTGGTTTACACGGAAATAACTACACGGTGAACAAATTCCCCAAACTTAAAAAAAAGGTACCCAAAAGAAATGAACAAATTCCCCATTTTTTTTTAATCGAAATAAAAAATGAACTTAGTCCCCAAATTCATTCTTAAATATTTACATTTTTATTTAATGAATTTTGTTAAATATTTATTTTAGTAAACATTTGCATACTGCTCTCAATATATGTCCTACAATAAATGCATTTAAAATGAGTATTCTTTTCAATAGCATCATTTCGTTGCGCTAAAACTACGCGCACGGGGAATACAGCTTAGCTAGAATATCGGAATGATCTGAAAAATATATTTTGACAATTAAAATAAGTTGGCAACAGCTGCGCGGCAGCACAGGTGTGGCTGCCAAACGCGCGGAAGCGGCGCGCGAACACGGACGCGACGGATGCGGACGCGACGCGCTCTCGGAACAGAGCTCAGCTAAAATATCGCGGACGCGGACGCGACGGATGCGGACGCGACGCGCTGCGGAACACAACTCAGATTAAATATCGTTATCTGAAAAATATATTTTGTCGATTAAAACAAGTTGGCAACAGCTGCGCGGCAGCACAGGTGTGGCTGCCAAACGCGCGGAAGCGGCACGCGAACGTGGACGCGGACGCGGACGTGACGCGCTTTCGGAACACAGCTCATCTAAAATATCTCGATGCTCTAAAAAATATGTTTTAGGAATTAAAATAAATTATCGAGAACTAAGCGGCAGCACGGGTAGTAGCTGCGAGTAAGCGGCGCGAGGCGCGCGTACGCGGACGCGACGCGCTCGCGAAACGCAGCTCAGCTAAAATATAGCAATGATCTCAAAAATATATTTTGGCGATTAAAATAAGTTGAAAACAACTGCGCGGCAGCATGAGTGTGGCTGCCAAACGCGCGGAAGCGGACGCGACTCGCTCGCGGAACACAGCTTAGTGAAATGTCGTATGATAAATTTTATCTACGTATGTGAAATAATTACCTGTTGATCAAAAGAGGCCACGCTTATACTATAAGCAATTGCTTAAAGAAACCGTGCGACACAATATTAAACGTCGCATTATTCTTTCATTTCTGAAACTTGAATTTGACGTCTCTGCTCAATGATGATCACTTATTGAATGAAGTAATTCAATTTTTAAAAGTTCTGATTCTTTTAATTTGCGAACCATTCCGTTATATTTGATGTTTATAAATAAACTGAAAAAAAAAAAACTTAAAGCGGTTTCGCAGCTTATTTTTTGCTGCAGCATCATATAAATAACTTCTAAATTAAAAAATCAAAAAAGTTTCAATTGAAATAAAAAATGAATTTACTGCCCATACAATTTTTTGGGGAGAAAGTTCATTTTATTGGGGAGAAAGTTCATTTTATTAGGGCCTGGTAAGCATAGTGAACCATTTTTCAAGTCAAAGGCCTTTTTAACCCGGGCAAGACCGGGTAAAAATAGCTAGTAATATATAAAAACATAAAATAATTCATGTTGCATACTTAAAAAAGGGATATTTACTTTATTTTATTTTCAATATATTTTTTTCTAGTTTTCTAACAATTTTCTTACAATTACAACGAAAAATTGACTCAAATGGTTAATAGGCAAGTTAATGTTAGATCAACAGTGCCACCTGTCCCATTCCGGCTCTGAGCCGCACAACTTTGACCTTGGGACACGTGGAGTATAACCATATAAACCATCTCAAATGCTACAAAAACAACGACAACAAAACCAAAACTAATAAGAGTTACCACAGACAAAAAAAAAAATTTAAATAATAGCAATAACAAAAACAGCATAGGAAATCATATTTTTTTCAAGAGATTACAAATTCATTACAATCCCTGGACCTATTTAACCGTATTTGATCATTTTATATAATAATCTGCTAAGGTTTTCAGTGAATCATCTTCACTTTTTTATTTTATGGGATCCATATTTATACCCTATACCACTATGTTGTGGTTTGGGTATAATGGCTTTGTGCTGCTGTTTGTAACAACCAAAAATATTTGACCTACACCCATAATTGTACCGATTGAATCAGAATCACTATCTGATTCGAATTAACGATGTCCGTCCGTCCGTCCGTCCGTCCCTCTGTGTGTCCATGTAAAGCTTGTAATCAAACTGCAGGTCGCAAATATGAATATATTTTGATGAAATTTGGTATTTAATCTTTTATCGGCCATGGGATGAAAGCTATTGAAATTGGTGAGAATCGGTCCATGTTCAGACCTAGCCCCCATACAAATGACCCCTATGAAATCAACATATATTGCCATAAGATCCAAATTATCATACAAATCTTAGTCAAATTGGGTTTGTATGTATATATTACATCCATTAATCAGTAGTCCAAAAATGATCCCTATTGGACAACTCTTAGTCATAGGTCCCATATAGAGCAGCTTCTCGATCTTCACTTAAATCTATCAAAAAACAAAAATATTGCACTGATTCTTCTCAAATTTTGTTTGTATATATTTTTGCAAAATACAAGAGACTCTACCAAACACGGTCAGGAGCGGTCCATTTTTGGGCCTAGTCCCTATATAGACATAGCATCCGATATGAACTTCTTCATATCTGCAGCCGAAAAAATTAATAAAAATCCCACTCAAATTTGGTTTATGCTTATTTTCTATATCCAGTTAGTTGGGCCTGAGAGATAGGGTCTCTAAACGCATGGTATAGGGTATCGTATAGTCGGTCTAGACGACTATAATTATGTGGTTTGGGTGTAATGACTTTGTGCTGCTGTTTGTAACAACCAAAACTATTCGTCCTAGACCCATCTTTAATTATACCGATCGACTCAGAATCACTTTTTGAGTCGAAATAGCAATGTGCGTCCGTCCGTCTGTGTGTCCATGCAAATTTTGTAATCAAACTACAGGTCGCAAATATAAACATATTTTGACCAAAGTTGGTATATAAGCTTTTATCTGCCATGGGATGAACGCTGTTGTAATTGGTGAGAATCGGCCTATGTTCAGACCTAGTCCCCATACAAATGCCCCTATGAAATCGGCATAAATTGCCTTAAGTTCCAAATTATTATATAGATCTCATTCAAATTGGGTTTGTATGTGTTTATTACATCCATTAATGAGTAGTCCAAAAATTATCCCTATAGGAAAATTCTTAGTCATAGGCCCCATATAGAGCTGCTTCCCGATCTTCACTTAAATCTATCAAAAAACAAAAATATTGCGCAGATTTTTCTCAAATTTGGTTTGTATATATTTTTTCAAACTATAAGTGACTTTACCAAATATGGTCAGGATCGGTCCTTTTTTGGACCTAGTCCCCATATAGACATATCATCCGATATGAACTTTTTCATATCTGCAGCCAAAAAAAGTAATAACAATGCCACTAAAATTTGGCTTATGCTTATTTGCAATATCCAATTAGTTGGACGGAAGAGAAAGGGTCTCTAAACCATGGTATAGGGTATCGTATAGTCGGGCTAGACCGACTATAATTTTCTTACTTGTTTTTTTATTATTATTATTATTACAAACGTAGATTATTAAAAATTCCATGGACTGACCGAGTAACGAACACAGAAGTATTAAACAGACTACAAAAAGAACGAGAGATTCTAAAAACTATAAAGCGTCGAAAAACTTCCTATCTCGGCCACATCATAAGAGGTGATAAATACGAGCTGCTGCAACTGATTGTACAAGGCAGAATTGAAGGAAGAAGAGGCATTGGGCGGAAGCAAATGTCATGGTTAAGAAATATAAGAAACTGGACTGGCTTAAGAACCATAGGTGAATTAGTTCACACAGCGAGGAACAGAGATGAATTTCTACAAATAGTCAATAATATTGTATAAATTAAGTTAATTTTAAATATACATTGTGTATATATACCTAACTTTAAGCTATTTTCAAATTTAATATTTTACTTATTTTTAAACGTAACTTGCATGTAATCGCTTATATTCAGAATTGGATATGCAATAAAAGAAGAAACGGAATGACAAGCCTATGTATACCCCTTGCACACTGGTGTGGAGGGTATGAAAAGGCTTTGATTCTTTTTACACATAATTCAATAACACAAATATTGGCTTATTCCACTCGCATCATAAGAAAGTGGCTTTAATATAATTTAATACTTGATCTAGAATGGGGTGTATTTTGATTGATCGTTTTAGAAATATTAATTTAAAATAATATAAGATTTGGGGCTTTGTTGAAGCTAACACAAAGAATAATAACAATAAATAAATAACGAAAATGTGGCCTTTTCTCTGTTCCTTATGATATATGACGCTCCACAAGTAAACATTTTTGGTGGCACATCATAAGCATTGTATCCGCATACATTTTAAAGCGAAATTCTAATAGATATATTAATAATATTTATATTTTTTTACTTGTTTAATATTAAATTTTCATTCTTTATACCCTACACCAATATGCAGTGAGGGTGTATTGATTTTGCTGTAACTAAAAAAATATTTGACTCTGACCCAACTTTTATTACGCCGTATGATTCAGAACCACTTCTTAGTCAATTTAACGATGTACGTCCGTCCACTTGTCTGTCTCTCTGTTTGTCTGTCAGTGTCAAATATGAATATATTTTGATAAAATATAGTATATAAGCTTCTAATGACCATAGGAAGAATGCTATTGAAATTCTTAAAAATGGGTGTATGATCAGAGCTAGCTCCCCTAAAAATACCCACTCTCACACCGACGAAAATTATCGTAAATTACGAATTATCATATGGATAAAATTTGGTGTATTATTTCTATTATACTCACTATTCAGTAGTCCAGAAATAAACCCTGTAGGACCATTTTTAGTCAAAGTCCCCATATTAAGCTGAATGCCGATCTTCACTTAAATCTCTTAAAAAACAAAAATATTTCATAGATTTTTTTTCGAATTTATTAAATTGCAAAGTAGTTATTACTTCACCAAAGTTGGATCCAAGACCCGCTCTCGAAATGTATGTTATAGGGTATAGTAAGAATAGTCGATCTGTAACAATTTTCTTACTTGTATTGTATTGTATGAATAACTAAACAAAAGCTTTAAAAATTTCATAAGAATAAATTTTGGTAAGCCAACTCTATAAAAAAAATAAAAATTAAATTTTTTTTCAGCAAAATATTAATAGACGCAAGCTGAAAATAATTTTATTGAAACTTAATGCGTTGATGTAAAGATAAAGTTTGAAAATTTTGTTTTTGTTTTTGTTAATATTGTGGGAAACAAAAAAAAATACAAATATTAATTTGAATTTAATGTACTGAGAAAACATGGATAAGGAAAACATATTTTATGCGAAGGAAATGATCAACTCCAAATTTAAATTTCCCAAGGGTATTCTAGTCGAGAAAGGGATAGATGAGTTGATAGTAATGAGCGTTTAATACATTTGTTTTTGAATAGTAAAAGAAAAACTTAAAATCAATGAAATGCGAAAGTTATCAAACAAAAAAATGGCCATAATAAGAAAGATGATCCAAATTTTAATGTTTAATAGAAAAATCCTACGAAGCTCCTTCAACATCAGTTCATAAAACACGTTGATTAGACTTTGCAAGATTTCACATAAATTGGTATAAAGGGTTAATCTGGATGGCGCAATTGATGGCACAATTATTACTGGCATGATTTGAAGAAGCCAACCACATCGAAAATGAGAGAAAGTAGTATTCTGATTTGGAGCAGTTTCAGCTACAGAAATTCATCATATGCTCGAAAACGAATTTCGAAATTTTGGGTAATTCTTTAAGAGGACAAATTTTTCAATTATACAAAAGACATAATGGTTAAAAATTTGACTTCCAACAAAATTCCATGGGTCCAAGGTCAAAAAAATATTTCGTTCATCAACTTCTTAATGTCAAATGAAATATGTGAGAAATGTTGTTAAGAACTGTTTATAGAGACGGAAAGCAAAACCACTCTGTAAATGATTTAGAAGTGCATATTCTACAGGCATGAGTAGAGCTTAGCATACTCACATAATTTGTGGAACCAATTCCAAGCCGGGTGTTCTGTCTTATACAAAAAGAGGAGAAATTACCAAATATCTACACATCAATTATAAAAATTCTTAGCCCACAGAAATAAAATAGCTTTAATTTGAAATAGTTTTAATGAAGTACGTTTATTTAAATTTCGCATTATTTTCAAAATTTGTCCTAACTTTTGTTTTTGTTTTAAAACTGATATTGGTATTTTTAGTATATGAATACTCCTGGTAACAGAAAGCCATTTATTTCATTTTTAAAATTTCGCTTAATGCATATTTAGTAAGTTTAAATTCCATCGTGTAAAGAACTTTCAGGTGATGGAGCAAAACTTCTGGAAGCTCAAAGCATTTCTTTTTAATCTAAAAATTTTAATTATTGTTATAATTTCACAAACTTATCTTCTGTTAAATTTTTATTCTAAGAGCAATATATGTATATGGCAGTTTCATGTCAAGTGCACCAACTTTTGAAACCAATGTCTTCCGATCGGGATGAAATTTGCACCAAGATTAGTCCTATTGGATAGTAGTTTAGACACAATTTTTCAACAAGATCGGTCAAGATCTCTCTGAGTTAGAGGGGATCAAAATTTTACATTTTGGCCAAACAGGTGTTTTTTATCATCCATGTAACTTATTACCTATTGTTCTTAGAAAATTTTCTCCCAAATAGCTTAGATATTTCTTCATTTTTTCGGTAAAAAAATGCTTAAAAAAAAAATTTTTTTTGTAGACTTTTTTTTTGCTAAATCAAAGCATTTTTTTGCCTTTTTTTCAAAAAGGGCATTTTTTTTTCATAAGAAAGCTTAGGATTTTTCCTTTAAGAGCTTTTTGGTCGCTTAGTTTAATGGGAGTGGGATATCTATCAAAATAAATGTTTTGTAACTCAAGACAACGGTTTTTCAATTTTTCACAAATGCACTACTTTGAATTTTTTCCTATTTGTGTCTAAAACCTTATAAATAAAACTCATACTGAGAAATTAGACAAACTAAACTTTCCGAAGCTATATAACATACCTAACTAAAATTTTATACCCTCGATACTGTAATACCCAGAATATGTTAACATCAGGAGAAAAATAGCTTTTTTTCTATAGAAATGTTGAAAAATTATTATTTTTTATTTATTTTTAATAATAATTAAATTAATGTATAATAATAATAATATTAAAAATAAAAAGATAAATAATTTATTAAAATTTAATCTTAATTGCATTAGATCCATTTATATCATAAATAGTTTTATACTTAATTTATTGTAGCTGATGAAGTATTTAAGTCTTGTAAATTTTTAAATACCCAGTCTTTCATCCAGCTTTTTTGTCGCCTTTATTTACTGCGTTTTTTTGCCAATCCTTTATTTGTTGTCTTTGGAAAGAAATCGCATTGAATAGAGGCAGAAAAGTTTTTCAACTTGAGTTTTCCATCGACAAGCGGTATAAAAGCATGGTATTGAGCGGTGCCATCGATTGTTACCGCAGCATCGAATCTGCTCTTCAGTGTTTTCAATGTTTCCTGATGATCCTCTTTGCTACTAAAAGCTATTTTAGTTTCTTTACAATAACTCTTTGCCCAATGGAATAAAGCAGTCGCATCTAAGATGCGATCTTGATGAGAGCAATGGAGGCTATACTTCGCTGCATTTCTTTTAAGGTTTGCCCCAATACCATCACATGCTCCTTTACCATGAGCAGTAGGATAAAAATGCCACTCAGCTGGCATTCCAAAATCTTTTTCATGAGTCATAAGATTTGCGAAGCTACTTTTGTTTTTAAAATGTTGACAAGCTCCGTCCGAAACGTAGTATACCTTCTTTACTGTAAATTTAGATTTTAGATATTTTAGTATTATCTTCTGGTACTCATAAACTGCAACGGTATCATGTTTTAAATCATCGGATATTATTGCCATACTTTTGTGTTCCAGTTTTTCATCTTTCATGTAGTAAAAAACTACTGTGAATATAGTTGTTTGGTCGTTATTGAAGTGGAATGCTTGTATGGCATCCTGAAGAACATATTTACAGTTTTCTGCGAAATCATATGAAATAGCGAATTCACCAGACTTTAAATGTATCTTCAAATCCTTGAAGAATGACCATTGTTCTTTGACTAAAAAGTCATGATTTCTCAAGTTTTGCAATCCTGTACACATTTCTTCCCCAAAATCATCCACATTTAAAATGATTGTTTTCAAGAAGAATCAAATTTGACCTCCTCTATATATTCTCGATCTAAAGAGTTGATTAAATTTTCTTTGATTAATGTGGTTTTCGGGCAATTGGTACATTCACCTAAGTGGCAAGAAGTTGTTGCATTAGGACACATAGTCAATTTAAGGCAATCGCGGTAATCGTGTAAATCTTCTGCCGAATCATCTGTTAAATACTTTAAGTTGATTTCCTTCAACATCAGCTTAACATTTTCATGGTAAATGCAAACGCATACTGTGTGAGTTCCGCTGCTTTCTGCCAAAACGCAATGTTTTGGCCTCATTTGGGTTAATTTCGTGAAGCCAATTCTAACATCCTCGTGTTCAGATTGAAATGTTGTAAATAACTCTTTCAGGTTACAGAGAACCATTCTCTTCTGTTATGTTATGAAGGTATGTTACATACCTTCGGAAAGGTTAATTTGTCTAGTTTCTCAGTATAAGTTTTATTTGTAAGGTTTTACACACAAATAGGAAAAAATTCAAAATAGTGCATTTGTGAAAAATTGAAAAACCGTTGTCTTGAGTTACAAAACATTTATTTTGATAGATATCCCACTCCCATCCCAATAAGAGACCAAAAAGCTCTTAAAGGAAAAATCCTAAGCTTTCTTATGAAAAAAAAAAACAACAAAAAATGCCCTTTTAAAAAAAAAGGCAAAAAATGCTTTAATTTAGCAAAAAAAAAGTCTACAATTTTGTTTTTTTGTTAAGTATTTTTTTCCGAAATATTGAAGAAATAGCTATCTAAACTCTTTGGGAGAAAATTTTCTAAGAACAATAGGTAATAAGTTACGTGGCTGAGAAAAAACACATGTTTGGCCAAAATGTCAAATTTTGATCCCCTCTAACTCAGAGAGATCTGGACCGATCTTATTGAAAAATTGTGTCTAAACTACTATCCAATAGCACTAACCTTACTGCAAATTTTATCCCGATCGGAAGACATCGGTTTCAAAAGTTGGTGCACTTGACATGAAACCCCCCATATATATAATATATATGTATGTATATATATATATGTATATTGTTATGACTATCAGTAAGCAGAGACTCCCGTTTGCATAATTGCATTTTTCATTTAATTAAACACTGTAAACATATGAAAGATTATGTTAATAATAATAAATCGAATATATTCATATTACAGTGACCACACCTTAACAGAACACATTAAATATTGTAAACAGACATATTCATATTACGGTGACTACATCAGAATACATTAAATATTGTAAACAAATAGTAATAAAAAAGCACAATATTCATATTACAATTAAATGCACATTAGTTAAGAAATAATGAAAAAATAAAGAATAGAATTCATTCCACCTTCAAATTGAACGGTCATTTTATTTTCTGTACGAAAAACAGATACAATAAATATAAAAGAATAAATTGTTTTCTCAAACAAAAGATCCTTAGTTTTACTAAATAAAATTAAACAGGATTAAAATTGGCGCAGTCGGTTAGGATAACAGCAAAAATATCCTTAATATATTCATGTAAGAATATCGGGATAAAACCGCAGTTATTCGTAAAAAAGAACTTACAGAGAAAAAATAATATATAAAATTCTGTGCAGAAGAATTTAATTAAAAAAATTTTTTTTTCTATGCAAAAGAAAATTCAAAAGTATATTCTGTGAAAAAGAATATCTTAAACTTTGTAAAAAGGAAACTGCGAAAAAGTTTTCCAAGACAAAGTAAAAATAATTTACAAACAAAAAAGAAAAAAAAAATATGTCAATAAATCCCGCAACCCCAGGATTGGCAGTAGCAGCAGCAGCTGTAACAGCTAGATCACTAGACATCAATCCAGTTACATATCTCTCCAAGATACAGGAGTTTGATGGTAGAAAAGAGAACCTAACAACATTCTGTACAAATGTTGATGACATCATTCCAACACTGGCATTGTACAATGAACAAGCACAAAGGATGTGCATAAACATCGTTAAAAGTAAATTAATGGGTAAAGCACGTCGAGCGATAGAAATCCACCCACACTTGGATAATTGGAATGACATTAAGTCAATGTTAGATACTAATTTTGGAGGATTCCAGACAGCAGATCAACTTTATGAAGATTTACGAGGAGCCCAATTCCGTGGCAACGCCCTAGACTTTTATAATTTTATATTACATAAATTAGCCTTGCTAAACCAAAAATCTACACAGGAAAAAAGAATAAATGATGTTCCAAGAAATATAGACACAGCATTAAAAATATTTACTACAAGACTACCGGTACATATGAGAACCGTTTTATGTGCTTTGAAACCTGCAACAATGGAAGAAGCCATCCATGAATTAAGCCAATCTGGATTCCTAAGTGAAGAGCGAAGACCAAGGAATCAGGAAGTTAATAACAAAAATATAACAAAAAACAACAGTCAACATAAAGGAAATTTCAACAAAGCAAATTTCCAGAGAAGCCAACCGGACAATTGGAGACCAAGGTTATTTATACCACAACAACAGCAACAACAAAACCATCAGCAGCAGAATTATCAGCAGCCGAATCATCAGTGGCAACCAAGACAACCTCAGCAATGGCAGCCAAGACAACAATATCAGCAGCCGAATCAGCAATTCCCAAAACCAGAGCCGATGGACACTGATACTACACAAACAAGAAGACAAAACCATTTTCAACAGGGAGCAACAACAAAAAACTATAGTAAGAATACTTTTATTAATAACTGTGATTATGAAACAAACGATAATTTTGAAAATTATGGTAATAAAAATTTTAAATTTGAATCAAATGATAATTTCGAAAATAATGTAGAAAACAATTACGAACCACAAAATTTTCGGTTAACAGCCTCGAACAATACCATGGACTTCCCTATATCCTACTCAAAGGATCAACGAGAAGAACAAGACTTTTAGTGGACTCAGGGTCAACAGAAAATCTTTTAAGTCAAAACCATTGCCCACCAAGTTTTATTGAACCCCTTAAAAACCCAATAAAAATTACAACTGCATCAGGAGTTATACAGATCACTCATGACGCAATTATCCCAAAATCCAAATTAATTTTACCCTTAAATTCAGATACAAGTTTTAGAATTTATAAATTTCATGCATTTTTTGACGGAATTATAGGAAATAAAACATTGCGAACAAATAACGCAATAATAGATTATCAAAATAACTTTTTGTTAATGAACGGAAAAAAATTAAAGCTTTATTATGAAGGAGATAAAGAAGAACTTACAAACATAGAAACCATCCTACAATTACCCGAAATGCATACATTAGAAATATTAGGAACAGAAACCCAGCTAAGAACAGAGCACTTAAATGCAGAGGAAGCAAAAGCCATAAAAATTCTTATTCAAAATAATGAAGATATTTTTTATAAAAAAGGCGATGATTTAAGTTTCACTAACGAAATTAAGCATAAAATAGACACAGGACTATCTGGACCAATTTACTCAAGAACATATAGATACCCACATATACATATCGAAGAAGTAGAAAAACAAATGACAGAAATGCTAGAACAAGGCATAATTAGGCCAAGTAACTCACCATATAATGCACCAATATGGATAGTTCCAAAAAAAGAAGATAAAGTGGGTAACAAAGAATGGCGGATAGTCATCGACTATCGAAAATTAAACATAGTAACTAGAGAAGACAAATATCCAATCCCAAGAATTGACGAAGTTTTGGATAAATTAGGGCGAGCGAATTACTTTTCGACTTTGGATTTGACTAAGGGATTCTATCAAATTGAAATGGAACCGGAAGATAGGGAAAAGACCGCCTTTACTACACATAATGGACATTATGAATTTTTGAGAATGCCCTTTGGCTTAAGGAACGCACCAGCCACCTTTCAACGCATGATGAATAACGTTTTAAGGCGGCATGTTAATAAAATATGCGTCATTTACATGGACGACATATTAGTGTTTTCAAGCTCTCTTCAAGAACACTTGGGAAACTTGGAAAAAATATTTAACACATTAAGACAAGCAAATTTAAAAGTTAGTTTGAATAAAAGCGACTTTTTGAAGAAAGAAACGGAGTTTTTGGGACATGTCGTGACCAGAGACGGAATTAAACCAAACCCAGAAAAGGTTAATGGAATTAAAAGACAACTTATTCCAAGGACCCTTAAAGAAATTCAAAGTTTCTTGGGACTTAGCGGATATTACAGGAAATTTATTCCCGATTATGCTAAAATAGCTAAACCAATGACGTTGAGACTTAAAAAAGACGGTAAAATAAATATAAACGATAAGGATTACAGGGAATCTTTTGAAAAACTTAAGAATATATTAATGTCAGATATGGTTTTGAAATACCCAAATTTCGAAGAACAATTTCTTCTAACCACAGATGCAAGTAACTATGCTTTGGGAGCGGTACTTTCACAGAACAAAGGACCAATTGCTTTCGTATCAAGAACTCTGAATAAACATGAAATTAACTACTCTACCACTGAAAAAGAATTACTCGCAATAGTATGGGCCGTTAAACAATTTAGACATTACCTTTATGGAAGAAGATTTAAATTAAAAACTGACCATAAACCATTAATATGGTTATCAACATTAAAAGAACCAAATTCTAAACTAATACGTTGGAAAATCAAACTCAATGAATATGAATTTGATATAGAACATGTAATAGGTAAAGAAAATAAAGTAGCAGATGCATTGTCAAGAATAAGAGAAATTAATGTTTTTGACGGTGAAACAGAAATTTTTAAATGTGACCAATGTAGCAAAAGTTATAAAAAACGAAATTCATATTACAAGCATTTGAAAACTCATACTCGAGTTAAAATCACTTGCGAAATATGTCAGAAAATATTAGCAGATGTAAATGATATAAGAAACCATTTAGCTACCCGACATAGTAAAAATAAAAAAGAAATACAGGAATATGTGAAAAATCATTATAAAAAATTAAATATTATTGAAACAAGAACAGAAAGTCATGAAAATATTGAATTAAGAAGTCAATCCCCTGTACCAACTTTACATTCAGCCGACGAAGACGGTGTTGATTACTTCCAAATAACTAAAAAACCATTACAATCCTTTTGTACTCAGGTAATTTTAAGTAGAACAAAAGAGAATTTTAACAAAGTTGAAGAAACTATTTTTGGAAAAATTAGAATAACATATAAATACACAGAGTGTACTAATGAAATAATATTGCAAATATTATCAGAATTGGCTGAGTATAATGACATAGGTATATATTGTGAAAATAAAGAAGATTTGTTAAAAATACAAAACCAATACAGAGATTTGAGAGAAAATCCAAATAATCTTAAAGAGTTAAAAATGACTTTAACTACAAGCATGAAAAAAGATATAAAATATGAAGAATTGTTAGAAACAATGGCAAGGCATCACAGATTTGAAAACAATCACCCAGGCATTGAAAAAACTTACCTTGAGCTAGGGAAAATATATTATTATCCAAATATTAAAAAAGAAATTACTAAATTTATAAATAATTGTAATATTTGTAATTTTAAAATAGAAAGAAGACCAATTAAATTACCCTTTGAAAAAACTGAAACCCCTGAGGGACCTCACGAGCATTACACAAGGGAACAATGGTTCTGTTGATTAAGAACTGAATATTGTTTTTAAGGTTATTTGGGACGCTGAATCCAAATCTGCCCTTGGTTTTTTTCTATCAGCTCGACTTTTCGAGATATACCGTTATGTTCAAAATTAAGGCACTTCCGCTACATATATTGGAATAACTTGAAAACGGTTCACCATATTAAATTAAAAAAAAAATCCGAAACTCGCAAACAATATTCTCTTAAAGCCGTGCTTACTTTGTTTTTAAATTTTCCAAGTGGTTTTAGAGATATCGTTCAAGTTTTGAAAAAAAAATTAAAATTTTTAAAAAAAAAACATTTTTTTTGTTCTTTAAAAATTCCTAAAAAATAAAAATGGGACAAAAATCACAGTTTTGGTCTACAAACAGTTAGTTAAATATATTTCGAATAAAATGAGCTTTATTTCATTGCAATCGGTGCACAACTTTTGATTTTGTTCACGATTTACTGAATTGATATAAATCGCGATTTCCATACAAAAATAACATTTTCTAATGTGTAAGTGTTTGTATGTAATAAGTTAGTTTTTTATGATTCTAAGAATTAAAAAAATTAAGTAATAAAAAAAGATTATTTCATTTTTATGGTTGCGGTAGCAAACTCATAACGCCTATAAATTTTATTGTCCCTTTATGACACCTAGTCAGTTCACAGTCAATTAAAGAGAAAAAAGAAAAGTCCACTTGATTTTATTGATGTGTGGTTTACCGTTGGTAACGGATGATTTTTTAAAGGAATTCCCCTGAACACATGTGTTCATTCATAAGTGACTGTCAATAAAATTGTGGATATAATTTTTTTTGGTACTTCAGTAAAAAACTACTAAGTATTTTTATGGGTCCATTCAACCAATTTTTCTCATTCAACAAGTGTTTACGAAAGCGAAAATATATCGACAAAAAATATAAATCATTTTACATTGAACATTTAATCAGTCAACACAAAAAAGTTCAATTTTGTTCCCGTGTGTTATTTATTGAAAATTGTGTTACTTTGATATATACTTCAAAATTGTGCAATGGCTACGTCAAGAAACACCTGTAAAATCAATCCCAACTATTTTTGTAACATATGTGGCGAATACACGTTTATAAAAAATAGAAAAAGTGTGTCAGATTTTATTAAAAAAATTTATTTTGACTACTTCGGATTTACCATGGAAAACCCGTGACAAGTACTGGATTCCTAATACTGTATGTAAAAACTGTGTAGAGTATTTAAGGTTATTGGCAAACAAGCGACGGACCCACTTCAAGTATAAAACACCAATGATCTGGCGGGAACCTTCGAATCATTATGATGATTGTTATTTTTGCGCTGTCAACATAACAGGCATTAATAAAACAAACCGGTCTAAATGGATTTATCCTAAATTGGGTTCGTTGCCCATTGCACATTCAACTAAAGCTAAAGAAGAATATTCTACAATTGCCTCAGTTATAAATAAAATAAAGTACAACGAACACCGCTGGCTAATTTGTGTGGATCTAAGAATGGTGAATTTTCTTCTAGGCCAACAAGGTGGCTACACAAAATATCCGTGTTTCATTTGTTTATGGGATAGCAGAGCCAGATCTGAACACTGGAGTAAGAAAGACTGGCCTTCGAGGGAAGCTATGGTTCCAGGAAACCACAATATAGTTAATCAACCACTTGTGCCCAGGGATCGCATAATACTGCCACCTCTCCATATCAAGCTAGGACTTATGAAACAATTTGTCAAAGCTCTCAACAAGGACGGTGATTGTTTTAGATATATCAGTAAAAAGTTCAACAATTTGAGTTCGGAGAAACTGAAAGCTGGCATTTTTGATGGCCCTCAAATCAAAAAATTAATCAATGATGAAAATTTTAGTAATTCCATGACAGATATTGAAAGAAATGCTTGGAATGAATTTGTTTGGATAGTGCGCAATTTCCTGGGAAACAAAAAGGGTGAGCACTATTCGGACCACGTGGATAACATGTTGTCACATTTCAAGCAGCTTGGTTGTAATATGAGCATTAAGGTGCACTACCTACACAGTCATTTGGATTGTTTCCCTGAAAATCTTGGAGACTTCAGTGAAGAACAAGGTGAACGTTTCCATCAAGATATCCGCACTATAGAGGAGTGGTACCAGGGTCACTGGGATAAGCATATGATGGCGGACTATTGCTGGAGCATTAAAACAAATCCCTCTAAACAAGGTTATTTAAGAAAATCTTATAAAAGAAAATTTTTCGATGAGTTGTAATTACATTGTAATATTTGTGTATTAAAATTTTTTATTTTTCTTTAAAATTCTCTTTTTGTGTTAAATTAAAAAGTATAGCTGACCATAAAAATGAAATAATCTTTTTTTATTACTTAATTTTTTTAATTCTTAGAATCATAAAAAACTAACTTATTACATACAAACACTTACACATTAGAAAATGTTATTTTTGTATGGAAATCGCGATTTATATCAATTCAGTAAATCGTGAACAAAATCAAAAGTTGTGCACCGATTGCAATGAAATAAAGCTCATTTTATTCGAAATATATTTAGCTAACTGTTTGTAGACCAAAACTGTGATTTTTGTCCCATTTTTATTTTTTAGGAATTTTTAAAGAACAAAAAAAATGTTTTTTTTTTAAAAATTTTAATTTTTTTTCAGAACTTGAACGATATCTCTAAAACTACTTGGAAAATTTAAAAACAAAGTAAGCACGGCTTTAAGAGAATATTGTTTGCGAGTTTCGGATTTTTTTTTTAATTTAATATGGTGAACCGTTTTCAAGTTATTCCAATATATGTAGCGGAAGTGCCTTAATTTTGAACATAACGGTATATCTCGAAAAGTCGAGCTGATAGAAAAAAACCAAGTGCAGATTTGAAATCAGCGACCTCAAATTAGTAAAAATTTGCTATAAATTTCAAATCAACACAAAAAAAGTTCAATTTTGTTCCCTTGTGTTATCATACAGACATATGGTATTTTAACCGAGATACAAAATACATCACAATAATAGACAAATTTAGTAAATACGCTATGGTGGAACCTATTTTAGACAGAACAACTCTTCAAATAATAAAATCTTATACGAAATTATTTTCTATTATGAAAAAACCTAAACAGCTAACTTTGGATAATGAACCATCATTTAAAAATGAGTTATTCAAAGACTTTTTAGACAAAAAAGATATACATTACCACTTTACTACTCCATATCGTCACACAGGAAATTCGGACATAGAAAGGTTACACAGTTCACTTAATGAAAATATTAGGATTTTAAAGACTAGAGAACAAGAAAACGACATAGCCTATAATATTGACTTAGTCTACCAAGCCCTAGAAATTTATAATAATACCATACATTTAACAACTAAAGAAAAGCCAATAAATATTCAATTTAGGACAGATAACGACCTAAAAGAAATATTTGAAAATATTGAACTAAAAAAGATAAAAACCTTAGAATACAGAAATAAGGACAGAAAAGATAATGACATAAATGAAAAATATACTAAGTTGCAAAATCTAGACAAATTTACACCTAGAAATAAAAAAGTAAACGTTCAAAAAATAAGCGACAAGAAGTATATAAATAATTCAAACCAAAAGAAATATCATAAAGACCAATTTATTAAAAAGAAACATCTTTCCAGATCTTTGGAAGTCCTTACTGGCAATATTGGCGATGATATCACCTAATTTATGTCAAAAACTAATCATTACAGACCTAAACATTGGAAATGGATACACAACATTACAATTAGGAGAAGTTAAGTTAATACAAAACTATTCTAAAATAATACACATATTTAACGTAAATTATTATAGAACATACATAGACACACTAGCAACCGAAATAATAGAAACCAAAGACCCTTACTTAATACATCAGTTAGAACACACAAAAACACTAATTACAGCATTAATTCCTAAAATTAGAAATAAAAGAGGACTAATAAATATATTTGGAACAGGACTAAAATACTTATACGGAACTATGGACGATAATGATCGCATAGAAATCGAAGAAAAACTTAAAATAACAACAGAAAACAACCATAACATAATAGATGCTTCAAACAGACAAATTTCCATAAATACACATTTTGACGACCAATTAAAAAATCTTACCAATTTACAAAATGAACAGACTAAATTACTAATTAAATCTTATGGCTTAGTAAATAAAACAGCTAAAGCTTTAAGGCAAAATAACCTTAGATATGAACTTCAACATATTGAAAAAGCTATTGAACAAATAAGAGAACTACTTTTAGCCTCAAAACTTCGAACACTAACCAGAGATATATTAACTGACCAAGAAATAAATGACTTCGACATTACTTTAGAAAAACTTGAAAACATAGAAATGGACGTAGCCACTAAAGATTCAAAAATATTAATTATTATAAAAATACCTAATTTAAGTATAAATAAATATAAGAAAATTTATATTCAACCAATTCCTAACAAAGAAAATAAACAAATTGTTATCAAAGAAAATGAATATTTAGTCAACAAAAATGACATATTCTTATTAACTAATAAAGAAAAGGAGCTTGTAAAAATCGAAGACAAATGTATTGAAAACATAATGAAAAAAGATAAAATGATATGCAAATTTGAATCTAATACAAATATTATTATAAAAGAAGTTGAAAATAATGTTATAATTGCCATTAATGTAAATTTAGAAGTAAAACATAATTGCAACCAATTTCCACTTACTTTATCAGGACATTTTCTAATTTATATAGAAAATTGTAAAATTTACTTAAATCAATGGTACAATAAAAAAGAATACCAAAATGTTATAATAATACCAAATCCCATACGAGATATGGAGATAAGCAATCTTTCAGATTTAAACTTAACAGAATTACAATATGAACACATAAAAAATGTTAAATTTATTAAAGAATTAAAATATTCACAAAATGTACATAATTATACAACCTATTTTGTTATTACCATAATCATTATTATAATATCCATATATTTTTATTTTAAATGTAAAAGCAACAAAAATGAAACAAATATCTCTGTTAGCTTGCCTATGACTTCTTTGAAAGATAGGCAACCATCTACATCGGGGGATGTTATGACTATCAGTAAGCAGAGACTCCCGTTTGCATAATTGCATTTTTCATTTAATTAAACACTGTAAACATATGAAAGATTATGTTAATAATAATAAATCGAATATATTCATATTACAGTGACCACACCTTAACAGAACACATTAAATATTGTAAACAGACATATTCATATTACGGTGACTACATCAGAATACATTAAATATTGTAAACAAATAGTAATAAAAAAGCACAATATTCATATTACAATTAAATGCACATTAGTTAAGAAATAATGAAAAAATAAAGAATAGAATTCATTCCACCTTCAAATTGAACGGTCATTTTATTTTCTGTAAAACAGATACAATAAATATAAAAGAATAAATTGTTTTCTCAAACAAAAGATCCTTAGTTTTACTAAATAAAATTAAACAGGATTAAAATTATATATATGTATATATATATATATATATGTATATATATGTATATATATATATATATATGTATATATATGTATATATATATATATATATGTATATATATCTTCTGGATATATAAAGAGATAATCGTGTTAAATATTTGTTAAATAGTGTGGTTTTCTACTACTTGGAAGACATCAAAGTACTTGTTTTTGCAAAACATATAATATGTTTTGGGTTCTTCGAAAAATTTCCTATGTTATTCACAAGACCTTAGGATACTATATCAAATAGTTTAAAAATTATATTGCTCCATAAAAAATATCCTGAATTTATATCAGAAATAATCAAGATATCCTGTACCAGCTGTTTTTAGAACGGGTCATTGGTCCAACTTTTCTTACATCATCACTAGATATAGAAAATAAGCACAAACCAAATTAGGGTACTAACCCTATATCATACGCAAACAGTCAGACGAACGGACGGGTGAATGGATGGATGGACCGATGGACACGTAGAATAGATTTCGATTCTGATATTTTGAATTTAAGTTTTAGTCTTAAAAAATACAAATGTTTGGCTTGTGCAATTAAAAGATCATGTTATATTTTCAGGTATAACTCTTCCTCTCAGTTTCATCTATTATAATCACACTATAAATTCTATTTATTATTATATTTGCGTATCTATGATCCGAAATCGATTTCGGTGCTCACGTAATCTTATTTCAGCTCATTGTTCAACAGTTCTACAATATATGAAAAAAATTGAGAAATTTAATATGATAATAGAGCTGTATTACGATAACCATGTTTTACTTGATCTCGTTTACGAATTTGATTCAATGACAAAACGTCAAATAATTTCACTTTGCAGTGTTAGAGAATTAGAACCTTGTAGACTAATTATTAAAAAATGCAGTTAAGATTGATAGTGATCGCCGGAAAATTTAAAGTCCAAGGACAATTTTATTAAAAAATTTGAATTCAAAACTAATTAGAAATCATGCTCTGTATGAATTATAATGACCAATTGTGTAATTCAAATAGTGATGGCAATGAAAATTTAAAGGATGCATAAAATCTACGGCTATTGGTGCAAAGCATCCTAAATATGGCTTTAGATCATTTTAACGTTTCTTTTTCTTGTGTATTTACTTATAAAAGGTATGAAGGTTATGCCGATCAAATAACGACGATCTACAAATTTTAATTTCAAACAATTATCACAATATAGATTCTTAGAAATGACAAATTAAGTCCGCACACATAATATTTTTTAAAAAAGTTTATGAATTTCAATTGACTTTTGGTAATTTCTCAAGTTTTAATACTCACAATCACAAGAGATTAACATTGTAGACCTAAGTTTTTGTACTTAAATTACGAGAGTTTGTTAGCCAGCTAAATTTAAACAAAAGAAAGCACGCAGCTATTCGGCTTCTACCACCTCACTCGATTCAAAACTGTATCGCCGGAGAAAACTTTTGCATTTACTGCATATTCAGAAGTCTCATAGTAGAAAATTGATTGAACGCAGCGGTCGTTGAACAATATGACTCCATTTATGTGAGAAATGATTTCCAAGATACAATGAAGTATGAGACGTTGTCTGTCCATAATTCAGATCTCTTTTTGCGAATAAGTTCTCGCAAATGACAAATAACACTCAGATAATATAATAATATTCTTTGTTAAAAAAACCATTAATGTAAACGAAAGTCACGTAATACGTAAAATGATTTCGTTCTGGTAGTCACACGTAGAAAAAAATCATGTGACTCTGATCACAGGGGAGATGTGTAAACATCTAGTAATTAAAGATTATTTATGTAATTTTTTAAAATCAAACCGAAAGCGTCATCTATGTATCACTTACGAAAAACTGTTTCAGCTAATTCAACAACCCTTTTCTCTAAAACGTTAAAAATGTCCCAATATAAACGTATATAAGTGATACATAGATGACGCTTTTAAAAAAGTGGCATAAAAACATTTTTATATCATAATTTTTTCACCAATACAATCATAAGTCACACACCGATTTGTGTTGCAGCTCTCACCGATTTGTGTTACGCTGTTTTTGTGATTGTATTGTGAAATAGAAATTTACCCCCCTGCGCGTATAGATGTTTACACATCAAAAAGAATGATTCGAAATCGGTTACCATTAGAAATATTAACTAACGTGATAAGAATATTATAGTAAACTAGCTGTTTTTATCCGGTCTTGCCCGGGATCCAAAGGGCTTTGACTTGAAAAATGGTTCACTATGCTTACCAGGCGCTGAGTACTAAGTCCCCGATGAACCATTCGTCAAAAAAATTAACTTACTCCCAAAAAATTTATATGGGATTGGGGAATTTGTTCATGGTGAAAAAATTCTCTATGTTCACGTTCTTTGGGGGAACGAATTCATGTTTTATTTCAATTTAAAATTTTGTGATTTTTTAATTTAGAACTTTTTTTATAAGACGCTACAGCAAAAATACTTGAAAAATAAGCTGCGAAACCACCTCGAGTTTTTTTTTTTTTTTTTTGAATTTTACTTATTTTGTAAATATCAAATATAACGGAATCGTTTGCAAATTAAAGGAATCAGAACTTTTAAAAATTGAATTACTTTATTCAATAAGTGATCATCATTGAGCAGAGACGTCAAAGAAAAACGGAAAATGAATGCGACGTTTAAAATTGTGCCGCAATGTTGCTTTAAGCAACTGCTTATAGTATATGTATAGTAATTATTGCACATACGTAGATAACATTTATCATAAGACTTTCCAATGAGCTGTGTCCCGCGAGCAAGTCGCGTCCGCGCGTTTGGCAGCTACACCCGTGCTGCCGCGCAATTGTCGTCAATTTATTTTAATCCCAAAATATACTTTTCAGAACACTCCTATATTTTAGCTGAGCTGTGTTCGCGAGCGCGTCGGGTCCGCGGCCGCGCGCCGCCTCCGCGCGTTTGGCAGCCACACCAGTGCTGCCGCGCAGTTGTTGTCAACCTATTTTAATTGCCAAATATTATTTTTCAGATCATCAGATATTTGAGCGCAGCTGTGTTCCGCGAGCGTATCGCGTCGCGTCCGCGTGCCGCGCGGCGCTTCCACGCGTTTAGCAGCCACACCAGTGCTGCCGCGCAGTTGTTGTCAACCTAATTTAATTGCCAAATTTTATTTTTCAGATCATCTGATATTTGAGCGCAGCTGTGTTCCGCGAGTGCATCGCGTCGCGTCCGCGCGCCGCTCGCCACTTTCGCATATCGAAATTATGCTATTGAAAAGAATACAGATTTTAAATACGTTTATTGAGAGCAGTATGGAGATTTTGTTCATTTCTTTTGGGGACCTTTATTTAAAAATTTGGGGAATTTGTTCATTTTTTGGGGCATTTGTGCATTGGGGGCTAAGTGCTGAGTGCATGCTTACCACTACAACTTAGTATTGATTATTTTGAGTGTATTATGTCTAAAAGTTACGAATTTTAGTTATTCTAGAGCTTGGGGATATACAGCAATTCTGGTTTTTCCTTCTGGTGCATATACGAAAAGCTTGTGCTGGCTCCCAACTCTGGAGCAGGCGACAAATAATTGTCTATGAGAAAAACAGGGAGATTCTAAGTTGATACCGGTACCGTAAGAGATGATCCTCTTACGTACGTTATGTTAGGAACAACTTTTTGTACCATCTCTTGCAATGAAAAACCAACTTTCAAAAGTTTTCTCGTAGGGATATTACAGTCGTTTCAAGAGTTAGCTTGTCTTATCCGTTGGGCCTGAAGACATTGTTGAGCCGTTTACGGAGTTTCAGATTCCCTCGACTAAGCTTGGCTTAGCTGTTGGATTTCTAGACGCACTGGAGTAGATTCAGGCATTTCCGCTTCTCTTACAAAGCTTGGCTTGATCTTTGGGCTTCAAGATGTTATTGGGTTTGCTCAGGTGTTTCAGCGTTTCTCGACTCAGATTGTCTAACTCGTTGAGACTCGATACGAATTTCGGACTGATCAGGTTCTCTAGAGTTCTGTTTTGTTTAAGCCTTTTTGCATTTGAGGTAGTACGGCCTATATGCTATGCTTTCATGTGCAAGGCACAATTGCAAATAGTTCTTTTTCCATCCCTACAACTCATTTATATAGTGAAAAAGATGAAATGGAAATATTTGTAATAGGTTGCTTTCCTATGTAGCCAAAAGGCAAGATGGAAATAAATGTAATATTTTGTTTTTCATTGTATTTAAAAAGGCGAGATGCAAATATTTATAATCGGAATAATCCTGCAGCGGTAGTCAACCTATGAAATAAATCTGCACTAATTTTGGGGTGTTGCAACTCAAATTGTAAAAAAGATAAGACGGGAAAATTTGTAATAGGTTGATTTAAAATCTTCATTTCATAATGGTGTAAATTCAAGAGTAGTAAGTAAAGAGATTAATGTACAAAATTTTTAAGAAGTCCAAAATTAAAATATGTGAACAAACACTAAAAGCGTATATAGAAAATTAAAAAAAGTGGGCGTGGCCGATAAAAGTATATGACGACCTTACCTGGGATTTGAGAATAATGTGCAGTAGATTCGAGCGAAACCCATAAAAAATTAAAAAAGTGGTCGCAAAAGTAGGCGTGGCCGATAAGAAGCATATGGTGAGTTTCCCTGTGGCACAGAGATCGTGTGTACCAAATTTCAGAGGAAATTGTTAACAAATAAAAATTTGTATAGTGAACAAATATATATAAAGCAGAAAATGAATTGTATATATAAAGTGGGATTAAAAGTAGGCGTGGTCGATAAGAAGCATACGGTGACCTTAGATAAAGTACAGGGATCGTGTGTACCGAATCTCAAAGAAATCCGTTAACAAATAAAAATTTGTATAGCGAACAAATATACCAAAAAGCAGAAAATGAATTGTATATAAAAAGTGGGCGTTAAATTAGGCGCGGTCGATAAGAAGCACATGGTGACCTTAGCTGGAGTACAGGGATCGTGTCTACCGAATTTCAGAGAAATCCGTTAACAAATAAAAATTTGTATAGTGAACAAATATGAATAAAACAGAAAAGGAATTTTACATAAAAAGTGGGCGTAAAAGTAGGCGTGGCCGGTAAAAAGTATATGGCGACCTTTCCTGGGGTATAGAGATCAGGGAAATCCGTTGAAAAATAAAAATTTGTATAGCGGTCAAACAAATAAACAAACAAACAAACAGAAAATGAATTTTATATATATAGATCTTTAATATTTTGGATTTACTTAATAACAACCGTATAAAGACAATTCTTCTGAATGAAGATATTTGGAGTAGCAAAAATAGTTCCGCTTACCGATCAAAGTCTTTATAGAAATTATCCAACTATTTTATCAACGCAACTTAACATACCCAAGAATAACATGTTTCAATTCCAAATATAGAAATGCAACTATTGATTATATTATAACATATTTTAAACCGAAAATTTTTTATCATTTATTGTAGTAAATAATTGGTAAAAATTGTAGCAAAATTCATATTACTAATTTTTCCGGTATAACAAAGAAACACACACTGTTACTCTGTTTTCGTGTTTCTAACCGAAAGGATATTGCATGATTCAAATGCTGATGTAAAAATTATTAAAAGCACGAAGAAAAGATATCAATGACAATTTAATATTCGAAAAGCTGAAAAGGATTAGTAAAATAATTAAGTTGAGCCATCGAAGCTTAATGAAAAAGTCTTATGCTCAAAATTTAATTCAAGTCCGTGGTGATACTAAGAAAACATCTCCATGTTAACAATGAGCTAGGAAGAAATCCTCAAACTTCACAAGAAATTTTTTCACAGGATGGTAACCTCCTAACAACCTATAATGATAAAGTCATGGTTTTTAATCAGTTCTTCTTTGAATCAACTGAAAATCTATGTAGTGACATACCTCGTTATTCAAATAATAATATTAATAATTTTGGAACGTTAACCCCTTGTGTGTGTGTGTGATATTTTAGATAGAAGATATTTAAGATGGAATATCTACAAATAACAGTTCTGGTTATGATAAGATAACACCTAAAATGATGCTGTGTAAAATAGCCAAACTTTCAGAAATATTATCAAATTTGTTTAGGAAGATGATTGAACGTGGTGAATACCCTGATGTTTTGAAAATTCATAAAATTGTACCAATGTTAAAAGTAGTCGGCTCAACAAATGTTTATCAATTACAGATAAGATACTTGAGAGAATTATTTTTAATCAGTTATCTGAATATTTGGATTTGGATTTTGGAATCAAAATTTTATTTGAACGTCAATTTGGATTCTGTAAAGATTCTGGGACTGATGAAGCGGTTGTCAATATTGTTGACTACATATGTGGAGGAATCGATGTGGGGTTTAAAGGTGTAGCTGGAGTTGTCTTTGACTTGACAAAAGCTTTTGACATTGTTGATCATAGCATTTTAATTAAAAAGCTAGCATTAATTGGTGTAACAAATAGTTCCAATAAGATTATTTAACAAATAGGAAGCACTTTGTACAGATCGGAGAAGCTAAAAGATTATTGTTACCTGTTAAATGTGGAGTACCAAGGTAGTGTACTTTTTATAATTAACATTGGAAACATAAGTTTAATGGAAAAATATTCATGTTTGCGGATGATATTTGCACGCTTTATCATTACAATCACAATCAGGTGTTAAAAACTCAAGTAGAGTATGAATCAGCTATATTAGCGGAATATATCAAGCTTAACAGGCTGATTTTAAATGCACAAAAGTCGTAAGTTTATTAAATTCAGACCATACACTTTAACCCATTTAGGCCCAGACGGTTAGTTTTCTACCCCTGAACTAAAACCGAGATTTCTGCGAAATTAGACACAGTAAAAAGTACTGGTTGATACTTTGTAAATATTTAGAAAGATTTCTGTGATTTACTATCAACCACTCCCCTATGAACAGCCGAGCTCCCACCACCCCCTCATAAAACAATAAACTCCCCAAAAGGACATGTTTTGAATTGAATATTACAATTGTGATATCACTTCAGTTTGATAAATTGTCTGTAGTACAATACTGCAAAAGGTTTGTTCTATGCAAATATAAATAGATTTATACAGTATACTATTGACATAACGGTGCTTTCTTGCGTTGAAATTGCATGGGTAGTTTTCTACACACATGGGCATACTGCAGTAAATAATTAATGCAGTAAAAAAGCAGTAAGCAGTAAAATTTTACTACTTACTGAAAAAAATTGCAGTATTCAGTAAAATTTTACTGCTTACTGAAAATTTTGCAGTATTCAGTAAAATTATACTGAATACTGAAAAAAAAACAGTAACCAGTAAATTTTTACTGAAAATTAAATTTTTTTACAGTATTTTACTGATAATGAAATTTTGTTGCAGTATTTTACTGATAATGAAATTTTTTTGCATTATTTTACTGGTTACTGAAAAAAATACCAGTAACCAGTAAATGTTTAAATACTGTAGCGTGAGTCTTATAGAGTTATTATAAGTCGAAGCAACCAAAAATACACACTTTGCTTAAATTAGAATAAAAACAAATTGCAATAACACAAAACATAAGTAATCGAAACACTTCGCTCAAACAAACGCATCTGCACTGCTGCTAATAATAGAGTGAAAACTTGAAAAAAAGAATACTTAGTAGGCTGAAATTAATAAGTGTTTTTTAAACTACAAACTTAAATTACAATATCAAACAAATTGGAATAACACAAAACATAAGTAATCGAAACACTTCGCTTAAACATACGCATCTGCACTGCTGCTAATAATAAAGTGAAAACTTCAAAAAAAAAAAAAAAAAAAAACTAAGTAGGGTCAAATTAATAAGTGTTTTTTTAACTACAAACTTCAACAATTTTATTTAAAGAAAAAATATGAGTGAAGAATATTTGGATAGCGACGATTCTATTAAAGATCCAGATTTTGTTTGTGAACAAAATCATCCAAGATGTTCCAAAGATCGGGACAATTATGTTTTGGAACAAAACGACTCAAGTGATATAAGTGAAATATCGAGTAGCACACCCGAGTTGGTGAGACATGAAGAACTGATTGGTGTAAATAAGGTTCTCTTTAGTGAAAAATATTTCAAAATTGTTGAGAAGGTAATGGAAAAACATGTTATTATTTGTCATTTAATACTTTACAAATTAATTGAAATGTAGCTTAACAAAACTCTCCATCAAAAAACAATGTGTGGCTTGATTGCTGTTTGCGAAGTTTGCGGTAAAAAAGTAAAAGGATCGCTGCGTATTAGTTCCAATTTCATCAAACATTTAAAAAAGGAACATCCACAAAAATTTAGTGCCTTTAAGTTAGAAAAGGAAGACAGCAAGCAGAGTACAGGACGCAAATGCTCTTTCAATCGTGATATCTTGAATTTCATTTGCAACACAACGTCTCCCTTGTCCATTGTCACTGACCCAAGCTTTAAAAAACTATTTCCCGGCAAAAGCATTCCGAGTAGGCGTTCAATTACCAGGTTACTTGTGGAGAGTCTAAATAAAAGTATCGAAAAGCTTGATTTTGAGCTGAGTAAGACCGAATACGTCTGCGTAACAGCCGATTTGTGGTCAAGTGGAAAGAGATCATTTTTTGGATACACTTGCCATTGGTTAGATGCTGAAAATTTCGAAAGGAAGTCTGCAGCACTAGCTTGTCGTCGGTTTAAAGGAACTCATTCTTTTGATCGGGTGACGAAGATGATATGCAATATAAACATGCAATATAAACTTCCACTTGAAAAAATCGTTTATACAATCACTGACAATGGATCAAACTTCATTAAGGCATTTAAAGAGTTTGGAGTTGAAATAAGTAAGTGATATAGTATAGCAGATATACCTATTTCTTTTTAATGTAACGTTTTCTATTGATGATTTTCATTGATTTAGGACCTATAAATGAACATGAGAGTGATGAGGAATCTGACTCCGATTCTAATGACTCGATTGATGCTTCAGCTCCTCAGTTTCAATCTATAACTCCACGACTGTCGAAGCATTTTCCTTGTGCGAGCCACACTTTAAATCTTCTGGCTACAACCGATTTCAATAAAATAATTAATTCTTCAACCCAGGATATTAGAGATATTCATAAAAGATGTTTCAACAGGTAAAATATGACTATTTCAACTGCATACTTTCTACATCTATTTTTCATTTGTATAGCTGTACACAGATTTGGAACAAGTGCAACAGACCAAAATCTGCGGAAGTAATCAATGCAGTACTAAACACGAATATATTAACTCCATGCATTACAAGATGGAACTCTCTTTATGATTCCGTAACGAAGTTGCTCCAACACACGTCAAATTTAGCCGATTTATGTTATCGTCTGCAAATTCCCACCATCCTTACTGATGATATCGAGTATTTGCAGGAGTACACAAAGCTTATGAGACCTATAGCAGAAGCGATTGATTTTCTTCAGGCAGAAAAGTCCATGTATTTTGGTTACTTCATACCTACTATAGTGACTCTAAGAATAAAAATGCGTCGTTTGGAGCCCGCAAGCTTTAAGTATTTATCCGAAGTGAGCGAACAAATGCAAAAAGCATTGGTTAAAAGATTTGACAAATATTTTAAGATGCAGCCTGAAGCTTGGGATGCTGTTATAGCGGCAATATCTTTACCTTCTATAAAATTAAGATTTTTAAAAGCCCTTTTAGAAACAGCAACAACGCAAACAGAAGAAACAGTGAAGACAATGTTCAACACTTATGTGGTGAAGTATGGCAAATTAGCTGATGTCGAAACTCGCACTTTGCCTCAAACAGCGCAAAAAACATTCCTTGATTTCGGGGAAGAAAGTAATGGTAAGTTTTTAAACTTTATTTTCAATTAAATATTCGTATTATTACATGTGTTTGTATATCTACTTCAATAGATGTTAGCATACAGTGTGCTGCTCCTGACTCTGAAAATTACCTTCAGGAAACAGTTTTATACCTGGTCGAACGAGACACAACGACAAATAGCCTTAACAATCATCCAGCAGTTAAAAACGTATTTCTGAAATATAATACCCCCTTACCATCATCAGCACCTGTAGAACGGTTGTTTTCATTTGCCGGGATTGTGAATCGTTCCAGAAGACAAAAACTCAACGATGAAAATTTTGAAATCCTTGTATTAAGAAAAGCCAACAGCGTATACAATAACTAATACATGGTTGTAAACCACCTAAATTAATATTATTTTGCTGTTAATAAAAGAAAATACAGTGTTTTTAACACAAATAACTTTTTACGGTTCCTAAGAAGTTGTCGAATATACAAAAATGAGTAATAACTTTACGTAGTGTAAATCTTTACTTCCCTGATGGGAATGTATTAAATTTACAGTTCCAGTAAACATTTCAGGATTCCCCAGGAAATAGTGAGACCACATCTAACGAGAACATCACTTCATCGTCTTCAGTATACTGCTCTTTCACCATTTCTTTGAATTGTGCCGAATTTTTCACATTGTATATAGATCCTTCCGTGATCTTCGTTAAAATGTTAGTTATATACTTACACAGATTCATTGAAGGTGCATCGACCGAGGGGCATATAGGCCTTAGAGGAAACCCCTCTTTATGAATTTTAGGCAGTCCATATATAAAATTGTACTGAATACTGGAATTTTTTCAGTAACCAGTAAAATAATGCAAAAAATTTCATTATCAGTAAAATACTGCAACAAAATTTCATTATCAGTAAAATACTGTAAAAAAATTTAATTTTCAGTAAAAATTTACTGGTTACTGTTTTTTTTTCAGTATTCAGTATAATTTTACTGAATACTGCAAAATTTTTCAGTAAGCAGTAAAATTTTACTGAAATGTAAATTACAAAATATGTATAGATTTAATTCTGGGTCAAGTCGTTTCAAAACGGAAACACCTTGAATAGCATCTCCATTTAAGATTTAAGTTTTAATTACGGCTATACTTTAAACCTATATTATATGTTTCAGCTATAGATAAATGTCAATAAAATTATTTAGTTGATTGCTGTGTTAAATTTTTTCCGTTGAAATTTCAGCACTAATACATTTTTATATATAGAAATAACCAATGCTGTAATAATATTCGTTTCCTTGTGTAATATCTTTTCGAGTTTTATTTTTATATTTCTTGACAATTTCTTGTTTTAAAAATGACGATCTTGGCGATTTAGTTTCCAAAATTGTAGATTTTCAGAAGATTTTATTAGCAGCACTGGTCGGTAACATAGAAGAGAGAAAATTGTGTGTGGGTTTGTATAAAATGATAAAGATTAAATTTTGTTTGTGTATTTCGCATAGCTTTGTAGGGAGTGTTATGTGTATTATTTCAGCGTTACAGAATCAGTCAGTCAGTCAGTGAGTCAGGGATCAGCGTAAATATATATAAGATATCACATGGTTTTGGTCAGTGCGGTTCAGTTCTGTTTGTTTACTGCATCGTTGATATAAGTTTTTCGATTATGTTTGATTTGCGTTAAATATTGGTAAGTAAGCATACATGTTATTTGGTAAGTATACATTTTATAGAAAATGATGCGACACAAATTTTTAAAAATGGATGAAATTATGGGAATCTTGAATTCATCGGACGAAGAAGATGAAGTCACTACAGCTGTTCACAGATCAACAGAGGTTAATGTTGTATACATTCCACCAGAAGTAGATGAGACAAGTGACACTGAATAAATTAACGATGAAATTATCGAATTTAACGAGCCACTTAAAATGGATATCGCTGGGTCGGTCGAATTAGAATACGAAGTCGTCGAAAATTACCCTGAAGATCAAGAAGAAACTGAAAGAAGCCTCGAACCACCTCCAAAAAAAATTAAATCACAAGCTGAATATGGCCCAGCTTCTTGGCGTAAGCGTCCCTTTAAATATTCCAAAGAACCAGCTAACGTTGAAGCTACAAAAATCGAGGGCATTGTACAAGAATTAGGTAAATATTATTAGAATTAATAATAAAATTATGTCCATAAATCGTTCTCTTGTTGTAGGTGGAAAATCACCTGCTGAGCTCTTTGCCCTTTTCTTAGATGAAGACTTGTGTACAATGATTATTGAGCTCAGTGACAAATAGTTACGCTGGTCAGCAAAATGCAAGCCTTGGACTCCAACAATATGAATTGAAGCGATTCATCGGTATTTTATTTTTAAGTGGTTACCATGTCTTTCCGCAATGGAAGTTATATTGGTCACTTCAACCAGACTTGGAAGTCCCGATTGTTCGCAATTCGCTACCTCGATCGAGATTTGAGGCAATCAAGAGGTTCATCCATTTGTCGCAAAATGTTCATCCGTGGCAAACATATTCGATTTGGGTTTAAAGCTTGGTGCTTGTGCTCATCAAGTGGATAATTGTATCAGTCCATACTATATGGAGGAGCAGCAACTCCACACGAAAAAACCATTGGACTTGGAGCGGATGTTGTTCTCAAACTATTGGAGAATATTTCATCACCATCGTCTCACAGAATATTCTTCGATAACTTTTTCACTTCTCTTCATCTCATGTGCCTACTAAGTGATCGTGGATTCTTTGCGAAATAGAACTGGACAAGCCATGCTGCCTGAAAATATAAAAAAGGCGAATATGCAGCAATGTATGATCATGACAAGGAGCTCGTTGTAATAAGATGGATAGATAATGCAGCTGTTACGATGTTATCAAATCATTCATCAATAGAACCACTCGCTACAGCAAAGCAGTTTGACCGCAAGCAAAAAAAGCATATAAACATAAACGTTCCCCGAATGACAAAGGAGTATAATAAAGGTAAGGATACAAAATAATCGATGTATGTATATCTCAAGAACCTACTATCAGTTCCTATTTTTTTTTCGCCCTCTCTCATAGGTATGGGGGGTGTTGACCTCCATGATAATGCTTTGGGTAATTATCGTATTGGCATACGGGGGAAAAAATGGTGGTGTCCTCTTTTTACAAATACCCTTTCCAACATGATGGTTAATGCATGGAAACTGCATTGCTTGGTTGCAAAAACTGATAAAAGTAATATAATGCCACAACTGGAATTCAAATGCCAAATCACTCGAGCTCTTTTATCATCGGAGAAGACTGACCAGGATTTGAATAATGTTCCTGGTACTAGCAATGCTTCTAGACATAGCGATGCGGCTAATATCAATGATACTAAGCATTTTCCTGGCAAGCGTGGTGACGATGTACCACCCAGACGATGCAAATTATGTTCGTCAAAGACTCCCTTCATATGCGTCAAATGTAACGTAAATTTACACGCCAAATGTTTTGGTAAATATTATAAACATCAATAAAATATCTATTCTATTATATCTTTTTACTATTCACTGTATATAATAATAATTTTTCAATAAATCTTGATGATCTCTCTACTAAATTTGTTTTATTGTTATTATTAGTTTTACGCATATTATGTATATGCAACGGCCCAAGGGGTAGAAAACTACCCACGCCATATCTCGGAAACCAATTGAGATAACTCATAGATTTTTTTAATTTTTCTTAATGATGTCAAAAGGAGTTGGTAGTATTCCAAAAATCATGAAAAAATTCCAACGGGATCGGGTAGCGGGCCGAAATGGGTTAAGGAACTATGAACCAATTGCCCTTCATATTGCTGGTATGTTAGTCTAAGAATCAAATAAAATACAGTATTTCGGCAAGCTGGAATTGTCATATCGACTCCATTAAATCAAAAATATCATCAGCAATTGGTGTTTTATTTAAATTCAGACATAAATTATTAAAAATAAAACGATGAAGCTAATATTTGAGAGTTTGATACATAGCCACTTAACTTACATTCCTATGTTATAATGCTTCGCTGAAGAGCTTACAATCTGCGCAAAATAAGTCATTAAAGTTGGTTCATAATCTGCCAAGCAGATATCATACTTTAGACCTCTTTAAATAGCAAGCTATCAATACATACCTCTTAGAGGATTATTTAAAATGCATTTCAGTTTTAACAAAATGTTTTAATCTAACATCGAGTGACAAGACAAAGACAAAATTGTCGATATCTAGATCTCGCCTTGAATTATCAAAGGAGCGGAATACTACAATTTACCAATTCATTTAAAATCCATAGTACTTTTATCAACATTCAAAAATGAACTTAAACTATTTTTGCTTAACAATATCGAAACACTTCTGGCGTAATTTTTAATACAAATTTTTTGTAAAATTTTAAACTTGTAAAATTAATATTTGAATTCAAATAATAAATATTTTTTGTAAATAATTAATCAACACTAGTTGCCTATTAGAGTCTTTAATGACATTATTTGTAAAATAAAATAAAAAATAAATAAAATAAAAAAACCGAATTTTCGATTCCATTTTGTATAAATTATATACGGAAGCTGAAGGTATAGTTAAGTCGTACACTATCATTCGATACGTCAAAGGGAAAAAGATAGGATCAACACTCAGTCTAATATATGTAAAAGTTCTTTATTGTCATAATACAACAAATCAGTAAGTCCAGGCATTGATTTTAGCAACAATTACTGACTTGGCAACGCAAATTCACGCAAAAAGAGTAGTTCGTATGCCTGTGTAGGTGAATTAAATGTTTGCGAGGATGCACTAAACGATGAAGCTGGTCATCACATAATGATTAGCTTATCAATATTTTTAGTAAAATGATTAACCGCAAGGTTCCCCACACGAATAATATAAAATATTTCGTGGGGAACGAAGCCGACGAAATGTCTTTCGATTTCGTCTGTTTTGGAAAAAATCCTTGTTTCTTGAACTATTGAACTACTACTCTCTAGAAGAGAAAGTATGAGGTAGTTTTAAGTGCATTTAAAACAAAATGATGGAAAAAATTTGGTACATTTTCAATCGTCCAATCAATAATTATCTGCAGTGTCGACAAAATGATTGAAGATCACTTATGGTTGTAGTTTTTATTTTACTCTAAAATTAGACACCGCACGAATAAATAATGGTCAAAATATTTATATTAAATGTAATGAACTACCGGTTAATAAGAATTTGTTAAAACACTGTGTCATAATATGTCCAATACGGATATAAATTTTAAACATTATTTTAAAATATCAATCATCAAATATCAAAATATCAGCCCTCTTTCCGCATAAACCTTCCTAAATTTCGGTATATGCAAATTTTTTTTACCAACCATTTAAAAATTTTTATTTTTTTTAAGTGTACTTCACTAAAAATTTTGAAATTTATATATTTTTTTTAAGCAGGCAATAGCTTTTGTATTTAACCCATTTTTGTCTGAGGCAAATTTACAAATTTAATAATAATTTATAACTAATATCACGTATAATATTAAATTACTATATATTTCTTTAATAAATTGAAAAGATTATTTGCGAAGGATGTGTTAAAACAAATAGTATTTTTTCATATTTATTTGAATTTGTAAAATGTAATTTATTTATCTTAATCTATACTAATATTATAAAGAGGTAATGTGTGTTTGTTTGTTTGTTTGTTTGTTTGTTTGTAGGAGGTAATCTCCGTAACTACTCATCTGATCTTCCTGAAATTTTCACATAGTCTTACTGCGGATATGGGAAGTGCTATAGGCTATCATTTTTTTTAATATTTTTAGTGGGCGTGGCACCTCCCACACAAAGTAAATTTTTAATATCATATACATATCTTGAGTACTATGATAGGGAGAGCTTTAAAAATTTGTGTAAGGTCACCTATTGTTAATATTAGTAGCTACGCCGAAAGTGGGCGCGATTGGATAAGTGGGCGTGGCCACCCATACAAATAATAATTCAATATTATATATCTCGAGTACTGTGATAGAGAGAGCTTTTCAAATTTGTCTGAAGTCACCTATTATTAATGTGTGTTGTCGGACAAAAAATGGGCAGGATCGGACCAATAGGCGTGGCACCTGCCATACAAATTAAATATAAAATTCCATATATCTAGAGTACTATAATAGTAAGAGTTTTGGGACTTTGTGTGAGCTCATAAGTTATTCACGTGATTAATTAAACAAAAAATGGGCGTGATCGGAGCAGTGGGCGTGGCACAGCCCGCACAAAGTAAATATGTGATATCATATGACTGGTGTACTAAAAAAGGGAAGCTTTGACACTTTGCACGACACCACCAGATCTTAGTATGGGTAGTCGGACAAAAAATTGTCGGGTTCACACCAATAGGCGTGGCACTCCCCATGCAAAGTAACTATTTAATGTCATATATCTGGAGTACTGTAAAAGAGAGGACTTTGTGGCTTAGCGTCAGCCCATAAGTTCTTTGTGTGATTAGTCGAACAAATAAATGGGTGTGATCGAAGCACTGGGCGTAGCACCGCCCATGCAAAGTAAATATCTAATATCATATAACTGGTGTAATATAAAAGGGAAAGACTCTACATTTTGCATGAGTCCATCAGATATTAATGTGAGTAGTCCAATAAAAATTGGGTGGGATGGGATTAGTGGGCTTGGCACCTCCTATATAAAAAGTATGAAGTACTACGAAAGCGACAATCTTTTAACAAGTATATTAGTTATCAATGTGATTTGTCGTGGAAAATATATCGCTAAAATCAAAAATTGCCAAAAACGAAAATCGCGAAAAATAAAAAGCGGCAAAAAAAAATCTTCAAAATCAAAAACGAGCGAAATAAAAAATCGCTAAAAAGAAAAATTACCAAATGATATTCTAAGTTCAAGGCCAAGTTAAGTGTTGCCAAATCTAATATGGATAATCCATCTTCTTCTCATGGACAGCGACATGTACTTTGCTCCAAAGTAGGAACGACGAAAAATCTGATAATTGTTGTACCGAATGAAAAAAGAATAAACATTGTGTATCAGCATCAGCAAGCATTGAAATAAAAAATCTATACTAATAATCTATACTAACATAATATACAGGTAATATGTGTTTGTTTGTTTGTAGGAGGTAATCGCCGTAACTAATCATCTGATCTTCATGAAATTTTCACAGAGTCTTATTGCGGATATGGGAGTGCTACAGGCTGTAATTTTGTTTATCTATTTTTAGTGGGCGTGGCACCTCCCATACAAAGTAAATTTTTAATATCATATACTCTATATTAAGTACTATGATAGAGAAAGCTTCGCGGCGGGATTGGACAAATACGCGTGGCACTCCTACACAAACTTAAATGTGATATATCTGAATAAATGTATTAGTGAGAAACTTGGTACTTTGCGTGAGCCCTCTCATAACGATTCGTGGGGGGCAGGGGGAGGGTGTAGCGAAGCACACCGGGTTACATCTAGTATATAATAAAAACGTTGGTGCGTATGTTGGTACTCTAATAACTGTTGAACCACCAATGCTAGCGACTTCGTATTCATACCATATGTTCCTTTGGTTCTCCGATTTGCATAACTTTTTTTTGTACCCGATAGGTGGCGCTGGGGTCGAGATTTTCCCAAAAAATTTATTTACGGTCCAATTTAGCTCAAATTCGCAACATATATTATGTACATAAAGTTGCTGACAAAGTTTTTCACCTGTAGGTGGCGCTGGTGTTAAAATATTCAAGAAAACGTATATTTTTTTTCAGTCATATTCATAATATTATTAAATGCAATGTATTTAAGGATTTTCGAGGGAGTTCGTGCTTTACTTTTGCCCGACACTCGGTATTAAAATTTAGATTCAATATAAAATCCAGATGTTTTCTTCGGGCCAGCAACGCGGACCGTACTCAGCTAGTTTATTTATATAATTCCATTTCCTGTACAACAAGATAGAGTCTTATATTTAAAGCAGAGTTCAGAAAAAAACACACACTGAATAAAAAACTCGTACATATATGTAAACAAACATAACTTAGACCAACACATACATACATATTTTTATTTTCATATCAATTATGTTTGTTTTTAAATGTTCTTCGGTGCCATTCACAATCATGACTTGTGTTCGTTTTAATATTTCGTTATTTACACGAACATTTTTCTATCACGTACTTTTTGTTTCGATCACACATAAACCACACAGATTTGAGTGTTGCTTTATTTGAAGTTCGTGTTCTGGTACGTGTACTGAAAAAAAAACAGAACATGTACAATAAAATGGTTCGAGTTCAGTTATATTTTAAGTCGTGTTCTGGCTCGTGTACTAAGAAAAAACAGAACATGTACAATAAACAGCTTCGAGTTCAGTTATGTTTTAAATCATGTTCTGGCTCGTGTACTAAGAAAAAATAGAACATGTACAATAAACAGGTTCGAGTTCAGTTATATTTTAAATTCGTGTTCTGGCTCGTGTACTGCGAAAAATTGAAACATCAATTCGCGATCTAATACACCCGATAAAAACGACGACAATTGTTTCAACCAAATTTATTAAAAGTTTATTGACCCTTTTTATGACTTACGTTGCAAATTGTTTACAATTGTCAAATATTTTAAAATTTTATTGGCCATTTTTTTTGTGATTTACGTTGAAATTATTTACAATTGTTTTTATTGACTGGTTTTTATTTTAATAAAATATGGTAATAAAATACTTAAGACACAAAAACTATTTAGCATCATAAAAGTTTCACTTGTTGGTTGTTAGGTTTTTTTGCATTACCCACCCCTATTTTCGCAACCAATTAGTGTCATAGACGAAAAACCAAATTTTGCGGCATAAAAGACACACTTGTTGGTTGTTAGGATCTTTTGCAAACATTTTTTTTTTTTGGTAACAAATAACTTTAGACACAAACAAATTTTGCATCATAAAAAACACAATCACCTACCCTTAATTTGCGAACCAATTAGTGTCAATGCACAATCCTTTTCTCAATGATTTTTTGGGATTTTTTGCGTAAAAACACAATGAGTGTCAATTAAAAAAACCCAAAAAAAATATTTTCATATTTTATTGTCCCTTTTGTATGACTTACGTTACAATTGCTTGCAAGTGTTACAATTTCACGATATTGATTTTGAAATTATTCATTAAAAGTGGTTCAGTTTTCATTAGATCGTGATCTATAAGTGTACTGTGTTATTGTGTAAATTGCAAATATTTTGTGAAAATTAAAAAAATTGGAAAGCAATAACAGAAATAAGTTTTGCTATAAAAAATACGCAACTTTTAATAGCGAAACGAAAAAATGTACATGTCTGATTGAAACCTGCAAGAAAGATTTAAGTGCAGTGTGCAGTTTTTGTGTCTTAAGTATTTTATTACCATCTTTTATTAAAATAAAAACCAGTCAATAAAAACAATTGAAAATAATTTCAACGTAAATCACAAAAAAATGGCCAATAAAATTTTAAAATATTTGACATTTGTAAACAATTTGCAACGTAAGTCATAAAAAAGGGTCAATAAAATTTTAATAAATTTGGTTGAAACAATTGTCGTCGTTTTTATCGAGGTGTATTAGATCGAGAATTGATGTTTCAATTTTTCGCAGTACACGAGCCAGAACACGAATTTAAAATATAACTGAACTCGAACCTGTTTATTGTACATGTTCTATTTTTTCTTAGTACACGAGCCAGAACATGACTTAAAATATAACTGAACTCGAACCTGTTTATTGTACATGGTCTATTTTTTCTCAGTACATGAGCCAGAACACGACTTAAAATATAACTGAACTCGAACCTGTTTATTGTACATGTTCTATTTTTTCTCAGTACACGAGCCAGAACACGACTTAAAATATAACTGAACTCGAACCTGTTTATTGTACATGTTCTGTTTTTTCTTAGTACACGAGCCAGAACACGAACTTCAAATAAAGCAACACTCCAATATGTGTGGTTTATGTGTGATCGAAACAAAAAGTACGTGATACAAAAATGTTCGTCATGATTGTGTTGGGCACCGTCGAAAATTTAGAAACGCACATAATTGATATGAAAATAAACATATGTGTTGGCTGCTTTTGAACAGAACATTGTGTGTTTCATTGTGTATTTTCTGAACCTTGATTTAAAGTACAGGAACGTATTGCGTTACAAAGAAAACATTTTACAATATGATTAATTATATGACATAACATTAAAAAAGAAAAAAACTTCAAAAAAGTTAATTTCTTCGTATTTGCATTTATTTTAGTTTTTAAAAACGTCTTTTAAAATACTCGGAAATTTGGAGTCAAAATGTAAACCGATCTGAAAATATAACACTAAAATTTTAAAAGGATATAATGAATTATATGAATTTTATCTTATATATTAAAAGAATGTATGAATAAACTTTGCATTCAAGATTTTTTTCAATATTTTTCTTCTCTCAAACCTCTATAACTAGAGTTCTAATTAACGTAGGCTGTTGACGTAGGTCTAAGAACACTCAGTGGATCAAGCGTCTTCTTTTGAGCTATTAACTGCTTAAATTCGTTGGGTTTGAGGAAAGTTATGCGAGGAGAATCAACTTTACTTTTACTGTACGTTAACTTATCTTGGCATATTTTGGCATTACTGTACGTTAACTTCTCTTGGCAAATTGGTTGGGGTTGAGGAAAGTTATGCGTAGACAATCAACTTTACTTTTACTGTACGTTAACTTATCTTGGCATATTTTGGCATTACTGTACGTTAACTTCTCTTGGCAAATGTTGGTATTATATTATAAAAATTAATATAATATAATGCTGCGGAGCAAAACAGAACAGGTTTAAATATGTTAGTTGGAGTTTGGTTTACAACAAAACTTAAAACTACAGTATTGAATATTAAAAAACAATATTGAATTATATAAAAATAATATATATTTATAAATGGCATATAGAATCTCAAAAGCAAATAATAAGTATATAGTAGATATATATAATATAATTTGTTAACAGCAAGTTGGTATATACATATGTATATATTGTAAAAAATAAAAATTTTCAAAACGTATTGTTGGAAAATATATATTTTTTTGAAATGAGTCGTTGTTGATCCCGTTAATTGTATCAAACGTGCTGCATATATGTTCCTGGTTACTAGCCATTTCATAAAAATTGACACCGTAAATTTGCTTTGAGTAAGGTGAAATGTGATCGAAACTTCTGAGCCCGTAAACGTGCCTTGCGATATTTTTAAACGTTATATTTATCCTCGACTTACTTTTAGTATCGCAACTTGCAAATATTTCACATGCATATAGTAATTTTGGTATTGCAAAGCAAGCGTATATTAATTGTTAATATCAAATTGTTCGTAACATCGGATATGTTTTACCACAGGCAGATGCGACATGGTCCAAGCAGCTTTTTGCTCGTTCAACGATTTCGATTTGTTGATCATTTATATATATGTTTAAATTGTCTGAAATTTTTGTTAATCTGTTACGCACCAAAGTGCACTTGTTTTTTGTGGATGGAGACTCAGTGCATTTGCGGCTGCCCAATGAGTTCTAAGTCATCATTCAATTTTCTACTGCAGTCATCGATTTCTTTCCTCTTGCTGCTAATATATAACAACTGTACGTCATCAGCATATATTCTTATCTTGCGATGAATTAACTGTTTAGATAGCAAAAATTGAGAAAAGGAGGGGACCAAGGAACACCTCTTATCACAGGAAGGAACGTCGACGCAATTTTCCTAGTTTCTATGCATTGCGCACGATTTACTAGGTAAGAGGCGATAAGTGAAGTTGGTGTAAAGTGCATCATGTTCTTAAGCCTTTGTAGCAAAATTGTGTGATCCAACGTATCGAAAGCTTTTGAATGGTCTAACAGCACTAATATTACCACATGGCCACCATCAATTTCTTTACTTATATCTTCTGTCACATCAACTAGAGCTGTAATTCAGCTGTGTTTGGCACGAAAACCAGACTGGCGGTCAGTTAGCATGTTATTATCGTTTATATAGGACGTTATTTGACAATGAAGGAGCCGTTTAAATGCCTTCGAAAGATATGGTAATATAGCTATAGGTTGATATTCAGTTGCCGACTTTGGTACCGGTACGATCTTAGCTTGTTTCCATCGTTGGGGAAAAACGCTCACTGTAGTTATTTTGTTAAAAATGAAGGGGAGTAGCATTTTCTAGAAAAGTAGGGTGAATACCATTGACAGCTCTTAAGTACATTCAAGGGACTAACGCCGTTAAATGAAAAAAGGGTTTGTGGGGCATAATAAGGGGTATATGTAGTTGTCATAATATGAGTGATCAGCTTGAGTCATTGGAATATTAATAAAATTCTCGTTAATTTTATTAGGGTTTAATATGAAATTTTCTTCTACGCCCTTCCTCTTGCCAACCCTAATATCTCTAATAGTTTTCCATGTTTTTTTTTTAATCAATTATAAAGGGTGATTTTTTAAGAGCTATAGGAAAGTTTTCCAAAAAAAAAAAAACACATAAAATTCATAAAAATGCATGAAATCTTTATTTGAATCGATAGTACGGTCCATATAATTTAATGTTTGAAGATTATTCATGCAAATGTTGACCGTGACTGCGCCTCAAATGGTCCATCCCCTTAGTCCAATTTTGGCATACTCTTTCCAACATTTCGGCCGGTATCTCAAGAATAAATGTTTCAGTGTTGTCTTCCAATGCGTCAATTGAAGCGGGATTGTCTGTATAGACATGAGCTTTAACATAGCCCCACAAAAAATAGTCTAAAGGTGTTAAATCGCACGATCTAGGCGGCCAATTGACCGGTCCCGAACGTGAAATAAAATGTTCACCGAACTCGCCTCTCAATAAGTCCATTGTTGCGCGTGCTGTGTGGCATGTGGCACCGTCTTGTTGAATCCACATGTCATGCAAGTCAAGGTCTTGCATTTTGGGCAAAAAAAGTTGGATATCATCTCTCGGTAGCGCTCACCATTCACAGTTACGTTACGATTCGCATCATCTTTGAAGAAGTACGGTCCAATGATGCCACCAGCCCATAAACCGCACCAAACTGTGACTTTTTCTGGATGCATTGGTAGCTCTTCCAATGCTTCTGGCTGATATTCACTCCAAATCGACAATTCTGCTTATTTACATACCCATTGAGCCAAAAATGTGCTTCGTCGCTGAACACAATTTTTCGGTAAAAAAGTGGATCTTCGGCCAACTTTCCAAGAGCCCATTCACCAAAAATTCTACGTTGCGGTAGGTCGTTCGGCTTCAATTCTTGCACCAGCTGTATTTTGAAATGCTTCACTCCTAAATCCTTCCGCAAAATTTTCCACGTTGTTGAGTAACAGAGGTCCAATTACTGCGAACGGCGACGAATCGATAATTGATGGTCATCATTAACACTGGCCGATACAGCTGCGATATTTTCTTCAGTTCGCACTCTACGTAAGCGTGTTGCTGGTTTAATGTCCAACAATGTAAATTTGGTGCAAAATTTAGTCACAATAGCCCAAATAGCCGCTTCAGTGGGTCGCAAACTTTTTTTAGTTGAAAACTTTTCAGTATAGTATGTTGTCTTACCTTACCTTAAGCTTTTATTGACGATTTTTATGGTTGTGCAATAAAGTTCATGAACTGCTTTTATTTTAAACCGCTTCCATCGGAAAAAGGCTTTATCACAATTTTCTATAAGTTTTTTATTTCCGTTGTAAACCATGGTGTTTGTCGCTTACTTTTTGTCTTTACTTTGATCGGAGCAATAATATTATATAAAGCTGAGATATGGTGTTCCAAGAAGGACGGCTGGTCATCTACCGACAACATAAAGTATATCGAGTTCCAATAGATTTGGCAACACGCTTCCTCCAAGTGAGTAAAATTTGTGTTTTTAAAGTCTCTAAATTCTATTGTTTTGCTGGGAACTTGTAAAGGAATGTCATAAGTCATAAAGATTAAGTAGGTCTTGCTTAGAAAAACAAGGTGCAGACAGTTGGTCGTATATCTGTGTGTTTGCTTCATCAGAGACGAAGAATAAATCGAGTAATTAGTTGTTTGTGGTAGTGAAGTGTGTTGGTATATATGGGAGTAAGACCAAGAGATTTCATATTACTGACCATACTACAAATTCAATCAAATGCAAACAAGAGAAGTTTGATATTATATCAAAAGAATGAAGAGATTTATGAAAATTATAAAATCCATAAAGGGAAAATTAAAACGGTTGATTTGGCTTTATGAAAGAAGTCGAAATTTTAAATTATCAAATAGTAATGAGTATAATGAAACTTTTGATTTATCCACCAAAATGTTGACATCAAAATCTGAAACAAGTAGCTTTAAAGGTACCCTTTCTGAATAATTATGATTATAACGATCATTTACTACTACCGCAACTTTAGTAAATAACGTTAAAGTGAGTACCAAAAAAGCAGCCAAATTATGTAAAGAGCTGTCAGTTTCAGCCGTTAACAGTTCAACTCCATCACAATCACCAATACATAAGGCTGTCAAAAACTGAAAATTGGTACCTTAATTTCAATGAGGCAAGAAATAACGTAAGCCAATTTAATCCTTGATTATGGGAAATCGTTTAATGGTATCAAAGAAACTCCAGGAAAATCAAATTTGTGTTGGCCCATAAAAATGATAATTTGTGATACTACCAACGTCAATACTGGTCTAAAAAATTGAATTCCGACGTTACTACGAAGCTATGTCAGCGTTGTATTTTAGATCTTATATTAGGAAATGTAATGGACAAATCTAATAAATTTCACAAATTTGTGAATTTATTTCCGATTCCTGGTTAAACGTTTGGTTAGTAGATTAAACTTTCAACAAGAATAATTTTAAGTCTCTAAAACAATCACTGTCCAGTTTATCACGTGCCCAGGATGCTTAACAAAATATTGCCAACCAAAATACACCACGCATTTTAAGTCTCAAGTTCATTTCGTTTACTAAATACAGTGTTTTTGGATTATTTTGGGAAAAGAGGTTTATGCGGAAGATTTTTGTGTCTTAATGACCCAAGTGAAGTTTTTTCTTTAACATCACTGGCCATCTGACGCTCTTTTTCAAAAAACATTGAGTCTTTCTTAAACCAATCGAGATTTGAGCTGCTTGAGACAGGCAAATTTTTTATAATTATCCTTTTAAAATTTTAATCAAATCTTTGATTTCCTTGACGTATTTTTTAGCAGTAAATGTTTTTTTTTCGCCCGCGCGCTCTTTGTTTTCAGGGCTTTATCTACCTTCTTAGAACTGTTTATGCCACTTATAACCATTTATTATAACTAACAGATTCCAGCCCTCGAAATAATAGCGCAAATTCTAGGAAATTTTATTTTTTCATTAAATAAAGGCACTAAAAGTATGCTAATCAATTATAGCTAATTCACAAAGCAACACAAAAAACAAACTCATTTTTATTACAAACACATTAACAAATTTAATAAACACACACACACTGCAGGAAATGTCAATAGTGAAGCAGTACTGATTCACTATTGACTTTGTCACCGGTACTACTGACCAAGTGTGCCCCAGACAATGTAATTTTCTATAGACATTTAACATGTACGTGTCATTGCAAATCACTAGTGACATTGGAACTATTGATTAGGTAGTGACTAGGTAGTTCTCATGGGACCATATGCAGACTTTGGAACCAGATATTTTTGTACAAATTTGATTGTTCTTTCACTTTTCTTTTATAACTTCGTTTACTTATTATGTTTTTTTTATTTGATTTTTTATAAAATATATTTTAATTTACCTTTCATATTAAATTTTTCTATATCTTGTTTTAAAACTTTAGTTTTTCGTCCAACCATGTGTTTTTCAAACAAAACTATAGAAATCAAGAAGAAACAGAACTCCCAACTTCACTATGGAAATTTTTTTTACAGATAAAGTAAAGTAAATAGTGTAGACGCTCAGTTGACAATATCAACAAAATAGTAGACAAAAGTGGTGACTTGGGGACACTTGGCTCCAGGCTTCCTTCAGGGATTGTATAATTTTATGTATGTGTTAGTAGAAACTTTAAATTCAATTTACTCAAAATAAAGGAAAAAACTTAAAAATCTGTAATTCTGCAAAACGGCTAAAAAGAAATACCTTTCAAATAATATACGTTTGGTCAAAATCGGGATAAAACAGTAGAACAAAACATCAGTCACAAGAAATCGCCTAGCCTATTAATATTATAGATTATTAATCTTATTTTATTAAAAAACGGTTAAAAAACATGTAAAATTTCAGTGTTAGGATGAAACATTGAAACATTTCAAATTATTAAATTTCATAAATTCATATAATGTGGAACTGTATGTGAAATGTTTGTATCCATGTGTGTGCGTGTGATTTACTCCGTCACTTTTTCACTTTATTTGATTTTATGCAAACATTATTATAATGACATTTATTTTACACTCTTCACACATCATTACGATAATATCCTACTTCATCTACAACAACAAAATGATTTTATCTTTTACATCCTAAATAAATAGCATCCATATGTTTTTTTTATGAGTGGTAAAACATTTATTTCCTAACAAAAGAACAAATTCGTATTCATATGAAAAAATCTTTCATGTTTTATAGTACGAATCATATACAATTTTGATTTGACAATTTTACACGCATGTCGTTTTTGTGATGACGATATGATATATTATTGTAGTAAACGATTTGTGTTTTCATGGCTCTTACAAAACTCGTTACTTAGAGATATAGCTTCCATAGCTCATAAAAATTTATAAATGTATGTATTTGTATTATTGTAGTAAATGATTTGTATTTTTATTACTCTTAAAGAAATTACTTGCATGACTGATAAAAATGAAAACAATTTGTTTTTAAATTACATATGTAGATTAAAATTTCACATATGTACGGGTATATGCAACCAGTTTGAAAAATAATATTTTCAAATTTATTTGTAAATGTCTTTTAACTAACTGTGCTTACGTGAGCGTTAAATAGGATCCATTGTACTTTACTGGTGTTGTCACATGCACGCTGTAGTAATTTAAAGCCTTCTTTACTGTAACATTTTCCTGTCATCTTATTGTAAAAAATATTTATTTGATCGCGTTATTGAACAATTATTTTTAAGGCCTTTTAGCGAAATTATCGTCTTTTGTTTTCGGTAAAATTCAATTTTACAAGGAAGAGTAACAATGATATTTCTTTGCGTACCTCTCAATCGCTTGGCAGACAAGAGAATATTTAACCTTCTAGATTTAAAGAGTGTTGCCATGTGTGAGGAATCAATCATATATACATCGTTTGTAATGCCTATGGGCTAGTATGAGTATTTGAAGCTGCCTTTTGGTTTAACGAATTAGTTTTCTATATTTCAACGCTTTGGTAATCAATATTTTTGTGATCTGATACCGGAGTGCAGGAAAGGTATTACGAGCATATTGGGATTTTAAAACAAGTAAGAAAATTATAGCCGGTCTAGCCCGACTATCCGATACCCTATACCATGCGTTTAGAGACCCTTTCTCTTAGGCCCAACTAATTTGATATAGAAAATAAAATTGTGTGCAAATTTTTTAAGTCTTGGTAATATAATCATATACGGACACCACTACGTGATAAAAGACCAAAAAAAGACAAGTGTCTCCCTGTTCTGCCCCAAGTAATGCACTTTTTTATGGGCCCCCAAAGATTTGTGGCCTCGGTGTCATTTTTGCAAAAAAATTGATCACTTTCTCAGGCTCATATCTTGCGAACCGTTCGGAAATTTGATTTACTTTCTGAGGGAAAGTTGTAGCTCTTGTCATCAAGAACAAAGGCAAAAAAATTCGACGCATTGCTTGCAGAGGTAATATCAATTTTATTGACGCATTGTTTTGCATTCCTTTTTGATTTCCTTTCTAATTCATTTCAGGTATGTTGGTGGAGTCACAAGATCACCCTGTATGATGTTAATGAAGTATTTGAAGAAGAAAAAGCTGATGATGGAGGGCAGTCTGGAAGCAACGTGCCTGTGGACACAATAAGTCCTGAATCAGAGTCAGATTCGGACGATTCGGACGACGATTTGGTCTACACAATTCAATAGAGTGCGATTTGCAAATCCAGGGCGCTCAACATAATAAACATAATACGAATATTTTTTTATTATGTTTGTAATTGATAGCATAGTATCTCAATGTTGAAGTAAAGAAAAAAAATTAAATTAAAAAATTTTCCGGAAATTTTTCACTTTTGCGGTTACCTAAGCGCCTAAACGGTGTTAAGAATAATTCCTACGAAGCTTATATGTTCTAAATTTGTTTATTGAGATCTTAGGTACATTTTTATAGTTGATTGTTTCCTTGGATTTTGAACGGTTTGCTACCTATGGACCTGAAAAGGGGGGAAAAAAAGGTTAAAAAAAAGATTTTTTTAAAGTTTTTTACGATTTTGATCTTGAAGATGAAATTTTTTGATTATACCTTATACCACTATGTGGTTTGGGTATAATGACTTTGTGCTGCTGTTTGTAACTACCAAAAATCTTTGACCTAGACCCATCTTTTATTATACCGATTGACTAAGAATCACTTTCTGATTCGATTTAATGATGTCCGTCCGTCCGTCCGTCCGTCCGTCTGTGGTCTGTGGGTCCATGTAAAGCTTGTAATCAAACTGCAGGTCGCAAATATTAATATATTTTGATGAAATTCGGTATATAAGCTTTTGTCGGCCATGGGATGAACGCTGTTGAAACTGGTGAGAATCAGTCCATGTTCAGACCTAGCCCCCATACAAATGACCCCTATGAAATCGACTTAAATTGCCATAAGATCCAAATTATCATATAAATCTTAGTCAAATTGGGATTGTATGTGTTTATTACATCCATTAATCAGTAGTCCAAAAATGATCCCTATGGGGCGACTCTAAGTCATAGTCCCCAGATAGAGCTGCTTCCCGATCTTCACTTAAATCTATCAAAAAACAAAAATATTGCACTAATTCTTCTCAAATTTTGTTTGTATATATTTTTGCAAAATACAAGAGACCTTACCAAATATGGTGTGGATCGGTCTATTTTTGGGCCTAGTCCCCATATAGATATAACATCCGATATGAACTTTTTCATATCTGCAGCCAAAAAAATTATAAAAATCCCATTCAAATTTGGTTTATGCTTATTTTCTATATCCAGTTAGTTGGGCCTGAGAGATAGGGTCTCTAAACGCATGGTATAGGGTATCGTAGAGTCGGTCGGACCGACTATAATTTTCTTACTTGTTTTCTTTTATTTCTTTATAAAATTCTAAGTATTTTTATAATTATAAACCACGCTCAGAATACCTTGGACAGTGGAAATTTTCAACTTATTTCTTTAGTCCATTGTCCGCTAATCATGGAAAATATTCTTTCTACATTAGCATTTTGACCAGGTATTGCAAAAAAAATTGGCATATTTTTAATATTTCTGAATGCAACTGAACAGTATTTGTTTTAAAATATTCTGTCCATTTGAGACAGGTGCTCAAGTTTTTAAAATTTTGTAAATTATAGTTTTTTTCTACAAATACCTTTAAATTATAGAATTGGTCAAAACTTCTTACATCATCTACAATGACATTTTTGGTGGCAAGAGATGCTATCGTATTCTCAAATTCTTTCCATGTTGGAACTCTTTCTTATCTCATCCAAGTAATACTATCAAAATTTGATAGTTGACTAGTCCATAACTTTAAATATTCATACGATTTCTTATAGCAATTCATACAATTTAAATTGAATTTATCTATTTCTTTTTCTAATCCATTTTTAATATTTTCAGACAAAATAGATTTCACTTTCATTGGAAAAAATGATTCCTCATATCTATGATTCAATGTATTTGCTAATGAATTTGTTGTAGCCATTACTTCCATCACAGAATTTTGCTCAGCCTCTATTTCTGATATTTTTTCATGAAAAATATGCATTAATGATTCAGCAAATTCTAAATAAGCTTTGCTAAAATTATCATCAAAAAATGATTTTAAAATAAGAAAAGAGTTGTCAATTGATAAGAAGTAAGCTTTTAAATCAGGATAAACTTCCAACACTCTTTTGACATCGGGATAAACTGATAACCAGCGCGTTTTTGAATGTTCTAAAAGCGCTTTATACTAAATGTCCACAAATTCGCAAAAATGTTTCAAAGATTCTATCCTTATGGTATAAATAGAAAAAAAATTATAGAGTTTTAGAATTATGCATTCTAAATCAATTGTCATCGAATCAAATCCATGCTGTGCGGAATTATGCACAATATGATCAGGGTAACTAATCCCTATTAAATTTTTTTCTAATTTCGTTTTTAAAAGGCTGTAAACATTATTTTTCCCAGTTCTTTTCAAACCGCCAAAATTAGTGCTACAGTTGTCAGCAGAAAAAGCAACACATTTTTCGACAATATTGTATTTTTTTAAACACGTATTCAAATGATCACTAATTGTCTCTGCTGTTTCGTTTGGCAAAGAATATAAGTCAATCATTTTTGTCATTGTGCCATTATTTTTGTCAAAAAACTGAATGAGAACTGGAAACATTTTAATTGCCCCATGATTACTTCCATCTGTTGAGACTGATAAAAACGGTATTTGGGACAATGATAGCATTATATTTTCTATGCAATATGGAGCGATTACATTATTTGCAATACACCTTGTTTTTGTCTTTCCAGATAAAATCTTTTAGCTACTTCAGAATCATCAAACAATTTTGCCAGTAGTTTATTTGTACAAACAGTGGAGTTATAACTATAATGGTGTTTTAACGTGTGAAAAGCTAAAACTCCTTCGACAGAAGATACTTTGTGATCCAGAGATGAAAATTTTTTGTAAAAAAATCGCATATGGAAGTAGAACTAACTCCTATACGAATAGTACTTGTATGTCTTTTTGGAGGCAATATGTTTTTCCAAATCGTATTTGCCTTTATTTGCAACCGAAACTGTTGTATTACAAACCGTGCATATTGCCTCCGATTGAGAATTCGGTGTTGATTTAAAATATACAAATTTAGCTTGCAGTTCTTCCGTAAACAAACACTTTCGCTTGCTCATATTTCATCTAAAAATTAAAAAATTAAAAAAAATATAACTCTAACAATAATAACGTACTTACTTGCTTATTAACATGACAAACTATAGAAATTAATAATTATAGTATACTTTTCAAAACGTCAATACGTACGCCTGCCTTGTTTTTTAAATTTTTAATTTGTTTTTAAAATTCTGTACTGTAACGAGCTTTTTAAACTTATGTTAATGCAAAATTGAAAAAGAGAACAATTTGAATAGATATAGAAAAAGATAGAGAACAAAAAAAAGTGTTAAAAGAGACCTGTTGACAACACTATATGGGGATTATGTCTGAACATGCACCGATTTTCGCCAATTTCAACAGCGTTCATGCCATGGCTGATAGAAGCTTACATACCAAACTTCATCAAAATATGTTCACGACATGTACTTTGATTACAAGGCTTACATGGACACACAGATGGACAGACGGACATCGCTAAATCGATTCAGAAACTGATTCTGAGTCGATCGGTATAATAAAAGGTGGGTCTAGGTCAAATATTTTTGGTAGTTACAAACATCAGCACAAAGTCATTATATCCTGACCACATGGTATAAGGTATAAATAGTTTTTGAGAGAACAGATTGAAACTAAATAAATGTAAATTTATGGAATCGGAGATTAGATATTTAGCTTATACTATTTCTGGAAATGGGAATTGACCGGATGAGAGAAACATTGTGTCTGTGATTAATATTCCCATGCCAAGGAACATTGGGGATATTCAGAGCTTCCTGCGACTATGTTTATTTGGCGCAGGCGCAGCCTCTTTATAATTTAGTCAGGAAGAATTCTAATTTTCAATTTAGTGAAAGAGGGGCATGTTTCGAATTTTTGAACGGAATGCTGGTACAGGCACCCTCTCTGTCTATATACGAGCCAAGGGATAAGGGAGAATTACATTGCAATGTGAGTAGTCATAGATATGGCGCGATATTATTTCAGAAGAAAGAAGATAGGAAATATCATCCCATATTCAACTTTTCGAGGAGGGCTACTGATTCTGGATCAAAATATTATAGTTTTGAGCTTGAGACTTAGTCATTGCTCACGCTTTGCAAAGATTTATAGTATATTTACAAGGATTAAAATATAAGAATTAGAAAGAGATAAACCCTAGAATAGAAAGTTGGGCTTTGGAGAATTTTGATTATACCCTGGAACATAGAAAAGGGTACAAGACACAGCACGTTGATTCTCTAAGTAGAAATACGAATATTTTGGTACTAGAGGAAAATACTTTTGAGCAAAATTTGTCAATAGTCAGAACAGGGCTGAGAATATTAACACAATTAGACGACTACTGGAAAAGGAGGAAAGTGGTTTTTATGAGATGAGAAATGGCATTATCTACAGAAAATTAGGAGATAAAATATTGTTCTATGTACATGGGGATATGGAAGGGAATATTTTACGAATGCATCATGATTATATTGGCCACTTAGGCTGTGATAAGGTATCAATCATTATATTGGGGTCGTATTGATTTCCTAGATTAAGGAAAAAGGTTAAAATTGTCTAACGTGTATCGCGTTTTCTCCGAAGGGTGGTAAGCATGAAGGATTATTACATAATACCCCAAAGGTAAACATTCCATTTCAGATGATACATATTGATTACTTTGGTCCGGTGACGCGTCATGATGTTGAAAAGGACAAAAGGAAAATAGGAATTTCTTGTGATAGATGCGTTTACGAAATTTGTGCGACTTTATCCGGTGCGCACCACTAACGCAGTTATTTAAATGTTACAGTAGACCGTCAATAATAGTTTCGGATAGGGGTACTGCCTTTACTTCACGTGGTTTTTGTAGTTGTGTGGAAGATTATAGTGTAAAGCATATAAAGATTGCTATAGGATTACCGCAGGCTAACGGTCAGGTCGAAAGAGTTAACCCTAGTTTGGCGCCAATGGTAACAAAATTAATTAGTTTTAAAATTAATCATAGCTTAGATAAAGTTTTCCATGAAATAGAGTTTGCTACGAATAATACGATTCCTAAAAGTACAGGGACAACTCGTGGTCCACTTCGATGTTAGACAGAAGGGGAGACTTGTTCATTTCTTAGGTGAAAGACTGGAATATTTAAATTAGCATGACTCACAGAGGAATTTGCAATTAATACGTGGGCGTGCATCTGAAAGCATGGAAAAGTATTTGGACTATAATAAGCGGTTAAAAGATCGTAGTCAAGTACACAAAATGTATAAGGGGATTATGCAGTAACAAGGAATTGCTTAAGTGAACCAGGAGTCCGCAAAAAGATCCTGCCAAATTTTAAGGGTCCCTATAAAGTCGTTAAGACTCTCCGTAATGATAGATATATATTCAGCTATGTGGCTGGTTTCCAGGTGAGCCAGATTCCAGGATGGCTGAACTGTGCCAACTCTGTATCAAGAATAATTTAAGATAAGAAAATGTATGAACTGCAGGTGTTGAAAATAAAGTGAATAAACAGAACAGTTAGTCTAAGATAAAAATAAATAAATATTAATTAATCCACACTTGTTTTGAATTTTCCATTTCAGTTTTTTTTTTTTCTTAAATTTCAGATATCTCTTTTCTTAAAATGTTTGTTAAATTACAATAAGGGTATTCATAAAGGTGTCATAACTGTTGTGAAAAGTCGTATGTGTTAAAAATGTACCATAGTTGTTGCTATTGGCAAATATATTCATAATTGAATACTCTACTATCCGATATTGGATGGAATGATATCCTTTCATCTATTGATTATGATGAGATGAACACAAGCTTTTATAACACGTTGAACGCATGTATATCTGTAACGGTTCCTATGATTTCAACCCGTAAAAAGATGGGTCCACCCTGGAATAATAATTATTTGTCTAAATCGAAAAATAGAAAAAATAAAGTGTATAAAAAATACAAAAAGGTCTGGTTCCCCTGTGATTTTTCCAAGTATTTAATTGCTAGATCAGAATACTATATTGAAAACAAAAGGGCTTACAAGAACTACTTAATTTAATTACGTAATTTAAAGAGGAATCCAAAATCATTTTACAATTTTGTTAATTCTAAACGTCGCACAGTGGCGCCATTTGAGTTTTTTTCGTTGCAAAAATCATATCTTTTGAACCGAATAACATAATTGAACAGTTTAAACAGCATATGATAGATAACTGTTCAGCCTACGCTTTGTAGGTGCCTACTTATGGGTTATCAAAGTTAAAATTTTTAGAAAAATCAATTTTATTGTAACTAAAAAAAATTATTTTTACATTTTTAGATTGTTTTTATTTTTTTTCTTTAGGGTTTTATGTTTTAAATTATTACCCAACAAATTAAAAAAAAACTAATTCTTTTTTAAATATATTTTTTCAATTTTCTATAAAATATTCATCACAATTCGTAAGAGAAGGTATATCTAAAAGACTAATAATTTCTAAACTATAATTATTTTCTAACTCTATTCGTGACTTCACATGCCGCAGGGAAGAAATAAGTGGATCGGAAGATGCTGCCAACATGTTGAAGAGGTCCTCATTTTGCCTTACCTTGATGCTTTGAATGTGTTCTGCAATCTATATTTTTTATAAAATTTGTTAAGAGACTCCTCTGCTTCTTCAGAAAGCTCTCCAATTGGCAAAGACTGGTTGGTACTCAATTATATCTTTGCCATGCGCCAATATTTTATGGACGGTCGGGGTCAACTTCTTCTGTGGATACATTTCTGCTAAAAGAGATGTAGTTTTCGATGCATATTCTCCATATTTTGTAGAATTGACATTTTCTTTGCAGTTTAAAACATTCAAGATCGTTCCCAATCTTTTCACGATTTGATTGTCAATTCCAGTGATTCTAGTTACTGCCTCATCATTTTCAAAAAATCTCCTAGAAGTGTTTCCATCGTTTGAGTTACCGTATCCGTGCTTGGGACAGTCTACCTTTAGTCCAACTTGTTTAAAAAAATCATCCTGTATTTGCTTCTTTCTGATCTTTTCCTTATCCTTTATTGATGTATTTTCATCGAAGTTTTCCTCCACTTGTGGTAGGGTATACGCCAGTTTTAGCAAGAACTCCATACACCTTATCCTTGCGTGCAATGGTGACATTCCATATTCGTAATTCTCCTCGTTTGTAGAATCGTTTAAATTATCACAGTTCTTCTGACTCTTTTGAAAATCGGGATGACAATGTTGAGGTTGTTCCTGTCAGTTCGTTTACGACTTTTCCATCAACCATGGTCAGGTGGAACTCGTAATTACATTCAATACATTTTCCTTCTCCAATTTGCAGCTTTGTAGGCTAAATCTTGCTTATTTGTTCTTCAATGTCCTTCACCGTGGTCCTTATGAGTTCTGCCGATTCCCATGCAAACTGAAACATTATTGGTCGGCAATAATGCACTGATGACGGGCGTGGATTTTTCCAGAGTAGGAAAACATCAGATTTTAGCCTCAAAGGAACAACAGATGCCATAAACATATTTCCGTCCGATATTGTAGCGTCATCGGAAGATATCCTTTGCTTATAAACGCTTTGTCCGGATGATCCATCGCAGCCCCATTTGCTGATCAATGTCAGTTTCTCAGGAAGAATTTTCACCTCATTTTCAGGAAGACTCTCCAACAACCGTTTTGCTGTATGGCCCATGAGATCCTGCAGATTGGCTTTCACAGAGACTTCCGTAAACTCCGGTAAAACGTCAGCCCCGTGTCGCATCAAGGATACCCGTAGTATCTCATATTTTTCTTTGGAAAGTTGTAAGTCCATAAACAAGGTCAAGGCTTCTTCGGAACCATACTTTTTAATGTGTGCGTTTGTGGGCGTGGGAATGCTTTCCTTAATCCTTTTTAGTCGCAGTGGGCTTGCATCAGCAACAGATTTTGTAATCTGCGACCAAACTCTTTCACTATCCTTTGTATATTTTATAGACAGCGCGTCCGATAAATGCTTCGTGGCCAAGTCATTGGTGGCATCGGCAAGCTTCCTCTTTCTTGTGAGTTGAAGTTCTCGTATTTGGAGTTGAAGTTCTGAATGGTTCGATTAGATTTCGCCCATTTTGCCTTAATATTTGCATATATCAGATAAAAATTATTTTTTATAATTTCGCTTCTCTCAATATTTCCGTATAAGCTATCAAGTTCTTCTAAAGCAGCTTACGTGAAAAACTTTGTTTAACACCATGGTTTCAGCACTTGTTGCGCCAACTTTCAGTCGTAGACTAATCCAGGCATTATGCTTATTTTTCAATATATAGGCTTATGCTACCATGCCTAAAAATTTACCTGTTCCCTGCATACATATGGATTTAGGCTGAATTATGCAATTTTGATATTATGCTCGTGTCTAAATAAGATTTGTGCCTACCTGGAGGGACCATAAGTCAATATTGTTCTTGACCATTTGTACTCCAAAGTAATTTTTAAGTGAGGTGCGTACCTGCGAATTTCAATGAGTAGTTTTTTGTGCATCCTGTGTCTGTAACAGAATATTGGGAGTAGACTTTGGCAGAGGCTCACAGGTAGACAACCGACATAAAATGCAATTTTCAAATTATTAGATCAAACTACTGTCAGTCAAAACATGTAAGGGATGCACGCCATATAATTTCTGCAACCATGTCTTTTTAACCTTTTTTACCTCTAGAAGTCAAACGGACACGTACGGGCAGATAAAACCTTTTGAATTATGTAAAGAAATAATCAAAGAACATGTTTTGCAAATATGGCAAATATAGAAAAATATAGATTTATTTTTATTTTCCGTCAAAATTGAAAAATAGTGAAAAAACGGATAGTTTTTAAATAGTGATTTACCAGGAGAAACACAAAGCAAATAGTCTATTTTTTTTTTTATCATTATAGATTTAATAAATACATCAATCAACACAAACAAAAAATAAGGCGATTCTTTACCTATTTTTCGTGATATTACACCTGAAATCGCAACAAATTGACTAAAAATTGTGTGTTCTTTTGAAAACCGAAAGTCGGTCAACTTTGAACGGTTATATCTTCTAAACTAAAAATGTGATATTAATAAGAGTAGCATATTTGAAATCGTTGAAAAGTTTCCTAAAACATGGGTTTATTCAAAACTTCGTCGGCGCACATCAAAATTTTTATTTTTGCAACCTCGTTTGCTCTACGGGCGCCACTGTGCGTCGATCACGTGACTATCCTAATTCATGGAAATTTGGATCAATTTCAGCCGATGATTTATCAATCAGTAATTTTTTGCTGATTTTTTTGCTACAACATATTCCAAATAAAATTTTGATCAATCCGTACAATATCCTTCTGAAATTTCCAAAGCTTCTTCGATAATGAATGTAAATTTCCTTAACAACATCACTGTTTTGAGTAACATGAAAACACTGAAAATTCTTTTGATTACCAAATAATATTTTTAAGCACTGTGCTAACTCCCTATCCTATCCACTAACAATATTTTAAAATAAGTCCTTGCGTACAGGATATTTACCGTCTCTATGGAAGGAATCTTATATCATCCCTTTATATAAATCAGGCAATAAGGTCAATGTGTCTAAGTACAGAGGCATCGCAAAATTTAGTGCAATCCCCAAACTTTTAGATAAAATTATAACAGACTCGCTATCTCATCAAGTATCATTCATACTTTCTCCATATCAACACGGCTTTCGTAAATGTCGTTCTACAATCACCAACGTTCTGGAACTCACTGCAATTATAAATGACGGATTTAGAGATCGTATGCAAACTGATGTAATTTACACCGACTTTAGTAAAGCATTTGATAAGGTGAATCATGATTTATTATTATACAAGCTGAATTCTATGGGTTTCAGTAATTCTTTAGTTGTCTGGTTAAAATGCTATTTAACGAACAGATCTCAGCGGGTGAAGTTTAGAAACGCTGTTTCTAAAAAAATCTAAGTGTTTTCTGGCGTTTCACAAGGCAGTCAGTACCTTTTACTTTATTTAATATGGGATCCGTGTTACATTACTCACATAAATTTCGGTGAATCTGTCCAGAAACAATTTCTTTTATTCTGTCTACATAGACTTGGTTGAAACTTAAATGCCTTACCCTATTATGAATTCAGACTTGATCGAATCAAGTTACAGTTTATTCCATGGCGACATTGGCTCCAATTACTTGTTAAGTAGAATTCAAATTAATATTCCATCGAGACCTACAAGAAACTTTAAGCTCTTAGATATTAATTATTTTCGATTTAACTATGCTAATAATGATCCATTTCGCCGGTTGTGTAAACAATTTAATGGAATTTAACACATCATAGATTTGTCCGAAAATAAAGTATCTTTGAAATGTAAAATTATTCTTTATCTAAATAATTAAATCATCATTATTTTATTTGTAAAATGTATTTTATACACTAAATATATTAGTCTCTAATGACATTTGTAATTCCATTGACTAAATAAATAAATAACTAAATGACTAATACAAAAAAATTAAACGACAATACGTTTCCACATATGGTTTTTTTTGTGAGTATGTGATCAGCTGTCCTTTTTTTACTACTTAATCAGCTTCTATAGTTTATTTATTAAATAATATTGTGAAAGAAATAAAAATTTAAGGAAATAATTACGTTCAGTTAAATTTTTTGTGTAAAACAACAAATATTGAAAGCCACTCAATACCAGCCTATGTTAAGATTCTCATGTTAGCTAAATAAGTAAAATAAATAAGTAAGCGAAATTGTAAAGTATCGAAAACTGAAGTAACGAAGCTTATAATTCAATGTAAGATAGCGAAACTAATTAACGCTCCTTGTTTGAGCATTTGTTTCTTTTACCCCAAGAAGAAACATTACAAAATACACAATCAAACACATACCTACATACATAGACGTGTACGAATTTATACTATTTAGTTTACTTATAAAGAAAACCATACTTCCAATTCTCAAGTAGTCCATAAATTAAATAAGATAACTATACAAAGCTGACTGTTGTCGCCAATGCAGCGGCTTGGGCTGACTGTTTTTACTAATTTCATCATCTTATAAGCCCAAAACATATAATTGCACATTGCTCATATCAAAACTGTGGAGGCCGCACATTGCCTAACTACAACATAACCAGAATCTTTCCGATATCGATACCAGAAACCGAGGAAAAGCCAATTGAAGACGCATATTATGGCCGCTTGCGTTGTTATAAACTTATATTTCGAATTATAAATACATTTAAAATATATTTTAAAAAAACGATGAACTGGAGCCAAGTCACCGCATTCGTTATCGAAATTTTTCGATCGAAATCATTTTTTTATTTCCCGAAATAAAATGCTGAGAATAATTTTTCTTTTTCACAGTTGAAGAATTATAGGCTCTGCTTAAGAAGAAAAGCGAATCGTGGTCAGGCGTTTGTCCGTCTTCTTTAAATAATAAACCAAAATATGGAATTTCGATACATTTTACTCGATATCGAATTCGGTGATTTGGTCCCTGTTACATACGATATTGTACCTCTCGTTACTCGTTAATATTAAATGAAGAAAAGCGATTAAATATAATTTTAAAAAAAATATTCATATTTTTTGTGCAATTCCATCACCTCTGAGAAGTCCTAAATCAGTACGGGGAAAACTTAATTGTTTTTAAATATTTAACTAATAACTAACTGATTGATTTAAAATATATAAAATGTTTAAAATTGAACGATTTCGCTAGTGTGCTAAGGATTTGCGACATTTATGGGGCTTCTTACTTGCTTGATATTGATTTAGCTACTAAAATGATTAAGTGTTAAAATGATATCTCGGCAATACTCGTAATTTAAAAGAATAAAAAAAATAAATTAAAGATTTGTTTAATAAACACAAACATTTCAAATTAAAGAAAAAACAAGTAAGACAATTAAAGTCTGTCTAGACAGACTATACGATACCCTATACCATGCGTTTAGAGACCCTATTCCTCAGGCCCAACTAACTGGACATAGAAAATAAGCATAACCCAAATTTGAGTGGGATTTTTATAAATTTTTTTGGCTGCAGATATGAAAAAACTCATATCGGATGTTATATCTATATGGGGACTAGGCCCAAAAATGGACCGATCCTGACTATGGTTGGTAAAGTCTCTTGTATTTTACAAAAATATATACAAACAAAATTTGAGAAGAATCAGTGCAATATTTGTGTTTTTTGATAGATTTAAGTGAAGATCAGGAAGCATCTCTATATGGGGCTTATGACTAAGAGTTGTCCCATTAGGACCATTTTTGGACTACTCATTAATGGATGTTATAAACGCATACAAACCCACTTTGAGTAAGATCTATATGACAATTTGGATCTTATGGCAATTTATGTCGATTTCATAGGGGTCATTTGTATGGGGGCTAGGTCTGAACATGGACCGATTCTCACTAATTTCAACAGCATTTATCCCATGGCCGATAGAAGCTTATATACCAAATTTCATCAAAATATATTCATATTTGCGACCTGCAGTTTGATTACAAGGTTTACATGGACACACAGACGGACGGACGGTTAGTGATTCTGATCCGATCGGTATAATAAAAGATGGGTGTAAGTCAAATATTTTTGGTAGTTACAAACAGCAGCACAAACTCATTATACCCAAACCACATGGTGGTATAGGGTATAATTTTAGAACGAATACTCATACTTTTCATGTTATACAGAATCAACATGTCACAAAAAAAGTCAAACTGTTTTCAACAACAAACTCATATGGTTCAAATATGTTAACCAGACACATCAGTTTTTGCCACCGCCCCAATGATGTTCAAATGCTTGCTTTGCATGCTAGATAGTTCAACGATGTCTTACGTACGTCAGTTTCATTTGAATATAACTTTCTTTACACCAATGTGTATCTATGTATGTATGTATATATGTATGTTATAACTGTAAATGACAGAGGATATTTTCCACTATTTTTTATTGGCCACACTATTAGTGACAAACGATATATAAATTTATCATTCCATTTGCAATATATAACATTTGGTATTGAAAATAAGTAAAAATCCACAAGTCGTCCACAAACATAAATAGAGAACCTTAAAATTTCTAAAGAAATAAAATTAAACTAGAAACTTTTAAGTTAATGTGTATGTTACACCAATTTCATTTTATGAGAAGTAAAAGTAATGAAAGTATTTCAATTTAAAATAGATATCTGCGCAGTATACATAAATTAGAAAAAAAAAGAAAATTTAATATCACAGGAGTGATATTAAAGATAATTCATTGCAGAAAAAAGTTATTTTTTTTAGTTATATACATTAATTGTAATCTGTTGTTAAATACAACAATAAGTGAATTTGATAATTATACCCTATACCACTATGTGGTTTGGGTATAATGACTTTGTGCTGCTGTTTGTAACTACCAAAAATATTTGACATAGACCCATCTTTTATTATACCGATCGAATCAGAATCACTATCTGATTCGATTTAACAATGACCGTCCGTCCGTCCGTCCGTCCGTCCGTCTGTGTGTCCATGTAAAGCTTGTAATCAAACTGCAGGTCGCAAATTTGAATATATTTTGATGAAATTTGGTACATAAGCTTCTATCGACTATGGGATGAACGCTGTTGAAATTGGTGAGAATCGGTCCATCTTCAGACCTAGCCCCCATACAAATGACCCCTATGAAATCAACATAAATTGCCATAAGATCCAAATTATCATATAAATCTTAGTCAAATTGGGTTTGTATGTGTTTATCACATCCATTAATCAGTAGTCCAAAAATGATCCCTATGGGACAACTCTTAGTCATAGGCCCCATATAGAGCTGCTTCCCGATCTTCACTTAAATCTATCAAAAAACAAAAATATTGCACTGATTCTTCTCAAATTTTGTTTGTATATATTTTTGCAAAATACAAGAAACTTTACCAAACATGATCAAGATCGGTCCACTTTTGGGCCTAGTCCCCATATATATATCATCCGATATGAGCTTTTTCATATCTGCAGCCAAAAAAATTAATAACATCCCACTCAAATTTGGTTTAGGCTTATTTTCTATATCCAGTTAGTTGGCCCTGAGAGATAGGGTCTCTAAAACGCATGTCATAGGGTATCGTATAGTCGATCTAGACCGACTATAATTTTCTTACTTGATTAATCTTATATATATTTACGCTGATCCCTGACTCACTGACTAACTGACTGATTCTGTAACGTTGAAATAATACACACACATAGCACTCCCTACAAAGCTATGGGAAATACACAAACAAAATTTAATGTTTCTCATTTTATACAAACCCACACACAATTTTCACTCTTCTTTGTTACCGACCAGTGCTGCTAATAAAAGCTTCTGAAAATCGACAATTTTTTAAACTAAATCGCCAAAATTGTCATTTTTAAAACAAGAAATTGTCAAGAAAATTTTACCGCTTATAAAACTGGAAAAAATACTACAAAGGAAGCAATAAAATTTATTTATATCATTCATATTACGAATATTATTACAGCATTGGTTATTTCTATATATAAAAATGTATTAGTGGTGAAATTTCAACGAGAAAAATTTAACACAGCAATCCACTAAATAATTTTATTGATATGTATCTACAACTGAAACATATAATATAGGTTTAAAGTATAGCCGTAATTAAAACTTAAATCTTAAATGGAGATGCTATTCAAGGTGTTTCCGTTTTGAAACGACTTGACCCAGAATAAAATCTATACATATTTTGTAAATTACATTTACACTGAACTAAAACTATCAATTTTCGATTTACAACCCATTAATTGTTAACCCTTGAAATCCTAATTTTTATACCACTGAAAATTTAAAATCTTCAATCATCATTTTAACAAATTTAACAATTCATTTTAACAAATTGAAAAATCGTCGAAATTAAAATAAGTTGTCAAAATTAGCAGCACTGCTAACGACAATTGCACTACATATGCAGATTTCGTGTTACATATGGAATAAGTTGAACGCAAAAAATGCATCAAAAAACTAATATCTAATCAAATTCTTCTTTAAATTCCCTTTGTTGGTCAATGAAAAAATTCTGCAAAAAAAAAGTAATGAAGGAAATTTTAAACATTTTTATTTTTCTCATTTATCGTCGTTCGATATGCATATATACTTTATTTTATCAAACTAAACTTTACCATTTGTCTGTTTTGTTTTTCATCTCAAAATTGTTTTGAATTGTTAAGAGTGCTTTCGCTCAGGTTCTCTGATGGCCAGCACTTACCAAAGGGTATGATTTTTTTGATAAATATTTGAGAAAAAAGAGATCTTCAATGTGGATTTTGTTGTTGTCCAATGTATGATTTCGTTTAAAGCTCTGTATTGAAAAGCACTTGAAAAAATAATGCAATATTAAGTTTAAAATTTAAATTATTCTTAATTAAATTACATTGTAATTTCAGAAGAGAGGTGGGAAAATATTTTTTTTCACTCAGAATATTAATTTTTGCATAATTTGCTTTCAAAAAATTTTGACAAACATAAATTTTGACAAACATAAATAGGTATATTTAAGATTTTAATTTGAATAATTTATTGAAATTATCATAGAAGAATTAAAGGCGATTTGGAATAATAATTTTGTTTTGTAAGTAAAACTAATACGCCCTTATTTTTTTTTTATTTATAGATAATTGGAAGAAATGTTCGCTTTTTACAGTTCACATTTAAGATGACATATGAAATACTTTTTTCTCTTTTTTGTAGGTGTATTCCTTAAGGGGTGGTAGGTTTTTAAACCTTTTTTTGCATTTCTCTTTCTGAATGAACAACATATCGAGAGTGTTGTATCATAATTTTAAGTAAATCAGAGCAAAACTTAAGAAGATACAGCGTTTCCAGCGACCGGCCTCATACGGTATATAGTATATAAATCATGGTATATAAATTCGAAGTCCGCCAACATCATAACTCAAAATCTACTTGACCGATTCTTTTGCAATTATAGACACTATATCTACACATAAATCATCACGTAACCACGAAGGGTTTTTTTAATTCCATTTTCTTTCCCATTTTTTAACAACAAATTCCCGAAATTGTATAGCAAAAATCGTTTTTCAATTCAAAATGCTGCCAAAAAAAAAAAAAAAAAAATTAAAAAGCTCTTCGTCACTGCCACAGGAAACATGTCATCTTTGAAACGCGTTTCGATTTTTTTATTTCACATGATCCGGTAACGAGTTGATGTTCACCGCAAAACAACAACACCTACGGAGATTCGCTGTCACGGACTTATTTATTAAAATTTTTTATTGAAATTTTTTTCAAAGAATCTTCAAATATAATGCTATAACATATATATGAAATAAATAATCCAGCATTATTCACGTCTTCAAAAAATAATTATGAAAATACGACTTTTTTTAACTTTTAAAACCTTACCCTCCTTAAGAAACTTTTAGGAACCTTGCTCTAAAACGTTTTTTTTCTCTAAGCTATTCTATTTTTCTACAATAAAATGGAGTTAGGTTATAGCGAACTCGGCGGGACCGGCCAAATTAGTTCCTTATAGACTAAGTTCGTTATAACCGTAGTATTTTTTTGATTTGTCCGAAAGGTTTAAAAAGTTTTTTTAGTTGAAAAAGTTTATTTATTTTGGGGCATTTTAAAAAGTTATAAAACATAAATTAAATTACTAAAAAGATACATATTAATTGTTTGTCTTAATAAGACTAACTCCTAACTCCTTATGTATAGAAGCAGAAAGTACAAAACAAAGGTTGGCTACTAGCAAACTTTTAAGAAAATATACATAAAAGGACCTTTTACAAAACTTCATTTGAAAATCGAAGTTTTTGTTTTGTATTAAAATTAAATTAAATTAAAATTAATTTTTTAAAAATATATATAATATAGGAAAATTCTGAAATGGAAAAAAAATTGTTTTTTAAAGTCAATAGTTTGATATAACCACTGTTCGCTATAAGAGAAGCAATTTGTATGAAAAATGTGATTAAAACTCTTGGGACCGAAGAAATTCTTCGCTATAAACAAAAATTTATTACAACCAGGGTGCGTTATAAGCGAACTCCATTGTATTAAATTTTAATAATTTTGGGAATCTCCAATCTCCTCACTTTACCCGGCCTTCCCATGTCCAAGCCAAATTGATCACACATTCAATAGTCAAAAAATTGTTAAGCAACTGTCCCATTGAAAAATTGAAAGAGAGAATTGAAACGTATGATTGTTTAGTAAAAAAGAGTAAAAAAGTGTAAGCGCATTACAACCTGAAAGCCGAAAATATAACGTGTGAAGGCGGGTATTATCTTAAATATATTTACGCTGATCCCTGACTCACTGACTGACTGACTGAGAGACTGACTGATTCTGTAACGCTGACCAAAATGGTACGGTTCTAATTCCTAGGATTGATCTCGCCCCAACCGACACCTCATTACAGTAATTCCTGCATACGCAATTACCATGAACAAGGCTCAAGGCCAGTCATTTGATTTGGCATTAATTTGGAGACCGCGATATTTTCAAGCGGCCAACTGTATGTGGCTTTGTCACGACCAAAAGTTGCAAGCCAAGTTAAGATACGTATTCAATCGAACCCACAGCAAGGAAAACTATTAAATGACCAACGATATTTCACACGAAATATAGTGTTTCAAGAGATTCTAAGTTGAAAAACTTTTTTGCCAATATTTCTTATCTGTTTTGATACTTATGTATACAATTTCTACAAATACAATCTTTTTTCACATGTATATATGTATGTAACAATATAATTTTCAATTTACTACTATATTAAAAGAAATATAATTTATTATAAATTTTTCGTGTATTTAAATTTAAACTGTTTCTTTTATTCATAATTTTTAAACGGGCGCCTACAATCCAATAATATAGAATATTATGAACAATGTTTGTATTTTTAATAATTATTGATTTATTCTCTGAATGGTAGATCCAATACATGTAATTTTTTCAACATTCGTACTTCTTCAGTTTAATGTAAAAAAATATAGCTTATGGGTTATGCCTGGTTTTCATTATGTCATTTTCAATGGCAATTGTTGTCAATTATTGTCAGTTGTATGAAAACGAGTTTTAATGTCTTGGCATTTACAACCCCTGGCAACTTTCGACAGCTGAAACGAAATTGCCAGCATATTGGCAATTTGTTTGTGTTTGACAGCCGGATTTTTTTTTCGTTTATAAGATGTAATGAATACCTAATGAATAGAAAATTATGAGATGTCAAATTATGAGGCAATTCTTTGTTGTCAGCTTATATGACATAGTGAAAACCAGGCATTAGGATTGTCTACAAGGATACCTGGTAAGGTATTTTTAATTTCTTCTTTGACTATTTCAATATGAGATCTCTGTGAATGGATTTATTTTCCACATACCGTGGGGCATGATGTTTTCGTTTAGATTTGATGTTTTCTTTTCAAGTTATTCTTTTATCTAAATGCATCCCTTTAGTACTTTACTTGTTAGCCTTGGGAATCGAAATTCCATTAAATATAAGAGAAGTAACATGAGTAGACTTTGTTTTATTGATGCGTATTCTCCATTTTTGCAACCAGTTTTGAATCGTGTCTAGTTTTATTTGAACCAAGTTTGAAGCATCTGAAGGCGAATCCATCGAAGCCATCAGAGCAGTGTCATCGGCGTAAGTTTCAATAGATACATTATTAGATGTAAATATAGTATACAGAGGTGGTCCCAGGACACTACCTTGTGGTACCCCTGCTCGTACTTGTCGATTGTCAGACAGTTCAAAATTTACACTAACGTAGAAGGAATGTTGTTTTTAAATAAGATTTTAAAACTAAATAAATAGGTGAGGGTATTAACTTAAATAAAATATATGAGTACCATACTTGGTCAAATGCCTGCTGCACATCTAGAAACACTTGCTCTGGTGTGGCATGGCTGCTTCGGAAAACAAATAGATATTCGGGGATTATATTATGTACCCCAAAAATTGGTTTTAATCAAGCTAAAAATATTCTAGCAAAAAGTTTACACGGTAAGACGCAGCGGCGGATTTACCTGTAGGCAGATTAGGCATTTGCCTAGGGCCTCTGATTTATAAGCGCCAACAAAATTGAAAAAACAAACATGTAGGAAAATTATGGTCGGTCTAGACCGACTATACGATACCCTATACCATGCGTTTAGAGACCCTATCTCTTAGGCCCAACTAACTGGATATAGAAAATAAGCATAAACCAAATCTGAGTGGGATTTTTATTAATTTTTTTGGCTGCAGATATGAAAAAGTTCATATCGGATGCTATATCTATATGGGGACTGGGTCCAAAAATGGACCGATCCTGATCATGATTGGTAAAGTCTCTTGTATTTTGCACAAATATATACAAACAAAATTTAAGAAGAATCAGTGCAATATTTTTGTTTTTTGATAGATTTAAGTGAAGATCGGAAAGCAGCTGTATATGGGGCCTATGACTAAGAGTTGTCCCATAGGCATCATTTTCGCTCTGCTCATTAGTGGATGTAATAAACGCATACAAACCCATTTTGAGTAAGATCTATATGACAATTTGGATCTTATGGCAATTTATGTCGATTTCATAGGAGTCATTTGTATGGGGGCTAGGTCTGAACATGGACCGATTCTCACTAATTTCAACAGCATTTATCCTATCGCCGAAATAGGCTTAAATACCAAATTTCATCAAAATATGTTTATATTTGCGACCTGCAGTTTGATTACAAGGTTTACATGGACACACAGACGGACGGACGGACGACGGACATCGTTAAATCGAATCAGATCGTGATTCTGATTCGATCGGTATAATAAAAGATGGGTCTAGGTCAAATATTTTTGGTAGTTACAAACAGCAGCACAAGGTCATTATACCCAAACCACATAGTGGCATAGGGTATAAAAAGGAAAATGAAAAATGAAACATTAAAAATTAAAATTGAAAATTGAGAAATGGAAAATGGAAAATGAAAAATGGAAAATGAAATTAAAAACAAGTAAGAGTGTTAAATTCGGAATCTTTGATACCCTCCACCTCGGTTTGAGTCTTGATAATAAATGTAAATGAAAAAGTAAACAATTTGTTAAACTTAATACCAAATTATTTCAGCAAATTCTTTGGGTTGGTTTTCGTCCTTTCTATTATTTCGGATTTATTTCGGTGTTTGCTTTTTGGTCATCGTGGTTGCTGATCGGCATGCATTTAGGTTATATACCTATATGCATGCGTTTCCGGTTATATGACATGACTTCTCGTTTAATTTAGTTTTTGCTAATTAAATAGCTCGCCCTAACCTCCATTGCAAAAGTAATGGTTGTGTAGGGTGTCTATATGCATTAAATCGTGCTAATTGGAGACGGCTGTATAGTTTCTTTTAACTGGCCAAATATTTCTTCATTGCGGCCATATGGGTCGGATGGAGTAACAAAGTAATAACCAAAAAAAACTCTCTCAATTTTTTATTAAAATATTGCCATATTTGGAAAACATAGAAAATAAATTTATAATAATAACTATTCAAATTAGGGATGCCAAACGCAAAAAACCAAATGTCCCAAACATTTAAAAAAAAATAATTTATTCTCTTTATTTTCTCAAAAACTTTCATCCAAAAAAAAATTGTGAAAATTTATATATAAAAAATAACATTCTCGTCAAATTGCGTTTATTTATGTAACAGTTTTTATGTTCGCAATTCTTAAATATCATTTGACGTTTTCTAAAATTCATTGAATTTAAATTAATATTTTCTGTAGTCCGATTCTGTAAATTTCAACGATCCGACAATCGCAAAATATATCGACAGCTATTGTTGTTTGCACTAAGGATTAAGTGATTCACTAAGTACATACATCTTATCAACAGTCGACAAATCCATTTTTCTATTTATTTAAATTATAAACGGGTGGCATCTCTGTCAAAATAAGCGAAAACACAAAGAAGAATAGAAAAAAACAAATTATTTTGTGTTTGACAGGATGATTTTATGTTTATGTTTAATATCTCTATTTTTTTTATTAATATTTCTGTGTATTTATTTGAAAATGAAATAATGAATTGAATGTGCTATTTAATTTTTTTATTTATATAAAAAAGTTTTTTAATTAAAGCAAAATATTTTCACTATTTTATGATTTTTATTTATGTATGACGACATTTCAACCTAAAAATTTAAGTTTTTATCGATTGAATAAACAACACAAAAATGGTTGTCGTTTAGATAACAACAACAGCTGACTTTAACAATAGCGAATATCGTTTAAAAATTTTAATGATAATTTTGCAATTTTCTTTTTTTAACGATTCGACTATCGTTAAAAAAAAAGTTACTGAATCGCGGTACTGAAAAGCTATTAATTTCTCCTGAATGTCAATATTTTTTTTAAATGTAAAAATTTTTTGAATGTAAACATAGGTATTTGGTGTTTTTTGTTTTTTTGGAATTTCAATTTGTGTTTAACGAATAAAATTTATATATTATAGATGCAATTGATGTCTTCTAAATTTAAAATTATAATTTCTGACGTTTTGATATGATTTTCTGAAATACAATTAATTGTAATTTATAATTGGAAATTTTTAATTCCAGTTTTTAGAATCGATATTTTCTTAAATTTGAATAGAAAATTTAAAAAGTGCAATTTTGTATTTATGTGAATAATAATGCTTTAGTAATTATAAACAATTTTTAAAAATTAGATGTAATCGCAATCAGATATTTTGTAGGTAAGGCAGAATAATAATTCTATATAACTATATAGAACTGTTTTGAAAGCAAGAAGCTCATTGATGAACTCGGTAACTCTATTTTGTAAAGACAACAAAAAGTTAATATGCCAAACTTATGTTCATATTTGTAAAAGAATAATGAAAAAACGTATGAAATAAAAGACTAGCCCGTGTATACTCTTAACATTGTTCTGTATGATATCTAGTTGAAAATATTAACATTCATGTTAAAATAGAAATAACCATTGAAAGCTAATTAGAACAAACAAAAATTGTGGCGCCATCTCATGTGTCATAGTCACGCTGAGTTAAATGAAGTGACACTCTGTTAATGCAAAAGAAATGTATTTTCCCCACAACAAAATATTGCAGAATTTTATGTAAATAAAATAATATACCGATTTATTTCTACCATGCAGTTGTTATGGATATACATATATAATATACATATGTATATTATTTGTATTATTTAATATCTTATATATAAAATTCTTCTGTCGCGGTGTTTGTGGTAAAATTCCGCCGAAACGGCTCTACCGATTCTCATGAAATTTTGTGCGCATATTGGGTAGGTCTGAGAATCGGACAGCGTCTATTTTTTTTTTGATAGGGCCGCTGGGAGGGGTACCCCCATACAAAGTGAATTTCTAAAATCAGATATCTGGAGTACTATGATAGCCATAAGTGCCACGCCCACTTGAGATATCAAAAAAAAAATACCTGTTGTCCGTTTCTGAGACCTACCCAATAACCACACAAAATTTCATGAGAATCGGTCAAGCCGCTTCGGAGGCGTTCAATTACAGAGACCGCGACACGAGAATTTTATATATAAGAAGTTAAACTCCTCCTTTTTTTTTTTTTTTATTTTTTTATTTAGTGCGATTTGACTGCAATTCAGAATGTATGTATGTTTTATCATAGGATATTTTTGTATGTATAAATGGACCCGATAGGTGGCGCTGGGGTAAAGTCATTTCGAATATTCTTATTTACGGTGCGATTTTACTGAAACTAAGAATGTACATATATGTATGTTAGATGATGCCAAAAATTTTTTTGTTGGACCCGGTAGATGGCGCTGGCGTTCGAAAAATAATGAGTTGTCAAATTTATTTAAATTTTATAAGTTCCAAGATTCACAAACGTTTTTATATACAAATATTCTAACCAAAAATTAAGGAAAAATTGCATTAGCTATTGTTTTAGCCGGAATAGCCGCAACATTATTGCATGGTGGTCGTACAGCTTATTCAGCACTCAAATCACCGCTAAATGTACAAACGAATGAGAATGCCGTATGTAATATAAAAAAACATTCCGGTATGGCAAAAGTTCTACAAAAATGCAATATTATTATTTGGGATGAATTTAACATGGCTTACAAACATTCCTTAGAAGCACTACATAGAACTTTAAAAGATTTGAAAGGCAATGAAAGACTTTTTGGTGGAGCTCTCATTTTATTATCCATGATCCAACGGCTGACCAGTTTTCAAAACAGCTACTTGGTTAAGTAAAGGGACTATTTAGGTCGCAAAAAATTTCGATGTCGATAATATAAATGTTCTTATTCAGGACATGATTGATTCCGAAAGTGTTATTTCAAATCTATGGATAGTGTTGTTGAAGAAAATAAAGCAGTCAATTATCCAACAGATTTTTGAATTCACTTGATGTGCCCGATCTACCTCACCATTTATTAAAATTAAAAGTTGGTTCTCCAATAATTTTGCTACGTAACCTCAACGCTCCGAGACTATGTAATTGAACCAGGTTAGTTGTTGAGAGAATAATACCCAATGTTATTGAGGTCACAATTCTCAGAGGCAAATTTAAAGGAAAACATGTCTTGCTGCCAAGAATTCCTATGATTCCTACCGACACACCGATAACATTCAAAAGATTGCAATTTCCGAACAGATTGGGCTTTACCATGACCATCAATAAATCTAAAGGACAATCATTGCAAATATGTGGTTTGGACCTCGAAAACAGTTGTTTTCCCGTGGCGGAAAGCCAGCAAATTTATTAATTTACTGCCAGAATAAGGAAACTTAAAATATTGTTCACTCTTTTTAGAATTACAATGATAGAAATATATTGGTCATTCTTAAGGTGCGTTCAGACTACGCAAATATTTGACCAAATAAACGTAACCCCTAATTTTATGAAAGTTTTATTCAATCTTACATGATATATAAAAGACAAAATTAAGTTATGTTTTATTACATTAGTAATATTTAATATATTTAACTATATTCTATATCATATATTGTATAACTTAATGAAAATTATACAAGGAAAATTATACATTATTTAGGGGTTACGTTTATTTGGTCAAATATTTGCGTAGTCTGAACGCACCTTTATACATATGTATGTTACAATAAATATTTATTTTAATTTTCATAAATAAAACATGGTTATTCTTTAACAGTTTTAATATTAACAAATGCACAAACGTTTTTTTATATAGATATATACAGATTCTAACTAAAATTAAGAATTCATTGAGGGCAAAACAACGTTTGCCGGGTCCAGCTAGTGTTTATATAAATTTATAAATAAATTTATACATAAAATTTTTTTTTTGCTATATTTACATTGTTTTTTTTTTTTATTAACAACTAGGTATTTTAGCATTATTTGCTTTAGATGTTGGTGAATTTTTACTCCCTTTATACTAACTCGTAGTGTCTGCTTGTCGAAAAAAAAATTGGATCGATTTTAACCAATTTCCCGTGAGCCATTCGATCTGAAATTTTGCAGGCAGGCTAGTGGTAATAACAGAAATGATCTAACAAATTTTTAGAGTGATGCCAAAACAATGGAAACTTTTAAATTTTTCTACCAGAGTTAATAAAAAAATGTACAAAGAGTTAGTTTTTATTATATTATTACCACAACGACCACAAAAACAACAAGTCCCGCTATGACAACAACACAACATTTAGAATAACAACAAGAACAATATAGAAACATCATATTTTTCATTTTTTTTTTTTACTTTTTCAGAGATTTCCCTGGACCTATTCCACCTATTTTAATGATTTTTGAAATAGAAATCTTGCCATGAATTTGGTGAATCATTCTCACTAAAAATGATCACCTTAGCTATCCTATTGGGGGCGTGATCGTGACAAGAACAACATTGAAAATTATATTTTTTCAAAACTTTTTTTAGGGTATAATTAAAAACTAAAAATTATAAATAATAAATTAAAAATTAAGAATTAAAGATCAGTTATCTAATTTACAAGTCTTCTTATAATAATTTCAAATAATGAAAATGTATTGTGAAAGGGTTAAAATACTGATCATGATTATGTATGCCTTTCTATTTACTCTTACAAGAAAAGACCAATATAAAACTGGGCATGTAGAATCATGATTTACGCATAGCAACAAGTAGAAAATAAAAGATTATTGCTTTTACCCAGTAACTAAACTTTATATCAGAACTGGTTTTTGTAGAAACAATTTGGGAATGTATAATCATTCCACTTCTTTTACATACACATTGTGTATGTACGAAAGAAAGTAGACATGATTGTGCATGGTTGACCACAACTAATGTTCTCACTAAGTAACAAAATAATAATTCAAAAACAGGGTTTTCATATAAGAAAACTGGGCATACAGAATCATTTCACTTCTCTCGCATACATATTGTGGTTGTTTGTGCATGGTTAAACAAAAACAAAATAATGATCTTAATAAACACTAATCTTATATATATTTACGCTGATCCCTGACTCACTGACTGACTGACTGATTCTGTAACGCTGAAATAATACACACACATAGCACTCCATACAAAGCTATGCGAAATACACTAACAAAATTTAATCTTTCTCATTTGATACAAACCCACACACAATTTTCTCTCTTCTTTGTTTCCGACCAGTGCTGCTAATCTTCTGCAAATCGACAATTTTGGAAACTAAATCGTCAAAATTGTCATTTTTAAAACAAGAAATTGACAAGAAAATTTTACCGCTTATAAAACTCGAAAAAATATTACAAAAGGAAGCAATAAAATTTCTTTATATCATTCATATTACGAATATTATTACAGCATTGGTTATTTCTATATATAAAAATTATTTCAACGAAAAAAATTTAACACAGCAACCAACTAAATAATTTTATTGACATGTATCTAAAGCTGAAACATATAATATAGGTTTAAAGTATAGCCGTAATTAAAACTCAAATCTTAAATGGAGATGCTATTCAAGGTGTTTCCGTTTTGAAACGACTTGACCCAGAATTAAATCTATACACATTTTGTAATTTACATTTACATTGAACAAAAACTCTCAATTTTCGATAAACAACCCATTAATTGTTAACCCTTGAAATTCTAATTTTTATACTACTGAAAATTTAAAATCTTCAATAATCATTTTAACAAATTCAACAAATCATTTTAACAAATTGAAAAATCGTCGAAATTAAAATAAGTTGTCAAAATTAGCAGCACTGCTAACGACAATAGCACTACATATGCAGATTTCGTGTTACATATGGAATAAGATGAACGCAAAAAATGCATCAAAAAACTAATATCTTTCAAATTCTTCTTTAAATTCCCTTTGTTGGTCAATGAAAATATTCTGCAAAAAAAAGTAATGAAGGAAATTTTAAACATTTTTATTTTTACTCATTTAACGTCATCCGATATGCATACATACTTTTTATACCCTCCACATCTCAGTGGCAGAGGGTATATATAGGTTTGTCATTCCGTTTGTAACGCATCGAAAAACTAATTTCCGACCCAATAAAGTATATATATTCTTGATCCTTATCACAGCTCGAGTCGATATAGCGATGTCCGTCTGTCCGTCTGTCCGTCTGTCCGTCTGTCCGTGTGTCTGTTGAAATCACGCTCATTCAAAAAAAAAAGCATTTACTTAGGTCAGGTTACGAAAAAATTATTTGCCATAATTCCCACCAGGTTGGTATTGAAATCGGAGTAAATCGGGAGCCTCTGCGCTGAGAAATGAACAAAAGTTTATAGATACCTCTAAAAAAAACATGAAACCTAGTGTTTTCTTGTAATAGTTTAGTGGTTGAACATACAACAACATAAAAAAAGCCACAAAAAAAATGTGATTCATACATATTAACAATAACAAGAACACAACTACCATGAGCTATGTTAATAGTATTGCCACAAACCGAGGTGGAGGGTATCAAAGATTCGGCACAGCCGAATTTAACACTCTTACTTGTTTTTTATCAAACTAAACTTTACTGTTTGTCTGTTTTGTTTTTCATCTCAAAATTGTTTTGAATTGTTAGGAGTGCTTTCGCTCAGGTTCTCTGATGGCCAGCACTTACCAAAGAGTATGTTTTTTTGATAAATATTTGAGAAAAAACAGATCTTCAATGTGGATTTAGTTGTTGTCCTATGATTTCGTTTAAAGCTCTGTATTGAAAAGCACTTGAAAAAATAGTGCAATATTAAGTTTAAAATTTAAATTATTCTGAATTTGCTTAATTAAATTACATTGTAATTTCAGAAGAGAGGTGGGAAAATATTTTTTTTGCACTCCTAATATTAATTTTTGCATAATTTGCTTTCAAAAAATTTTGACAAACATAAGTTACGTTAATAGGTTTATTTAAGATTTTAATTTGAATAATATATTGAAATTATCATGGAAGAATTAAAGCCGATTTGGAATAAGTTTTTTTTTTAAGTAAAACTAATACGCCCTTATTTTTTATTTTTTAGATTTATAGATAACTTTGCAAAAAAATGTAGTTCTCTTTTTTCAGTTTACATGTATGATGAAATATGAAATATTTTTTTCTCTTTTTTGTAGGTGTATTGGTGTTTGCACTTCCTTAAGGGGTGGTATGTTTTAAAACCTTTCTTTGCATTTCTCTTTCTGAATGCACAACATATCGAGAGTGTTGTGTCAAAATTTTAAGTAAATCAGAGCAAAACTAAAGAAGATACAGCGTTTCCAGCGACCGGCCTCATACGTTATATAGTATATAAATCATAGTATATAAATTCGAAGTCCGTCAACATCATAACTCAAAACCTACTTGACCGATTCCTTTGCAATTTTAGACACTATATCTACACATAAATCATCACGTAACCACGAAGGGTTTTTTTTAATTCCATTTTCTTTCCCATTTTTTAACAACAAATTCCCGAAATTGTATAGCAAAAATCATTTTTCACTTCAAAATGCTGAAAAAAAAAAATGAAAAAACTCTTCGTCACTACCACAGAAACATGTCACCTTTGAAACGCGTTCCGATTTTTTTATTTCATATGATCCGATAACGAGTTATGGTGTTCACCGCAAAACAACGACGCCTCCGGAGATTCGCTGTCACGGACTTATTTATTAAAATTTTTAACTGAAATTTTTTTCAAAGTTTCTTCAAATATTATGCTTTAACGTATATATGAAATAAATAATCCAACATTATTCATGTCTTCAAAAAAGAACTATGAAAATACGACTTTTTTAACTTTTAAAACCTTACCCCCCTAAGAACCTTTTAGGAACCTTGCTCTAAAACGTTTTTTTTTTTTTTTTCTATGTGTAGCATGTAACCAAAATCAGCAGATAACCGAATAGAATTGTTGTTGTCAAGTTTTAGTAGTAGCAGCACGCACCTATATTCCGGCCTCTATCTCGTCGGCAAACGGGGAGGATTCTTCGCTACATTATGCTTGATAGTTACTAAAGGGGATATGCTACCAGGGAAAATTTTATTTTGTACGTGCTTAGTAGTTAGAAGAAAAGAAGAAGTGAAAAGAAATATTTATTTATGATGGAACCGAGTGTCGTATCTCTAACCGAATGCGTATAGCTGGTACACACATTTACCCCTCCCTACCATGATCATATACTGGAAAGCTAAAATTTGTGTAATATGATCCCACGAATAAATGACCCTATCCGAACAGGTTACCAGGAATCAAGACAAAGGCTTTTTAGAAATTCATAATTAAAATTTTATTTAAAAGATGGAGAAAAAAAAAACATATGACCTATAATTAACTTAATTATAAATCTAATCTCAACTTAAAATCTAAAATCAGCTTACTCTAAAATGTAAAAATATGAAGTGAGCATTTATACTGGACATACGAAGCAAAAAGAAATTATTTAATAATAATTATCTAATAATAATTAAAAGAAATTTTGAATGACAAAAAAAAATTAAAAAGAAATTCTAAAGTTTAAATATTACTACCAAAAACTACTAGGGTCGCAAAAATCGAAATAAAACGCTGAAAAAAAAATTATTAAAGGTCTGCATCCCGTTCGGTTGCCAAGGACAAAAAATAAAATATACAATATTTAAGGAAAAAAAAATTTGAAAAAATAAAAAAAAATCGCGGAAAAAATTATGTAGTTCCAAGAATAAACTTGGTTTATGACAAAAAAATAGTTGTTAATAAAAATTTATAAAGAGTAAAAAAAATCGAAGGGAAAAACAACTTTTATAAAAAAGAATCGTTATTAAAAAAAATTTAATTATCGAAATGTACAATAACCAAAAAAAAACAATCTAAATAGCTTGTAAAATTGATCATTTAAATCGGTAACGAATGCACTCATTTAAGGGCTTGGATGTTTAGTCAGGACAGAAACTCACCACTATACTCTCAAAAGAGAAGAGCGATGCTTCTTCTTACTTTCCGCTATGATATATTTTTAATATTAATCTTTAAATAATTTATTTTAATTGTCCAGGAACCATAAATAAATTAATATAAGTATTTGGTACCTATATTCATCAATTTTAATTGCTGACAATATTCTTAAATTAAAGCAACAGCAAATGATCAATTTTTTTTTTAAGCCACGTAAAATGCTCTGTTAACTTAACAGAATGACTCCATGAGAGCTTTCGTTATGTTAACAGCCCAAATATAAAAATATTAAAATAAAGCTTTACCAGTGAACGATCACTGACCCACGGCAAAGAAATAAATTAAGACAAAAATGTTAAATACCAACTTACAGTTTTACAGTCCCTCGATGAAAGATCTTTCATGCTGCTGGATGCTGGTAACTGATGTTGATGAAGCTATGTATTATCATATGATGCAAATTTGTTTTATCACACTTTGTTAATTTTTTTTCTCAATTTCGTGTTTTTTTCCCTTAACTCATTCCAATATTTTCTGTTTTATTTTACTTAATAAAAAAAAAACGCTAAAAAGAAATCGCGGAACAGAATGGGTGATTGTAGCGCGATCTAGCGTCAAGTTAAAGTCACCAAATTACTTTTTTTCGGAATTATTATTATTTTTTCCTTGATTGTCTTTATCTCATTTTTTTTATATATTTTTTTTTTCATATGGTTATGGTTAGTTAGTCGATAGTGGGATTTTAACTTTAGCACAGGTTATGCATGTTAAGTAAAAAAAATCATTTAAAAATTTATTAATCAATTAATATATATATATATATATATATTTTTTTTTTTTTACTCTTTTTAGCACAATTGTTCTAATAATTGGAGAGCACTGAAGAGTCTCGTTTTATTTTGATTTTTGCGTTACAAAGGGGTTAATTCACTTCAAAAAAAAAAAGGTAAGATATGTATATGATTACATTTACACTTAGGATATTTCAACAAATTGTACCAATTATTTTTTTCCTTTTTTTTCAGGTAAACTAAAGATTCTTCATTTAAGTTATTTAAAAACTGAAGTTTTATAAAAAAATTTAACACTAAACTAACTTTAAGGTGATATTTAAAGTGAAATTTTATTCTTTAATTTTAATAAACAAAAGTGATTTTAACGTGAAAATTTTTTTTTTTTTAACTTGAATCGTGAAGACTTAATGATTTTTAACAACTTTTTATGTGCAGTTTTTCTGATTCTTCTTCTTTTTCTTTTTAATTGCACTTTGGACTTTAACTATGCTTTAGACTTTCTAATTTTTCTACCCTGGACGATTTTTCCCGTTTCTTCTAATTTTCACACTTTTCACTGACTGGCCACAATAGCTAATTTTTACGATTTATGCCCGATTTTAACACTTTTCACTTATGATTTTGTATGAAAAAAAAAATATAATTTTAACACTTTTGCTGATGGTGATGATGGTGGTCATGATAAGGGTGTAGATTTGCAGGTTGAAACTTTTGAAGAAAATGCAGATGATAAAGCGGTTGGTATTTTTCTACAGTTTTAATTCGGGTTTGCGCAAAGGGTTTCCCGTTCCCAAAGGAAAGGAAGTAACTGGTTTTATGAGCTTGACGCCTCCGCTCATAAAACCAAGTTGTGAAATGCCAAGATTTTAGCCAAAAGCTTTCTTTAAGGGTTTTTCAGTGCTGAAATGGAAAAATTAGTTAAGGAATTGGTTTTTTTCATTTACACGTGTGTGTTTTGTGTTACCTTTTGATAAAAAAAACTATCTAATGAGAAAGTAACCGTTTATGGTAACAGCCAAGGCTATTTACGTTGGGAATGAAATTTTCTATTTAGGAGAAAAAATTTTAATTAGAAAAACTGGGGTTTTAATACATTTAGAACAAGGTGAACTCACATTTGGTTATATTTTTAATTGGTTTAAAGGCAATCGGCACTCAATTATGAGTTTAAAATTAATGGAATTAACCAAAATCCTTTTGAATTAAAAAATTAAGTTTAATAAAACCCCATAAATTATATATATGGTTAACAATAAAAAAGTAAAGATCATAAATAAAATTTATGATTAAAAAAATAAGAGATCATAACCAAAAAAACTAGTTTTACTTACGTTTTCCTCAGACAAAAAAAAATGTTTCGCCAACGTTTAAAAAACACTTGGATGGATTTTCAGCAAAATAGGACGGTTTCCATCTTGAAAAGCCCTTTTATACCTGTACGATCGTACACAAAAAATTGGAAATTATTGGAAATTTCCGTTTATTCAGCGGTACTTTATATACACACACAAAAAAACCAATACCTTTAAAGTTTACCAAACGTCATAACTTTTGACATACACTGCCTTATCATTTTTCACAGCGTTGTTAAGTTAACGAAAATACAATATTCAAGTATTCACCATTATCTCAAAAAATAGTTAAAATCAAAATATTTTAAAATTAGATCCATAGAAAAAAAATATATATAAGTGCTACAAGCGCCTCTACATATGCTATTCTATTTTTCTACAATAAAATGGAGCTAGTTTTAGCGAACTCGGCGAGACCGGCCAAATTAGTTCCTTATAGACTAAGTTCGTTTTAACCGTAGTATTTTTTGATTTGTCCGAAAGGTTTAAAAAGTTTTTTTAGTAGAATAACTTCATTTATTTTGGGGCATTTTAAAAAGTTATAAAACATAAATTAAATTACTAAAAAGATACATATTAATTATTTGTCTTAATAAGACTAAAATTACCGAGTTTCTATCAAAATAAAATATTTTTTTAAAATCATATAATATAAAAAACTCCATATGTATAGAAGCAGAAAGTACAAAGCAAAGGTTTGCTACTGGCAAACTTTTACGAAAATATACATAAGGACCTTTTACAAAACTTCATTTGAAAATCGAAGTTTTTGTTTTGTATTAAAATTAAATTAAAATAAAAATAAATTAAATTAAAACTGATTTTTTAAAAATATATATAATATAGGAAAATTCTGAAATGGAAAAAAATTTGTTTGTTAAAGTCAAATTTGTATGAAAAATGTGATTAAAACTCTTGGGACCGAAGAAATTCTTCGCTATAAACAAAAATTTATTACAACCAGGGTTCGTTATAAGCGAACTCCATTGTATTAAATTTTAATAATTTTGGGAATCTCCAATCTCCTCACTTTACCCGGCCTTCCCATGTTCAAGTCAAATTGATCACACATCCAATAGTCAAAAAATTGTTAAGCAACTGTCCCATTGAAAAATTGAAAGAGAGAATTGAAACGTATGATTGTTTAGTAAAAAAGAGTAAAAAAGTGTGAGTGCATTACAACCTGAAAGCCAAAAGTATAACGTGTGAAGGCCGGGTATTATCTTAAATATATTTACGCTGATCCCTGACTCACTGACTGACTGATGACTGACTGAGAGACTGACTGATTCTGTAACGCTGACCAAAATGATACGGTTCTAATTCCTAGGATTGATCTCGCCCAACCGACACCACTTTACCTTTCATATTAAAACGCCGCCAGTTTCCAGTAATTCCTGCATACGCAATTACCATAAACAAGGCTAAAAGCAAGTCATTTGATTACGTTGGCATTAATTTGGAGACCGCGGTATTTTCACACGGTCAACTGTATGTGGCTTTGTCACGATCAAAAGTTGCAAGTAAAGTTAAGATACGTATTCAATCGAACCCACAGCAAGGAAAACTATTAAATGACCAACGATATTTCACACGAAACATAGTTTTTCAAGAGATTCTAAATCGAAAAACTTTTTTGCCAATATTTCTTATCTGTTTTGATACTTATGTATATAATTTCTACAGACACAATCTTTTTTCACATGTACATATGTAACAATATAATTTTCAATTTACTACTATATTAAAAGAAATATAATTTATTATAAATTTTTCGTGTAATTAAATTTAAACTGTTTTATTCATAATTTTTAAACGGGCGTCTAGGCGCCATATAATCAACTAGTATACATATATATTTACAGCGACGCAACAAATACGTACTTGTACATCTCTCTCCTTCCATGCACTTCATGCCTAGAAGCCTGCTTACTATAATACCCTCTTGATATAAGTTTTCAATCTTGTAAATTAAGGTTAAATTGAAATACTAGTTCTGTTCCCCCACGATGTTGAAGCATGTTCAAGTATGTTGAACATTAGTCGAGTGCGTTCCACCAGAAAAATATCAAGCTAAAGAGAGAGACATTTGCAGTTTCCCACCACAACTCACCATGCTTGAACAGCTTGAACTTTGCTAGAACAAATTTGTGTGAGTAAGTTTAAACCATTTACGAAAAGTGACAGAAGCAGTTGTTTTCATTCGTTGTTTTGGTTTTTTGATCTTTGTCAAAAAGAATAAAATTTTGGTAAAAATAAATAAAAATGGAAAAATTAGTTTTGTACGAAAATTTATTGGAATCAAGCAGTGATTCAGAAGAAGAATTAATTATGAATCATGGTTTTTGTTTCAAGTCGTTCCACCAGAAAAATAGAAAATGAGAGCGAAGAGCGTAAATATGAAATTACTCAATGCTTGAGCTTTGCTAGACTTTTAAAAGATATTGTTCTGGCGGAACAGACCTACTATAAACTGTTCCACTTTAAGCTCAAATGTTAAATTTAAGGAGATTTACATTTTTTAAAACAAAATTCGAAATAATATATATTTGTGGAAGGATTTCGATAAAACTTGTTGATATTTTAATAATTCTAGAAAATAATATTCGGAACTTTTTTTCTGAAATTAACCCGTGGGGTACTCAGAAAAAATATTGTCCAAAACTTAAATGTCGTCAATGATACTGCAGGAAAGAGTTGATTCAAGAATACCATGACAAAATTACAAAAGATGAGGAGCAGAAACAATATTTAATGAAAGTAACTATTTTTTACGTGTGTGTTAATTTTATTTTTTTTGTTAAATTGAGAACTTATATCAAGTAGTATAATATTTTGATAAAAGATATTTGAAATATGAAAACACCAAAAAGATGTAGCCTAACAGTTGAAAAAGTATGAAAAACCACATTTTTCTTCAAATCCGCTGAAATAAAAACGCTACCCTCGCCAAATGAAGAACAGGATACCTACAATGTTTTGCATTTTTAATCATATATACTTTGTTAATAAGACCTTAAAGTCCAATCGTTAATTTCGGTATATTTCTTGAACATAACAATTGACAAGATGCAAAATACCTTACATAACATAATCTTGGAATCAGAAGAATGCAAAAATGTTATTGTTCTAAATTATTTCAATGTCTTTAAAAATGTGAACTCGATTTTTTTAATCAAGTGGTCTGCGGCGCATTTGTTGCCTGGGGAACTTGATATAACTTGGCTGTATTTCTACCGATAATAGATTTTGTTATTTTATTAGAAAGATAATTTGGTCTAGATTATGGCTTATTAATTAATTTAATAAAAACTGAATATCAAAATTTTTGTGAAAAATGATTTTTTTGATAATTTTTACATATAAATGCATATTTTAACTTTGAACTCAATGCGCGTCCAGAAAGCATTGTCCGACTTGGCTCAAACAATAACAATAATCCGACCCGCACGTCTTCAAATTCCAAAATAAAAAAAATGGCTGTCTCCCTAATGTGTGTCCACTCCGGCAAATTGTGAGGTTAAAGTCACTTTTTGTGGTAAGCTAGTGGTGAGTGGCAGTGTGAGTGGTCAGTGGCAGTGGTAGAGTGCAAACACTGTTGCCACTAGTGGCAAGCCATTGCAAGTCGGTAACGCAGTCCATTTCCGATCGATAAGGCAGTACAAAATTTCGTATTTGACTGTAAAGCGATTCACTTCCTGTTCCGGTTTGTGTCTTCGATAAGTTGGTCAGTCGGTAACTTAGTGTTGGAGGTTGGTGTCTGGGCCAACTTCCGCTGTGGTTAGTGCAGTACGTTGGTGAGTGGGTAGCGTATAAGTACTAGATTTTTTTTAAACTATTAAGTATACGCAACCAGTTCAAGTGCTTGGTTCACTACAAGTCTTAGTGTCCGTCCTTCCGTCGGTTGTGCGTCTGTCCGTGGCAGTGTCCGTCTGTTCGCGGCAATGTCCGTCTGTACGTGGCAGTATCCGCCTTTCCACGGCACGTCCGTCTGTCTCGGTTCGTAGTGTGAGTGTGGTCTTAATTGCGATAAATTGATACCGTTCGTATCGGTTGCGGTTAGGGCCGTTAGTTTATTAGTTCGTTTGGCGATTCTTTGGGTCGGTAAACTTCGGGGTACTGTTCGGTACGGGTAACTGTTATCGGTCGGTACACAGTTTGACTTTTTGTTTACGTATTTGGCAGTACGTACTGCCCGGGTCGGTTTTTTACTGCTTCGGGTCGGTTTAAGCAGTCGGTCCGTACTTGAGTATGGGTCGGTGTAGGATGGTTAAGCCCAAAAGGGGCACGGGCCCGAGGTGTGCCAGGTTGAAACCACAGAAGGAGACGAACGCGCGAACTGATACCGATGTAAATGGGCCGGACAAATTCGATTTGACTGAGGAGGTGCCACCTACCTGTGGTAGTAGACTCCGTCATTCCGACTCGCACATAGACAATGGAGAATCGACTGTGAACGAGGATGGAAAGCGGTTCAAACCTGGTTCTCCCAAATCGGGAGGAAAGGTTTTTCTTGAACCGAAGCTGGTTTCAGGACAAGCTAGGAGGAAGACTGCCATAAAGACTGACGTTGGCAGCGTAGGTAGTTTGATCGGCAGCGTAAGTAGCTCGCACGGTGGCTTAGGGAAAAGTTCAACACCGGTACCAGCAGTCTCCACAGGTACCCTTTCTGGGCCCTGTGGTGCTCGTTCTGCAATGAAGCAGATGAAGGCGATGACGTCGGACGGCCGTGTAGAAGTAGAAACGGCGAGGCGGATCATCAATCAAGTGGGTCGGCAAGAAGAACTGTTGATGACATTGGTAGGGGACAATGAACGTCTGAGGGGTCGTTTGGACGTCCTTGATTATGGGGGCGCTACGCCAAGTGTTCGAGTATCTCGGCTGGATAAATCCTCGCCTGTTCAGCCACAGTCCGCATCCCTGAAAGCGCCAGGAGTTGCCCCTTCACCGAAACCAGTCGAGACCTGGTCGGTAGTTGTGCGTAACAAGACAGCAGCTAAATCTGATGAAATTGTAAGGAAGGTAGTGAACGAAGTAGGTCCCACGCTCGGGGTCAGACTTCATGCGGTTATGGCGGTTCGTAGTGGTGGGGCGGTCATCCGCACCCCCTCAGTCGCGGAGCGGGAAAGGATCGTCCGGAATCCTCAATTTTCGGAACATGGACTGGAAGTGACTGTCAACGATAGGGTGAGTACTAGGGTGGTCGTCCAGAAGGTTCACTCTGAGATCACCCCTGATGAATTCTTCAAAGTTTTTGACAATTATTTTTCTGATTTCTTCAGATGTGTATACTTTGGGTTTTGACATTTTCAGAAATTTTAATTTGGAATAACGTAGAAACGATCTTCTTTAAACTTTTTTTTGATTATGCAGCTTTCAGTGAAGTTGACAAATGCCAGCAGCTTAAAATAACGGGATATACCCAAGTCAGTTTTGCAATAAACAAAAGAGTTACCATCTGTCCGACTACTTTTTTGCGCTTTATTTTGCACTAAGAAAAATTCTTGTTAATATTTTTGTAAACAAAACAAAATATTTGTTTAATTGTTTTGTTTTCTTAAAGGGCAAGAACAGAACATAAAAAATAACTATATTTTCCATCATAATTCTAAGTTTAATATGCAAAATATACTTGACCAAATATAAATGACCGTTTGTCCGACTACTTTATTGAGCCACTGTATGTATATCTTAATATATAAAAACGTTGGTGCGTATGTTGGTACTCTAATAACTGTTGAACCACTAAAGCTAGCGACTTCGTATTCATACCATATGTTCCTTTGGTTCTCCGATTTGCATAACTTTTTTTTGTACCAGATAGGAGGCGCTGGGGTCGAGATTTTCTCAAAAAATTTATGTACGGTCCAATTTAGCTCAAATTCGCAACATATATTATGTACATAAAACTAAAGTTGCTGACAAAGTTTTTCACCTGTAGGTGACGCTGGTGTTAAAATATTCAAGAAAACGTATATTTATTTTCAGTCATATTCATTATTTTATTAAATGCAATGTATTTAAGGCACAGAACTAATTTTAAACACAAATTTAGGCGTTTTATTTGCACATAAATATTAGCCATACATGGGAGTTATTATTTTTCGTCAATTTTAGTTTTATTTCCACATAAATATTAACCATTCATAGAAGTTACTATTTTTCGTATGATTTTATTATCGTATATATATTTACGCTGATCCCTGACTCACTGACTGACTGACTGATACATAGCACTCCATACAAAGCTATGCGAAATACACTAACAAAATTTAATCTTTCTCATTTGATACAAACCCACACACAATTTTCTCTCTTCTTTGTTTCCGACCAGTGCTGCTAATCTTCTGCAAATCGACAATTTTGGAAACTAAATCGTCAAAATTGTCATTTTTAAAACAAGAAATTGACAAGAAAATTTTACCGCTTATAAAACTCGAAAAAATATTACAAAAGGAAGCAATAAAATTTCTTTATATCATTCATATCTATACTTCTATACTTAATATTATAAAGAGGTAATGTGTGTTTGTTTGTTTGTTTGTTTGTTTGTTTGTTTGTTTGTTTGTTTGTAGGAGGTAATCTCCGTAACTACCCATCTGATCTTCCTGAAATTTTCATAGAGTCTTACTGCGGATATGGGAAGTGCTATAGGCTATAATTTTTTTAATATTTTTAGTGGGCGTGGCACCTCCCACACAAAGTAAATTTTTAATATCATATACATATCTTGAGTACTATGATAAGAAGAGCTTTGCAAATTTGTATAAGGTCACCTATTGTTAATATTAGTAGCTGCGCCGGAAATGGGCGCGATCGGATAAGTGGGCGTGACCTCCCATACAAATAATAATTCAATATAATATATCTCGAGTACTGTGATAGAGAGAGCTTTTCAAATTTGTCTGATGTCACCTATTATTAATGTGTGTTGTCGGACAAAAAATGGGCAGTATCGGACCAATTGGCGTGGCGCCTGCCATACAAATTAAATATAAAATGCCATATATCTGGAGTACTGTAATAGTGAGAGTATTGGGACTTTGTGTGAGCTCATATGTTATTCATGTGATTAATTAGACAAAAAATGGGCGTGATCGGAGCAGTGGGCATGGCACCGACCGTACAAAGTAAATATGTGATATCATATGACTGGTGTACTAAAAAGGGAAGCTTTGACACTTTGCACGACACCATCAGATCTTAGTATGAGTAGTCGGACAAAAAATTGGCGGGTTCACACTAATGGGCGTGGCACTCCCCATGCAAAGAGAGAACTTTGTGGCTTAGCGTCAGCCCATAGGTTCTTTGTATGATTAGTCGAACAAAAAAATGAGCGTGATCGAAGTAGTGGGCGTAGCACCGCCCCTGCAAAGTAGATATGTAATATCATATAAAAGGGAAAGACTTGATATTTTGCACAAGTCCATCAGATAGTAATGTGAGTAGTCCAATAAAAACTGGGCGGGATGGGATTAGTGGGCGTGGCTCCTCCTATATGAAGAATATGAAGTACTACGAAAGCGACAGTCTTTTGAGAAGTACATTAATTATCGTTGTGATTTATCGTAGAAAATATATCGCCAAAATCAAAAATTCGCCAAAACCGAAAATTGCGAAAAATAAAGATTGCCCAAAAAAATCTTCAAAATCAAAAATGGGCAAAATCAAAAATCGCTAAAAAAGAAAAATTGCCAAATGATATTCTAAGCTCAAGGCCAATAGTTAAGTGTTGCCAGATCTAATTTTGATAATCCATCTTCTTCTCATGGGCAGCTACATGTACCTTGCTCCAGGGTAGGAACGCCGAAAAATTTGATAATAGTTGTACCGAATGAAAAAACCAAAAAACATTGTACGAGTATATCAGCAAATATTCAAAAAAAAAAATTTATGATAATAATCTATACTAACGTAATAAAGATGTAATATGTATGTGTTTGTTTGTTTGTAGGAGGTAATCTCCGTAACTACTCATCTGACCTTCCTGAGATTTTCAGAGGGTCTTACTGGCTGTAATTTTTTAAATATTTTTAGCGGGCGTGGTACCTCCCACGCAAAGTAAATTTTAAATATCATGTATATTAATATGATAGAAAATGCTTTGCAAATTTGTCTCAAGTCATCTGTTATTAACGTGAGTAGTCAGACAAAAAAATGGGCGGGATTGGACAAATGCGCGTGGCACCCCTACACAAACTTAATATTAAATGTGACATATCTGAAATACTGTATTAGTGAGAGCCTTGGGACTTTGCGTGAGCCCTCAAAACGATTCGCGGGGGTGGGGAAGGGGAGGGTGTAGCGAAGCACACCGGGTTACATCTAGTTACGAATATTATTACAGCATTGGTTATTTCTATATATAAAAATTATTAATGGTGAAATTTCAACGAAAAAAATTTAACACAGCAATCAACTAAATAATTTTATTGACATGTATCTAAAGCTGAAACATATAGGTAATATAGGTTTAAAGAATAGCCGTAATTAAAACTTAAATCTTAAATGGAGATGCTATTCAAGGTGTTTCCGTTTTGAAACGACTTGACCCAGAATTAAATCTATACATATTTTGTAATTTACATTTACAATGAACAAAAACTCTCAATTTTCGATAAACAACCCATTAATTGTTAACCCTTGAAATCCTAATTTTTATACTACTGAAAATATAAAATCTTCAATAATCATTTTAACAAATTCAACAAGTCATTTTAACAAATTGAAAAATCGTCGAAATTAAAATAAGTTGTCAAAATTAGCAGCACTGCTAACGACAATAGCACTACATATGCAGATTTCGTGTTACATATGGAATAAGATGAACGCAAAAAATGCATCAAAAAACTAATATCTATTCAAATTCTTCTTTAAATTCCCTTTGTTGGTCAATGAAAATATTCTGCAAAAAAAAGTAATGAAGGAAATTTTAAACATTTTTATTTTTACTCATTTAACGTCATCCGATATGCATACATACTTTTTTTTTTATCAAACTAAACTTTACTGTTTGTCTGTTTTGTTTTTCATCTCAAAATTGTTTTGAATTGTTAGGAGTGCTTTCGCTCAGGTCCTCTGATGGCCAGCACTTACCAAAGAGTATGTTTTTTTGATAAATATTTGAGAAAAAAGAGATCTTCAATGTGGATTTAGTTGTTGTCCTATGATTTCGTTTAAAGCTCTGTATTGAAAAGCACTTGAAAAAATAGTGCAATATTAAGTTTAAAATTTAAATTATTCTAAATTTGCTTAATTAAATTACATTGTAATTTCAGAAGAGAGGTGGGAAAATATTTTTTTTGCACTCATAATATTAATTTTTGCATAATTTGCTTTCAAAAAATTTTGACAAACATAAGTTACGTTAATAGGTTTATTTAAGATTTTAATTTGAATAATATATTGAAATTATCATGGAAGAATTAAAGCCGATTTGGAATAAGTTTTTTTTTTAAGTAAAACTAATACGCCCTTATTTTTTATTTTTTAGATTTATAGATAACTTTGCAAAAAAATGTAGTTCTCTTTTTTCAGTTTACATGTATGATGAAATATGAAATATTTTTTTCTCTTTTTTGTAGGTGTATTGGTGTTTGCACTTCCTTAAGGGGTGGTATGTTTTAAAACCTTTCTTTGCATTTCTCTTTCTGAATGCACAACATATCGAGAGTGTTGTGTCAAAATTTTAAGTAAATCAGAGCAAAACTGAAGAAGATACAGCGTTTCCAGCGACCGGCCTCATACGTTATATAGTATATAAATCATAGTATATAAATTCGAAGTCCGTCAACATCATAACTCAAAACCTACTTGACCGATTCTTTTGCAATTTTAGACACTATATCTACACATAAATCATCACGTAACCACGAAGGGTTTTTTTTAATTCCATTTTCTTTCCCATTTTTTAACAACAAATTCCCGAAATTGTATAGCAAAAATCATTTTTCACTTCAAAATGCTGAAAAAAAAAAATGAAAAAACTCTTCGTCACTACCACAGAAACATGTCACCTTTGAAACGCGTTCCGATTTTTTTATTTCATATGATCCGATAACGAGTTATGGTGTTCACCGCAAAACAACGACGCCTCCGGAGATTCGCTGTCACGGACTTATTTATTAAAATTTTTAATTGAAATTTTTTTCAAAGTTTCTTCAAATATTATGCTTTAACGTATATATGAAATAAATAATCCAACATTATTCATATCTTCAAAAAAGAACTATGAAAATATTACTTTTTTAACTTTTAAAGCCTTACCCCCCTAAAAAACTTTTAGGAACCTTGCTCTAAAACGTTTTTTTTTTTTTCTATGCTATTCTATTTTTCTACAATAAAATGGAGCTAGTTTATAGCGAACTCGGCGAGACCGGCCAAATTAGTTCCTTATAGACTAAGTTCGTTTTAACCGTAGTATTTTTTGATTTGTCCGAAAGGTTTAAAAAGTTTTTTTAGTAGAATAACTTCATTTATTTTGGGGCATTTTAAAAAGTTATAAAACATAAATTAAATTACTAAAAAGATACATATTAATTGTTTGTCTTAATAAGACTAAAATTACCGAGTTTCTATCAAAATAAAATATTTTTTTAAAATCATATAATATGAAAAACTCCTTATGTATAGAAACAGAAAGTACAAAGCAAAGGTTTGCTACTGGCAAACTTTTACGAAAATATACATAAAAGGACCTTTTACAAAACTTCATTTGAAAATCGAAGTTTCTGTTTTGTATTAAAATTAAATTAAAATAAAAATAAATTAAAGTAAAACTGATTTTTTAAAAATATATATAATATAGGAAAATTCTGAAATGGAAAAAAAATTTGTTTGTTAAAGTCAAATTTGTATGAAAAATGTGATTAAAACTCTTGGGACCGAAGAAATTCTTCGCTATAAACAAAAATTTATTACAACCAGGGTTCGTTATAAGCGAACTCCATTGTATTAAATTTTAATAATTTTGAGAATCTCCAATCTCCTCACTTTACCCGGCCTTCCCATGTTCAAGTCAAATTGATCACACATCCAATAGTCAAAAAATTGTTAAGCAACTGTCCCATTGAAAAATTGAAAGAGAGAATTGAAACGTATGATTGTTTAGTAAAAAAGAGTAAAAAAGTGTGAGTGCATTACAACCTGAAAGCCAAAAGTATAACGTGTGAAGGCCGGGTATTATCTTAAATATATTTACGCTGATCCCTGACTCACTGACTGACTGATGACTGACTGAGAGACTGACTGATTCTGTAACGCTGACCAAAATGATACGGTTCTAATTCCACATTACCTTTCATATTAAAACGCCGCCAGTTTCCAGTAATTCCTGCATACGCAATTACCATAAACAAAGCTAAAGGCAAGTCATTTGATTACGTTGGCATTAATTTGGAGACCGCGGTATTTTCACACGGTTAACTGTATGTGGCTTTGTCACGATCAAAAGTTGCAAGCCAAGTTAAGATACGTATTCAATCGAACCCACAGCAAGGAAAACTATTAAATGACCAACGATATTTCACACGAAACATAGTTTTTCAAGAGATTCTAAATCGAAAAACTTTTTTGCCAATATTTCTTATCTGTTTTGATACTTATGTATATAATTTCTACAGACACAATCTTTTTTCACATGTACATATGTAACAATATAATTTTCAATTTACTACTATATTAAAAGAAATATAATTTATTATAAATTTTTCGTGTAATTAAATTTAAACTGTTTTATTCATAATTTTTAAACGGGCGCCTAGGCGCCACATAATCAACTAGTTATAATATAAGTAACACAAATACTATTGCAAAAAAAATTTGAATCCAATTAAATTTTAATAACATTTTGATAACGATGAAAAGTTCCCAAGTACGACATAAACGAATATATATAGACTTGGCTTTTCAGTTTTCATTATTTACTTTTCTGTTTACTTCAAATAATGTAATATAATATAATTTTGAATTTATTTTTAATTAATATGTGTTAAAAGAATTATTTGTATAAAACAGAAGCTTTAAAATGCCTTTAAGATGTCGTGGTAATATTGGCCGCGCTACTAGAAATGCTTCAGGTACCCAAAGAATACGAAATCAATTAACACCAGAACAACAATCCCAACGTCGAGAAAACGAACGTGAATCAAGTGCTGCACGTCGCCAAGCTGAAACAAATGAACACCGTATGCAACGATTGGCCACTATGCGGATAACGAGACTCACATCACGTAACCGCGCATCAGATTTAAATCGTACTTTAAGCCAGTTGGGTAACAGAAGCCGTATGCAGTTTGAAAGAGCCAAGTCTTGATCCTCATTTCATCGAATTGCTTTTGAATATAGTCCAGAAACAGAATATTGCGCAAACCCCAAAATAAATATTGGAAGCATGGACAAGGAATGTATGCACTGTCATGCATTGAAGTTTAAAAATGAGCCACCTGGAATGTGCTGCTCTTCAGGAAAAGTTGTATTACCATCATTGAACCCACCACCAGACCCATTAAAAAATTTTATGGATGGCAATACCGCCGAGTCAAAATTATTTCTTAAAAAAATAAGAAAATTTAATAATTGATTCCAAATGACATCAGTTGCCGCCAACATCATTAGCAATACGGATGGCCTTGGACGCTCATTTAATTCTACCTTCAAGATTCAGGGCCAAGTTTACCATAAAATTGGTTCTTTACTTCCTGTTTCTACGGAAAAACCAAAATTTCTACAAATATACTTTATGGGAGATGTTGAAGAGCAGGCCAACATCCGTTGCGGCTACAATCAAATTCAAGCTATGCAAGAACGTGCTATCGTATCTGAATTAGAATCTTTTCTCACAGATAAAAACTATTTAATACAGTTATTTAGACAAATTTCAAGCCAATTACATAACGACAATTATATGATCGTTATTAAACCAGACAAAGTTCCAAATGGGGAGCATGCACGTCGTTTTAATACACCTACAGTAAATGAAGTTGGTATTGTAATGGTAGGTGATTCATTCGAACATCGAGATATACGTATTATGCGTCGCAACAACACGACGCATATCATTGCCGATACGCATCGTTCTTATGATGCACTTCAATATCCTTTAATTTTTTGGGAAGGTGAAGATGGCCACCACATAAATATAAAACAGAGGAATCCACAAACAGGTGAATATAACAATTATAATACTTAAATTCAAAATATTATTTACAACACATTGTTGCAAAATGTATATGTAGGTGAAGAAACGAATAAAAAGGTCAGTTCGATGAATTTTTATGCATACAGACTTATGATTCGAACCACCGAAGACAATCACAATTTAAAATGCAGACATTTATACCACCAATTTATTGTTGACATGTGTGCCAAAATCGAAAGTGAACGTCTTCGTTTCATCAGATTTAATCAAGCTAAATTAAGGTCAGAGGAATACATCCATTTACGCGATGCAATAAATAATAATGTCGATACAAATTTTAATATTAACGATGTAGGCCAAATGTGTATTTTACCTTCGTCTTGCACTGGCAGTCCTCGGCATATGCAGGAATATATTCAAGATGATATGACCTATGTGCGTATATACGGAAGACCTGATCTTTTTATAACGTTTACATGCAACCCACAGTGGGATGAGATCAAAAACTGTTTATTGCCAGGTCAATCATCACATGATCGCAATGACATCACTGCGCGAGTTTTCAAACAAAAATTAAAATCATTTATCGACTTAATTGTAAAGCATCACGTTTTTGGGGAAACGCGATGCTGGATGTATTCAGTTGAATGGCAAAAACGTGGATTACCCCATGCACATATATTAATATGGTTGATCAATAAAATAAGACCAGAGGATATTGATAAAATTATATCAGCGGAAATCCCAGATAAAACAGTTGATCCTGAATTGTTTAAAATAGTTACAACAAACATAATTCATGGTCCATGTGGTTCCATCAACATGAATTCACCATGCATGGATAACGGCAAATGCACAAAACGCTTTCCTAAGGACATATTATCAGAAACTATTACAGGTAATGATGGATACCCACTATATCGAAGAAGATCAACTAAAAATGGTGGTAATTCATTTAAAATAAACTCATCAAATAACCAGAATGGTTTTGAAATCGATAATAGATGGGTAGTGCCATATTCACCTATTTTATCTGAAACCTTTAAAGCACATATAAATGTAGAGTTTTGTAGCTCTGTAAAATCAATTAAGTACATCTGCAAATATGTAAACAAAGGCAGCGATATGGCCGTTTTTGCAATTCAAGGTGTAAATGAAAATGATGAAGTTGCACGATACCAAATGGGTAGATATATAAGCAGCAATGAAGCGGTTTGGCGAATCCTATCGTTTCCAATTCATGAAAGAGATCCAGCTGTTATTCATTTGGCAATACACCTTGAAAATGGACAACGTGTTTACTTCACCGATCTAAATGCAGTTGATCGAGCACAAACTCCACCAAAAACAACACTAACAGAATATTTTATATTATGCCAACAACAAAATAATTTTGGACTTTTTGCAAGAACGTTGCTCTATTCATAAGTTCCAGCATATTTCACGTGGGATAAATCAAAAAAAAAAATGGGAACCCCGTAAAAGAGGCATACCACACACCCAATATCAAGGGATTTTTTTTACAAATACATTAGGCAGACTCTACACAGTTCATCCCAGACAACGAGAATGCTTTTATTTACGTTTATTGCTTATAAATACCACAGGGCCAACGTCATTTAAACATTTAAAAACAGTTAATGATCAAATATACACAACATATCATGAAGCATGTTGCGCACTGCAGTTATTAGAAAAAGATAATCATTGGGACATCACTCTAACCGATGCTGCAATTTCTTCAACTCCACATCAGATACGAAGTTTATTTGCTATTATATTGAAAACATGTTTTCCAACAAGACCAAATGTGTTGTGGGAAAAATTTAAAGTTTCCATGAGTGAAGATATTCTACACGCACAACGAATAATTCATGGTGAGCCTTTTTTAAATTACACGCCAGCAATATATAATGAAGCACTAATAAAATTGGAAGATTTATGCACATTTATTTCCAACGAACCACTTCATAAATTGGGATTACCATCACCAAATCGTCCAAGAAGCGATTTATTTAATCGTGAATTACAACGAGAAGAATCGTACAACATTGAAGCTTTGAATGCATATATTGGAACACACGAACCACAATTATTGCCAGAACAAAAATTAGTTTTTGATTCAGTAATGCTTGCAGTAGCTGCAGATGAAGGTGGATTATTATTTTTAGATGCTCCTGGTGGCACTGGTAAAACTTTTTTGATATCACTCATTCTATCTAAAATACGCGCACAAGGTGATATTGCTGTAGCTATTGCTTCGTCAGGTATTGCTGCTACGTTATTGGATGGCGGAAGAACTGCCCATTCCGCACTTAAATTACCTTTAAATATTCAGACAAATGAAAATGCAGTATGCAATATTAAACCACATTCAGATATGGCTAAAGTGCTTAAAAAATGCAAAATAATTATCTGGGATGAGTGTACAATGGCGCATAAACAATCTTTAGAGGCACTAAATCGCACCTTAAAAGATTTGAATGGCAATGAAAGACTTTTCGGTGGTGTTCTTATTTTATTGTCTGGAGATTTTCGTCAAACACTTCCTGTAATACCACGGTCCACTTATGCAGATGAGATCAATGCATGTCTTAAATCGTCCACATTATGGACAAGAGTCATTAAATTGAAATTAGTAACAAACATGCGCGTCAAGATACAAAATGACCCATCTGCAGCTCTATTTTCTAAGCAATTGCTTGATATTGGTGAAGGGAAAATTAATATAAATCCAACCACTCAACTTATAACATTACCACATAATTTTTGTACCATTGTAACTACAAGAGATTCATTAATAGATAATGTATTTCCCAACATTCGTAGTAATATTAACAATCATCAATGGTTGAGTCAACGAGCAATATTGGCTGCAAAAAATATTGATATTGATGCCATAAATATACAAATTCAAAATATGTTGCAGTCACAGTCATTATTATTTAAATCAATTGACACAGTTGTAAACGAAGACGAAGCCGTTAATTTACCAACTGAATTTCTAAACTCACTTGATCTCCCAGGCCTACCTCCTCATAATCTACAAATCAAAGTTGGTTCACCAATAATTTTATTGAGAAATCTTAATGCACCAAAGTTATGTAATGGAACGAGATTGGTTGTAAAAAAAATTTTGGGAAACATAATTGAGGCAACCATCATTACTGGCACGTTTCGAGGAGAACATGTATTGTTACCAAGAATTCCAATGTTACCAACGGATAGTCCAATACAGTTTAGACGCTTGCAGTTCCCAATTAGACTAGACTTTGCCATGACCATAAACAAATCTCAAGGCCAATCTATGAATGTTTGCGGTTTGGATTTGGGAAATCCATGCTTTTCACATGGACAGTTATATGTAGCCTGCTCCAGAGTAGGCAAACCCAGTGATTTATTTATATTTGCCGAAAATGGTCAAACAAAAAATATAGTTCACAGATTAGCATTGCAATAATCTTAATTTATTTAATTTTTAATATTTTCAATAATAGTAGTTAAAGTTTTTTTTAACATTAATACCAAAACACTTAATAATTGTGATAATTATTACTTAACAAATAAACAAATGGTAATCAAAATTACAATTTCTCATTTCAAACAATAATACTATCTTTTGAAATTTTTGATTAATTTATTTTAAAAGTTTCGGCGGGTACAGTCGTCTTAAGCTTGAGATCTCTTAATCCAAGAAAACTTTTTAAACAGAGTTATAAAAGACCACAACAGACTTTGTAAGGTCCAACAACGTGGACCGGGTCAGCTAGTATATATATATCTGGTACCACGGGAAGGCAGATGCCCCTGGAATCATTGATTTCAGCTGACTTGCGGGAGTATCGTGGTGGCTGTGGTTTATACCCAAATCGCGGGGAGAGCATAGCTCGATGTGGAGATGCATTGAACCGGGTGCTGTGACCCTAGAACAGCAGAGGTGTGTAAGGTAGGCCTCGACTCCCCACCAAGGAGTGGGATTTGTTGCCCAAATCTTGAATTGGTACCGAGTGTAGTTTAACTACACAATGGGGCGGTGGTCGCATATTCCGATCTAGAGTTCAGAGACCGTGAGGTTATGTCAACGAGACGGGTATTCACGTAAAACACAAGAGACTTCTGTCACCCTAATGTATATACTAGGATTTTCAAAAATTATTCGGTTAATCGAACAAATAAAATTTTCAAAATCCAGTAATTTTTTAAAAACTAAAACAAAAACCTTTTGAAAGAAATTCTTTATTAATGCGTGAACAAATTATTAATTATATATTTTTTTTATAAATACCATATCGAAACTTATCTTATTCTTATTTAAATATATACACACTTCAGTGGATTTATTCATAATATATATAAAAAATTAGGGAAAAAACAATGAATTTTTATTCGTTATTCGTTTGATTAAATGAAAAATTTTCAAAAATTATTCGCTTCTTCGAATGATCCAAAAATGTTTGCTCTATTATTTGTTCAAGAAGAAACTCAGAATAATTGACAACCCTAGTATATACCGAAAAATTTCTCTCCAGTCTTATCCCTTATAAAATTTTATAATTTTCTTAAATTAAATTAATTTTAAATAAATTAATTAATTAAATTAATTTTATGTTGTTGGCAACTGGTTTAACTCTGCAGTCATATGAAATTTAATAAAGTGTATTTCACCTGAAGAGAATCGAATTCAACAGATATCAATAATTTTTCTGTGGATCAATAATGTTTCTTTAAATTTCAGATGAAAACATAAGTCTAAAAGTAAGCAAAATATTAAACTAGTCGAACTAGGAGCTTGAAGATAATACCATTATTGTAACCGATAGAGGTTCCAATATGGTTGCCGCATTTCGGAATAAAAATCATATGTTTTGTATTAACCATTTGATGCACAATAGTCTACAAAAATCTATGGAAATAACTGATATAACAAATTTGTCCCATTCGTGTACGAAACTTCTCAAATATTTTAAAGTTTCGGGTTTCAATTTGAAACTAAACACAACATTAAAAAGTTTTTCACCTACTCGGTAGAATACTATTTATTATGAATTTGTATCGATTAAAGAAAATTGGCCAGAGATTGTCCATTCTTCACAAGAAAAAACCAGTTACAACGAATTAGCAATATAAATGTAAACATATTAACGGAACTGATAAAAATTTTATAAGAATTTGAAAAAACATCAAAAAATTTGGAAGGAGAAAATTATCCAACAATTCACCTCGTTTGTGTTCATATATATAAATTTTAAAAAAATATGTGGTGCTGATTTTACTGACATAGAAGTAATTAAACAATTTAAAGAAAAATTGTGTAATAATTTAGATTCCCTAGTATTTAAAAACTTAACAATATATCATAAAATCTTTTGCAAAGAAATGTGTTAAGTCTTATCCTTCTTCGGGTTACTTAATAGCTTTATTTAAAAATATATACATATATATTTAACACAAATGACAGTAATCGTTAATAATATAGGTGATCGTAGCCAAAATAGCTAGTAGAGTAGGCGGCGGCATTAGCTTCGGTAAGGTTGGCTGCTCGGTGAGCGGTAACGATAGCTTCGGCAATTTTGATGGCTCAGTAGGTGGCGGTGATGATTTCGGCAATATCGGTGATTTGGTAGATGGTGGTGGTGACCAAGGACTGTCAAGGACTGTATAATAAGAGGATGGTCAAACAGATTTGGCCTTAGTCAGGCCGCAGAAATTAATAGGAGAAACATGTTGCCGGCTTGCAAGTGCCTTTCGATGAAGCCAAAAAATATTTGGAAATATGACTGAGGCCAAAAAAAATAGTGGAATGAAATGTATATATGGAAGGAATTATATCGTAAAAGTATTTATATATTTTGTTTATATTTTTTTGTTAATAAATAAATAAATACTGAATATAAATTGTTTTTTTGAATCACAAAAAAGAAAAAAAGTAAATATATAAAAATACATCACATATGACAACTCTTACGAAAACTGAGAATAGTGGAAATTAGAAGTATAAATGCAAAAAATATTCAAAAATTCAAAAATAACGATTGTTTGTTTGGAAATAGTTGTATCTTCTGAAATTAATACAAAGTAAAGCTGTATGGTACGAAAACTGAAAACTAACCACACTGCTCGTAGGCCTGACTTTAGGTGAGTGTGTTAAAGCGCTGACCAAAAAGTGCAAGTACGAGTGTATGTGAGGTTCATGGTTTAAAACCTCACGGCCGCCCTTAGTAGAAAAAATTTTCATATAGAAACAATCTATTCAATTAAAACATAACAATTATCACAATGTTCAATAAATCGCTGATGAAGGCTGAAATGCCAGAAACCGGTCCGATTAAGAATACAGTGCAGTTATGAATTTTTGAAATATATGCTTTCTTCTTCTTCACCACGCACCATTTAAACAAAATTAAAAAAATTGCATATTAATTACAGTAGTAATTGCAATATGTCTGAAAAATGACGATAAAACTAACAAAACAAAAAATTTTCTTCGCTTCAAAGCGTCATCTCAAATATATGTAAAGTGCATATGTAGTTATGTACAAAAACCGTACATCACATATGACAACTCTTACGAAAACTGAGAATAGTGGAAATTAGAAGTATAAATGCAAAAAATATTCAAAAATTCAAAAATAACGATTGTTTGTTTGGACAGAGTTGTATCTTCTGAAATTAATACAAAGTAAAGCTGTATGGTACGAAAACTGAAAACTAACCACACTGCTCGTAGGCCTGACTTTAGGTGAGTGTGTTAAAGCGCTGACCAAAAAGTGCAAGTACGAGTGTATGTGAGGTTCATGGTTCAAAACCTCACGGCCGCCCTTAGTAGAAAAAATTTTCATATAGAAACAATCTATTCAATTAAAACATAACAATTATCACAATGTTCAATAAATCGCTGATGAAGGCTGAAATGCCAGAAACCGGTCCGATTAAGAATACAGTGCAGTTATGAATTTTTGAAATATATGCTTTCTTCACCACGCACCATTTAAATAAAAATGAAATAAAATTTGCTACTGGAAATAAAATTGGGCCTATCATATATTTGTGTGTGGCATTGATAGAAATGAAGTGAATAATCGAAAAGACTGGAAAAAATTTTTCACCAACTCTGGGATTTGAACATTGGCCACAAAAATCATAGCGTCACCACTAGACGCACTCAGCTAACAACACCTTTTGAAATTTTCCTTCTAGTACATTACTCATACCCGTTTCCTTTATTATGCATAATAATACAAAAAATGCGAGAAACCTTTTGCCCATGAATGTATATGTATATTCTAATTGAAAACTGTCGAGATCTTGATCTATCTCCGGTCAATATATTGGAAAAAGTGAGAAAGCGTATTCGCAAATGTTATTCCTTTTTTTTTACAAGAGAAAATGTCCAACTTTTCCATTGTAAGCTGTCACTGTAAATCCAACCAAAGTAGCAATAGAAATGAAAAAAGACATTTCTTTTATTACAGTGGAGTCTATACTTTAAAAGTGAAAAGTGTTGTGTTACATAAATTCCCCCCCCCCCCCCCCAAAAAAAAAAAAACAAACCAAAAAAAAACATTCAAAGAACTTTTAATTTAAAATAAAAATCGAAAACAATGTTAAGTTCAAATTGAAATTAAACATTTAAATTAAAATTTTGAAAAAACAATTTTTAAAGAAAAAATTTGAATTTTTTCAAAAAAAAAAATAAACATATAAAAAAGGTTTAATTGAAGAAAAAAAGTGAATTAACACAAATTATAAATAATTTAAAAAAAAAACCAACTACAAATAAATTCAGGTAAGTGAAAAGTATATATGTATAAAATATATGTATAAAATATGAAATGAAAAAAAAATCGATACATATTAATGCATATAAATAGTTATACTTTATACCACTATGTGGTCTGGGTATAACGACTTTGTTACTAACTAATGTTTCTAACTAACAAAAATATTTTACCTAAACCCATCTTTTATTATAGAAATGTCTATCACATACGTAAAGGAGGAAAGTAATAGCCGCAAAGCTTTATTAAAATTTATAAATACGTTAATTGAACATAAATGTTTATGGCAGATACGGCACCCGGTGGCGTCCGACAGAGCTCAAAGGAATGCCGCATATGACGCCCTGCTAAATGTTTTGTTGGAAACAGAACAAAATGGAACACATAAGACTGTGAAAAACAAAATTCAACGTACGCAATATTTATTTCATTTAGTTTATTTAATAATAACAATTTTCTTCCTTTCTATAGTTTTAAGGGGTAATACTTATAGAGAATTAAAAAACTGTGGAGAATCCAAAACATATCGTAAAGCTTTGGTACTATAACTTGACGCTGCCACTTATACAATATTGGACGGAAGACGCTTCCGATGATTATAAATTAAAAAAGAAGGAAGTAAATAAGGATAAAAACTGTAAAGAGACGCAAGAGGAACTTGTGAATACGGTACAGAAGGAAGTCTCTTGTGTTTAACGTGAGTACCCGTCTCGTCGACATAACCTCACGGTGCTCTGAACACTGGATCGGAATATGCGCCGACCACCGCACGGTACGGTACAGAAGGATGTAATATTTCTGTATAATAATACTATAGATATTTGTTTAAAAAGAAAAATATTTCATTATAGGAAGAAGCAATACTTGCCTCACTGCCGCAGGAAGAGGAAGCGCACAGTGGTCCCAATGAGAAATATAGCACGAAAAAAGTCGTATTTTCGGATTGTACAAAAGCTTGGTTATTTAATGACAAGTCTCCACCGTGCATAACGGTAAACACTGCAGTATTGTGTTGAACACAAACAACTGTTTTTGTTTGTTTTTTATAAGAGATCAGTCAATAATCTAGTGTGATTTTGAGAGGCTGTAAAATAAAGTTAAAGAATTTTCTTTAATATTTCTTTATTGTATTTATACAATAGAGGTATGTATTTTTTTAATTCTTGATGTGCCGTTGATCTAGTATTTAGTTTAGACAACAAAATGTAAGAAAATTTATATGTATTTGTTAATTGTGTAATTTTATCAGTATTGTAACTTGTGTTAGACTTTTAAATGTGAATTTCACCAGCTTTCGCTCCAATTGTTGTGTCCTCATCATCTATAAAGTGTGAGTTATTAAATGTTTAAAGAACCATCTGCCGATTTCTGCCTAACACACTGCATTTCTCATTTTAAGGTTGCAACGTCTATCACCAAAAGATATTTGTTCAACGTTTGGTACGCTGAAAAGGACCAAAAGAAAAAAATGATGCTGTTATATATTACATTTTCATCAAAAGTGGTATAGAAAATGACGATTATAAAAATAAACTAAAACAAGCAGCTCGAAATTTCGTTAGTAAATTGTCGAAAAAGTGGACGCAGGCACATCGAACAAAGAATGTTTTTGAGTCTACTTATAAATGTTGGTTGGATGAATTGTTTGTCTTTCCTAGTAAAGCCTCATCGATGTTCGACGAAGAAGAAGACTCGTCGGATGGATAGATGGATCGAAGCATGGACGACCTTCCAAAGCATTTTTAGGAGGGGGCCAAAGATCGAAGTAATTGAAAACGAAGTCTCTTGTGAACACTTGCTCTCCAGAAGAGTAAACATTTGCTGCTGCAAGTAGTCTTTATAACGCAGGCAAAAGAGTTGCTGCAGGCGTTATTAGAACTATAGATGTTTCTCCAAAAAGGCCAGTAAAAATAAAAAGATTGCTAGGTACACCATCTAAAGAAGTCATACCGTATAGCAGTGAAGAAGCACTGGCAATGTACATTGAGGGCAAATACTCAAAAAGTTCTTATGTTTCTATGCGCGCGGGTGCCAAAATATGTAATGCAGATATATATACATCTTATAAGGAACTTTTGGTTGCCAAAAAAGATTGTTACCCAAGCAGTGGAATAAAGATTTCACAAGCAACTGCAAAGTTTAGTTGACCATACGACAAAAAGGATAATAAAGGTACAAAGAGAAAATCTGGAAGAATTTACATGTTCGTCGTTAATGTTAACATATAAATGGGGATGTGATGGTAGCAGCGGTCACTCAACATACAAGCAACCGTTCACAGAGCATGCTATGCAAACAGATCAGCAGTGCGTTTAGTTCCATTGGAGCTAAAAAATGATGACAAAGTTATATGGCAAAATCCACGGCCTTCTTCTACGCGCTTTTGCAGACCCATTAAACTTACATTTCAAAAGGAAAGTACATCATTAATTAATGAGGAAATTGATGTAATACAATCTCAAATAGCTGCGATTGTTCCAACTGTAATCCAGGTTCGCGACAACATAATGCTTGTAAACCATCGTTTCTTTTTGACTATGATCGATGGTAAAGTTTTTTCAACTATTGCAAATTTGTCGTCACAAAGATGTGGAATTTGTGGCGCACCACCTATTTCTATGAATGACTTAAACAAAATTAAAAAGTTGAAACCGAATAAAAGCCTTTACAAGTTTGTATGCTTCTAGGTACTTTTAAAAAAGAGTTATGACTTTTTTCGTGCTATATTTCTCATTGGGACCACTGTGAAGCGCCAGAGATAATATTCGAAGAACCCATACTTGCCCCGTCGCCTGAGGTGACACAGGAAGAGGAAGCGCCACATTGTTAGTATGATTGGAGGAAGAAAAATGTGGTGCAAAATATTCAGCAAAAACCATCGCAAGTAAGAATTGAATATTATACTATTGTGGATATTTATACTTTTATAATTTAATACTTTTCATTACAGTTCTCCTCCCAACTGAAGCAGGAAGTGCCACAGTGTTCATCTGCGGTTACGAAACCGTCTGTGGTTCTACTACCGGAAATAAAACATGTTTACGTACCAAGCGGAAATGTGTCCAATTATTCCGATTTGGTATATGACGAATACGATGCATTTGGACGCGTCGTAACATCTGAGTTGGAGGAGATGGAACAAAATATAAAAGCAAAAATGAAAATTAGTCAGATTGTGTCCAAATATATGAAGGAGGATGGAACATAATACTTTTTTTTCATTTTTTATTTATTTGTTATTTCTTTTTGATTAAAATTGTTGGTGTACAATAATTAATGAAAAAATATTTAAAATTTTTGATTTAAAGAAATTAATAAAAAACATGTAATTTTTTATTATATTATTACATATAAAATATTTAATAATAAATGTTATATTATTACTTGATTGCATTATTTTTTCATAACATTACTAGAGGACCCCTGCTGCTCCGCAGCATTATATTATATTAAATTAATTTTTATAATATAATACCAAAATTTGCCAAGAGAAGTTAACGTACAGTAATGCCAAGAGAAGTTAACGTACAGTAAAAGTAAAGTTTATTGTCCACGCATAACTTTCCTCAAACCCAACGAATGTAAGTAGTTAATAGCTCAAAAGAAGGAGCTTGATCCACTGACTGTTCTTAGACCTATGTCAACAGCCTACGTTAATTAGAACTCTAGTTATAGAGGTTTACGAGAAGAAAAATATTGAAAAAAAATCTTGAATGCAAAGTTTATTCATAAATTCTTTTAATATAAAGATGACATAAGACGTACTATGGCATAAGACGTAAAATAAACGTAGAAACTTTTAAAATTCTCTACTTCTAGTGTTGATACGCATAAAACGTTTATAATGTACTTTTTCTAAACTATTAATGATACACACAACATGTCTAATGTAGGCTAGTGGTTAGAACGTTTGCTTTCAAGTTTTTTCTGCACGGGTTCGACTCCAGAGTCTAGTTTGGAATTTGTGCAAAGTTTTTTTTTCTTGTAATTTCTTTATACAACAGAAATTCTAAATGTTAAATATTCTTGTACTTTTCATAAATTCAGATTTCATTGTCATAAAATTTTCTAACATAGCTTAAAAATGAAAGAAGTAGAAGAAGAAAAATGTCTTTGTCATTTATTGTGTTTTTTTTTATTTTTACTTTGATATGTGTGTTTCTTTTTTGTTTTTTTTTAGGTTTTAACATTTTTTTCGTATATGTTGTACAAAATGTATTCGTTTGAAGTTTGTAAGTTATAGAAACTATATTTATAGAAAATACATATTCAATATAGAAAAATATTTTTTTCTTACAGAAAGTATTTTATAGGTTGTTTTGAAAGATATGTATGTATATATATTTATATGATATGATGTGATGTTTTTTTTATGCTGCGTTTATTTTAGTGGATTGTCTTGTTGTTTTGAAATATATGTATATACATACATATACATATATGATATGATGTGATGTTGCTTTTTTTGGTGCTTTTATTTTATTTGCCTTGTTGTGCATTTCTTATGCGTTTTCATTTGGCTGCAAATAAAAATATGCATTTTTAGCAATGAAGTATTTTGTAGTGGCATTAATTTAAAATTATACTTATTTTTGCTTTTTGTATCTGTTCTGATGTGTTTGCTTATATATCCATATGTGTACATTTTGTATATGTATGTGATATGACGTGTGATATGATATTTTTTGGATGTGTTGTTGTGGGTTTCTTACTTCTTTTTGAATATCTTTACTAATGTAATTATGTAAAATGTTTAATCATTAAATTGGTAAATTGTAAATTCTAAATTGGTAAATTCTGTACCGTATTCACAAGTTCCTCTTGCGTCTCTTTACAGTTTTTATCCTTATTTACTTCCTTCTTTTTTAATTTATAATCATCGGAAGCGTCTTCCGTCCAATATTTTATAAGTGGCAGCGTCAAGTTATAGTACCAAACCTTCACGATATGTTTTGGATTCTCCAGTTTTTTTAATTCCCTATAAGTATTGTTATTATTAAATAAACTAAATGAAATAAATATTGCGTACGTTGAATTTTGTTTTGCACAGTCTTATGTGTTGCATTTTGTTCTGTTTCCAACAAAACATTTAGCAGGGCGTCATATGCGGCATTCCTTTGAGCTCTGTCGGACGCCACCGGGTGCCGTATCTGCCATAAACATTTATGTTCAATTAACGTATTTATAAATTTTAATAAAGCTTTGCGGCTATTACTTTCCTCCTTTACGTTTGTGATAGACATTTCTATAATAAAAGATGGGTTTAGGTAAAATATTTTTGTTAGTTAAGCCGATGGCACAATGAATACGTTGCGTCCGATAAGTCGAATTTTTCGACTGACAGAAAAGTTGTTTACATGCATGCGCAATGTCTGATGGCACAATGAACACGTTACGGCGAATACGGCGCATACGGCGAATGCGTTCGTACGTCGAAGTTAAAATGTTTTCAACTTTCGACGTATACATTGTACGTTTGACAGCTGATATTTGTTATTATAAAAAGCAACAGCTTAACGGCAGGATGGTAAGTAAATATATATTGTAATAAAATATAGATTTAACTCAAAAGTTTAACTTTTTAATTAAATTTTTTTTTATATATTAGATGGAAGAGCGTTTAATTTGTGCGGTGGAGGAACATCCGTGCATATATAACAAAACTTCACCAATGTACCGCAACAAGTTGGTGAAGGAGAAATCGTGGCGCACGGTGGCTGTAGCTGTGGGAGAATCAGGTATTTATTTGACTGCATTTCATCTTTTAATGTGAAACTTAATAAGTGCTTAATTTAATACAGTGGAACAGTGCCAAAAGCGATGGCGGTCTCTACGTGATACATTCACAAAGGAGCAATACAAGGCAAAACAGAAGACCGGCAGTCAATTGTCCAGCCGCAAGCCTTGGCAATGGTTTGACCGATTGTCGTTCTTAAACGACCACATTGCTCCAAGAGAGTAAGTTATTTTAAATTCTCAATAATAATAAAATTTTAAAGGTTTTTGTTTTTAGGACCACATCGAACCTTTCGTTCGATGTATTATCTGATGTAGACGACATAATTTTGTGTGAAGATGTGTTGTCTGCATCAGATATTAATGAAGTCACACTGACCCCATCTCCACTGCCAAAAGATTCGCGGCATGCGGTTAAGAGGAAGCGCGTTTTGGAGGAAGCAGAAGAAAATTTTAATAGTGTAGATAAGAATCCGTTGAATAAATTTAATTAACATTTTATGCAAAAAAATTCTTTTGCCTTAACATTTTTGGAAAAAAAAAATAATAAAAAAATATTTTAACTTTTTCTGCATAACTTCCAGGGACTAGTAAATTTTTGCTAACAATATTTGGCAATATTGTAGCCATCGTAGAGCTGAACAACTTTTGAGAACATATCGATACAATCTAAACGTGTCTAGACACCCTAAATTGCGCATATAGACCACTTTATTCTTTCACTTTTTAACAGATAAAGACTTTTTGAAAACCAGATGGGCTTGACAGTATAGGTTCGATTCTAATATCAAAATATTTTGTCCAACAGGTAATTTAGACTTATTCATAGCACTTAACTATGTTCGACAATAATGTAGCTAAGAATCTGTTGCCTTTTTACGAAAAAAAGTTATTTTTTTGCATATAATCAAAAAAGTGCAGCGAAAACGGCTTCTTTTCGCATTAAAAGTTTTTAAAACATTTCTCCAATGGTTTCTTTGCTAAATAATTCATAAACATAGTTAAGTGCAATGAACAAGTTTGAATTACCTGTTAAAATTGGTCACCAAATTAGCCAAACCGTGTATAAGGTTTTACTACACTTTGATAGTAGAATCGAACCTATACTGTCAAGTCCATGTGGTTTTTCACTGCTTTTTTTATTTTTATCACATTTTATTTATAGCTGGATTTCGCAAATATAATTCATTAAGATATTTCGCAAGCTTAAAGCATGGACAGGTGCATTATTGGATGTCCTGATGTTTAAGCCTTGCAAAGAGTTAGCGACTTCCTGGCGCCATAATCCTGGAACCATATTGTCTCCATTATATTGGTCCACGTAGTTTTGTGGGCAGTATGTATTGTCATGCCTTTTTATGAAATTATGCAAAACGACTGTGGCTTTGACAATTTTTTCTGCATTTTCGGGGTTCATTTGCAGTGGAGATAGAAGTATTCTCCATCGTGCTGTTAGAATTCCAAAAGCATTTTCGATGACACGACGTGCCCGGGATAGCCGTTGGTTAAAGGCCATGCGTTCTGGTGTCAAATTACCTGCGAAACACATTTTAATTGAATGTATATTAAATTGCTTTAAAAAACTTACCCTTGAATACAGGCATGAGAAACGGTTTCACTGGAAAGGCAGAATCACCAATAAAAAAATAAGGAAATATTGTGTTGGAACCAGGCAGTGGTGAATCTGCAGGTAGACCCAAGCTCCCTTCTTCCAATTTCCGCCAAAGCCCGGAATTCCGTAACACGCCCCCATCACTCTGCGAACCATACGCTCCTATGTCAACATATGTAAAATTATAGTTTGCGTCACATGTTGCCAGGAGAACGATGGAAAATCGTCCCTTATAATTAAAAAATTGCGACCCCGAATTTGGTGGACATACAGTTATAATGTGCTTTCCGTCTATGGCACCTACACAGTTTGGAAAGTGCCACATAGAATGGAAGTCCTGAGCTATGCGAAGCCACTCATGTTCCTGAGGAATTGCTAAATAAATGGGACCCAATACTGTCCAAATTTCAGTGCAAGTTTCTTCAACTATGTTTCGAACTGTACTGAGCCCCATTTTGAAACATGAGGAATACATATGTTTCCCACCACCGTGAGCCAGATAACTGCAATGTTAATAATATATGCAATTATAATATATGTATGTATAATGAAACCAAATTAGTCTTACGCAAGAGTCAAAAACAGTCTACATTTCGCTGGTATGGAAGCTCGATTAGAGTTTTTTTCTAGTTTCTCCTTTAGCAATTCAAAAAGCAAATCAAAATATGCCTTGCTCATCCTGGTTGTCTTTTTAAATTGTTCAGAATCCCCAAAATACATTTCCTCGAAGTTCCTAGCAAAGTATCCATTATCGTCCCTATCAGAAAACAATGGCCGAACCCAATACCTTCGACCTACATAAAAAGGCAAATAATAGTAAATCACTAATAATAAAAAAAATTGTTACATTACCAGTCGCCATTATCTCCAGATATTTTCGCGCTTCATTTAAACATATAATGCTTAACACTATTTTAAGGGTGTCTTCCATTTCCATTTTTATTTAAAAAAAATTCTAACTTTCAAATTCAATTTTAATTTGTATAAAAATGTCAACATTAACAGCTGATTTTATTTCTAGCCGTACGGCGACGACGTACTTTATGTGCCTTGCAATACGGCCAGTACGTTTGATAAGTCGACTTATCGGACGCAACGTATTCATTGTGCCATCGGCTTTAGAAACATTAGTTAGTAACAAAGGCGTTATACCCAGACCACATAGTGGTATAAAGTATAACTATTTATATGCATTAATATGTATTGAATTTTTTTTTTATTTCATATTTTATACATATATAAAGATTATAATATACACTCCGTGCCATAACTATAGCCGCACCTGTGAAAATGCGTGTACGTACGTTTAAAGAAAAGTTTTGCCTATTATTTATTAATATTCATGAAAATATTCAAAAACACGATTTAATCAACAAAAAATATTTCATTTATTCACAATATTTTTTCTTTCTTTTTTAACTTTTTGAAATACTGGTGTGCCATAACTGCAGCCGCACTTAAAATAAATTAACAAAATTTACTATAAGAAACTTAAATAAAATAAAACAAAATATATTAATAATGGGTAGGACCACCCTGATTCTGAATAAGTACAAAAATCCGGTCTGGCATACTGCGGATATATTTATATTTATTTATATTTATTCACTTACCAGAATTTATTTGTAGTTGGTTTTTTTAAATTATTTATAATTTGTGTTAATTCACTTTTTTTCTTCAATTAAACCTTTTTTCTTCAATTAAACCTTGTTTAATTTTTTTTTTTTTTTGAAAAAATTTAAATTTTTTCTTTAAAAATTGTTTTTTCAAAATTTTAATTTAAATGTTTAATTTCAATTTGAACTTAAAATTGTTTTCGATTTTTATTTCAAATTAAAAGTTCTTTGATGAATGTTTTTTTGGTTTTTTTTTTCACTTTTAAAGTATAGAGTCCACTGTAATGAAAGAAATGTCTTTTTATACCCTCCACTCCAGTGTGCAGAGGGTATATATAAGTTTGTCATTCCGTTTGTAATAATTAGAAAAAAAAATTTGGACCCTATAAAATATATATATTTGTGATCCTTATAACAACCGGAGTTGATATAGCGATGTCCGTCTGTCCGTCTGTCCGTCTGTGGAAATCACGATGACGGCATCAATCGGGCAGCTAGGGTGCTCGTTGGCATAAAAAATGATTCATTAACATCCTGAAAAGTTTGCTATTTAAAATCGTCCAAATCGGTCGATTAGGGCCCGAGATTTGAATGAAGAACTAAAAAAAGTCTTGAAAAAATATAATTTTCTATGTTGTTCTTGTCACGATCACGCCCTCAATAGGATAGCTAGGGTGATAATTTTTAGTGAGAATGATTCACCAAATTCATGGGAAGATTTCTACTTCAAAAATCATTAAAATCGGTGGAACAGGTCCAGGTAAATCTATGAAAAATTAAAAAAAAAATGAAAAACATGATGTTTCCATATTGTTCCTGTTGTTATTCTAAATGTTGCATTGTTGTCATAGCTGGACTTGTTGTTTTTGTGGTCGTTGTGGTAATAATATAATAAAAACAAACCCTTTGTACATTTTTTTTGTGAACTCTGGTAGAAAATTTTAAAAGTTTCCATTGTTTTGGCATCACTAAAAAAATTTGTTAGATCATTTCTGTCATTGCCACGAGCCTGCATGCAAAATTTCAGATCGACTGGCTCACGGGAAAGGGGCTAAAAATCGATCCAAAATTTTGTCGACAAGCAGACACTACCAGTTAATATAAGGGCAGTAAATAAAGGGAGTAAAAGTTCACCAATAATTTAAAAAACAAATTTTTATGTATTAATTTATTTAAAGAAAAAAATAATTAAATGAAATAGTAATAATAATAAAAAAAAAAATATACAATACAAAAAAAAACAATATATAAATAAAATAAAATAAAGATAAATGCATTCATAGCATTATAATACATATAAAAGGTCAATGTTTTCTAACCGTAACCGTAACGAGTCAGTTGTTTTTTTTTACATGAAAATCATTTAAAACAGTTACCGAACGTAACCGGGACGTCCCAATACTTTTCATGTGAAAAAAAGGCTAACACGTTACGTAACAGTTACATGTCGCTAACTTGCTCTTTACACAGGCTACTGCTTTTGCAGCCAACTTCAAGTCTATTTATATAGTTTCGTAAGCATAACTGATAAAATTGTTTCTATTATTTTTTGCTGTAAGTAATAAATTATAAATATATTGAATTTGCAAACTAAAATGGATACATATATTGGAGGTGCTTTAATACAAAAGAGTTAACGAAACAAAATAAAAAAAAAAAAACAACTCTACAACATCAACAATGGCAGTCTTATGTTCTTCAAATAGAACAAGTAAGAGTGTTAAATTCGGCTGTGCCGAATCTTTGATACCCTCCACCTCGGTTTGAGTCTTGATAATAAATGTAAATGAAAATGTAAACAATTTGTTAAACTTAATACCAAAAATTATTTCAGCAAATTCTTTGGGTTGGTTTTCTTCTTTTCTATGATTTCGGATTTATTTCGGTGTTTGCTTTTTGGTCATCGTGGTTGCTGATCGGCATGCATTTTGGTTATATACCTATATGCATGCGTTTCCGGTTATATGACATAACTTCTCGTTTAATTTAGTTTTTGCTAATTAAATAGCTCGCCCTAACCTCCATTGCAAAGGTAATGGTTGTGTAGAGTGGCTATATGCATTAAATCGTGCTAATTGGAGATGGCTGTATAGTTTCTTTTAACTGGCCAAATATTTCTTCATTGTGGCCATATAGGTCGGATGGAGTAACAAAATAATAACCAAAAAAAAAGCTCTCTCAACTTTTTTTTTAAAATATTGCCATATTTTGAAAACATAGAGAATAAATTTATAATAATAAATAATCAAATTAGGGATGAAAAACGCAAAAAACGAAAAGTCCCAAACATTTTAAATAAAATAATTTAATGTTATCTTTATTTTCTGAAAAACTTCAAATTTTCATCCAAAAAAAATTGTGAAAATTTATATATAAAAAATAACATTCTCATAAAATTACGTTTACTTATGTAACAATTTTTATGTTAGCAATTCTTAAATATCATTTGAGGTTTTCTTAAATTCATTGAATTTAAATTAATATCGACAAATCTGTTTTTCTATTTATTTAAATTGTAAAGGAGTGGCATCTCTGTCAAAATAAGCGAAAAACACAAAGAATAGAAAAAAACAAATTACTTCGTGTTTGACAGGATGATTTTATGTTTATGTTTAATATCTTTATTTTTTTTACTAATATTTCTGTTTATTTATTTGAAAATGAAATAATGAATTGAATATGCTATTTAATTTTTTTATTTATATAAAAAAGTTTTTTAATTAAAGCAAAATATTTTCACTATTTCATGATTTTTATTTATGTATGACGACATTTCAACCTAAAAATTTAAGTTTTTATCGATTGGATAAACAACACAAAAATGGTTGTCGTTTAGATAACAACAACAGCTGACTTTAACAATAGCGAATATCGTTTCAAAATTTTACTGATAATTTTGCAATTTTCTTTTTTTTTACAATTCGACTATCGTTCAAAGAAGTTACTGAATCGCGGTACTGAAAAGTTATTAATATCTCCTGAATGGCAATATTTTTTTTAAATGTAAACATTTTTAAATGTAAAGATATTTCTAAATTTAAAATTATTATTTCCGACGTTTTGATATGATTTTCTGAAACTCAATTAATATTTTCTAATTTATAATTGGAAATTTTATTTTCAGTTTTTATTATAATTGATATTTTCTTAAATTTGAATGGAAAATTTAAAAAGTGAAATTTTGTATTTATGTGAATAATAATGCTTTATTAATTATAAACAATTTTTAAAAATTAGATGTAATCGCAATCAGATATTTTATAGGTAAAGCAGAATAATAATTCTATATAACTATGTAGAACTGTTTTGTAAGCAAAAAACTAATTGACGAACTCGGTAACTCTATTTTGTAAAGACAACAAAAAGTTAACCCCCCAATCTCACATCACACTGAAATTGTAAAATCGTTGTGTACGTATTATCAACGAAAAATTGTTCGAATTAGTGGAATCCATCGCCATTAAATTTTATGCTCAAACATCTGACTGCAATCTCATTTTTAAAATGTTGTCGAAGCGTAAACTTGAAAAAATTTGTATACTTCTCTATCTTATTTTATTTTAAGTAGAGTTACCAAGTTTATTATACAGGCACATGTTTGAGGGAAAATGTTTACATTTATTATTATTAGTATTATTTTAATAATAGTTAATAATATTTATGCTCTATAATTAACAAACTTGCGTTTTTGTATGCGCATTTCAAAAAATAAATCATTATAATAGATTTAACAAGTTAAAACTTTAATTACAATTTTACAGAATCCAGTAAATTTGCATTAAATTTATAACAGGGTAACATTAATCATCGTTAGTGTCTGCCACTACTCGCACGAAAAATTTGGTGCCATTAGTGTGACCACTGCGGAAAATGTGTGTGTATTAGTAAAAAAAATGTGAGTGTATTGAGTTTTTCGAACTTGCAGTGTGATGTGAGATTGGTGGGTAATATGCCAAACTTATGTTCATATTTGTAAAAGAATAATGAAAAAACGTATGAAATAAGAGACCAACCCGTGTATACTCTTAACATTGTTCTGTATGATATCTAGTTGAAAATATTAACATTCATGTTAAAATAGAAATAACTATTGCAAAGCTAATTAGAACAAACAAAAATTATGGCGGCATCTACTGTGGCATAGTCACGCTGAGCAAAATGAAGTGACACTCTGTTAATACAAAATAAATGTATTTTCCCCACAACAAAATACTGCAGAATTTTATGTTAATAAAATAACCGATTTATATCTAACATGCAGTTACTATGAATATACATACATACATATATATAATATATGTACATTATTTGTATTATTTAATAAGTGTATGTATGTATATTTAAATATTACACACAAAAAATACAACATCAAACGTTACTTTTGTGTTTTTCTCTTTAAATAAATTAATACATAAATTTTTTTGCTAAATTTACATTTGGGCAATTCACAACAGGTGTTGTATATTGTATGTTGTATTGAAATACACAATACAATCATTTGTTGTGAACACTCAGTTGTATTTTCATATTGTAAAACGCTTTCTTTAGTAATTTTCGATCCAACGAGGAAAGATCGCTTCGTCGCTTCTGCTATTTTGTATAAGAGAAAACACTTGTCAGTGTTTGCTTTTTGGTCGTGAGATATACCCTGGAGTTTTAGTTACGTACCTCTTGCATTTTAATTTATAATGAAAAAAAAATGTTAAATGTTTTGGTTGGTACTGAAAGAGAAAATACATACTAAAAATATAAACATTAATTTTTATATAAATAAACTTATCGATGTATTTGCGTTATTTGCATTATTAGCCATATTTTATTTTATAATTATTTATGCTGATAATATTCTATGTATTTGTTTTTTCTTTTTCATAAAAACTGGCATTCACTTGGAACTGATATGTTATGATACAATATACAACATTTACTAAACATAGCAAATGAAGTTGGATCGTGTATCAGATTTTTCAGTGAAAATTACCAACAACAATTTTACACTATTGTAAAGTGATACACGATACAACAGATACAACGATACATTACCCATTGTGAATTGCCCAATTGTTTTTTTATTAACAACTAGGTATTTTAGCATTATTTGATTTAGATGTTGGTGAATTTTTACTTCCTTTATATTAACTCGTAGTGTCTGCTTGTCGAAAAAATTTTGGATCGATTTTAACCACTTTCCCGTGACCCAATCGATCTGAAATTTTGCAGGCAGGCTTGTGGCAATGACAGAAATGATCTAACATATTTTTTTAGTGATGGAAACTTTTAAATTTTTCTACCAGAGTTGATAAAAAAATGTACAAAGGATTTGTTTTTGTTATATTATTACCATAACGACCACAAAAACAACAAGTGCAGCTATGAAAACAATGCAACATTTAGAATAACAACAAGAACAATATAGAAATATCATGTTTTTCATTTTTTTTTTTACTTTTTCAGAGATTTCCCTGGACCTGTTCCACCGATGTTAATGATTTTTGAAGTAGAAATCTTTCCATGAATTTGGTGAATCATTCTCACTAAAAATGATCACTGTAGCTGCACTATTGAGGGCGTGATCGTGACAAGAACAACATAGAAAATTGTTTTTTTTTCAAGACTTTTTTAGTTCTTCATTCAAATCTCGGGCCCTAATCGACCGATTTGGACGATTTTAAATAGCAAACTTCTCAGGATGTTAGTGAATCATTTTTATGTCAACGAGTACCCTAGCTGCCGGATTGATGCCGTCATCGTGATTTCCACAGACGGACAGACGGACAGACGGACATCGCTATATCAACTCCGGTTGTTATAAGGATCACAAATATATAAATTTTATGGGGTCCAAAATTTTTTTTCTAATTATTACAAACGGAATGACAAACTTATATATACCCTCTACACACTGGAGTGGAGGGTATAACAACTCTACAACAGCAACAATGACAGTCATATGTTTTTCAAATAGGAAAAAACTGTTTATGTGTTAAGGTGCGTTCAGACTACGCAAATATTTGACCAAATAAGCGTAACCACTAAATAATGTATAATTTTCCTTGTATAATTTTCATTAAGTTATACAATATATGATATAGAATATAGTTAAATATATTAAATATTACTAATATAATAAAACATAACTTAATTTTATCTTTTATATATCATGTAAGATTGAATAAAACTTTCATAAAATTAGGGGTTACGTTTATTTGGTCAAATATTTGCGTAGTCTGAACGCACCTTTAGTTTCGGTCATTCCCCAGTATGCATTGAAATATTATTTCTCCAATGTTGGAGAAAAGTTAAGTTCTTAAATTGATGTCAAATGTAATTCTCAACTTGGGTTGAACAATTTTTCTCCTTGTTTGCTTTCAACTTGACATCAAGTTGAGACTTAACATTTTTTCCAATCTTTGAGAAACATTTTTACTCTCAATTGGATATCCAACACTTTTCTCCACTTGAGACCAAACATTTTTTCAACTTGAATACGATTTGTGTTAAGTCTGAGATATTATTTAAATATGTCATAAATAATAAATTAAATTAAAAAATGCCAAAAAAGTACAAATAAATCATTGATATATTTTTAATTATTTCTGCTTTTTGTCGAATTTTTCAAAAAATGTACAACTAATTAATTCATTTATTTTTAATTCTAGATTTTAAAAAATGTACATAATATGTACATTTAATGTTAAATATGTACATAGTAATGTTAAATATATAATGAAATTAAATTGAAACATTAAAAAAAGTACATTGTTTTCATTTCTAAAATTAGTATAATATTTTTTAATATGGCAATTCCGTACCTTCCATTTGATACCGATTGGAAATATTTCTTTGCTATCAAGTTGAGAATCACAAATTTCTCAATTTGATAACTATGAAAATCGCCATATAAAAAATGTGCCTTTTAAGTTGAGAAGACTATATTCGAACTATTGAGGGCATTTGAGAATTAACGTTGGAGATTTTAGAAATGTATTTGATCTCAAATGCACCTCAAGTTGATAGCAAACAAAAATGTTTATTGGGACATTTATTGTAGGGTCGTTTGCACACACACAAAAAATAGAAAATAAATTGTCAATTAAGGTGTGTTTACACTATGTGTATTTTCCATGTGTAAATTCAGTTTTACGATCCATACGTCATTCCGTGTGTGTGTCAAAATTGCCGTTTTACATACAATTCATAATTTTTGCGTTCAAACGTACATATGTATTTCCGTATGACATAACCTCTAAATGTAAACAACAGCTGATTTAATTTGTGAATTTACAAAAAATTATTGTTAAAAAGAAAGATATATATTTTATATATTTTTTAATTGTTAATTAATATTAAACTATTTATTTTTCTCTCAATATTAATCTATATAATTTACTCTGTTTTTCTTTCGCCACAAGCAGTGTTGTATTTTCATATGTTTATCTTGCCAAAATAGAACCTGCTCTAATTGAAAATTTTACATATGTCTTGCAAAATGTGTTGTACATAAACAATGTTTGAAAGGGTTCACACTATGTGTACAAATTACACATGCTAAAAAAATAAGAAAAACACGAGCAAAACACGTAGTGTGAACGCAACTTAAGCAAAGCAAGTGGCTTCGAAATTCGATGATGCCAGTTAATCATTTTTTGTTCACGCGGAATTTATAATTGGAGGAATTTTTTCTCGAGAAATGTATTTTCCGTGAGAAAGAAATTCCTTGAGAATATTCATAATTGGGATGAATAACTTTTAATTGGAACTTTTTAGTCAGAATAAATCATAATTCTAGTTAGATATTGGTTAATATTTAATTAGAAAAAATATTGTGGTGGCATCTACGCAATTATTGAGGCAGTCACGGAAAAATTAAATGCAAGTCTGTTTTTTTTAATATAACAAAAATGGATTTTCCCTTTAACAAAATATGGCAGAATTCTTTATAAATGAAATGCAAAATGGAAAATCAATTTTGTGCTAATTCTTAACAAAATTAATAAAATATATATATATGTATTATTATATTTATTAATATTTGTAATTTTATTTGACACAATTTCACACACAGTTTTACAGATCAACTGTTTTCAACTGATTTAGAAGTTTTCTGTTTTTGAAACAGTAGTGCCAATTTGTAACATTTTGTGATGTAATGAAAATCGCAGAATAATAAGTTAATACACAATAAAAAATATTAAATTTTTAAGTTTTATATACATATTGCAATAAAAAAAACTTTGGTAAATTTACATTGAAGATGGTCAGAAATGAATGAGAAAAAATATATAGGCATTTTAGAAAAGCACATTTAATATTAAACTTTATGCACAAAATATATGGGTTTTTGTTGTTTCGAATTTAACTGTGGCTCTAAGTGAAAAGTTTTAGACCGATCGTATATTACATCTTGAGGATCCTCACCTAATATTTTCAAATATTTTAAATTCTTTTTAACTCATTTAACCTCATTACGAAAATAGTAAAACAGTAAATATGGAAAATCCACGCACCTCAAAAAATTGTTTGCTATGAAATAAATTAAAGACATTTCATATTATACAATTTTCTTTCAAAAATGTATCAATTATTGCAAATTTGAAATTTGACATATAGTATTTGTACATATATTTGTATAGATTTCGCAGTATGAAAAGAACTATTATTTCTTTATTTAGAATATATGTAAGTATTGCTCGCAAAAAAATGCAACATCATGAATGAAACACATAGACGACTGCTGGCAGCAGCATTTGTAGTCGTATAGTCAGCTACTTGATTTTTCTGAATACGACAGCAACATATAATACAAATGCATTTTTATTTAAATATACAATTACTTTTACTTATTTAAAATGCATTAGTACAACGTAAAAATAAATAAATTAGTTTAACGCCTTTTGATTATTAATGGAATTATAGCCTTTCATTTTGCGATTTTTTTTTAAACAAAATAAAATATTTCATAGCAATAACTTCTTTTACATATTTTGTTATATTGTCAACACTATTTTTGTTTTGTAGCCAACAAAACACACTTGCAGTTTTTTTTCTATTTGAAGAACATATGACTGCCATTGTTGATGTTGTAGAGTTGTTTTTTTTTTTTGATTTTGTTTAGTTAACTCTTTTGTATTAAAGCACCTCCAATATATGTATCCATTTTAGTTTGCAAATTCAGTATATTTATAATTTATTACTTACAGCAAAAAATAATAGAAACAATTTTATCAGTTATGCTTACGAAACTATATAAATAGACTTGAAGTTGGCTGCAAAAGCAGTAGCCTGTGTAAAGAACAAGTTAGCGACATGTAACTGTTACGTAACGTGTCAGCCTTTTTTTCACATGAAAAGTATTGGAACGTTCCGGTTACGTTCGGTAACTGTTTTAAATGATTTTCATGTAAAAAAAAACAACTGACTCGTTACGGTTACGGTTAGAAAACATTGACCTTTTATATGTATTATAATGCTATGAATGCATTTATCTTTATTTTATTTTATTTATATATTCTTTTTTTTTTGTATTGTATATTATTTTTTTTTTATTATTATTACTATTTCATTTAATTATTTTTTTCTTTAAATAAATTAATACATAAAAATTTGTTTTTTAAATTATTGGTGAACTTTTACTCCCTTTATTTACTGCCTTTATATTAACTGGTAGTGTCTGCTTGTCGACAAAATTTTGGATCGATTTTTAGCCCCTTTCCCGTGAGCCAATCGATCTGAAATTTTGCATGCAGGCTCGTGGCAATGACAGAAATGATCTAACAAATTTTTTTAGTGATGCCAAAACAATGGAAACTTTTAAAATTTTCTACCAGAGTTCACAAAAAAATGTACAAAGGGTTTGTTTTTATTATATTATTACCACAACGACCACAAAAACAACAAGTCCAGCTATGACAACAATGCAACATTTAGAATAACAACAGGAACAATATGGAAACATCATGTTTTTAATTTTTTTTTTAATTTTTCATAGATTTACCTGGACCTGTTCCACCGATTTTAATGATTTTTGAAGCAGAAATCTTCCCATGAATTTGGTGAATCATTCTCACTAAAAATTATCACCCTAGCTATCCTATTGAGAGCGTGATCGTGACAAGAACAACATAGAAAATTATATTTTTTCAAGACTTTTTTTAGTTCTTCATTCAAATCTCGGGCCCTAATCGACCGATTTGGACGATTTTAAATAGCAAACTTTTCAGGATGTTAACGAATCATTTTTTATGCCAACGAGCACCCTAGCTGCCCGATTGATGCCGTCATCGTGATTTCCACAGACGGACAGACGGACAGACGGACATCGCTATATCAACTCCGGTTGTTATAAGGATCACAAATATATATATTTTATGGGGTCCAAATTTTTTTTTCTAATTATTACAAACGGAATGACAAACTTATATATACCCTCTGCACACTGGAGTGGAGGGTATAAAAAAAAAAACTGCAAGTGTGTTTTGTTGGCTACAAAACAAAAATAGTGTTGACAATATAACAAAATATGTAAAAGAAGTTAGTGCTATGAAATATTTTATTTTGTTTAAAAAAAAAATCGCAAAATGAAAGGCTATAATTCCATTAATAATCAAAAGGCGTTAAACTAATTTATTTATATTTACGTTGTACTAATGCATTTTAAATAAGTAAAAGTAATTGTATATTTAAATAAAAATGCATTTGTATTATATGTTGCTGTCGTATTCAGAAAAATCAAGTAGCTGACTATACGACTACAAATGCTGCTGCCAGCAGTCGTCTATGTGTTTCATTCATGATGTTGCATTTTTTTGCGAGCAATACTTACATATATTCTAAACAAAGAAATAATAGTTCTTTTCATACTGCGAAATCTATACAAATATATGTACAAATACTATATGTCAAATTTCAAATTTGCAATAATTGATACATTTTTGAAAGAAAATTGTATAATATGAAATGTCTTTAATTTATTTCATAGAAAACAATTTTTTGAGGTGTGTTGATTTTCCATATTTACTGTTTTACTATTTTCGTAATGAGGTTAAATGAGTTAAAAAGTATTTAAAATATTTGAAAATATTAGGTGAGGATCCTCAAGATGTAATATACGATCGGTCTAAAACTTTTCACTTAGAGCCACAGTTAAATTTAAAACAACAAAAACGCATATATTTTGTGCATAAAGTTTAACATTAAATGTGCTTTTCTAAAATGTCTATATATTTTTTCTCATTCATTTCTGACCATCTTCAATGTAAATTTACCAAAGTTTTTTTTATTGCAATATGTATATAAAACTTAAAAATTTAATATTTTTTATTGTGTATTAACTTATTATTCTGCGATTTTCATTACATCACAAAATGTTACAATTTGGCACTACTGTTTCAAAAACAGAAAACTTCTAAATCAGTTGAAAACAGTTGATCTGTAAAACTGTGTGTGAAATTGTGTCAAATAAAATTACAAATATTAATAAATATAATAATACATATATATATATTAATTTTGTTAAGAATTAGCACAAAATTGATTTTCCATTTTGCATTTCATTTATAAAGAATTCTGCCATATTTTGTTAAAGGGAAAATCCATTTTTGTTATATTAAAAAAAACAGACTTGCATTTAATTTTTCCGTGACTGCCTCAATAATTGCGTAGATGCCACCACAATATTTTTTCTAATTAAAACAGTTGATCTGTAAAACTGTGTGTGAAATTGTGTCAAATAAAATTACAAATATTAATAAATATAATAATACATATATATATTTTATTAATTTTGTTAAGAATTAGCACAAAATTGATTTTCCATTTTGCATTTCATTTGTAAAGAATTCTGCCATATTTTGTTAAAGGGAAAATCCATTTTTGTTATATTAAAAAAAAACAGACTTGCATTTAATTTTTCCGTGACTGCCTCAATAATTGCGTAGATGCCACCACAATATTTTTTCTAATTAAATATTAACCAATATCTAACTAGAATTATGATTTATTCTGACTAAAAAGTTCCAATTAAAAGTTATTCATCCCAATTATGAATATTCTCAAGGAATTTCTTTCTCACGGAAAATACATTTCTCGAGAAAAAAATTCCTCCAATTATAAATTCCGCGTGAACAAAAAATGATTAACTGGCATCATCGAATTTCGAAGCCACTTGCTTTGCTTATTGACAATTTATTTTCTATTTTTTGTGTGTGTGCAAACGACCCTACAATAAATGTCCCAATAAACATTTTTGTTTCCTATCAACTTGAGGTGCATTTGAGATCAAATACATTTTTCAAATCTCCAACGTTAATTCTCAAATGCCCTCAATAGTTCGAATATAGTCTTCTCAACTTAAAAGGCACATTTTTTATATGGCGATTTTCATAGTTATCAAATTGAGAAATTTGTGATTCTCAACTTGATAGCAAAGAAATATTTCCAATCGGTATCAAATGGAAGGTACGGAATTGCCATATTAAAAAATATTATACTAATTTTAGAAATGAAAACAATGTACTTTTTTTAATGTTTCAATTTAATTTCATTATATATTTAACATTACTATGTACATATTTAACATTAAATGTACATATTATGTACATTTTTTAAAATCTAGAATTAAAAATAAATGAATTAATTAGTTGTACATTTTTTGAAAAATTCGACAAAAAGCAGAAATAATTAAAAATATATCAATGATTTATTTGTACTTTTTTGGCATTTTTTAATTTAATTTATTATTTATGACATATTTAAATAATATCTCAGACTTAACACAAATCGTATTCAAGTTGAAAAAATGTTTGGTCTCAAGTGGAGAAAAGTGTTGGATATCCAATTGAGAGTAAAAATGTTTCTCAAAGATTGGAAAAAATGTTAAGTCTCAACTTGATGTCAAGTTGAAAGCAAACAAGGAGAAAAATTGTTCAACCCAAGTTGAGAATTACATTTGACATCAATTTAAGAACTTAACTTTTCTCCAACATTGGAGAAATAATATTTCAATGCATACTGGGGAATGACCGAAACTAACACATAAACAGTTTTTTCCTATTTGAAAAACATATGACTGTCATTGTTGCTGTTGTAGAGTTGTTATACCCTCCACTCCAGTGTGCAGAGGGTATATATAAGTTTGTCATTCCGTTTGTAATAATTAGAAAAAAAATTTTGGACCCCATAAAATATATATATTTGTGATCCTTATAACAACCGGAGTTGATATAGCGATGTCCGTCTGTCCGTCTGTGGAAATCACGATGACGGCATCAATCCGGCAGCTAGGGTACTCGATGACATAAAAATGATTCACTAACATCCTGAGAAGTTTGCTATTTAAAATCGTCCAAATCGGTCGATTAGGGCCCGAGATTTGAATGAAGAACTAAAAAAGTCTTGAAAAAAAAAATAATTTTCTATGTTGTTCTTGTCACGATCACGCCCTCAATAGTGCAGCTACAGTGATCATTTTTAGTGAGAATGATTCACCAAATTCATGGAAAGATTTCTACTTCAAAAATCATTAAAATCGGTGGAACAGGTCCAGGGAAATCTCTGAAAAAGTAAAAAAAAAAAATGAAAAACATGATATTTCTATATTGTTCTTGTTGTTATTCTAAATGTTGCATTGTTTTCATAGCTGGACTTGTTGTTTTTGTGGTCGTTATGGTAATAATATAACAAAAACAAACCCTTTGTACATTTTTTTATCAACTCTGGTAGAAAAATTTAAAAGTTTCCATTGTTTTGGCATCACTAAAAAATATGTTAGATCATTTCTGTCATTGCCACAAGCCTGCCTGCAAAATTTCAGATCGATTGGGTCACGGGAAAGTGGTTAAAATCGATCCAAAATTTTTTCGACAAGCAGACACTACGAGTTAATATAAAGGGAGTAAAAATTCACCAACATCTAAAGCAAATAATGCTAAAATACCTAGTTGTTAATAAAAAAAACAATTGGGCAATTCACAATGGGTAATGTATCGTTGTATCTCTTGTATCGTGTATCACTTTACAATAGTGTAAAATTGTTGTTGGTAATTTTCACTGAAAAATCTGATACACGATCCAACTTCATTTGCTATGTTTAGTAAATGTTGTATATTGTATCATAACATATCAGTTCCAAGTGAATGCCAGTTTTTATGAAAAAGAAAAAACAAATACATAGAATATTATCAGCATAAATAATTATAAAATAAAATATGGCAAATAATGCAAATAACGCAAATACATCGATAAGTTTATTTATATAAAAATTAATGTTTATATTTTTAGTATGTATTTTCTCTTTCAGTACCAACCAAAACATTTAACATTTTTTTTTTTCATTATAAATTAAAATGCAAGAGGTACGTAACTAAAACTCCAGGGTATATCTCACGACCAAAAAGCAAACACTGACAAGTGTTTTCTCTTATACAAAATAGCAGAAGCGTCGAAGCGATCTTTCCTCGTTGGATCGAAAATTACTAAAGAAAGCGTTTTACAATATGAAAATACAACTGAGTGTTCACAACAAATGATTGTATTGTGTATTTCAATACAACATACAATATACAACACCTGTTGTGAATTGCCCAAATGTAAATTTAGCAAAAAAAATTTATGTATTAATTTATTTAAAGAGAAAAACACAAAAATAACGTTTGATGTTGTATTTTTTGTGTGTAATATTTAAATATACATACATACACATATTAAATAATACAAATAATGTACATATATTATATATATGTATGTATGTATATTCATAGTAACTGCATGTTAGAAATAAATCGGTTATTTTATTTACATAAAATTCTGCAGTATTTTGTTGTGGGGAAAATACATTTCTTTTGTATAACAGAGTGTCACTTCATTTTGCTCAGCGTGACTATGCCACAGTAGATGCCGCCATAATTTTTGTTTGTTCTAATTAGCTTTGCAATAGTTATTTCAATTTTAACATGAATGTTAATATTTTCAACTAGATATCATACAGAACAATGTTAAGAGTATACACGGGTTGGTCTTTTATTTCATACGTTTTTTCATTATTCTTTTACAAATATGAACATAAGTTTGGCATATTACCCACCAATCTCACATCACACTGCAAGTTCGAAAAACTCAATCCACTCACATTTTTTTTACTAATACACACACATTTTCCGCAGTGGTCACACTAATGGCACCAAATTTTTCGTGCGAATAGTGGCAGATACTAACGATGATTAATGTTACCCTGTTATAAATTTAATGCAAATTTACTGGATTCTGTAAAATTGTAATTAAAGTTTTAACTTGTTAAATCTATTATAATGATTTATTTTTTGAAATGCGCATACAAAAACGCAAGTTTGTTAATTATAGAGCATAAATATTATTAACTATTATTAAAATAATACTAATAATAATAAATGTAAACATTTTCCCTCAAACATGTGCCTGTATAATAAACTTGGTAACTCTACTTAAAATAAAATAAGAGAGAGAAGTATACAAATTTTTTCAAGTTTACGCTTCGACAACATTTTAAAAATGAGATTGCAGTCAGATGTTTGAGCATAAAATTTAATGGCGATGGATTCGACTAATTCGAACAATTTTTCGTTGATAATACGTACACAACGATTTTAGAATTTCAGTGTGATGTGAGATTGGGGGGTTAACTTTTTGTTGTCTTTACAAAATAGAGTTACTGTTTTTGCTTACAAAACAGTTCTACATAGTTATATAGAATTATTATTCTGCTTTACCTATAAAATATCTGATTGCGATTACATCTAATTTTTAAAAATTGTTTATAATTAATAAAGCATTATTATTCACATAAATACAAAATTTCACTTTTTAAATTTTCCATTCAAATTTAAGAAAATATCAATTATAATAAAAACTGAAAATAAAATTTCCAATTATAAATTAGAAAATATTGAGTTTCAGAAAATCATATCAAAACGTCGGAAATAATAATTTTAAATTTAGAAATATCTTTACATTTAAAAATGTTTACATTTAAAAAAAATATTGCCATTCAGGAGATATTAATAACTTTTCAGTACCGCGATTCAGTAACTTCTTTTAACGATAGTCGAATTGTAAAAAAAAAGAAAATTGCAAAATTATCAGTAAAATTTTGAAACGATATTCGCTATTGTTAAAGTCAGCTGTTGTTGTTATCTAAACGACAACCATTTTTGTGTTGTTTATCCAATCGATAAAAACTTAAATTTTTAGGTTGAAATGTCGTCATACATAAATAAAAATCATGAAATAGTGAAAATATTTTGCTTTAATTAAAAAACTTTTTTATATAAATAAAAAAATTAAATAGCATATTCAATTCATTATTTCATTTTCAAATAAATAAACAGAAATATTAGTAAAAAAAATAAAGATATTAAACATAAACATAAAATCATCCTGTCAAACACGAAGTAATTTGTTTTTTTCTATTCTTTGTGTTTTTCGCTTATTTTGACAGAGATGCCACTCCTTTACAATTTAAATAAATAGAAAAACAGATTTGTCGATATTAATTTAAATTCAATGAATTTAAGAAAACCTCAAATAATATTTAAGAATTGCTAACATAAAAATTGTTACATAAAGGTGCTATTACACGAAATGTTTTTTACATATGTACTGTCACTTTTTTTATCCACATGAAATTCTTCATGTCTGTCAAAATTGTCTTTTTACATACGATTCATAATTTTTGCTATCACACGTGCGTATGTATTTCCGTATGACATAACCTCTAAATGTAAACAACAGCTGATTTAATTTGTGAATTTACAAAAATTTTTTGTTAAAAAAAAGGTTATGTATTTTTTAATTGTTAATTAATACTAAACAATTTATTTTTCTTTCAATATTAATCTTTAAAATGTACTCTGTTTTTCTTTCGCCACAAGCAGTGTTGTATTTTCACTTGTTTGTCATGCAAAAATAGAACCTGTTCTAATTGAAAAATGTACATGTGACTTTTCTCATGTATTGTACATAAACAATGTTTTATATGTATCACACGATGTGTACAACTTTTGTTGTGGGAAAATTTGACAGTACATGTGTAAAAAACACATCATGTAATAGCACCTTAAGTAAACGTAATTTTATGAGAATGTTATTTTTTATATATAAATTTTCACAATTTTTTTTGGATGAAAATTTGAAGTTTTTCAGAAAATAAAGATAACATTAAATTATTTTATTTAAAATGTTTGGGACTTTTCGTTTTTTGCGTTTTTCATCCCTAATTTGATTATTTATTATTATAAATTTATTCTTTATGTTTTCAAAATATGGCAATATTTTAAAAAAAAGTTGAGAGAGCTTTTTTTTTTGGTTATTATATTGTTACTCCATCCGACCTATATGGCCACAATGAAGAAATATTTGGCCAGTTAAAAGAAACTATACAGCCATCTGCAATTAGCACGATTTAATGCATATAGCCACTCTACACAACCATTACCTTTGCTGGAGGTTAGGACGAGCTATTTAATTAGCAAAAACTAAATTAAACGAGAAGTTATGTCATATAACCGGAAACGCATGCATATAGGTATATAACCAAAATGCATGCCGATCAGCAACCACGATGACCAAAAAGCAAACACCGAAATAAATCCGAAATAATAGAAAAGAAGAAAACCAACCCAAAGAATTTGCTGAAATAATTTGGTATTAAGTTTAACAAGTTGTTTACTTTTTCATTTACATTTATTATCAAGACTCAAACCGAGGTGGAGGGTATCAAAGATTCGGCACAGCCGAATTTAACACTCTTACTTGTTTACATTTCTATTGCTACTTTGGTTGGATTTACAGTAACTGCTTACAATGGAAAAGTTGGACATTTTCTCTTGTAAAAAAAGGAATAACATTTGCGAATATAATGCTTTCTCACTTTTTCCAATATATTGACCGGAGATCGATCAAGATCTCTACAGTTTTCAATTAGAATATACATTCATGGGCAAAATGTTTTTCGCATTTTTTGTATTAGTATGCATAATACAAGAAAACGGGTATGAGTAATGTACTAGAAGGAAAATTTCAAAATGTGTTGTTAGCTGAGTGCGTCTAGTGGTGACGCTATGATTCTTGTGCCCAATGTTCAAATCCCAGAGTTGGTGAAAAAAAATTTTTTTCCAGTCTTCTTTTCGATCATTCACTTCATTTTTATCAATGCCACATACAAATATATGATAGGCCAAATTTTTTGTAACATTAACGATTCAAAAAAAACAATTTATATTCAGTATTTATTTATTTATTAACAAAAAAAAAATATACACGAAATATATAAATACTTTTACGATATAATTCCTTCCATATATACATTTCATTCCACTATTTTTTTGGCCTCAGTCATATTTCCAAATATTTTTTGGCTTCATCGAAAGGCACTTGCAAGCCGGCAACATGTTTCTCCTATTAATTTCTGCGGCCTGACTAAGGCCAAATCAGTTTGACCATCCTCTTATTATACAGTCCTTGGCAAAGCATAGGAATGCAATTATACCTTCTGAAAGTGCAAGCAAGGAAAGATTAGATTTGCTCGGATGATTGTGCAAAGAAAGCAAATTTACAATGAAGATGACAAAGCAATAGCTCAAAACATTGAGTATACTTCAACAAAAGCTTACACTTTTATGCGAGAATCGCTTAAATTTAAGCTTCCTTCGAAGTCCTCCTTAAGGAACTGGAGGCCAGTGATATGTGTCAAATCCGGCACGGACACAAATGTTCTGGATGTTTAGCTTTTTTTTTTTTAATATGGGATTATCTCGTAAATATACGTATTTCATGTATGGTTTTATATTAACTGAATAAAAGGTGGGTCCATTAGCTTTATTTTGATATATGTCATGACCACTTAACCCTTTCAGAACCGGATATATTTGGTATTTTATCTACATTTTTATGCTTTTATGCATTGGAAGAAGAAGCATGTTAACTTCGCAAAAAAATCAGTTAGAAAGGAGGCGTATAAGGTCCTCCTTTCTAAACTGAATGAATACGACATACACGCAAGAGAAAGTGACCTCTTGGAAAAAATTAGAAGATGCAAAAAGATATACAAACCAGAGAAGGAGAAGTTTGAGAAAGACCCAGGCAGGGTGTCAACATTATACTACTTCGACATTCTTAAATCAAAAGAAGAGGCCGCTGAATCTGTTGTTATGGAGCAAAGTGAGTAAATATTATTAATTATTATTAGAAATATTATATTTATATTAGTTACTAAAAAATATATATATTTATTGTTATTAATACTATTTATTATTAAATATAGATAATTTTTAGTATGATTATTTTTTTCAGAAAGGAAGACAATATACGATGTGGCCTGCACTTCAAAAGAAGCTGAGCTAAATAGGTAGTTGGAGAAGTCATTTGATTTCTTCGACTCCCTAGATGCAGGAGCACAAGCTCAAAAGTGTGATATTATTATTTTAGAAGGTGGACAAGACCCTCTTGAAGATGAATGTAAGTATTAAAAAAAGAAAATTTTTATTAGGAAATACATAATATTTTTTTTCTTATTTCATTTCAGCCTTTGTCCAAGAAACACAATTGTAATTCTACAAAATTAAGCTTTCGGAGTATATGTTGCCAACAAACTACAAAAAATGACACCACATAATAAAATTTAAAAACTGAAATTTATTTGCTTTCATCAAAACATAGATATTGCGACTAGATATATTTTCGTGCGTCTGCCCGACTTTAAATGTGACTGACTGTAGGTACATCTTATATATTAAAAGAACTTATGAATAAACTTTGCATTCAAGATTTTTTTCAATATTTTTCTTCTCTCAAACCTCTATAACTAGAGTTCTAATTAACGTAGACTGTTGACATAGGTCTAAGAACACTCAGTGGATCAAGCTCCTTCTTTTGAGCTATTAACTGCTTAAATTTGTTGGGTTTGAGGAAAATTATGCGTGGAGAATCAACTTTACTTTTACTGTACGTTAACTTCTCTTGGCAAATTTTGGCATTACTGTTCGTTAACTTCTCTTGAAAATTTTGGTATTATACAAATAGGAGTAAAGATACAGGACGTAAAACCATACCATAGAACATAAGGATAAAATTAAATAAGAATATGCCATAAAGTAGTCAATGTACAATACTACAATATATCAAACATATCAGAATTTATCAAAAGAAAGCAACGTACATCAACACCTCAATGCATGAACAGTATTAGAATCTACCAAAAGAAGTCAACGTACATTGCAAAAGGGTATAAAATGAAAAATGGGGAACCGTCCCACCAGGCAAGACACACACTAGCGACATCTACATTTATTTTGCGAACTACAAAAATTTACGCGTATCAATCAATGCAGTTGAAACAACTATATTAAGATAATATGCTATAATATAACCCCTAATATGCTAACCCTTATATACGTTGTATATTTTGCTTATTTATTGTCACAAATTGAAATTTCGGTGGACAGATTAACAAGTCTTACACCAGTGCTGTTCAAAAATAAAAATGTAGTTATGTTGGTGAGAAAATGAGAATTGCACATAAGAAATGGGTTAATAGCAGTGTTATTGTTTGTATCAAAATCTTATTATTGCGAGTTTGGATGCTCTCAAAACCCTTTTGTTTAAACAAAATGAGAAGACCAACTATGGATGTATTATTAAGGCACCAGCCTTTTATAAAACTATGTATTGGTTATATACACATTGTTCTCATCGAGAACACGAATTCCTTTTAATATTCTTGAGGATCCCTTGAAGAAATTCCATTTTCTCAGGAGAGCCCGTAAAACGAGCGTATTCTGCTCGGCAGCTACATATGTATATACATATAGAGAAAATATCTTTATTAAATGAAAAATATTCGGCCGTATTAAGAATTGATTTTGAATTATCACATTTCCCAGAAGAATATAAGCGGCACTTACCAAAAGATTTGGTTCTTCTCAGAACTTGAGCAGCTAATTCGACTTTTATTCTGTTTAGATTATAGGGAGAAATGTGCTCATTAGTTAGTTTGTAAGCACATTTCATTGTATTCTTCAATTCTGTGCTATAAAAAATAGATTTTCCAAGATTCAAGTTTGCCATCAAAATAAACTTTTGTTCGCAAATTAACAAGACAGTTTCGGGAAAATTTTTTTTTGATTGTTCACTAAAAAACTGGCCGTTCAAGACTTACTCCAGGAATTGAAGATAAATTTACAAAGTTTTTGCCTTCGTCGCAAACGAAGTGCCAGGGCATTAAGCCTGTATGTTGCAACATGAAAATTGCTCCGTTAGATATTTCTTTCAAATAGGGTCTTTGCAAGGGCCTTGAACAAAGAAATAGGAAATTGCTTGCGACCAAGGATCGCCAAATATTCCCCATGCCTTAATATCAAGCACAGTAGTGGTTGCAAGCCAGAACGATTTTCATCGCCATAATCTACCAAGCCTGCTATTTTTCTTCCTTTTAATCATTTCCAAAAAGGTTTTGAGAGCCATTTCGCCGCAGGATATCGTCACAAACTTTTGTGCATCAGAAAGTCGCATGCACGTATATCCAAAGCTACAAAACTGCAGTTCAAATTACCAGGGTTTTTAGGCCAGCACCCTATGAAGTGATATAATCCTTTCACAAGACCAACTTAATACTTGTTTTAGATGTCTATAAACAATAGGGGTAGAAAAAAACTGAAACTAAAGAGTTTCAGACTATCATCATAACGGCGAGCCTCTTCTGCTTTAGGAATATTCTTATGTGCATTGTGATGCATTACGCCCCTACTTTTTGACATTTTATGAGATGTATCATTTTTGCATATAACACTGATTTCAAATTCTCTGATAACTCCTTATATTTTTGTATCTCCTTACTTAATAATATTTGGTGCCTTCAAGTTACATTTTTACCTCTTTAAAATATTTTTTCTGTAACGTTCCAGTTCGTCTATTAGTTTCTGTGACGCGGCGTACTAGCACTAATATTGCAGTCACTTTGTACATACCTCCCAGTTAAAATGTGTCTGTTGCTTATGTTAATTCCAGAATCGTCAAAACCTGAAATTCTGAAATGTCACTGTTTGTTTCGACTTCATCTAATTCGTCTACGTCCATTAAATTTAAATATTCAATATCTTGGTATTAATTTGAATCTTCAACTGTCGTAGTATCCCCCAATGTACTCAAATCCTCTACATTGAAGTTTTTACTTCAAAATGAGATTTGGTTTATACGCAAATATTTTTTCTAAATTTGAATTTAAAATTTGTTCAGAATTTACAGTTTTTTAGGTAATTGGCAATTTGCTTGCTAGATTGTAAATGAACCGGTTGCCACTTTTTCCTCCTTGTATATCCTTTGTCAATGTACATTTTATATTTTAATACTGTCCATATATTGAGGTGGTGAAGTACGTTGACTTTATGGAACATTCTGGTATTACGTACGTTGACTTATTTTGACAAATACTGTATGGTTTATATATTGTAGTATTGTACGTTGACTTTTTTAAGGCATATTTATACTCTCCACTCCAGCGTGAGGAGAGTATACATCAGTGATGGCCACAAAGAGAAATGAGAATGTATTAGTTATGTTACAAAAAAATGGGCGATGTATTGGTACTATGCACTGAACAAAATCACTTTAAATGAAAAATGAAATGAAAAAATGCTTTTTTTGTTTTGTTTTTTCGCACTTTATTTTTCAACGGAATTTCTTGTATTTCTTTTATTTGTTGTCTGTCGCCCATAGTTCCCTAGTTACGTGCCGTAAATAAAAATAAAATAAATAAAATAATAAATAAGTAAATAAAAAGCGTAAATCAAAATATGAATTCAAGTATGGATGAATATTTTTATACCCTCCACACGTCAGTGGCAGAGGGTATATATATGTTTGTCATTCCGTTTGTAACGCATCGAAAAACTAATTTCCGACCCCATAAAGTATATATAATCTTGATCCTTATCACAGCTCGAGTCGATATAGCGATGTCCGTCTGTCTGTTGAAATCACGCTCATTCACAAAAAAAGCAATCTTACTGGATAAGACTGCAATAGTATCATTTGCCATAATTCCCAGCAGGTTGGTATTGAAACTTGGCTAAATCGGGCATCATCGTGATTAGATACGAGCAAAAATATGTAGTTTTTAAATAGCAAACTTCTCAGGATGTTAATACGAACGAGCACCGTAGCAGACCTATTCAGGTCGTGATATCCACAGATGGACATCGTAATATCAACTCTGCTTGTTGTAAGGATCATTAGCACATATATTATTGGGTCCAGATTTTTTTTTTTTATTTATTACTAACGGAATGACAAACTTATATATGTATGTATACTCTCTTCACACTGGAGTGGAGAGTATAAATATGCCTTAAAGAAGTCAACGTACAACAATACTACAATATATAAACCATACAGTATTTGTCAAAAGAAGTCAACGTACAGCAATACCAGAATGTTCCATAAAGTCAACGTACATCACCACCTCAATATATGGACAGTATTAAAATCTAAAATGTACATTGACAAAGGATATACAAGGAGGAAAAAGTGGCAACCGGTTCATTTACAATCTAGCAAGCAAATTGCCAATTACCTAAAAAACTAAATTCTGAACAAACCATGGATCTTGGTTTATAAACATTTCATTTGTTGCTGGGTCTACTACCTTATGTTTATTGCCATCTTGTCCCCTCTTGATAATTGGATCCATTGCGGTTTGCACATCCTCTATTATATATGGTCCATGATCGAACCATGAAGAGAACTCTGGTGTAGTCATATTATTTTTTATAGTACTTATTATACTCCGCCTCAAATTTATTATTTCATAATTTTGCCAAAGAATTGTGTATAAATTTCGTAGAACTTTTTAGAGAACTTATCATAATATTCAGATGTCATTACAATTTTCTCTATATTGAACGCATTGTGATGCACGAACAATGTCGCTGATGCCGCATCTCCTTTTGCCAATTTAGGCATTTTTGGCATTTTATTTGTTCAACAAATTTTTTGAATATTACATACCTAGTGTAGTACGGCAATGTATGTAATTCATTTATAGTCATCTGAACGTCCTGAATAATATCAACTATACCATTATCCAGGTCCACTTCTTTAGTTGATATTTCAATATTAAGATTATTTCTTAACATTGAATTTTGTTCAAATGTATCTTGAGACTCTTCGATTTCTGTCGTCCATTCCAGTATTATTTCATCGTCTTCTTCGCAATTTTGATTGGCGGAGTAGTACTTAAAGTTATGATCTTCATAGAAATCAACCGAGCTAGAATATATTGCAGTTCATTGATAGAAGGGTGATCATTTGAACCACCCTTCGATCGTATTTTGAAAAACAAATTTTCTAATGCGTCTTGGTTGAATTTTCCAAATAAAATGAAATTAAGTTCATCATATTTATCAAGCAGATCTTTGCTTAGTTCAAGGAAGCATTGCTATGTTAAAATTAAACCATTTATGGATTTGTTTTTCATCTGTCCAACAAATCGAAATGATTCAAAGTATTCAATGCATTTAAAAATGAAATTGGTGATAACCTCATTATTTCTGTAGTATGGGCGTTTTTTCGGATTTTCGTCACAACAATTCTTAGCGTTTAACACATCGAACATCTCATTAATCACTTCCACGAAGAAAAGGCTTCCCGGCACTTTTGCCAACAGTTCCTCTTTGAACAAACCAGCATCCCTTATGGTTTTTTATCGCTGCAGCCATACTATGACTAAGCAATTGAGCTGCTCTGGAGACTTTCATCTTCTCGAAATTGCTTGGATTAATATGGGAGTCCTTCACTTTAGGCAGCATTTTCATGAATAGACTTTCTCTGTCTAATCGGTATACCGATCGGTTTACAAAAATTCTGTGGTCCTTTGTAATTTGAAAGTAAGGCTTTTCGGGAGTTATTCCTAAAATATTCATTATATATTATTGTCACAAATTGAAATTTCGGTGGACAGATTAACAAGTCTTACACCAGTGCTGTTCAAAAAAAAAATGTAGTTATGTTGGTGAGAAAATGAGAATTGCACATAAGAAATGGGTTAATAGCAGTGTTATTGTTTGTATCAAAATATTTTTATTGCGAGTTTGGATGCTCTCAAAACCCTTTTGTTTAAACGAAATGAGAAGACCAACTAAGGATGCATTATTAAGGCACCAGCCTTTTATAAAACTATGTATTGGTTATATACACATTGTTCTCATCGAGAACACGAATTCCTTTTAATATTCTTGAGGATCCCTTGAAGAAATTCCATTTTCTCAGGAGAGCCGTAAAACGAGCGTGTTCTGCGCGGCAGCTACATATGTATATACATATAGAGAAAATATCTTTAATAAATGAAAAATATTCGGCTGTATTAAGAATTAATTTTGAATTATCACATTTCCCAGAAGAATATAAGCGGCACTTACCAAAAGATTTGGTTCTTCTCAGAACTTGAGCAGCTAATTCGACTTTTATTCTGTTTAGATTATAGGGAGAAATGTGCTCATTAGTTAGTTTGCAAGCACATTTCATTGTATTCTTCAATTCTGTGCTATAAAAAATAGATTTGATTTTCCAAGATACAAGTTTGCCATCAAAATAAAAATCAACTTTTGTTCGTAAATTAACAAGACAGTTTCGGGAAAAAATTTTTTTGATCGTTCACTAAAAAACTGGCCGTTCAAGACTTACTCGAGGAATTGAAGATAAATTTACAAAGTTTTTGCCTTCGTCGCAAACGAAGTGCCAGGGTATTAAGCCTGTATGTTGCAACATGAAAATTGCTCCGTTAGATATTTCTTTCAAATAGGGTCTTTGCAAGGGCCTTGAACAAAGAAATAGGAAATTGCTTGCGGCCAAGGATCGCCAAATATTCCCCATGCCTTAATAACAAGCACAGTAGTGGTTGCAAGCCAGGAACGATTTTCATCGCCATAATCTACCAAGCCTGCTATTTTTCTTCCTTTTAATCATTTCCAAAAAGGTTTTGAGAGCCATTTCGCCGCAGGATATCGTCACAAATTTTTGTGCATCAGAAAGTCTCATGCACGTATATCCAAAGCTACAAAACTGCAGTACAAATTACCAGGGTTTTTAGGCCAGCACCCTATGAAGTGATATAATCCTTTCACAAGACCAACTTAATACTTGTTTTAGATGTCTATAAACAATAGGGGTAGAAAAAAACTGAAACTAAAGAGTTTCAGACTATCATCATAACGGCGAGCCTCTTCTGCTTTAGGAATATTCTTGTGTGCATTGTGATGCATTACACCCCAACTTTTTGACATTTTATGAGATGTATCATTTTTGCATATAACACTGATTTCAAATTCTCTGATAACTCCTTATATTTTTGTATCTCCTTACTTAATAATATTTGGTGCCTTCAAGTTACATTTTTACCTCTTTAAAATATTTTTTCTGTAACGTTCCAGTTCGTCTATTAGTTTCTGTGTCGCGGCGTACTAGCACTAATATTGCAGTCACTTTGTACATACCTCCCAGTTAAAATGTGTCTGTTGCTTATGTTAATTCCAGAATCGTCAAAACCTGAAATTCTGAAATGTCACTGTTTGTTTCGACTTCATCTAATTCGTCTACGTCCATTAAATTTAAATATTCAATATCTTGGTATTAATTTGAATCTTCAACTGTCGTAGTATCCCCCAATGTACTCAAATCCTCTACATTGAAGTTTTTACTTCAAAATGAGATTTGGTTTATACGCAAATATTTTTTCTAAATTTGAATTTAAAATTTGTTCAGAATTTACAGTTTTTTAGGTAATTGGCAATTTGCTTGCTAGATTGTAAATGAACCGGTTGCCACTTTTTCCTCCTTGTATATCCTTTGTCAATGTACATTTTATATTTTAATACTGTCCATATATTGAGGTGGTGAAGTACGTTGACTTTATGGAACATTCTGGTATTACTGTACGTTGACTTATTTTGACAAATACTGTATGGTTTATATATTGTAGTATTGTACGTTGCCTTTTTTAAGGCATATTTATACTCTCCACTCCAGTGTGAGGAGAGTATACATCAGTGATGGCCACAAAGAGAAATGAGAATGTATTAGTTGTCACAAAAAAATGAGCGATGTATTGGTACTATGCACTGAACAAAATCACTTTAAATGAAAAATGAAATGAAAAAATGCTCTTTTTTGTTTTGTTTTTTCGCACTTTATTTTTCAACGGAATTTCTTGTATTTCTTTTATTTGTTGTCGGTCGCCCATACTTCCCTAGTTACGTGCCGTAAATAAAAATAAAATAACAATAAATAAGTAAGTAAATAAAATAAATAAAAAGCGTAAATCAAAATATAAATTCAAGTATGGATGAACATTTTTATACCCTCCACACGTCAGTGGCAGAGGGTATATATAGGTTTGTCATTCCGTTTGTAACGCATCGAAAAACTAATTTCCGACCCCATAAAGTATATATATTCTTGATCCTTATCACAGCTCGAGTCGATATAGCGATGTCCGTCTGTCTGTTGAAATCACGCTCATTCACAAAAAAAGCAATCTTACTGGATAAGACTGCAATAGTATCATTTGCCATAATTCCCAGCAGGTTGGTATTGAAAATTGGCTAAATCGGGCATCATCGTGATTAGATACGAGCAAAAATATGTAGTTTTTAAATAGCAAACTTCTCAGGATGTTAATACGAACGAGCACCGTAGCAGACCTATTCAGGTCGTGATATCCACAGATGGACATCGTAATATCAACTCTGCTTGTTGTAAGGATCATTAGCACATATATTATTGGGTCCAGATTTTTTTTTTTTTATTTATTACTAACGGAATGACAAACTTATATATGTATGTATACTCTCTTCACACTGGAGTGGAGAGTATAAATATGCCTTAAAGAAGTCAACGTACAACAATACTACAATATATAAACCATACAGTATTTGTCAAAAGAAGTCAACGTACAGCAATACCAGAATGTTCCATAAAGTCAACGTACATCACCACCTCAATATATGGACAGTATTAAAATCTAAAATGTACATTGACAAAGGATATACAAGGAGGAAAAAGTGGCAACCGGTTCATTTACAATCTAGCAAGCAAATTGCCAATTACCTAAAAAACTAAATTCTGAACAAACCATGGATCTTGGTTTATAAACATTTCATTTGTTGCTGGGTCTACTACCTTATGTTTATTGCCATCTTGTCCCCTCTTGATAATTGGATCCATTGCGGTTTGCACATCCTCTATTATATATGGTCCATGATCGAACCATGAAGAGAACTCTGGTGTAGTCATATTATTTTTTATAGTACTTATTATACTCCGCCTCAAATTTATTATTTCATAATTTTGCCAAAGAATTGTGTATAAATTTCGTAGAACTTTTTAGAGAACTTATCATAATATTCAGATGTCATTACAATTTTCTCTATATTGAACGCATTGTGATGCACGAACAATGTCGCTGATGCCGCATCTCCTTTTGCCAATTCTAGGCATTTTTGGCATTTTATTTGTTCAACAAATTTTTTGAATATTACATACCCAGTGTAGTAAGTACGGCAATGTATGTAATTCATTTATAGTCATCTGAACGTCCTGAATAATATCAACTATACCATTATCCAGGTCCACTTCTTTAGTTGATATTTCAATATTAAGATTATTTCTTAACATTGAATTTTGTTCAAATGTATCTTGAGACTCTTCGATTTCTGTCGCCCATTCCAGTATTATTTCATCGTCTTCTTCGCAATTTTGATTGGCGGAGTAGTACTTAAAGTTATGATCTTCATAGAAATCAACCGAGCTAGAATATATTGCAGTTCATTGATAGAAGGGTGATCATTTGAACCACCCTTCGATCGTATTTTGAAAAACAAATTTTCTAATGCGTCTTGGTTGAATTTTCCAAATAAAATGAAATTAAGTTCATCATATTTATCAAGCAGATCTTTGCTTAGTTCAAGGAAGCATTGCTATGTTAAAATTAAACCATTTATGGATTTGTTTTTCATCTGTCCAACAAATCGAAATGATTCAAAGTATTCAATGCATTTAAAAATGAAATTGGTGATAACCTCATTATTTCTGTAGTATGGGCGTTTTTTCGGATTTTCGTCACAACAATTCTTAGCGTTTAACACATCGAACATCTCATTAATCACTTCCACGAAGAAAAGGCTTCCCGGCACTTTTGCCAACAGTTCCTCTTTGAACAAACCAGCATCCCTTATGGTTTTTTATCGCTGCAGCCATACTATGACTAAGCAATTGAGCTGCTCTGGAGACTTTCATCTTCTCGAAATTGCTTGGATTAATATGGGAGTCCTTCACTTTAGGCAGCATTTTCATGAATAGACTTTCTCTGTCTAATCGGTATACCGATCGGTTTACAAAAATTCTGTGGTCCTTTGTAATTTGAAAGTAAGGCTTTTCGGGAGTTATTCCTAAAATATTCATTATATATTATTGTCACAAATTGAAATTTCGGTGGACAGATTAACAAGTCTTACACCAGTGCTGTTCAAAAAAAAAATGTAGTTATGTTGGTGGGAAAATGAGAATTGCACATAAGAAATGGGTTAATAGCAGTGTTATTGTTTGTATCAAAATATTTTTATTGCGAGTTTGGATGCTCTCAAAACCCTTTTGTTTAAACGAAATGAGAAGACCAACTAAGGATGCATTATTAAGGCACCAGCCTTTTATAAAACTATGTATTGGTTATATACACATTGTTCTCATCGAGAACACGAATTCCTTTTAATATTCTTGAGGATCCCTTGAAGAAATTCCATTTTCTCAGGAGAGCCGTAAAACGAGCGTGTTCTGCGCGGCAGCTACATATGTATATACATATAGAGAAAATATCTTTAATAAATGAAAAATATTCGGCTGTATTAAGAATTAATTTTGAATTATCACATTTCCCAGAAGAATATAAGCGGCACTTACCAAAAGATTTGGTTCTTCTCAGAACTTGAGCAGCTAATTCGACTTTTATTCTGTTTAGATTATAGGGAGAAATGTGCTCATTAGTTAGTTTGCAAGCACATTTCATTGTATTCTTCAATTCTGTGCTATAAAAAATAGATTTGATTTTCCAAGATACAAGTTTGCCATCAAAATAAAAATCAACTTTTGTTCGTAAATTAACAAGACAGTTTCGGGAAAAAATTTTTTTGATCGTTCACTAAAAAACTGGCCGTTCAAGACTTACTCGAGGAATTGAAGATAAATTTACAAAGTTTTTGCCTTCGTCGCAAACGAAGTGCCAGGGTATTAAGCCTGTATGTTGCAACATGAAAATTGCTCCGTTAGATATTTCTTTCAAATAGGGTCTTTGCAAGGGCCTTGAACAAAGAAATAGGAAATTGCTTGCGACCAAGGATCGCCAAATATTCCCCATGCCTTAATAACAAGCACAGTAGTGGTTGCAAGCCAGGAACGATTTTCATCGCCATAATCTACCAAGCCTGCTATTTTTCTTCCTTTTAATCATTTCCAAAAAGGTTTTGAGAGCCATTTCGCCGCAGGATATCGTCACAAATTTTTGTGCATCAGAAAGTCTCATGCACGTATATCCAAAGCTACAAAACTGCAGTACAAATTACCAGGGTTTTTAGGCCAGCACCCTATGAAGTGATATAATCCTTTCACAAGACCAACTTAATACTTGTTTTAGATGTCTATAAACAATAGGGGTAGAAAAAAACTGAAACTAAAGAGTTTCAGACTATCATCATAACGGCGAGCCTCTTCTGCTTTAGGAATATTCTTGTGTGCATTGTGATGCATTACACCCCAACTTTTTGACATTTTATGAGATGTATCATTTTTGCATATAACACTGATTTCAAATTCTCTGATAACTCCTTATATTTTTGTATCTCCTTACTTAATAATATTTGGTGCCTTGAAGTTACATTTTTACCTCTTTAAAATATTTTTTCTGTAACGTTCCAGTTCGTCTATTAGTTTCTGTGTCGCGGCGTACTAGCACTAATATTGCAGTCACTTTGTACATACCTCCCAGTTAAAATGTGTCTGTTGCTTATGTTAATTCCAGAATCGTCAAACCTGAAATTCTGAAATGTCACTGTTTGTTTCGACTTCATCTAATTCGTCTACGTCCATTAAATTTAAATATTCAATATCTTGGTATTAATTTGAATCTTCAACTGTCGTAGTATCCCCCAATGTACTCAAATCCTCTACATTGAAGTTTTTACTTCAAAATGAGATTTGGTTTATACGCAAATATTTTTTCTAAATTTGAATTTAAAATTTGTTCAGAATTTACAGTTTTTTAGGTAATTGGCAATTTGCTTGCTAGATTGTAAATGAACCGGTTGCCACTTTTTCCTCCTTGTATATCCTTTGTCAATGTACATTTTATATTTTAATACTGTCCATATATTGAGGTGGTGAAGTACGTTGACTTTATGGAACATTCTGGTATTACTGTACGTTGACTTATTTTGACAAATACTGTATGGTTTATATATTGTAGTATTGTACGTTGCCTTTTTTAAGGCATATTTATACTCTCCACTCCAGTGTGAGGAGAGTATACATCAGTGATGGCCACAAAGAGAAATGAGAATGTATTAGTTGTCACAAAAAAATGAGCGATGTATTGGTACTATGCACTGAACAAAATCACTTTAAATGAAAAATGAAATGAAAAAATGCTCTTTTTTGTTTTGTTTTTTCGCACTTTATTTTTCAACGGAATTTCTTGTATTTCTTTTATTTGTTGTCGGTCGCCCATACTTCCCTAGTTACGTGCCGTAAATAAAAATAAAATAACAATAAATAAGTAAGTAAATAAAATAAATAAAAAGCGTAAATCAAAATATAAATTCAAGTATGGATGAACATTTTTATACCCTCCACACGTCAGTGGCAGAGGGTATATATAGGTTTGTCATTCCGTTTGTAACGCATCGAAAAACTAATTTCCGACCCCATAAAGTATATATATTCTTGATCCTTATCACAGCTCGAGTCGATATAGCGATGTCCGTCTGTCTGTTGAAATCACGCTCATTCACAAAAAAAGCAATCTTACTGGATAAGACTGCAATAGTATCATTTGCCATAATTCCCAGCAGGTTGGTATTGAAAATTGGCTAAATCGGGCATCATCGTGATTAGATACGAGCAAAAATATGTAGTTTTTAAATAGCAAACTTCTCAGGATGTTAATACGAACGAGCACCGTAGCAGACCTATTCAGGTCGTGATATCCACAGATGGACATCGTAATATCAACTCTGCTTGTTGTAAGGATCATTAGCACATATATTATTGGGTCCAGATTTTTTTTTTTTATTTATTACTAACGGAATGACAAACTTATATATGTATGTATACTCTCTTCACACTGGAGTGGAGAGTATAAATATGCCTTAAAGAAGTCAACGTACAACAATACTACAATATATAAACCATACAGTATTTGTCAAAAGAAGTCAACGTACAGCAATACCAGAATGTTCCATAAAGTCAACGTACATCACCACCTCAATATATGGACAGTATTAAAATCTAAAATGTACATTGACAAAGGATATACAAGGAGGAAAAAGTGGCAACCGGTTCATTTACAATCTAGCAAGCAAATTGCCAATTACCTAAAAAACTAAATTCTGAACAAACCATGGATCTTGGTTTATAAACATTTCATTTGTTGCTGGGTCTACTACCTTATGTTTATTGCCATCTTGTCCCCTCTTGATAATTGGATCCATTGCGGTTTGCACATCCTCTATTATATATGGTCCATGATCGAACCATGAAGAGAACTCTGGTGTAGTCATATTATTTTTTATAGTACTTATTATACTCCGCCTCAAATTTATTATTTCATAATTTTGCCAAAGAATTGTGTATAAATTTCGTAGAACTTTTTAGAGAACTTATCATAATATTCAGATGTCATTACAATTTTCTCTATATTGAACGCATTGTGATGCACGAACAATGTCGCTGATGCCGCATCTCCTTTTGCCAATTCTAGGCATTTTTGGCATTTTATTTGTTCAACAAATTTTTTGAATATTACATACCCAGTGTAGTAAGTACGGCAATGTATGTAATTCATTTATAGTCATCTGAACGTCCTGAATAATATCAACTATACCATTATCCAGGTCCACTTCTTTAGTTGATATTTCAATATTAAGATTATTTCTTAACATTGAATTTTGTTCAAATGTATCTTGAGACTCTTCGATTTCTGTCGCCCATTCCAGTATTATTTCATCGTCTTCTTCGCAATTTTGATTGGCGGAGTAGTACTTAAAGTTATGATCTTCATAGAAATCAACCGAGCTAGAATATATTGCAGTTCATTGATAGAAGGGTGATCATTTGAACCACCCTTCGATCGTATTTTGAAAAACCAATTTTCTAATGCGTCTTGGTTGAATTTTCCAAATAAAATGAAATTAAGTTCATCATATTTATCAAGCAGATCTTTGCTTAGCTCAAGGAAGCATTGCTATGTTAAAATTAAACCATTTATGGATTTGTTTTTCATCTGTCCAACAAATCGAAATGATTCAAAGTATTCAATGCATTTAAAAATGAAATTGGTGATATCCTCATTATTTCTGTAGTATGGGCGTTTTTTCGGATTTTCGTCACAACAATTCTTAGCGTTTAACACATCGAACATCTCATTAATCACTTCCACGAAGAAAAGACTTCCCGGCACTTTTGCCAACAGTTCCTCTTTGAACAAACCAGCATCCCTTATGGTTTTTAATCGCTGCAGCCATACTATGACTAAGCAATTGAGCTGCTCTGGAGACTTTCATCTTCTCGAAATTGCTTGGATTAATATGGGAGTCCTTCACTTTAGGCAGCATTTTCATGAATAGACTTTCTTTGTCTAATCGGTATACAAAAATTTTGTGGTCCTTTGTAATTTGAAAGTAAGGCTTTTCGGGAGTTATTCCTAAAATATTAATATATTATTGTCACAAATTGAAATTTCGGTGGACAGATTAACAAGTCTTACACCAGTGCTGTTCAAAAATAAAAATGTAGTTATGTTGGTGAGAAAATGAGAATTGCACATAAGAAATGGGTTAATAGCAGTGTTATTGTTTGTATCAAAATATTTTTATTGCGAGTTTGGATGCTCTCAAAACCCTTTTGTTTAAACGAAATGAGAAGACCAACTAAGGATGCATTATTAAGGCACCAGCCTTTTATAAAACTATGTATTGGTTATATACGCATTGTTCTCATCGAGAACACGAATTCCTTTTAATATTCTTGAGGATCCCTTGAAGAAATTCCATTTTCTCAGGAGAGCCGTAAAACGAGCGTGTTCTGCGCGTCAGCTACATATGTATATACATATAGAGAAAATATCTTTAATAAATGAAAAATATTCGGCCGTATTAAGAATTAATTTTGAATTATCACATTTCCCAGAAGAATATAAGCGGCACTTACCAAAAGATTTGGTTCTTCTCAGAACTTGAGCAGCTAATTCGACTTTTATTCTGTTTAGATTATAGGGAGAAATGTGCTCATTAGTTAGTTTGTAAGCACATTTCATTGTATTCTTCAATTCTGTGCTATAAAAAATAGATTTGATCTTTCCAAGATACAAGTTTGCCATCAATATAAAAATAAACTTTTGTTCGCAAATTAACAAGACAGTTTCGGGAAAAAATTTTTTTGATCGTTCACTAAAAAACTGGCCGTTCAAGACTTACTCCAGGAATTGAAGATAAATTTACAAAGTTTTTGCCTTCGTCGCAAACGAAGTGCCAGGGCATTAAGCCTGTATGTTGCAACATGAAAATTGCTCCGTTAGATATTTCTTTCAAATAGGGTCTTTGCAAGGGCCTTGAACAAAGAAATAGGAAATTGCTTGCGACCAAGGATCGCCAAATATTCCCCATGCCTTAATAACAAGCACAGTAGTGGTTGCAAGCCAGGAACGATTTTCGTCGCCATAATCTACCAAGCCTGCTATTTTTCTTCCTTTTAATCATTTCCAAAAAGGTTTTGAGAGCCATTTCGCCGCAGGATATCGTCACAAATTTTTGTGCATCAGAAAGTCGCATGCACGTATATCCAAAGCTACAAAACTGCAGTACAAATTACCAGGGTTTTTAGGCCAGCACCCTATGAAGTGATATAATCCTTTCACAAGACCAACTTAATACTTGTTTTAGATGTCTATAAACAATAGGGGTAGAAAAAAACTGAAACTAAAGAGTTTCAGACTATCATCATAACGGCGAGCCTCTTCTGCTTTAGGAATATTCTTATGTGCATTGTGATGCATTACGCCCCTACTTTTTGACATTTTATGAGATGTATCATTTTTGCATATAACACTGATTTCAAATTCTCTGATAACTCCTTATATTTTTGTATCTCCTTACTTAATAATATTTGGTGCCTTCAAGTTACATTTTTACCTCTTTAAAATATTTTTTCTGTAACGTTCCAGTTCGTCTATTAGTTTCTGTGTCGCGGCGTACTAGCACTAATATTGCAGTCATTTTGTACATACCTCCCAGTTAAAATGTGTCTGTTGCTTATGTTAATTCCAGAATCGTCAAAACCTGAAATTCTGAAATGTCACTGTTTGTTTCGACTTCATCTAATTCGTCTACGTCCATTAAATTTAAATATTCAATATCTTGGTATTAATTTGAATCTTCAACTGTCGTAGTATCCCCCAATGTACTCAAATCCTCTACATTGAAGTTTTACTTCAAAATGAGATTTGGTTTATACGCAAATATTTTTTCTAAATTTGAATTTAAAATTTGTTCAGAATTTACAGTTTTTAGGTAATTGGCAATTTGCTTGCTAGATTGTAAATGAACCGGTTGCCACTTTTTCCTCCTTGTAACGGGTGATTTTTTAAGAGCTTGATAACTTTTTTAAAAAAAAAAAACGCATAAAATTTGCAAAATCTCATCGGTTCTTTATTTGAAACGTTAGATTGGTCCATGACATTTACTTTTTGAAGATAATTTCATTTAAATGTTGACCGCGGCTGCGTCTTAGGTGGTCCATTCGGAAAGTCCAATTTTGGGCAACTTTTTCGAGCATTTCGGCCGGAATAGCCCGAATTTCTTCGGAAATGTTGTCTTCCAAAGCTGGAATAGTTGCTGGCTTATTTCTGTAGACTTTAGACTTGACGTAGCCCCACAAAAAATAGTCTAAAGGCGTCAAATCGCATGATCTTGGTGGCCAACTTACCGGTCCATTTCTTGAGATGAATTGTTCTCCGAAGTTTTCCTCAAAATGGCCATAGAATCGCGAGCTGTGTGGCATGTAGCGCCATCTTGTTGAAACCACATGTCAACCAAGTTCAGTTCTTCCATTTTTGGCAACAAAAAAGTTTGTTAGCATCGAACGATAGCGATCGCCATTCACCGTAACGTTGCGTCCAACAGCATCTTTGAAAAAATACGGTCCAATGATTCCACCAGCGTACAAACCACACCAAACAGTGCATTTTTCGGATGCATAGGCAGTTCTTGAACGGCTTCTGGTTGCTCTTCACTCCAAATACGGCAATTTTGCTTATTTACGAGCCATTCAACCCAGAAATGAGCCTCATCGCTGAACAAAATTTGTCGATAAAAAAGCGGATTTTCTGCCAACTTTTCTAGGGCCCATTCACTGAAAATTAGACGTTGTGGCAGATCGTTCGGCTTCAGTTCTTGCACGAGCTGTATTTTATACGGTTTTACACCAAGATCTTTGCGTAAAATCTTCCATGTGGTCGAATAACACAAACCCAATTGCTGCGAACGGCGACGAATCGACATTTTCACGGTCTTCAGTAACACTCTCAGAAACAGACGCAATATTCTCTTCTGTACGCATTCGTGTGGTTGGTTTAATGTCCAATAAAGTAAACTGAGTGCGAAACTTGGTCACAATCGCATTAATTGTTTGCTCACTTGGTCGATTATGTAGACCATAAATCGGACGTAAAGCGCGAAACACATTTCGAACCGAACACTGATTTTGGTAATAAAATTCAATGATTTGCAAGCGTTGCTCGTTAGTAAGTCTATTCATGATGAAATGTCAAAGCATACTGAGCATCTTTCTCTTTGACACCATGTCTGAAATCCCACGTGATCTGTCAAATACTAATGCATGAAAATCCTAACCTCAAAAAAATCACCCGTTATATCCTTTCTCAATGTACATTGACTTCTTTTGATAGATTTTAGTACTGTCCATATTTTGAGGTGGTGATGTACGTTGACTTTATGGAACATTCTGGTATTGCTGTACGTTGAATTCTTTTGACAAATACTGTATGGTTTATATATTGTAGTATTTTTGTACGTTGACTTCTTTAAGGCATATTTATACTCTCCACTCTAGTGTGAAGAGAGTATACACCAGTGATGGCCACAAAGAGAAATGAGAATGTATTAGTTATGTTACAAAAAAATGGGCGATGTATTGGTACTATGCATTGAACAAAATCACTTTAAATGAAAATGAAATGAAAAAATGCTTTTTTTGTTTTGTTTTTTTCGCACTTTATTTTTCAACGGAATTTCTTGTAACGGGTGATTTTTTAAGAGCTTGATAACTTTTTTTAAAAAAAAAACGCATAAAATTTGCAAAATCTCATCGGTTCTTTATTTGAACGTTAGATTGGTCCATGACATTTACTTTTTGAAGATAATTTCATTTAAATGTTGACCGCGGCTGCGTCTTAGGTGGTCCATTATAAGTCCAATTTTGGGCAACTTTTTCGAGCATTTCGGCCGGAATAGACCGAATTTCTTCGGAAATGTTGTCTTCCAAAGCTGGAATAGTTGCTGGCTTATTTCTGTAGACTTTAGACTTGACGTAGCCCCACAAAAAATAGTCTAAAGGCGTCAAATCGCATGATCTTGGTGGCCAACTTACCGGTCCATTTCTTGAGATGAATTGTTCTCCGAAGTTTTCCCTCAAAATGGCCATAGAATCGCGAGCTGTGTGGCATGTAGCGCCATCTTGTTGAAACCACATGTCAACCAAGTTCAGTTCTTCCATTTTTGGCAACAAAAAGTTTGTTAGCATCGAACGATAGCGATCGCCATTCACCGTAACGTTGCGTCCAACAGCATCTTTGAAAAAATACGGTCCAATGATTCCACCAGCGTACAAACCACACCAAACAGTGCATTTTTCGGGATGCATGGGCAGTTCTTGAACGGCTTCTGGTTGCTCTTCACTCCAAATACGGCAATTTTGCTTATTTACGAAGCCATTCAACCAGAAATGAGCCTCATCGCTGAACAAAATTTGTCGATAAAAAAGCGGATTTTCTGCCAACTTTTCTAGGGCCCATTCACTGAAAATTAGACGTTGTGGCAGATCGTTCGGCTTCAGTTCTTGCACGAGCTGTATTTTATACGGTTTTACACCAAGATCTTTGCGTAAAATCTTCCATGTGGTCGAATAACACAAACCCAATTGCTGCGAACGGCGACGAATCGACATTTCACGGTCTTCAGTAACACTCTCAGAAACAGACGCAATATTCTCTTCTGTACGCACTGTACGCATTCGTGTGGTTGGTTTAATGTCCAATAAAGTAAACTGAGTGCGAAACTTGGTCACAATCGCATTAATTGTTTGCTCACTTGGTCGATTATGTAGACCATAAATCGGACGTAAAGCGCGAAACACATTTCGAACCGAACACTGATTTTGGTAATAAAATTCAATGATTTGCAAGCGTTGCTCGTTAGTAAGTCTATTCATGATGAAATGTCAAAGCATACTGAGCATCTTTCTCTTTGACACCATGTCTGAAATCCCACGTGATCTGTCAAATACTAATGCATGAAAATCCTAACCTCAAAAAAATCACCCGTTATTTCTTTTATTTGTTGTCGGTCGCCCATAGTTCCCTAGTTACGTGCCGTAAATAAAAATAAAATAAATAAAATAATAATAAATAAGTAAATAAAATAAATAAAAAGCGTAAATCAAAATATAAATTTAAGTATGGATGAACATTTTTATACCCTCCACACGTCAGTGGCAGAGGGTATATATAGGTTTGTCATTCCGTTTGTAACGCATCGAAAAACTAATTTCCGACCCCATAAAGTATATATATTCTTGATCCTTATCACAGCTCGAGTCGACATAGCGATGTCCGTCTGTCTGTTGAAATCACCCTCATTCACAAAAAAAAGCAATCTTACTGGATAAGACTGCAATAGTATCATTTGCCATAATTCCCAGCAGGTTGGTATTGAAAATTGGCTAAATCGGGCATCATCGTGATTAGATACGAGCAAAAATATGTAGTTTTTAAATAGCAAACTTCTTAGGATGTTAATACGAACGAGCACCCTAGCAGACCTATTCAGGTCGTGATCGTGATTTCCACAGATGGACATCGTAATATCAACTCCGCTTGTTGTAACGATCATTAGCACATATATTATTGGGTCCAGATTTTTTTTTTATTTATTACTAACGGAATGACAAACTTATATATGTATGTATGCATACTCTCTTCACACTGGAGTGGAGAGTATAAATATGCCTTAAAGAAGTCAACGTACAACAATACTACAATATATAAACCATATAGTATTTGTCAAAAGAAGTCAACGTACAGCAATACCAGAATGTTCCATAAAGTCAACGTACATCACCACCTCAATATATGGACAGTATTAAAATCTAAAATGTACATTGACAAAGGATATACAAGGAGGAAAAAGTGGCAACCGGTTCATTTACAATCTAGCAAGCAAATTGCCAATTACCTAAAAAACTAAATTCTGAACAAACCATGGATCTTGGTTTATAAACATTTCATTTGTTGCTGGGTCTACTACCTTATGTTCATTGCCATCTTGTCCCCTCTTGATAATTGGATCCATTGCGGTTTGCACATCCTCTATTATATATGGTCCATGATCGAACCATGAAGAGAACTCTGGTGTAGTCTTATTATTTTTTTATAGTACTGATTATACTCCGCCTCAAATTTATTATTTCATAATTTTTGCCAAAGAATTGTGTATAAATTTCGTAGAACTTTTTAGAGAACTTATCATAATATTCAGATGTCATTACAATTTTCTCTATATTGAACGCATTGTGATGCACGAACAATGTCGCTGATGCCGCATCTCCTTTTGCCAATTTAGGCATTTTTGGCATTTTATTTGTTCAACAAATTTTTTGAATATTACATACCTAGTGTAGTACGGCAATGTATGTAATTCATTTATAGTCATCTGAACGTCCTGAATAATATCAACTATACCATTATCCAGGTCCACTTCTTTAGTTGATATTTCAATATTAAGATTATTTCTTAACATTGAATTTTGTTCAAATGTATCTTGAGACTCTTCGATTTCTGTCGTCCATTCCAGTATTATTTCATCGTCTTCTTCGCAATTTTGATTGGCGGAGTAGTACTTAAAGTTATGATCTTCATAGAAATCAACCGAGCTAGAATATATTGCAGTTCATTGATAGAAGGGTGATCATTTGAACCACCCTTCGATCGTATTTTGAAAAACAAATTTTCTAATGCGTCTTGGTTGAATTTTCCAAATAAAATGAAATTAAGTTCATCATATTTATCAAGCAGATCTTTGCTTAGCTCAAGGAAGCATTGCTATGTTAAAATTAAACCATTTATGGATTTGTTTTTCATCTGTCCAACAAATCGAAATGATTCAAAGTATTCAATGCATTTAAAAATGAAATTGGTGATATCCTCATTATTTCTGTAGTATGGGCGTTTTTTCGGATTTTCGTCACAACAATTCTTAGCGTTTAACACATCGAACATCTCATTAATCACTTCCACGAAGAAAAGGCTTCCCGGCACTTTTGCCAACAGTTCCTCTTTGAACAAACCAGCACCCCTTATGGTTTTTTATCGCTGCAGCCATACTATGACTAAGCAATTGAGCTGCTCTGGAGACTTTCATCTTCTCGAAATTGCTTGGATTAATATGGGAGTCCTTCACTTTAGGCAGCATTTTCATGAATAGACTTTCTTTGTCTAATCGGTATACCGATCGGTATACAAAAATTTTGTGGTCCTTTGTAATTTGAAAGTAAGGCTTTTCGGGAGTTATTCCTAAAATATTAATATATTATTGTCACAAATTGAAATTTCGGTGGACAGATTAACAAGTCTTACACCAGTGCAGTTCAAAAATAAAAATGTAGTTATGTTGGTGAGAAAATGAGAATTGCACATAAGAAATGGGTTAATAGCAGTGTTATTGTTTGTATCAAAATATTTTTATTGCGAGTTTGGATGCTCTCAAAACCCTTTTGTTTAAACGAAATGAGAAGACCAACTAAGGATGCATTATTAAGGCACCAGCCTTTTATAAAACTATGTATTGGTTATATACACATTCTTCTCATCGAGAACACGAATTCCTTTTAATATTCTTGAGGATCCCTTGAAGAAATTCCATTTTCTCAGGAGAGCCGTAAAACGAGCGTGTTCTGCGCGTCAGCTACATATGTATATACATATAGAGAAAATATCTTTAATAAATGAAAAATATTCGGCCGTATTAAGAATTAATTTTGAATTATCACATTTCCCAGAAGAATATAAGCGGCACTTACCAAAAGATTTGGTTCTTCTCAGAACTTGAGCAGCTAATTCGACTTTTATTCTGTTTAGATTATAGGGAGAAATGTGCTCATTAGTTAGTTTGTAAGCACATTTCATTGTATTCTTCAATTCTGTGCTATAAAAAATAGATTTGATCTTTCCAAGATACAAGTTTGCCATCAAAATAAAAATAAACTTTTGTTCGCAAATTAACAAGACAGTTTCGGGAAAAAATTTTTTTGATCGTTCACTAAAAAACTGGCCGTTCAAGACTTACTCCAGGAATTGAAGATAAATTTACAAAGTTTTTGCCTTCGTCGCAAACGAAGTGCCAGGGCATTAAGCCTGTATGTTGCAACATGAAAATTGCTCCGTTAGATATTTCTTTCAAATAGGGTCTTTGCAAGGGCCTTGAACAAAGAAATAGGAAATTGCTTGCGACCAAGGATCGCCAAATATTCCCCATGCCTTAATAACAAGCACAGTAGTGGTTGCAAGCCAGGAACGATTTTCATCGCCATAATCTACCAAGCCTGCTATTTTTCTTCCTTTTAATCATTTCCAAAAAGGTTTTGAGAGCCATTTCGCCGCAGGATATCGTCACAAATTTTTGTGCATCAGAAAGTCGCATGCACGTATATCCAAAGCTACAAAACTGCAGTACAAATTACCAGGGTTTTTAGGCCAGCACCCTATGAAGTGATATAATCCTTTCACAAGACCAACTTAATACTTGTTTTAGATGTCTATAAACAATAGGGGTAGAAAAAAACTGAAACTAAAGAGTTTCAGACTATCATCATAACGGCGAGCCTCTTCTGCTTTAGGAATATTCTTATGTGCATTGTGATGCATTACGCCCCTACTTTTTGACATTTTATGAGATGTATCATTTTTGCATATAACACTGATTTCAAATTCTCTGATAACTCCTTATATTTTTGTATCTCCTTACTTAATAATATTTGGTGCCTTCAAGTTACATTTTTACCTCTTTAAAATATTTTTTCTGTAACGTTCCAGTTCGTCTATTAGTTTCTGTGTCGCGGCGTACTAGCACTAATATTGCAGTCACTTTGTACATACCTCCCAGTTAAAATGTGTCTGTTGCTTATGTTAATTCCAGAATCGTCAAAACCTGAAATTCTGAAATGTCACTGTTTGTTTCGACTTCATCTAATTCGTCTACGTCCATTAAATTTAAATATTCAATATCTTGGTATTAATTTGAATCTTCAACTGTCGTAGTATCCCCCAATGTACTCAAATCCTCTACATTGAAGTTTTTACTTCAAAATGAGATTTGGTTTATACGCAAATATTTTTTCTAAATTTGAATTTAAAATTTGTTCAGAATTTACAGTTTTTTAGGTAATTGGCAATTTGCTTGCTAGATTGTAAATGAACCGGTTGCCACTTTTTCCTCCTTGTAACGGGTGATTTTTTAAGAGCTTGATAACTTTTTTAAAAAAAAAAACGCATAAAATTTGCAAAATCTCATCGGTTCTTTATTTGAAACGTTAGATTGGTCCATGACATTTACTTTTTGAAGATAATTTCATTTAAATGTTGACCGCGGCTGCGTCTTAGGTGGTCCATTCGGAAAGTCCAATTTTGGGCAACTTTTTCGAGCATTTCGGCCGGAATAGCCCGAATTTCTTCGGAAATGTTGTCTTCCAAAGCTGGAATAGTTGCTGGCTTATTTCTGTAGACTTTAGACTTGACGTAGCCCCACAAAAAATAGTCTAAAGGCGTCAAATCGCATGATCTTGGTGGCCAACTTACCGGTCCATTTCTTGAGATGAATTGTTCTCCGAAGTTTTCCCTCAAAATGGCCATAGAATCGCGAGCTGTGTGGCATGTAGCGCCATCTTGTTGAAACCACATGTCAACCAAGTTCAGTTCTTCCATTTTTGGCAACAAAAAGTTTGTTAGCATCGAACGATAGCGATCGCCATTCACCGTAACGTTGCGTCCAACAGCATCTTTGAAAAAATACGGTCCAATGATTCCACCAGCGTACAAACCACACCAAACAGTGCATTTTTCGGGATGCATGGGCAGTTCTTGAACGGCTTCTGGTTGCTCTTCACTCCAAATACGGCAATTTTGCTTATTTACGAAGCCATTCAACCAGAAATGAGCCTCATCGCTGAACAAAATTTGTCGATAAAAAAAGCGGATTTTCTGCCAACTTTTCTAGGGCCCATTCACTGAAAATTAGACGTTGTGGCAGATCGTTCGGCTTCAGTTCTTGCACGAGCTGTATTTTATACGGTTTTACACCAAGATCTTTGCGTAAAATCTTCCATGTGGTCGAATAACACAAACCCAATTGCTGCGAACGGCGACGAATCGACATTTCACGGTCTTCAGTAACACTCTCAGAAACAGACGCAATATTCTCTTCTGTACGCATTCGTGTGGTTGGTTTAATGTCCAATAAAGTAAACTGAGTGCGAAACTTGGTCACAATCGCATTAATTGTTTGCTCACTTGGTCGATTATGTAGACCATAAATCGGACGTAAAGCGCGAAACACATTTCGAACCGAACACTGATTTTGGTAATAAAATTCAATGATTTGCAAGCGTTGCTCGTTAGTAAGTCTATTCATGATGAAATGTCAAAGCATACTGAGCATCTTTCTCTTTGACACCATGTCTGAAATCCCACGTGATCTGTCAAATACTAATGCATGAAAATCCTAACCTCAAAAAAATCACCCGTTATATCCTTTCTCAATGTACATTGACTTCTTTTGATAGATTTTAGTACTGTCCATATTTTGAGGTGGTGATGTACGTTGACTTTATGGAACATTCTGGTATTGCTGTACGTTGAATTCTTTTGACAAATACTGTATGGTTTATATATTGTAGTATTTTTGTACGTTGACTTCTTTAAGGCATATTTATACTCTCCACTCTAGTGTGAAGAGAGTATACACCAGTGATGGCCACAAAGAGAAATGAGAATGTATTAGTTATGTTACAAAAAAATGGGCGATGTATTGGTACTATGCATTGAACAAAATCACTTTAAATGAAAAATGAAATGAAAAAATGCTTTTTTTGTTTTGTTTTTTTCGCACTTTATTTTTCAACGGAATTTCTTGTAACGGGTGATTTTTTAAGAGCTTGATAACTTTTTTTTTAAAAAAAAACGCATAAAATTTGCAAAATCTCATCGGTTCTTTATTTGAAACGTTAGATTGGTCCATGACATTTACTTTTTGAAGATAATTTCATTTAAATGTTGACCGCGGCTGCGTCTTAGGTGGTCCATTATAAGTCCAATTTTGGGCAACTTTTTCGAGCATTTCGGCCGGAATAGACCGAATTTCTTCGGAAATGTTGTCTTCCAAAGCTGGAATAGTTGCTGGCTTATTTCTGTAGACTTTAGACTTGACGTAGCCCCACAAAAAATAGTCTAAAGGCGTCAAATCGCATGATCTTGGTGGCCAACTTACCGGTCCATTTCTTGAGATGAATTGTTCTCCGAAGTTTTCCCTCAAAATGGCCATAGAATCGCGAGCTGTGTGGCATGTAGCGCCATCTTGTTGAAACCACATGTCAACCAAGTTCAGTTCTTCCATTTTTGGCAACAAAAAGTTTGTTAGCATCGAACGATAGCGATCGCCATTCACCGTAACGTTGCGTCCAACAGCATCTTTGAAAAAATACGGTCCAATGATTCCACCAGCGTACAAACCACACCAAACAGTGCATTTTTCGGGATGCATGGGCAGTTCTTGAACGGCTTCTGGTTGCTCTTCACTCCAAATACGGCAATTTTGCTTATTTACGAAGCCATTCAACCAGAAATGAGCCTCATCGCTGAACAAAATTTGTCGATAAAAAAGCGGATTTTCTGCCAACTTTTCTAGGGCCCATTCACTGAAAATTAGACGTTGTGGCAGATCGTTCGGCTTCAGTTCTTGCACGAGCTGTATTTTATACGGTTTTACACCAAGATCTTTGCGTAAAATCTTCCATGTGGTCGAATAACACAAACCCAATTGCTGCGAACGGCGACGAATCGACATTTCACGGTCTTCAGTAACACTCTCAGAAACAGACGCAATATTCTCTTCTGTACGCACTGTACGCATTCGTGTGGTTGGTTTAATGTCCAATAAAGTAAACTGAGTGCGAAACTTGGTCACAATCGCATTAATTGTTTGCTCACTTGGTCGATTATGTAGACCATAAATCGGACGTAAAGCGCGAAACACATTTCGAACCGAACACTGATTTTGGTAATAAAATTCAATGATTTGCAAGCGTTGCTCGTTAGTAAGTCTATTCATGATGAAATGTCAAAGCATACTGAGCATCTTTCTCTTTGACACCATGTCTGAAATCCCACGTGATCTGTCAAATACTAATGCATGAAAATCCTAACCTCAAAAAAATCACCCGTTATTTCTTTTATTTGTTGTCGGTCGCCCATAGTTCCCTAGTTACGTGCCGTAAATAAAAATAAAATAAATAAAATAATAATAAATAAGTAAATAAAATAAATAAAAAGCGTAAATCAAAATATAAATTTAAGTATGGATGAACATTTTTATACCCTCCACACGTCAGTGGCAGAGGGTATATATAGGTTTGTCATTCCGTTTGTAACGCATCGAAAAACTAATTTCCGACCCCATAAAGTATATATATTCTTGATCCTTATCACAGCTCGAGTCGACATAGCGATGTCCGTCTGTCTGTTGAAATCACCCTCATTCACAAAAAAAAGCAATCTTACTGGATAAGACTGCAATAGTATCATTTGCCATAATTCCCAGCAGGTTGGTATTGAAAATTGGCTAAATCGGGCATCATCGTGATTAGATACGAGCAAAAATATGTAGTTTTTAAATAGCAAACTTCTTAGGATGTTAATACGAACGAGCACCCTAGCAGACCTATTCAGGTCGTGATCGTGATTTCCACAGATGGACATCGTAATATCAACTCCGCTTGTTGTAACGATCATTAGCACATATATTATTGGGTCCAGATTTTTTTTTTATTTATTACTAACAGAATGACAAACTTATATATGTATGTATGCATACTCTCTTCACACTGGAGTGGAGAGTATAAATATGCCTTAAAGAAGTCAACGTACAACAATACTACAATATATAAACCATACAGTATTTGTCAAAAGAAGTCAACGTACAGCAATACCAGAATGTTCCATAAAGTCAACGTACATCACCACCTCAATATATGGACAGTATTAAAATCTAAAATGTACATTGACAAAGGATATACAAGGAGGAAAAAGTGGCAACCGGTTCATTTACAATCTAGCAAGCAAATTGCCAATTACCTAAAAAACTAAATTCTGAACAAACCATGGATCTTGGTTTATAAACATTTCATTTGTTGCTGGGTCTACTACCTTATGTTCATTGCCATCTTGTCCCCTCTTGATAATTGGATCCATTGCGGTTTGCACATCCTCTATTATATATGGTCCATGATCGAACCATGAAGAGAACTCTGGTGTAGTCTTATTATTTTTTTATAGTACTGATTATACTCCGCCTCAAATTTATTATTTCATAATTTTTGCCAAAGAATTGTGTATAAATTTCGTAGAACTTTTTAGAGAACTTATCATAATATTCAGATGTCATTACAATTTTCTCTATATTGAACGCATTGTGATGCACGAACAATGTCGCTGATGCCGCATCTCCTTTTGCCAATTTAGGCATTTTTGGCATTTTATTTGTTCAACAAATTTTTTGAATATTACATACCTAGTGTAGTACGGCAATGTATGTAATTCATTTATAGTCATCTGAACGTCCTGAATAATATCAACTATACCATTATCCAGGTCCACTTCTTTAGTTGATATTTCAATATTAAGATTATTTCTTAACATTGAATTTTGTTCAAATGTATCTTGAGACTCTTCGATTTCTGTCGCCCATTCCAGTATTATTTCATCGTCTTCTTCGCAATTTTGATTGGCGGAGTAGTACTTAAAGTTATGATCTTCATAGAAATCAACCGAGCTAGAATATATTGCAGTTCATTGATATAAGGGTGATCATTTGAACCACCCTTCGATCGTATTTTGAAAAACAAATTTTCTAATGCGTCTTGGTTGAATTTTCCAAATAAAATGAAATTAAGTTCATCCTTTCTCAATGTACATTGACTTCTTTTGCTAGATTTTAATACTGTCCATATATTGAGGTGGTGATGTACACTATACCACAAAACTCTACAAACGATCACAAATTTTCGTCTAACTTCAACAATTATGGTCAGATTTTATTAAAAATTGACATTAATGTTTACAATTTTATTAAAAAATATAAAACCGTTAAAAATAATTAAATTGCCTAAGTTTTTGTAAGTTTTTTTTTTATGCAACTAAACTTGTTTACATTTAAATTCCACAAAAGTCTACAGACGAATTGTTTGTTTTCATTTTACAGTTATAACGGCATAAAATATTAATTATTTCTTACATTTGTCACTAAATAGTAAACTCTTACAACGATTGGGTGTAATTTAAATAAAGAATTTTTTTGGAAATTATTTATAATGTGTGAAATCAGTGAAGACTTAAGAAAAGTTGTTGTTAAATTAAAAAGTGAAGGTAAATCCTTGTCTGAAGTTGGAGAAATATTAAATTTGGCTAAGTCCACAGTGCATACTATAATAAGAAATTATAATGCTACTGGTTCATATGCAAGTGCTCCCAGATCTGGACGCCCAAAAAAGATTGACGAGCGAACTGAAAGGCTAATAGTCAGAAGAATTACCGAAAATCCGAAGTTAAGCGCGGTAAAACTTTCCAAAGAAGTGCTAACATATGATGCGATCCATGTTCATCCAGAAACCATCCGTCGTTGTTTGAAAAAAAATTATTTACACTAACACGTTGCCAGAAAGAAGCCATTTGTTAGTCAGGTTAATGTAAAGAAAAGGCTGGATTATGCACTTAAATACCAAGATATACATTTGACCGATCCAAACTTTTGGGAACGCGTAATCTTTACTGATGAGTGCAAATTTAACGTTTTCGGAAGTGATGGCATATGCAAGGTATGGAGAAAACAAAATTCTGCTCTAGCTCCTAAAAACTTAAGACCTACGGTCAAACATGGAGGCGGGTCAGTCATGGCGTGGGGGTGTATGTCGGCAAATGGTGTTGGAAAATTAAAGTTCATAGATGGAATAATGAATGCGCGCATGTATTTGGACATTTTAAAGGAGGACTTTTTGCCAAGCGTCGAAAAACTGCACCTAGATGGCGGCTACACGTTTATGCATGACAATGACCCCAAGCATTCTGCGCTGTTGATAAGAGAATGGTTATTATATAACGTTAATACAAAATTGGAGCATCCTCCGCAGTCTCCAGACCTTAACGTTATTGAACATCTATGGGCATATTTGAAGCAGCAGATACAAAAACAAAATCCATCGTCTCTCCAACAGTTAAAAACTGTTTTAATGGCAGAATGGGGCAAGGTTTCTCCAGAATTTACTAAGCGACTTGCATACTCAATGCCAAAAAGACTTAAGGAGTGATTAAGATGAAAGGAGGACCAACCAGTTACTGATCTATTAATAAAACTTATTTCTGTTCAAACGTCCGTAGACTTTTGTTGAAATTAATATATTATGAATTTTGATTTTAATTTTTAAAAATTTGGTTTTTATTATTTTAGTGAAATTTGAATTATGTTTAAGTTATTTATTGTACCTTCTAATTAAAAAAAGTAAAAATGAGTTATTTAAATTCTTTTGTTTTTGAAAAAACTGAGATAATGTTTTCGTTCGTAGACTTTTGTCATATAGTGTACGTTGACTTTATGGAACATTCTGGTATTACTGTACGTTAAATTCTTTTGACAAATACTGTATGGTTTATATATTGTAGTATTTTTGTACGTTGACTTCTTTAAGGCATATTTATACTCTCCACTCTAGTGTGAAGAGAGTATACATCAGTGATGGCCACAAAGAGAAATGAAAATGTATTAGTTATGTTACAAAAAAATGGGCGATGTATTGTTACTATGCACTGAACAAAATCACTTTAAATGAAAAATGAAATGAAAAAATGCTTTTTTTGTTTTTTCGCACTTTATTTTTCAACGGAATTTCTTGTATTTCTTTTATTTGTTGTCGGTCGCCCATAGTTCCCTAGTTACGTGCCCTAAATAAAAATAAAATAAATAAAATAATAAATAAGTAAATAAAAAGCGTAAATCAAAATATGAATTCAAGTATGGATGAATATTTTTATACCCTCCACACGTCAGTGGCAGAGGGTATATATATGTTTGTCATTCCGTTTGTAACGCATCGAAAAACTAATTTCCGACCCCATAAAGTATATATAATCTTGATCCTTATCACAGCTCGAGTCGATATAGCGATGTCCGTCTCTCAGTCTGTCGAAATCACGCTCAATCACAAAAAGCAATCTTACTGGATAAGACTACAATAATATCATTTGCCATAATTCCCAGCAGGTTGGTATTAAAAATTGGCTAAATCGGGCATTATCGTGATTAGATACGTGCAAAAATATGTAGATACCTCTAAAAAAAACATAAAACCCAGTGTGTTTGTTGTAACAGTTTAGTGGTTGAACATAATAATTGTACAACAACATAAAAAAATGCCACAAAAAAATTATGCATATACATATATTAACAATACCAAGAACACAATAACATAGCTCGTAGTATTGCCACATATTTTTTATCGTTATCACGTTATAATAAAAAAAATCGCCAATATGAAAGAAAAAATGAAAACGAAAAATAAAAACGAAAAATGAAAAACAGAAAATGTAAAATTTAAAATGTAAAATGTAAACTGTAATATGTAAAATGTAAAATTTAAAATGTAAAATGTACAATGTAAAAGTAAAATGTACAATGTAAAAGTAAAATGTAATATGTAAAATGAAAATGTAAAGTGTAAAACGAAAAATGGAAAAAGAAAAAAGAACATTGAAAAATAAAAAATTAATTTAATTAATTAATTCTTTATTTAATAGCAAAATTTACAAATTTCTTACATATTAGGAAAACTTATTGCACAGATTTGGCTTTGCCTTATATCTAAAGTATTATTATAAATTTTAAAGAAAAGTGAAAGGTATAAATAAAATATTTAAAGCCGAAGGAAAACTATTAACAAAAACCTTCAATATGAATAGAAAAAAAAAAAATAAAAAAATTAAAAATGGAAAATAGAAAATGAACAAGTAAGAGTGTTAAATTCGGCTATGCCGAATCTTTGATACCCTCCACCTGAGTTTTACGTTTACATTAATATCTGGACTTCTTGCACTATTTGTAACAAATGTATATAAAATATTTGAACATGTAAACACTTTGATAAACCTATTACTGAATTATTACAACAAAAGCTCTGAATTTTCAGCATTTTATAGAGATGTCTTCATATTTTAGGTCATAAATTGGCACAATGACACCCGATTTATCCCATTTTAAATACTAACCTGATCCAGATAATTACAAGCAATATTAAGTTTAACCAGGTAAATGGTTTATTTTGTAATTTTCTTTTTAATTTAAATTTTTTTAATATAAAGGTGCATTTTATTTTTTACAATCCTTTTCAATTTTCCAGACCTATTAGTATAGGGCACATTTGTGAGTCCGCATAGATCAACTTTCAACTCTTGTTTCTATTGTATTAAATCTATCTTTGTGTCTTTAAATTAATTAAGATAATTAAGATGAAAATATTTAACATTTTACTGATACTAGGCAAAACTAAAATTGCCAAAAATTTCAGTCAAAACTATTTTGAATGTCTTTGTTAAATATCGCATAATTTTTTTCAATTTTAAACTTTAAAGTCTTTTTAAGTCTGGTAATAACTCTATAATATGAAGGAAGTAAGTATGTGGATTCTTTAATAACAATGACAAGTATAAAACACTTTTTTGTACATTACATTAAAATATTATAAATTTGAACATAATTAATTTTAGAAACATAATTAATTTTAGAAAAATGTCCGATTCGTTTTTCGATGATGCTGGAAAACACATCAAAGAAATACAGAACATAAAGATTTTGCTTCAGTTAAGTGAGAGACGAGAAGCTAATGGATGGCTGGAGCAGGTCAAAGGTGACGACTATAAATGCGGATGCAAGGCTTTTGAAAATATATTAAAATGCGATAAATCAGATCTAAGTATACATGCTTATAACCACTGTTATAAAAAATCTTTTAAAATCAACAGTATTGCCATAATTTGAAATTGTAAAGATGCTAAATTGCAAAAAAAAGATGCTTAAACGTACTGGAGTCTAAAAAAGAGATGATAAATTTTTTTTTCAAATTTCATTAGCTTTATATTGAAAAATTAATACTTATTAATAAATTCTTTGGTTTTTAAATCGAAAAATTAATATAAAACATACATAAGTTTCGATTTATATTTTTTAAATTTTAATTAAAATTATTTTGGATTTCATCTGAAATTTTTTTTAAATCAAATTGAGTTTGTTTTAAATTCAAATTAAATATGTTTAATTTTAGAGGGATTTTTTTTTTAATTTAAAATATAACAGAAATTACATTATCAAAAGATACGATTATATTACAATAATTGGTTTATGGAATCTAATATTTCTGTGATGTCTTCATCTTCAAGTTCTTCTTGGCTCTGATATTTTTCTGACGATCGACTTTTATCAACGACATCGTTCGGTATATTGTAAGTGTGACACCACCGATTTTTAAATTTCAAACCTTCTTTTATACATATTACAGAACATAGCAACTCGGATTTTATTCTGTTCGAAGTTTGCTTTTAACTAAAGCCATTAAACTAAACAAACGTTCAACTTCGGCTTTTGAGAAAGACAAAACTAATAAAGATAATACAAATATTGATAACTCCTTAAATGGATTTTCGCCAATAGAATTTTTGTTAACTTCAATCCATAAAGAAGTTGTATTCAGTGTTGTATCCCAATTTTGTTCTGTGATATAACTCCATTGGATTTAAATTTTTTCTGTTTCAGATGATATAAATTTAAACTCTTCTAATATATTGGTTATCTGTTCTTTTTCCCGGTTTAATGTGTTTTGTATTGAAAATTTTGGCATTTTTTTTATTACAATAATATTTTTTGGCAATCGACTTTCTAATTCATTAAAAACTGTTGTTGGTGTTTACATTCTTCTATTTCAAAATGTTTTGTTATATTTGTTGAAAGAAACGAGCAGAGTGGTAAAAGGAGTAATACACAAAATTACCGTACTACACTTTGAGAAATTAAAACATATCAATACCATTAAAATTATATATTCAAAAATAATGAAAAAAAAAATATCAAAAAAAAAAGATGCTAAAAGCAACTTTTTATTAATAAAAGATTCTAAGTTAGCATCTAGCATCTTTTGATAAAATTTGGATGCTAAACGACAAAAAAAAGTTGCTAAATTTAGCAACTAAAAAGCTAAAATGGCAACACTGAAAACCAAGAACAAATATTCTGTTTGAGTTAATTTGCAAGCCATTTTAATTAATTGTGTAAATTTTAAATGCACATCTAGCCACATCAAAAAGATGAATTATACAGAATTGTAAAAATATTTTTTTTATAATATGTGTATGTTTTTTACATTATTCTTATGTAATTCTCATGATATTTTTATCTTATTTCTTATATTTTTTTCTTTGTTTTTATGTTATTTTTACATAATTGAAATTGAAAATGTACAAATTCAAAATAAATTTAAAAAAAGTAGTGTAGGGGAAAAAAGTGGGTGTAAGGAAAAAAGGGAATTTTTTCATAAGCGTAGAGATTTCTGAAGAAATCTCCTGGCATCACTAGTACCTATTAAAAAACAACGTAAAAATTCACAAGACAACGCGACGTAGACTTGCTTTGTTCAAAAGCTTCCATAAGACTGAATGAAATTGTTGCTTACCCTACTCTTTGGTGAGTATTTTCGTTCTTGTTCGGCAGTATACATATAAGAAGCCGATTAGAGTTCGGTTTACTCGTGCTGCTATGCATATGTTTATGTGTTGACAAAAATATACGATATCCCAATCATCATTTCGAAGATTGTTTTAACAAAAATTACCTTATAGCATGTTCAGATGGCAAAATGAACCACTTGATTCGCTCTCTGAATCATGATTGTGAACCTAGGTGTTCAGACGAGTGTTCTTGTTTCATTTTGACGTTTATATATATATTTTTTTGAAACATATGGCGCGGCTTTTTGTTTTTATTTACATTAAAATTTTTCGTTTAAATATTTAGGGTTTTTCTGTTTGAAGACATCCTTCTGCACTTCAAAATATGTTTCACTATTTCTTTTTTTTTACATTTTTTTAATTATTTATATGCTTTATGTAATATATGGCTTTTATTTGTTTCTACTTATTTTTTATACACGTTAATTTATTGTTTTTTCTTTGTTTATATTGTTTTTTACACATTAATTTCTTGTTTTTTCTTTGTTTATGTTCTTTGTAAACATTAATTTCTTGTTTTTTTTCTTTGTTTATATTTTGTATTTGACAGCTAGTTTAGATAAACTAGCGATAATTTGTTATCAAACTTGGAGATGACACTGAATGTTTCTAGGTTCACAACTAGGTTCAAAATGAACCAAGTAGCTTCAATCATGATTCGCTCGCCAACCGAGAATAAGAGAGCGATCCGCGAGTATTGCTGTCCGTGTGAACATAGTATTACTTTGTCTTCTTCGAGCACTTTTGATGATTAAAAATTGATTAATCACATGCGCTATTAGAAAAAGACTAGAAAATGATTTTTGATTTCTCTTAAAAAGTGATTTATAGAAAAATTACATTAAATAAGATTCAAAAATGAGTCGAAACTGATCAGAAAAGCGGATAAAAGGGACGCTCAAGAAGATTCGCGGGTAAGGTAATATTTAATCCCAACAAAAGGGCGCATTTATGACTGTTTTAATAGCACACGTGAGTCAAAAAGACTCTACATGATCATTTATTGCATAAAATGCTTACTGGGATTTTATTCACTATCTGTAGAAACAGATTTTTTAAGTAAAACAAATCTGCACACAATTTCAATTCTATTTCGTTCACAATGATACGATCACTTTGTTTACAAGCTACCAGTAAAATAAGAAAATAGTATTATAATACAGCGTAATGATGAATTGTACTTCTCAATTAGTTTATTTTTAATGTGGCATAAGAAGCTCGGTACGTGCTAAGAAATTAATGAATACATGTTTCCCAGGGCGAAGCTTCATTGCTTTTTGATTGAGTGGAGCTACGCGACAATTCATAATGTGAATAGCTCGTGTCTAAAATTTTTGGTAGTTGGGAATGGCGTTTGTGTTAAGCAAAGCATAAATGCATGTTTCCCAGGGCAAGGCTCGATCATTTCACATTGATTGAGCTGAGCTCCGCAATTATTCTTAATGTGGATAACTCTTGAAACAAAATTTTGGGAATGGCGTTTGCCTCCGTCCCGACATTAAATAACAAATTTTAAAAATTTATTGTAATTAACATCTTTTTTTAACATCTGACAAAAAATAGTATTTTTCTAAATACCAATTTTTTTACAGGGTTTACCTACCTACTACTTTTGAATGCAAGTATGCGGGTTTTATACATGTACTAAAAATACAACTCTTAAAACCATACTATTTTTTGCAACTCTAAAAATTTCAGAATTTTGTATAAATAAAATAAAATACCGATTTATTTTAATATGCGCTTATTATGGATATACATATACAGAATATATGAATATTATTTATAGTATTTCGATATTGGCAACAGTAGTATGTATCAATTTGTAACATTTTGTGATGTTATAAAATTCGCAGAATATTGATATTGATTTTATATAGTTTCTTTTATTAATTAATTAAATATTACGCCAAAAAATATTGATATTGATGAATTTTTATATTATTAACACAACTACCACAAAAACAACATGCACAGCTATGACAAAATACAAAATTTAAGAAAACAATATAGGAAAACGTCATATTTTTTTAACCTTTTCAGTGATTTCTCGGCACCTATGAAACCTATTGTCATGATTTAAAAACAAACCTTCTCATGAAGTTAGTGAATCATTCTCACTAAAAAGGAGCGCCCTAGCTGTCCTATTGAGGGCGTTATCACAAGAACACACATTCAAATCATATTTTCTCAGGACTTTTTTTACTTCTTCGCTTAATTCTCGGGTCCAGATTAACCGATTTGGACGGTTTTAAATAGCAAACTTCTCAGGATGTTAGTGAATCATTTTTTATACCAACGAGCACCCTAGCTACCCGATTGAAGCCGTCATCGTGATTTCCACAGACGGACATCGCTATATCAATTTCGTTTGTTATAAGGATCACAAATATATATATTTTATGGGGTCCAGATTTTTTTTTTCTAATTATTACAAACGGAATGACAAACTTATATATACACTCTGCACACTGGAGTGGAGGGTATAAAAATATCCAGGTTTATCATGACACCCACATTGCACAAATTTTTTATTCATCGTCCTGAAGTAATAGCACATGCACTTTTGCCAATTGGACAGCTATCAGAGGAAGCGGGTAGAGCCAAAATCAAAGACTTTAAAAATTACAGTGACATTTTTCGCGCAAATGCAGTTAAGTCTAATGAAGATAGTCTTAATAGGGGTTTTCTAAGCTTGAATCCAATTATATCACAAATGAGCAATAAATGTGAGAACAAAAAACCGTATTGCCACAATCCGCAGTAGCATTAGCCTTTAAGAAAATCGTATTGTTAAATATTTTTATTTGAATTGATACAAAACAATAATACCATAAATACATGTAAGAAGTTAAAATCGGCATGTGTGGACTCAAAAATATACCCTATGTTATTGTAAAAAAATAAATATTTATCGAAGATATTAATGGAAAATAGTGATATACATAACATCAAAATAAACCAATTGTTCGATTATTTTCAAAACCAAATACTAGTAAAAGTATCCAAAAAATGTATGAACATATCAATATTATTGTTATTTGTAAGCTTTCTTAAGTTAATATGTACATCTTTTTGCTATAATTCACATTATATTTAAAGACATTTTCTAAAATAAAAATCAATTAATAAAATCCGATTCTGAAGTTTTCCGTCAAATAATTGAGTGTGTTGCTATCAAAAACATGAGAGCTGGAGAATATACAGCCACAGTCAAAAGTGTTTACACAACAAATTTTTTTACATATTCCACCAATGAGCACTTTGTTGTTGTTTCTGGAAGTAAGTTGCAAAAAAAGTGTTATTGTTGCATAGCTTGGTCTCTGCAGGTACAAATTAATGAGTTAATTGGAAAATATACCGGTTCTTATTGCAAAAATAGAAGCAAATGTACTGATGCTTAGCAGTTGCTAAAAGTATTTACCCGCATTTCATTTGCATCAAAATTATTTACACAAAACTTTAACTTTATTATTTTCTTTTTAATTACTGAAGTTTTTCAATTTTTTATTGTTACTTAATTAACATAACAAAAATTTAGTAACACAACATTTTCCATCAACCTGCAGCTTTATGCAATAAACTTGCGGGTAAATTCAAGAGTCAATTTTTACCAAAATATTCTTATATTAATTATGGTATCATCGCGCTTTCGATCTTTATCAAAAGTCCTCGGCTGTTTTATGATGGACCAAACATTTTCAATGATATTAAGATTGGAGATATGTGGAGGCCAGGGAAGAACAGCTTGCTTTAATTCAGTATACATACCTATATTTGCTTCTACGTGTATACTGTTTTAAAACAAGAGTTGCCAACCCTAGTGAATTTTTGTGTCAAGTCTACTGAAATCATTTTTTGTTAATTTGTTAGATTCTATAGGAAAATATTAGAATCTGACAAATATTAAAGAACACCCTTTGAAGGTATTTACTAGGAAGAATATTTAAACTTCCAATTCTGAGAGTTTTCCTATATAACAAATATCATAATATCATCAAAGCATGATAAATTGTAGACAAAAAATTTTAAATTAATAAAATTGGAAATGTTTTCAAATGAGTTCTTAAAAGAAAAATTATTAAAAATAGAACGAAAGACTTATATATACCCTCTGCACACCGGTGTAAAGCGCATGATGTTGCATGATGCAAAAAAAAATAATTATTAAAAATTAGCGTTCTATATATACATATAAGTTGCTTATGCGTAATGCATTAGTTTTTTGTTACAATTTATTTTTAAACTAAATTTATATTTTGTAGACATGCCCACTATTTAACCACCTTTGGGCAACCTTTTCAGTTTTCCGTACCATGCGGGAGCTTTCCCTCTTGGTGGAAGGTCGCGAATATCCAAACAATTCCTAAAACTATTGAGGCTAATAGAGATGAAAATTATTGAACATGATTAATCCCCTGAGTGTTGGTTAATAATAAAAAAATATATATAACAATTTTTTTAAAACTTGGTTAAATTCAGCATAGTGTGTGGTCTTATATAGAAAATTCTTGCTTTTAAAATGGCTAATCATTCCGTTTACTACCATGTGCAATGGCTTAATCCTAGGGGAATTGGTTGCCAACCTTCATTAATTCATAAATAAATTAGAATTGCGTTTGTGCTGGATGATCTGCCACATACATTTAGACAATTCTGAAATAGCAAATGAAATGGTGTACAATAAAAATTATCTAGCATCCGGTATTCTTATTATGGTTGGGAAATAAAACGTCCCTAAGGTCAAATTAGCCACTTATGTTAAATCTACTTAAAAAATAAGAAAACATTTACTCATAAAAGGAGCATAAAGAAGTGATGGCGAAAATCACTCTCAGTATAGTGTTTGAACCATAATTTTCTAAACATTGTTTTAGCATTTCATCAATTTCCGCTTTGTTGATTTTTACGTACTTATTTATAATTTCCTCTGCTGCAAAAATCACACAAACAGTGTTGAAAGAGCAGTAAAAAAAATTCAACACAAAGTCAAATGGAACATAATAATCCACAAGTGCAAGTATATTAAACCACGGTTAATATTGAATTTGTTTTGGGTTTTGATGAATTTTGCTATTAAAATCTATTTCAAATTAGACAAATTTCCAGCCAACCTGCTCGAAATAATGACATATAATATTATCCTAATTTTACCCCTATAAATGTTTTATTTTTTGAATTAGCGTGTTTGCAAGAGACAAGCGGATATCGCCAAGTTGTAATAAGGGTCGAGAATAACTTTTTCGATGCGTTACAAACGGAGTAACAAACTGATATATACTCTCTAAACAGTGGTGTGGTGAGTATAAAAAACATCATAAAAAGCATAATATTGCAAAAAAATTATGCTTTATTGATATTTTCGATTTTATTCGCACTTAAAGTGCAGACATTTTTTAATTTTTTTGTCGCCTAGTATTATTAGTGCACATTTTATTTGTAGTATTTTACAATATCGAGACCCATTTTCTTTTACAAAAGTTTTTATAATAGAGGTAATTATTTCTATAACCAGCAGGGTAGCAACAGATATTCATATAACCCTAATAAATTGTTCTGCAATTAACACAGAAAATAAACTGTCAACCTATTTTTTTCTACAGTTTAACTACTGAACTTCCCATTGTACGACATAAATTAATAGCATCTACACCATTCTAATCATTCTCTACCAACTTACAATAAAGGATCTTAGCATATAATTTTTCTTTACTGATATCGATCATTTACATTTTAAATAATGTGTAAAAAATTCATTTTGAAAAAAATACTCGTTATTTATGATTTTTTATAATGTTTACATTTCTTCTGTACTGTAAATTGCATTGTAAATTTCACGTAATTGTCGTGCACTAGTGCTTATTTCACAGTTTATCAGTACACAGTTTGAGATATTATGCTAGCCATGTTGAAGCAACCGTTGCCTGGGGTGTAGCTGTGTTGCCCATTGATTTTCGTGTTGTAGCAACCGTTGCCAGAATTATCAAAAAGTTTTGGTATTTGTAGTTGCTTACCTCAACCGTTGCTACGTGTGTATCATTGTTTACTGCATTTACTTTACACAGATTTTTTAGCATTTGTGGAGGTATCTCCATATTTTAGACCATATCTTGACACAGTGATGCCCGATTTAACCAATTTCAAATACCAACCTGCTCGTAGTAACGACAAACAATATTATTTGAACTTTACCCAGGTAAATGGTTTATTTTGTTGAATGATCGTAATTTCAAAAGACAGACAGACCGACGCATGTACGGACATTATATGGACTCGAGTTGTTATAGGGATTAAGAATACAAATACTTTATGGGGTCGCAATTCATTGTTTAATGCGTTAAAACAGAATACCAATAGTCACAATAATGTTTTGAGAGATAAAAATTATGCGATATTTCAAAATAAAAGTTTCTAAAAATCTTGACAATTTTTTAAAAATACTTTAAAAGAATTTACTTTTTTTAAAAAAATTTATTTAAAAAAAGTTATTTTATATAAAAGATACTTGTTTGGAAAAGGTAACTTTCTAAGAAAATTTGCTTTTAGAAGAAAGTTATCCTTTTAAAAAGGTACTTTTTTACAAAAAGGGTACTTTAAAAAAATACTTTTTAAAAAAATCTTCATTTTAAAACAGGGTAGATTTTTAAGAAAATATACTTGTTTAAGAAAAGATGTTTTAATGTTTTTTTTAAAAAAATTTTTTTTTAGAGAATTGGTACTTTTTAAAAAAATATATATACTTTCTAAGGAAAGGTACTTAAAAAAACCAGGTATTTTTAAAAAGGTATTTTAAAAAAGATTACTGTATGAAAGATACTTTTTGAAGAATGGTACTTCAAAAAAAAAAAAAAATATTTAAAAAAAAACAACTTCTCTTGTAATAAGGATCAAGAAAATATATGGTTTATGGGCTCAGGAACGTATTTCAATGCGTTATAAACGGAATGACCAACTGATATACATACATATACCCTCTGCATATATGTATACACTTTGAGGGTTTAAAATTGATTTGTATTGAAAATTTTTGATTTACATAATTTAAAAAAAAATTATAATTGAATTTTAGATTTTTCTTGGGACGTCTGAAAATTTATAAACAATCTTTTTATATATATTTACGCTGATCCCTGAGTCACTGACTGACTGACTGATTCTGTAACGCTGAAATAATACACACACATAGCACTCCCTACAAAGCTATGGGAAATACACAAACAAAATTTAATCTTTCTCATTTTATACAAACCCACAAACAATTTTCTCTCTTCTTTGTTACCGACCAGTGCTGCTAATAAAATCTTCTGAAAATCTACAATTTTGGAAACTAAATCGCCAAAATTGTCATTTTTAAAACAAGAAATTGTCAAGAAAATTTTACCGCTTATAAAACTCGAAAAAATATTACAAAAGGAAGTGAATTTGGTTTATGCTTATTTTCTACATCCAATTAGTTGGACCGAAGAGATATGGTCTTTAAATCATGATAAAGGGTATCGTATAGTCGGGCTAGACCGACTATAATTTTCTTAATTGTATTTAGAATATTTTATCGTATCCCGTCAATTTTTTAGCTGACTACTCACATAAATATATTATGGATTCGTCTAATGTGTCAAGGCTTTCCGATCACATGAATAACCTATAGGTTCATGCGAAGTCTCAAGGCTCTGACTAATTATAGTACTCCAGGATTGCCACACCCATTACTTCGATCCCGCCTTTTTTGTGGGGCTACTAATAATAGATGACCTCAGACAAATTTGCAAAGCTGTCTCTGTCATAGTACTCGTGATATATGATATTGAATAACTACTTTGTATGGGAAGTGTCACTCCCACTAAAAATACTGAAAAAGTTTATATTCTATAGTTTCTTCCAGATAAACAGTAATACCCTGTAAAAATTTCAGAGAGATCGGTCTAATGGTTTAGCCTCCTATGAGTTACAAAAAACAAACACGAGGCTGTTTTTTTTTCTTGGATAGAACTTACAAAAGGGTTACCTATCCAACAACCTGTCACACTGTGCTCACTTTTTGACGATTATGATCAAAGTACTCTAGAAAATAACAGTGAATAGGTTTCATCTTGAACAACACTACAAAATTATCAATATTTACTTTGAAAGTCACTCAAGGATTCATGCAGCTTATAGGCAATTTATCGCAAAATTGTATTCATGATCAATGATTTTTGTGTTGGAAAGTTTGGATTACATTAATATGGGCGAGATGTGATTTCAACAGGATGGCGCTGCGTACCAAATTTGGCGATAAGTTGATTTCGGGAAATGGACTTGTCAATTGACCTCCAAGGTCGTGCGATTTGACACCTCTTATTTATTACCTGTATGGCTACGTGAAATCATTGGTTCCTATATGTGCCAATCTGGCTGACAACGTTATGCCAAATTTAGATAAATATTATTGTTGATCTCAAATTTACTTTTGTAAATATTTATTAAATAAATAACTAAAAACAAATAAAAAAAATTAAGCTGGCACACCGGCCACGTCACTTGCAATATAACCAGACAGTCGCTCGAATGATTGATATTGAACCTGCCTTTTGAAAACAAATTTTGATGACGGACGAGGCTCATTTCACACTCCGTAGCGGCGTTAACAATCAAACTGCAGTAGTTGGGAAACGGAGAATTCACACTAGATCCAGGACCGGTATTTGCACCTAAAATATCATGGGCCAATTTTCTTCAGAGAAGGCGAAACGGATGATAGGAAACGATATCGGGGGTTGTTGTCTTATTATGTCTGACTAAAAATGCGTGAAAAAGGTCTGGACGGTTACTTGCTTCGACAAGATAGTGCACCATGCCATACTGCAAATCAAACAATGCAGTTTCTGTAACAAAAATTCCTTGGACATGTGATGTCAAAAAAAAAAATGACATTAACTAGCCACCAAAATCTCCAGATCTGACACTTCGGATTTTTTTAATGGGATTATTTGAAAAGCAAAGTGTACGCCAACAAGCCTCAGACCATTGATGAGCTAAAGACAAACATTCGTGTCTAAATCATCGCTATGCCGCCCGAGATGCTCGCAAAAGTTATGGATAATGCAGCAAAAAGAAAACAGTCTATTTGTAAAGTTGTCAATGGATTTCGATCGTAAAATTTTCGAATTTATAAAATACTAGATGTAACCCGGTGTGCTTCGCTACACCCTCCCCCCCCCCCCCCTTCCGAATCCTTATGAAAGGGCTCACGTAAAGTCCCAAGGCTCTCACTAATACAGTAATTCAGATATATCACATTTAATATTAAGTTTGTATAGGGGTGCCATGCGCATTTGTCCAATCCCGCCCATTTTTTTGTCTGACTACTCGCGTTAATAATAGATGACCTGAGATAAATTTTCAAAGCTCTCTCTATCATAGTACTTAGTATATATGATATTAAAAATTTACTTTGTATGGGAGGTGCCATGCCCACTAAAATTTCAGGAAGATCAGATAAGTCGTTACGCAGATTACCTCCTACAAACAAACAAACACATTACCTCTTTATTATGCAAAGTATAGATCATTGATATAGATTCCTTTATTTTGATACTTGCTGATATAAAATGATTTTTGCTTTTTTAATTTTTTAATTATCAGATTTTTCGGCGTTCCTGCCCTGGAGGTACATGTAGCTGCCCATGAGAAGAACATGGATTTGCCAAATTAGATCTGGCAACACTCAACTATTGGCCTTGAACTTAAAATATCACTTGGCAATTTTTATTTTTAGTGATTTTTGATTTTGCCCATTTTTGATTTTGAAAATTTTTGTTTTTGGGCGATTTTTATTTTTCGCGATTTTTGGGTTTGGCGATTTTGATTTCGACGATATATTTTCCACGACAAATCACATTGATAACTAATGTACTTGTCAAAAGACTGTTGCTTTCGTAGTACATCATATTTTTTATATAGGAGGTGCCACGCCCACTTATCCCATCCCGCCCAATTTTTATCGGAATGCTCACATTAATATCTGGTGGACTCGTGCAAAATTTCGAGTCTTTCCCAGTTATATGATATTAGATATCTATTTTGCATGCGCGGTGCTACGCCCACTGCTTCGATCGCGCCCATTTTTTTTGTTCTACTAATCATACAAAGAACCTATGGGCTCACGCAAAGCCATAAAGCTCTCTCTTTTACAGTACTCCAGATATATGACTTTAAAAAGTTACTTTGCATGGGGAGTTCCACACCCATTGGTGTGAACCCACAAATTTTTTGTCTGACTACTCATGCTAAGATCTGATGGGCTCGTGCAAATTGCAAAGATTCCCTTTTTTAGTACACCAGTTATATGATATCATTTATTTACTTTGTATGGGCGGTGCCACGCCCACTGCTCCGATCACGCCCATTTTTTGTGTAACTAATCATATGAATAACTTATGGGTTCACACAAAGTCCCAAGACTCTCACTATAACAGTACTCCAGATATATGGCATTTTATATTTTATTTGTATGGCAGGTGCTACGTCTATTGGTCCGATCCTGCCCATTTTTTGTCCGACTGCTCACATTAATAATAGGTGCCATCAGACAAATTTGAAAAGCTCTCTCTGTCACAGTACTCGAGATATATAACATTGAATTATTACTTGTATGGGAGGTACCATGCCCACTTCTCCGATCCCGCCCATTTCTGGCGTGGCTACTAATATTAACAATAGGTGACCTCACACATATTTGCAAAGCTCTCCCTATCATAATTCTCAATATATGCATATGATATTAAAAATTTACTTTGTGTGGGAGGTGCCACGCCCACTAAAAATATTGAAAAAAATTATAGCCTATAGCACTTCCCATATCCGCAGTAAGACTCCGTGAAAATTTCAGGAAGATCAGATGGCTAGTTACGGAGATTACCTCCTACAAACAAACAAACAAACAAACAAACAAACACACATTACCTCTTTATAATATTAGTATAGATGACTAGGTTATTATATGACTAGGAATTTAGAGAATTCGTGGAAATATAAACAAAATAGAGTTATCGATGCCATCAACCAATCCTAGCCAAGGAGAAGAGATAACGTAAAAAGCGTTCTCTAACTTTGTTAACAATATTGCCCGTATCGTAAACTAACAAATGTCTAAAAATTTCTTTTTAAATATTTTTCAGTTTATAAAAATATCTTTTGTGAGTAAAAAAAGATGCGGAATGCGTTTATAATAGAAATTTCGCACTATAATTCGAAATATGTGATCTCAAATTTAATGTGCTTTTAAGGAACAGTAACACACATGCACATATTTCTACCTTCATGGTTGTTTCAAGTAATTCTTTTTGTACAGATAAATGGTAAATATAAGATCTGTAAAAATTTGACATGAGTTTAGAAAGCTTTATTGATTTAAATACTAATCTTAAGTTAATATTTTAAGGCGATTGATCCATTAAAGGATATTAATGTAAACTAGCAGATTCCAGCCCTAGAAATTCAAGCGCAAATTCTAGGAAATTTTATTTTTTCATTAAATAAAGACCCTAAAAGTATGCTAATCAATTATAGCCAAGTCACAAATCAACACAAAAAACAAACTCATTTTTATTACAACCACATTAACAAATTTAATAAACACACACATAGCATTGTATAATTTTATGTATGTGTTAGTAGAAATTTTAAATGCAATTTATTCAAAATATAGGAAAAAATTTAAAAATCTGTAAATCTACAAAACGGCTAAAAAGAAATACCTTTCAAATAATATATGCTTGGTAAAAATCGTGATAAAAAGGTAGAACAAAACATCAGTCACAAGAAATCGCCTAGCCTATTAATATTATAGATTATAGATACGCAAAGTTTTTATTAATACTTTTCACCATATAAGTATGACTAATGGTTCATTTAGAAGTTATAATTTGTGTGATTTTCTTAAAGGCTATTATTCAGATTTGGAGTTAGAAATTTGCTAATGATTTTCAACATTTAATAGTGTTAATGTAGTTTCGCAAACATTATATTTGATTTTCTATACGAATGCTTTACAATGGCAATCAAACAATTTCCTTTTCGGATTTTATAAGTTCTAAACAACTTCAAAAAGGAGATCGTTTATTTGTCCAAGAATTCACATATCATTTCACCACAAATTTTCATCTAATTTATTATTACAAATTTATTTTAGTACTTTGAGAGTGTAAAATATTTTTCTTAGAAATTGTTAATTGTTTGTTAACGATATTTTTTGAAAGCTAACGATTTTATAACTACTAAATTTTTTGTCATTAGATAAAGTAAAATTTTGAATATCGACATCTTAGCTACCGATTTTTGTCTCAAAATATCATAGAATTGTGCTACCGGTATTTTTTTTTTTATAAAATCCTTAATAGCTTTAGAAATTTTTTTTAAAATAATATTAATATAAAATGAGCTTAACATGTAGCTTCTTTATTTTCCTATTTAATTTAAAAAATTATTCCATTTTTTTTTTTAACAAATTCAAACAATTTTTAATAAATAAAATTTATCATTATATCCTTCCCAAACGTTGACAACACTGCTCAGCAGAAATATTTACAAAACATGTTTGTTACCATGTTTTTTCTAGGTATAATTTAAAAGCTCTGTGTTTTTTGTTTTATTATTTTACTTTTGTGAAAGACGAGGCAAATGTAGCAACTGAGAATAGAGTTTTCTATTTTTTCTGGGTTAATAGTTTCTGTTATAATTAGAATTTAAATTTTAAATTAGAACATCTGCATTTGTTTAGAATTTATAAGTGTTATACCTTTTTAAATGTCATTACTAAGCCAGCACTATGACATGACTGGAGATTTGTAGTTTTGACTTTTTACAAATGTATAAAATAGTCAGGAAGTATCATGATGTTTTTTGTATGGGAGCGGATTAGCAAGTCAGCAATGACATTGACGTTGAAAGGTAATTTCAAACTGGGCAATTATGTATTTTTTTTTTATATATTTACATATGTAAGTATATAAAATTTGCTGATTGCAACTTATTGTTAGTATGAAAAGCAGACCACACGGCGCATACGGGTAAATTATTCGTTAAGAGAAATAATTTCATACATTAACAAACACAAAAATTCAATCTACAGATATGAATGCATCAGGAAAACAAGAGCAGTAAATCAGATTTTTACAAAACTCGTATTTTTGCACATTCCGATTTTCATACAATAATTTTATATTATTTTATATACAATTTTATTTTTCGATATTCAATTTTAAGAATATTAAACAACTTTTTGTAAAATTTTTAAAAATTGTTGGGATTTAGTTATGCGTTTTGCAGCAAAACAGTATGTAGCTACTTCATCAAAATCAAACTCTAGATATTCATAATCATCCCAATTACGAATATTCTCAAGGAATTTCTTTCTCAAGGAAAATACTTTTCTCGAGAAACAAAACCTTCAATTATAAATTCCGCGTGAACAAAAAAATTAATAAGTGTCATCATCGAATTTCGAAGCCAGTTGGTTTGCTTATTGAGAATTAATTTCCTAAATTTTTGTGTGGGTGCAAACTCAGATAAGAGTGTTTGAAAGAAAAGTTTAATAAAAAAAAATGAATAGCATAGCCATGATGTGAGTACTTGTGGACGGTATTGGTGTCGAAGAATAAAAACAACGAAATAAGCAAAGGAATGCTAGGATTAAAGTTAACAAGAGTTGTAGTTGGGCTTTATTTGTGGTGTTCAAACTATTTATTTATTTTTATACCTTATGCCACTATGTGGTTTGGGTATAATTACTCTGTGCTGCTGTTTGTAACTACCAAAAATATTTGACCTAGACCCATCTTTTATTATACCGATCGGCTCAGAATCACGTTCTGAGTCGTTTTAACGATGTCCGTCCGTCCGTCCGTCTGTGTGTCCATGTAAACCTTGTAATCAAACTACAGGTCGCAGATATGAATATATTTCGATGAAATTTGGTATATAAGCTTTTATCAGCCACAGGATGAACGCTTTTGAAATTGGTGAAAATCGGTCCATGTTCAGACTCAGTCCCCATACAAATGACCCCTATGAAATCGCCATAAATTGCCATAAGATCCAAATTATCATATAGATCTTAGTAAAATTGGGTTTGTATGTGTTTATTGTATCCACTAATCAGTAGTCCAAAAATAATTCCTATTGGACAAGTCTTAGTCATAGGCCCATATAGAGCTGCTTCCCGATCTTCACTTAAATCTATAAAGAAACAAAAATATTGCACAGATTTTTTCCAAATTTGGTTTGTATGTATTTTTTCATAATATAAGTGACTTTATCAAATATGTTCATGATCGGTCCCTTTTTCCCATATAAATATTGCACCCGATATGAATATATTCATATCTGCACCCAAAAAAATTAATAACAATGCCATTAAAATTTGGTTTATGCTTATTTTCTATATCCAGTTAGTTGGACCGAAGAGATAGGGTCTCTAAACCATGGTATAGGGTATCGTATAGTCGGTCTAGACCGACTATAATTATCTGACTTGTTTTATTTAAATTTTGTTTTATCAAAATACTACTTACATTTTTATGAAAACTCCAGTCTAAATTGCAAGTGATTTTTTTTAGGAAAAATAAAAGCAAATTCAGATGCATGGAGAATAACTACTTTTTTCCCATTGAATTTGTTGTTGCTTTGACATGTCGAATGCATTTTTTTATTCCATTGTGAAAAAAAGGTAAAGTGAAAAATTTCATGCGGAATTTTTGTTTAGAATTGGGCTGAATTATAAAAAATGTTTATTTAAATAATTTATTTAAAAGTTAATTAACAACACGGCTTGTCACTTTGACAGTTTAATTAGGTATGGGATTATTATGTATTTCGCAATACATTTGCTGCATCGACAGTTGATTAAACATAAACATTTCCGTATATTAAATACGGGCGTTGACTTTATTGTAAATTCTGTGGGTTTCTAGAATAACCGCGTATGTCATAAAATCAAAATGTTCAGGAGAGCCAAAAAACGTTATATTTGAAATTGTGGGCTCGATATAAAGTTTTTAGAATTTTTTATTTAACAGTCCTGTAGATATGGGCAATAAATACAATATAAAATTTTGAGTCAAAAATCTTAAGAGGAATAGATCCTAGAGAAGGACGAAAAAAACAATATGTAAATTACACTTAAAGTGTGTGCAGATAAAACAACTTATGTCGTTTTCTTTGAAAAAGGAAACTACCAGTGCAACTACACATTTAGACCTAAGTTGTTGTTGCTTGAAAAATTGATTTTTTTTCGTCAACAGAAAGTTAACGGGACATAGGGTGAGAGTATAACAACGTGTCAAGAATAATAGTGACAACAAATAACAGAAATAAACACATCAGTTTTTATAAATGGTTATAAACTGAAAAATTATCCAAACTTAGTTTGCATTTTTTTTCATTAATAACATCGTATGTCGCTATGTGTCGTTTTCTGAGAAAATAATTTGTCAGCGATCACACGTAGGTTGACATACGTCGTTAGTGCTGCAAATTAATTTAATAAATATTTAAGTTACGTCGTTATTTAAAGAAAAAACTCAGAAATGGTCAATATATTTTTTTTTTAAATTGAACACATGTAATGAGCGTTAAAAAATATTATATTTGGCATCGTTAAATCAAAACTGACAAAAATGGACATACGCGGTTATTTCAGAAAACCACAGAATTGTCGTATCAGAAAAGGTTTGGACTCAATTTTGTTTTGGACAATGCCTTTAGTCCTAACTAAAATACGTTTATCAGTGACTAACTTAAGTCATCGTCCACCTTATGAATATAATCACGCTACAGAATGTCTAAAAAAAATTATTCCCAAAATATATACTTTATTGCTGCTTTTGTAAAATATTCTTTAAAATATTCTGGCAAAGTGAATTTTTTCGAAAAGGTATAGTGGAGTTTGTGTATAAATAAATTTGTGTAGATAACGAAGTACACGGATCTTAAGAAGGCTACCGAACGAGAGGCCATAAAGATTTGCAGATATGTAAGAGACTTGAGCATGCTTACTTAGTCCATACACATACATATCTTTTAATATTGTTGAATTTAACGTTAAGTTTTCTTTTGGTGGTAGAATTGCAACTTGCAATAAGCTAACATCTGTAAATTGGAGCCGTAATTATATATGTCTTAGTGAGTTGAATTCTTATTTGTAAAGAAGTGAAATATTGTAATGACCAAGGTGTCCTTAACCTGTTGTAAGTTTTCCCAACGAATAGGTTTAAATGATTTGTCCATGTTAAATTCTTGGCAGAGTTTACAATTGAATTTTCTCCCCCATTTATTAAAATATCATCACTAATGCTGGGCTCAACTGTTCTTTTATGAATTATCATGCACTTTGGAATATTATAAGATTAAGGCAAAGTCCATTTGCTGTTGCCCACAAAAAAAAAAATCTTTTGTAAATCACCGTTTAGTTTAGCTATATTTTCGGCAACGGATTGCATTGGACTACTTAGATATACATGTGAAAGCTGATTTGTCAGAATATTTGCATAAATTGAAAAGAGTAAGGGTCCAAGCATTGACCTTTGAGGTACTGCTCTGCTCAGTCCCAGAGGATTAGACTACGTATTACTCACATTAACGGAGGTGCCTGAAAACTTTAAACAGTGCACAAGTGTCATGCAAAGCGTGCTATGGTCAACTGCATAAGCCATTGTCTAGTTCGCTACGTATGTTTTCAGCGACTTCCAGCAAAGCAGATTATCAACTGTGACGCGTGAAAGTCGCGCCGCTCGTTTTCCCCACACATGACGACCATCAACCACCAGTGAGGTACTGTCAATCAACTTATTCATCTTATTAATTTATTTTATCGTACTATTATACGGTTTGAATATTATATTTTTAATATCTTCTATTACTTTTAATTCTATATTTTTACCATCCAAACCAATACCATAAGAATCGAATTTATTTAAATTATCATAGTAAACATATAGTTGTGAATTACTTTTACATTCAAATTCTATATTATAAAGGTAATACCATAAGAATTTAATTAACTTAAATTATCATAATAACCACAAAGTTATGAATTACTTTTACATTTACATATTATATTATAAGGGCTTAGAGTACTTTAATCATACCATCACCATTCATTAAGATAATGTATTAACATGCCAACATGTACAGACAGAGTCAACAATACAACAGACACACATAACAAATCTGTTAGCGACACAGAGCTTTCACCACGTTGATACACACCATATGGTTAGCGATGGTGAAAATGTTAATTAATATAAAGCTTTATGTGTATAGCTGAAAAATCAGTATAAAAGCCAGAGCACTTGCATGAATTTGGAATTAGCCAGTGGACGGCCATAAGGTAAGGTCGTATTCAACTGAAAGATCTGGATTTTCCATTATCAGTTGAATATTACTTACCCAACGCTAAGGTATAGTCACTGGAGTAAAAGATTGTTCTACAACATTGCTCCAGTGAACATTACCCAGTGACCTCACGGGGACAGACATCGCTCCTAGTACCTCCCTTGGCAATCGAAAGATCTGGGCGTTCCCCTATCGGGCTTTCCATTATCGATTGCACAAGCCGTACTGGTTGCCAATTGGTATTGTCACTGTCGGGTGTTGTTCGATGCGTCAAACGACAAACAGGTGATTTCGCCTTTTGCGTGAGGTAGACTAAATTAGGGCCTGCTCCAAGTACCCCCCCTTGGCAATCGAAAGATCTGGGCTTTCCATTATCGATTGCGCGAGCCGTACTTGTGTGCCGATTGGTATTGTCACTGTCGGTTGGTGTTCGACGCGTCAAACGTCAACCAGGTGATTTCGCCTCACGTCCGAGCTAGACGAAAAGAGACAGGGCTCATCGCCTCGCCTGCTCTGGGTCTCCGTCGACGATCGTCGTCAATGGTTAACAGATTGTTCTACAACATTAGCCAGACGATCAACTCGTCAGTCAGAGTACGAACCGAACTAGCGACGATCGACAGTTGAGGGCAGTATAAGTATTGTTTTATTAATAAAGTACGTATTATAACGTTGTATGAAAAGAATAAAAGTGGTGCGTGTTTTAATCCGTCGGAAAATATCAAATAAGTGTAACGAACCCTGGGCACGCTGAGTTCTGCCCCAGCATAGTGCGGAAACGTGTCGTTACAATGGCGCCCGAGCAGGGACAGTCGTAAACACTGTCCACGACGGAAAGAGAAAACCTCTCGCTGTATTCTAAAAGTGAAAGATAAGGAAAACCTGTTGATTTTTGTGGGGCAATGCCAATTAACTCAAAGAAAAAAAAAACCTGCAAACGATTTATTTCCAACCGGTGAACTATAGACAACATTAATTAATACATAAACTAAAAGACAAAATTAATTAATGAATAAACTATAGACAAAATTTATTAATAAATAAACTAGAAAATCAATTAATTAATAAATAAAATAAAGACAAAATTTATTAATAAATAAACTAAAAGCAAAATTAATTAATACATGAACTAAAAACTAAATTAATTAATAAATAAAATAAAGACAAAATTTATTAATAAATAAACTAAAAGCAAAATAAGTTAATACATGAACTAAAAACTAAATTGATTAATAAATAAGATAAAGACAAAGTTAATTAATAAAGAAACTAAACACAAAACAAATTAATAAAAGAACCAAAAAAAAAAATTTTTTTTGGTGTCCCTTTTCCAATAAAAGTGAACCTTAATCTAGCCAGACCAAGTACATTGGCTAGTAAATATATCCATTAATTTTCGTCATTGTGCCTTGCTAATTAAATAAAGAACTTTAACTTTATCATAACCAAGCAAATTGGCTAACAAAAATATCAATTTATTTTCAAAAAAAAATTGTACCCTTAAAATAAAAGTGAACTTTAATTAATAAACCAAGCAAAGGGCTTAATAAATATATCAATTTATTCTGAGACTTGCCCTTGTAAAAGAAAATTTGTTTTTAAAAAAAAAAGAGATACAAAAAGATTCTTGAAAAAAAAAACTTATTAATCTTTAGTTCTTATTTTTAAAAGTGACAACATGCTAAGAACCACGTGGGCGTACTCGTTGAAGCGAGAAGAGCTACTCACCTATGCGACCGAGTTTAACTTAGAACTCACCGGTAACGTGGAGGAACTTCGCAGGCGGTTCGCTAAATTTATCGCCACCGACCATGAAGAGGTTCAGAAGCAGCGGTTGCTCGAATTGCAACAAAAATATGAACCGTCGACCAAGTCGCCAAGCCTCACCGTGCCTTTAACCACCAAGAATTATCATGATGCTCTATCGACTCCAGATGACAACGAACTACGGCCGTGCCCTTCACCAGTAAAAAACGAGACCACTACGGGTGCAGTTCATGTGAGAGCACCTACCTCAATTGAATCACCCGTGATGATAATCGACCAGATCCGTAAATGGAACCTGAAGTATAATGGCGAACAAGACCCGTTGGGGTTTGTCGAACGCATCGAAGAGCTAGCGGACATGTACGGGGTCTCTTTGGACCGTGTGCCTAAGATCATGCCCGAATTTCTTCGGGATAAAGCTGGCATATGGTATCGAAATAATAATCAACACTGGCAGACGTGGCAGGCATTCAAGGAGGATTTTCTAGAGTTCTTTCTCCCGCCAAGGTACTTTGAAAAATTGGAAGACGAAATCCGAAAGCGCATACAACGACCGCGCGAAACATTCAAAGACTATGTGTTAGTGCTGCAAAACCATATGCGCCATTCCAATCTGACCGAAGCAGAGAAGTTATCTCGTTTATTCAGAAATGCTCACCCGGATTATCAGTGGTATATCCGTCGGAAAGATTTTACCACCCTAAAGGAGCTGACCGCGCTAGCCAACGACATGGAAAGTATCCCCAGAAATACATCTACCACACAGGTAGAGCCATGACGAGCGACACACGTACCTCCCAGACAAAATTTGCCACGAGGGCCCAACAATAGAGAGGCGCTGCGCTGTGTGGATTGCAAACAGACGACCACAACATCTAGTTCACACAAAACCACATCGGGAAACGCAAACGGAAGTCGTCACGACTGAGGGCGGGCGACCTTCCAAAATCACAACCCCCAGCAAACCCCACACACCTACGATGCGAAGAAACGCGGATCACGGCTACACTATTAGTAGAAAAACAATTGGTTACGGCTACTATAGACACCGGGGCCTCCCGCAGCTTTATAAAAAGTGAATTTGCAAATATTTTGGGACAACCCACCTTTAATCTCACAACCAATGTGAACATTATTTTAGCCGACGGCTCCAAAAAACTGATAACGACCGCAGCCAACTACACCGTTACCCTGGGAAACCGGACCACAACCTGCACCTTCTTACTTATGCCAGACTTCAACGAAGATATTATCCTTGGCTTGGATTTCTTACGTAAATTCAACACGACGTTGCAGTGTGCGGGGTTGACCGTCCAATGTATAGCCCCAGTTAATCAAATGGAACCGTGTAGCCTGGTGAGTATAACCCAACCGTATCATGGTACGAACAATTCAAAAAAGGACACAACTACCGAGTCAACCGACAGAGGGGGACCCTACACCATCGCGGAACACAGCCATAGCGATCAACAGCTGATTAATCAGTTCCTGGAAATCGAGCTCCCTAAGTTCCGAGATGTCAACGGCCCATCCCACATAGCAGAACACAACATTGTGATGAAGGACGACCGTCCCATCAAAATTAGATATGCACCACGCAACCCTGCCATGCAGGCCATAATCGACGCGGAGGTGAATAAACTCATTGCACAGGGCTGTATAGAACCATCACACAGTCCATATAGTTTCCCGATTACGCTAACCAAAAAGAAGAATGGCACATGGAGGACATGTATGGACTTTCGACAGTTAAATCTCAGGTCAGTACCCGATGCATATCCTTTACCCCGAATTGATAATATTTTAAACCGATTACGACATGCTAAGTACATCAGTAGCATCGATCTAAAGGACGGCTACTGGCAAATACCTATGGCAGCATCCAGCAAGAAATATACCGCTTTCGCCGTCACCGGCCGTGGCCTATATCAGTGGCGGGTAATGCCATTTGGCCTCCACTCTGCTCCGGCTACGTTTCAACGAGCATTGGATACCGTCATTGGTCCGGATATGGAACCACATGCTTTCGCTTATCTGGATGATATAATTGTCACCGGCCAAACGTTATCATCACACCTGGAGAATCTACAAGAAGTATTTCGACGACTCCGTAAAGCCAACCTTCGTATAAACCCAGAAAAATGTGAATTTTTCCGAAAAGAGACCAAATACTTGGGCCACGTAGTCAGCGGAGACGGCATAAAAACCGACCCCGACAAAGTATCAGCCATTACCACCATGCGCGCGCCAACCAACATCAAAGAGGTACGAAGCTTTCTCGGCGTTGCATCGTGGTATCGACGATTTGTCCCGGAATTCGCACGACTCTCCCAGCCCTTAACCTCCCTACTCAAGAAAGGGAAACATTGGAATTGGGGTGCCGAGCAACAACAGGCCTTCGATACATTGAAGATGAAATTAACCGAAGCCCCAGTCCTCGCCTGCCCAGATTTTACGAAGCCCTTTACCCTGCAAACAGACGCCAGTGACCATGGCCTGGGAGCAGTGCTTACTCAAGAACTAGACGGTACGGAAAGAGTCATCGCTTACGCTAGCAGACACCTGAACCCGGCAGAGAAAAACTACTCAACTACAGAAAAGGAGTGTTTAGCCATTATCTGGGGTCTCCGGAAGATGAGACCCTACCTAGAGGGTTACGAATTTACTGTGCTAACCGACCACTTGTCACTAAAATGGTTGAATGCAATCGACAACCCGACGGGGAGGCTCGCCCGATGGGCATTAGAGCTCCAACAGTATAAGTACTCTGTGCAATACCGCCAAGGGCGATAGAATGTGGTAGCTGACGCATTGTCGCGACAACCAATGGAGGTGCTCTATTCTACCAACATCACCACAACACCAAGTAAATGCGCCTGGCTCACCAAACGTATGAAAGAAGTTCGAGACCAGCCCAAGAAGTACGCCGACTACGCCATTATAGGCCAACAGTTGTATCGACATTTTCCCCGACATCTAAATGATGAAGATGGGACACCGTGGAAACTGTGTGTGGCCAGTGACATGAGAGGCCGCGTACTATATGAAAACCATGACGATGTCACCGCCGGACACCTTGGAATACGTAAAACAATGAATCGGATCGCAAACCGATACTACTGGCCAGGTATGTTCCGACATATTGCCCAATACATACGTCAATGCCAATCGTGCCAAAAACACAAAGTCTCCCAACAACGGCCTGCTGGCGAAATGCTCAGCCGAGTCCCAGAGGAGCCTTGGGCCACTATATGCGCGGATTTCGTAGGGCCACTCCCGCGATCCAAACATGGTAACACCATGCTATTGGTCCTATTCGACCGATTCTCAAAGTGGAGCGAATTGACCCCAATGCGAAAGGCCACAGCCGAAAATTTAATCAAAGGGCTCCGTGAACGGATTATAAGCCGATATGGAGTCCCAAAAACCATTATTACCGACAATGGTGTACAATTTACCTCCCGCATTTTTCAACGGTACCTCGAAACGATCGGTACACGACAACAATTCACCACACCCTACACCCCGCAGGAAAACCCAACCGAACGGGCGAACCGCACCATCAAAACCATCATCGCGCAGTTTTCCAGCCACAGTCATAAGACATGGGACGAGTTCCTGCCGGAAATCATGCTGGCAATTAACACTAGCACGGCCGAGTCTACGGGATATTCTCCAGCGTACCTCACCCAGGGACGAGAACCCCGTCTGCCGAAGGCGTTATACGATGAGGTTACAGTTGGAACCGGAGCACGAAACCTCAGTCCAACCGAACGAGCCAACGAGCTACACGAAATTTTCAAAATCGTGAGAACCAATCTAGTAAAGGCCAGCCAAGATCAAAGGCGGCACTACAACCTCAGACGACGTGTCTGGACACCAAAAGTGGGAGAGTCTGTTTTAATCCGACAACACCCCCTCTCCAAAGCACACGACCAGTTCACGGCGAAGCTAGCCCCCAAGTTTGACGGCCCTTATGTGGTCACCGATTTCATATCTCCCGTAATAGTCAGACTGCAGGGTAAAGACGAACGTGACACCATGACTGCTCACGTAGAAGCGTTGAAACGCTACCATCATTAGTCAGGGACACATTTAAAATACACATTATTTCCCTCACTAATCCTGTTGTATTTTCCATTTTCTTTTTATATCATTAGTTCAACCCCCAGTAAAATTTTAACCTCGAGTGTATGAGATGGCTGATCGATTTGAACGGGCACGACAACGGTTCCGCCGCAACCTGGAGCGTGAACAGGCTAAGCGACCGAGAACCATCTACACAGATCCCGAACCTATGCCTAGCACTAGTAAAGGCAAGCCACGAGGTCAACCCAAAAAGCGACCCTACGCTACCGATCCACCACCACTCTTCACTCCACGCGAGCCGAAGTGTTACCGGATGTCAACCCAAGAATGTCCGCCACAGGCAGACACCGACAACATCCCAAGGGACAACACTAGTTCGCCACAGTACTCCTCCGAGAGTCCACCAACCACACAACAATCCGAGGTCTCATCGAGCCAACAATCACCTACACCGCCACCTTTGGCACCAATAATAAACCAACCGAACCACACAGAGGGAGTAGACGAAGGCACCAACCCATTGGACCCGGTGGAGATCGAATTAAACCGGTCGTTCTTTGGTTTCTATGACCGCACCGTTGATCACCGGGTACGCACGCCACCGTCACCCCTACCACCGCATTCGCCACCATCCCTAAACAGCGATGATGAAACTTACCACCCACCAACACCACCAGTCAGAAAGGGGTTTTGTATTACGACACAACATGAGCGATCATACCCACACCACGGTTATCGTTGCTATGAACGAACCATGACAGTACGGGTCCTGGTCCCCATGTCCAACCCGATGCCCGAGATGTGGGCTCTAACCGATGGCAAAACACGGTCTACCATGCATCAAGCAACTGGTCGAGTTAACACCAACAACCACAACTCACCATCACAACCGACCACGAGTGCTGACGCCCAGAACCACCGCATCCATATCTCTCCACGGCCCGCCAACGAGATGGTTCAGGGTTCCGAGGAATGTGTCACCCCCACCAGATCAACCCAAGTAGAACAAATAGATGACACTACTCCCACATCCACGACTGATGTCACAATAATCGACGTCACTCCGCCTCGGGTATCACCACCATCAAGTCATGATGAAAACCATCCCTCATCACCGTCATCCACATCGTCATCATCACCGTCATCCTCATCATCATCATCATCATCCTTGTCATCGACAGCAGTCTCATCTATGGCACCATTACCACCCCCATCACCGATCACCACATCACCAATAGCAACTGTATTACCAATGGCTGGAGTAGTCAGCAGCACCACCATCGAGGGCACTATTGCCGATCTACCTCAACCACGCCATCCCATCAGCAATATCACCGGGGTACCCCACAGCGTAGTGAAATCGGTCGAAGCCGCTATCAACCGAAAGCCGTATACGGCCCAACGATTCAAGACAATTGTGGCTGGTATCCCATACAGGGTCCAAATAGACCGGCACGGCAGCTACCGGATCCGCTCTCTATTCACCAAAGGGGAGGGGCCGTGTGACGCGTGAAAGTCGCGCCGCTCGTTTTCCCCACACATGACGACCATCAACCACCAGTGAGGTACTGTCAATCAACTTATTCATCTTATTAATTTATTTTATCGTACTATTATACGGTTTGAATATTATATTTTTAATATCTTCTATTACTTTTAATTCTATATTTTTACCATCCAAACCAATACCATAAGAATCGAATTTATTTAAATTATCATAGTAAACATATAGTTGTGAATTACTTTTACATTCAAATTCTATATTATAAAGGTAATACCATAAGAATTTAATTAACTTAAATTATCATAATAACCACAAAGTTATGAATTACTTTTACATTTACATATTATATTATAAGGGCTTAGAGTACTTTAATCATACCATCACCATTCATTAAGATAATGTATTAACATGCCAACATGTACAGACAGAGTCAACAATACAACAGACACACATAACAAATCTGTTAGCGACACAGAGCTTTCACCACGTTGATACACACCATATGGTTAGCGATGGTGAAAATGTTAATTAATATAAAGCTTTATGTGTACAGCTGAAAAATCAGTATAAAAGCCAGAGCACTTGCATGAATTTGGAATTAGCCAGTGGACGGCCATAAGGTAAGGTCGTATTCAACTGAAAGATCTGGATTTTCCATTATCAGTTGAATATTACTTACCCAACGCTAAGGTATAGTCACTGGAGTAAAAGATTGTTCTACAACATTGCTCCAGTGAACATTACCCAGTGACCTCACGGGGACAGACATCGCTCCTAGTACCTCCCTTGGCAATCGAAAGATCTGGGCGTTCCTTTATCGGGCTTTCCATTATCGATTGCACAAGCCGTACTGGTTGCCAATTGGTATTGTCACTGTCGGGTGTTGTTCGATGCGTCAAACGACAAACAGGTGATTTCGCCTTTTGCGTGAGGTAGACTAAATTAGGGCCTGCTCCAAGTACCCCCCCTTGGCAATCGAAAGATCTGGGCTTTCCATTATCGATTGCGCGAGCCGTACTTGTGTGCCGATTGGTATTGTCACTGTCGGTTGGTGTTCGACGCGTCAAACGTCAACCAGGTGATTTCGCCTCACGTCCGAGCTAGACGAAAAGAGACAGGGCTCATCGCCTCGCCTGCTCTGGGTCTCCGTCGACGATCGTCGTCAATGGTTAACAGATTGTTCTACAACATTAGCCAGACGATCAACTCGTCAGTCAGAGTACGAACCGAACTAGCGACGATCGACAGTTGAGGGCAGTATAAGTATTGTTTTATTAATAAAGTACGTATTATAACGTTGTATGAAAAGAATAAAAGTGGTGCGTGTTTTAATCCGTCGGAAAATATCAAATAAGTGTAACGAACCCTGGGCACGCTGAGTTCTGCCCCAGCATAGTGCGGAAACGTGTCGTTACACAACTATGATTTGAACGGAAACCGGATTGAGTATTGGTTAACAAATTGTTTTCTTTGATAAACGAGTTCATTTGCTGGTGCGAAAGTTTTTGTAGCACTTTTGATAGATAACACAAAATAGCTATAGGCCAGAACTCAATATTTGATTTCGGTAGTGGAACTATTCTTGCATGTTTCCATTTGGATGGAAAAGTACTAGACATAATTATAGTATTAAATAAGTATGTCACATAATGTAAGACTAATGGCAGCATATATTTTTATAAATTTTCGGTGCATATTATCACAGCACATTGCGTTAGATTTCATCAACGAGAAACTTGAAAAGACATCATGTTGGCTAACGCAAGAAAATTCAAAATTATTATTAGTGGCATTACTTGTATTCAAATATGAGAAATTGTGAATAAGCATCGACCTGACAGTTATTTATCTATCTACATTACCGATTTCAATTTCACGAATATGCTTGTTTATAATGAACTGCGGTCTCCAAAAGCACTAGACAAATATTCAGTTTTTGTACATAAGAAATGTTGGAATTAAAACTCTTTCTAGCTGCTCTATATTCTGATTCCAATTCAGGTGTTATATAACGCTTCCACCTTGAGTAAGCCAATTGCCTAATGTATTGTTTATGGCATTAGAAACCCACAGAATGCAGAAACTGGAGAGGAATTACACTTTTAAGCATGATACATAAGATAATCGCTAGCATTATAAATATAAGATTTTCTGACATCCTTGACAAGGACTTTCGTTCTGAACATGCGGGTTTTAGATCTCAAAAGTTTTGCTTAGGCAATATAAACATCCTCCGCATTATAATTAACCATTCAGCTGAATGGAGATAGCCCCTTTGTCTGGTCTTTATCGATTCCGATAAGGCTTTTGACACACTTTCACACGATGCCATGTATAAAGCACTGACCTGTAAAGGTAAACCTAGGAAAATAATAGAGATTATCCAGAAGTTGTACAGAAACACAAATTGTCGTATACTATACCGAAATTCTATAAGCGACAAGGTTTCTGGTAAAACGGGTTCGACAAGGCTGCATATTATCACAGTTACTTTTTAACGTTGTGCTGGACATCGCTATGAGAAATATAACGGACAAGAACAGGGACATAACATGGGGACTAGGCGAACGTTTGGCCGATCTTGACTATGACGACGACATATGCCTTCTAACAGATAGTTACTCCAATATGTTAGAAAACCTCAAAATGGTAGAGAGAGAAGGTGCAACGGCAGGTCTCGGAATAAATATTCCTAAGACGAAGGTTATGAGAATAAATTCCACATGTGACAGGCCATTCTCCAACCAAAACATTAAAATCTAGGATGTTAACCTCTTTTGCTACTTGGGTAGTATTATAACAATTACCGGAGGATCTTCTGACGATGAATTGAATCGCACTATGAAAGCCTGACAAGCTTTCGGCCAACTAAGCACAGTGTGGAAATCAAAAATCAACATCTTCAAATCATGTGAGAAACCTGTTCTGCTCTATGGCTGCGAAACGTTGAAGATGGCTACGAAAGATGTAAACAACCTGCAAGTCTTCGTCAACAAGTGCCTCAGAAGAATATTAAGAATTTACTGGTCCAACAGTATATCGAACACACAACTCTGGGGACATACTCATCAGAGCCAAATAGAAATCGAAGTGTTGAGAAGAAAATGGCGCTGGATTTCCATGCATTGCGAAGATTTCTAGATGATGTCAGCCGTAATGCTATAGACTGGAACCGTCAAGGCAGTTAAAGAAGAGGACGACCAACACACACTTGGCGAAGATAATTAGATTTAGAAGCTTCGAAAGTAGGCAAAACCTGGAAAAGAGCATTGCACCAAGTAGAACTTAATGAGAACAATTCTTTGTATCATGAAAGTATTAAACGTTAAGAAGGGCGCTTATCTTCATAAAAAGAATATATATTTTTTTCGATTTATATAAAACTACTTAGAACAAGTAAGAGTGTTAAATTCGGCTGTGCCGAATCTTTGATACCTTCCACCTCTGTTTGAGTATTGATAATAAGTGTAAACAAAATGTTTGAAAAAGTAAACAATTTGTTAAACTTAATACCAAATTAATTTTGAAAATTCTTTGGGTTGATCCGCTTAACAGATGATTTTGTGGTAGCACAAAATAACACAATACAATACAGAATCTAACCCGGTGATGCCAACTTTTGATTTTGAATTAAATAATGTCAATAAAATATATTTTCATTTATTGACTCCAAATACTACTACCTGGGAATTATTATCGAACTTAAATTTTTTGGGTTTTACTTTGCATACCATGAAGCCAAATTTTGAAGTTATCTTGAACAGTGGTTCAAATTAGGGATGCCAAACGCAAAAAACCAGATATCCCAAAAATTTAAAATAAGATAATTTGTTATCTTTATTTTCTGAAAAACTTCAAATTTTCATGCACAAAAATTGTGAAAAATAATATTTAAATAACATTCTCATCAAATTACGTTTTATTTATGTAACAATTTTTATGTTCGCAATTCTTAAATATTATTTGAGGTTTTCTAAACTTAGTTGAATTTAGATTAGTGTTTTCTTATCCTGAAATGCTATTAATGTCTCTTGAATCGAAATATTTTTTTCAATTTCAGTTGATTTTTTAACTGTAAAAATTAAAAATTCAATTGATGTCTTCTAAATATGATTTTAATATGATTTTCTGAAATTCAATTAATATTTCTAACATATGGAACAAAATAATATACATATATTCGAAACATGTATGTATACTATACATTGTATAGTATAGAATATATGTATGTTATTTTCTTATTTAATATATGGGGGATTTCATGTCAAGTGCACCAACTTTTGAAACTTTTGCACCAAGGTTAGTCCTATCGGATAGTAGTTTAAACACAATTTTTCAACAAGATCGGACCAGATCTCTCTGAGTTAGAGGAGATCAAAATTTGACATTTTGGCCGAACAGGTGTTTTTTCTCATCCATGTAACTTATTACCTATTGTTCTTAGAAAATTTTCTCCCAAAGAGTTTAGATAGCTGTTTCTTCAATATTTCGGAAAAAAGTACTTAAAACAAAAAATTTGTAGACTTTTTTTTTTTTTTTTTTGCTAAATTAAAGCATTTTTTGCCTTTTTTTCAAAAAGGGCATTTTTTTTTTCATAAGAAAGCTTAGGATTTTTCGTTTAAGAGCTTTTTGGTCGCTTAGTGGGATGGGTGTGGGATATCTATCAAAATAAATGTTTTGTAACTCAAGACAGCGGTTTTTCAATTTTTCACAAATGCACAATTTTGAATTTTTTCCTATTTGTGTCTAAAACCTTACAAATAAAACTTATACTGAGAAACTAGACAAACTAAACTTTCCGAAGGTATATAACATACCTAACTAAAATTTTATACCCTCGATACTGTAATACCCAGAATATGTTAACCTCAGGAAAAAAATCGCTTTTTTTCTATAGAAATGTTGAAAAATTGTTATTTATTTTTTATTTGTTTTTAATAATTAAATTAATGTATAATAATAATAATATTAAAAATAAAAAGATAAATAATTTATTAAAATTTAATCTTAATTGCATTAGATCCATTTATATCATAACTATTTTTATACTTAATTTATTGTAGCTGATGAAGTATTTAAGTCTTGTAAATTTTTAAATACCCAGTCTTTCATCCAGCATTTTTGTCGCCTTTATTTACTGCGTTTTTTTGTCAATCCTTTCTTGGCGTTACTAGGTTCAGCTGTTGATTTCGCTGTTGCTTTATTTGTTGTCCTTGGAAAGACATCGCATTGAATAGAGGCAGAAAACTTTTTCAACTTGAGTCTTCCATCGACAAGTGGTATAAAAGCATGGTATTGAGCGGTGTCATCGATTGTTACCGCAGCATCGAATCTGCTCTTCAGTGTTTTCAATGTTTCTTGATGATCCTCTTTGCTACTAAAAACTATTTTAGTTTCTTTACAATAACTCTTTGCCCAATGGAATAAAGCAGTCGCATCTAAGATGCGATCTTGATGAGAGCAATGGAGGCTATACTTCGCTGCATTTCTTTTAAGGTTTGCTCCAATACTATCACATGCTCCTTTACCATGAGCAGTAGGATGAAAATGCAACTCAGCTGGCATTCCAAAATCTTTTTCATGGGCCATAAGATTTGCCAAGCTACTTTTGTTTTTAAAATGTTGACGAGATCCGTCCGAAACGTAGTATACCTTTTTTACTGTAAATTTAGATTTTAAAAATTTTAGTATTCTCTTCTGGTACTCACAAACTGCAACAGTATCATGTTTTAAATCGTCGGATATGATTGCCATACTTTTGTGTTACAGTTTTTCATCTTTCATGTAGTAAATAACTACTGTGAATATAGTTGCTTGGTCGTTATTGAAGTGGAATGCTTGTATGGCATCCTGAAGAACATATTTATAGTTTTCTGCGAAATCATATGAAATAACGAATTCACCAGACTTCAAATGGGTAAAAACATATGAAATCAACCAATGAGTTGACCGCACCGATTTCGAATTGGATGAATTTTGGTACGAAGGGAAAGTTAAACATAATAATAGCGTTTGCCAACTTTCAGTGTCGTAGCTCTCGTATTTTCAGAATTATGGCCATTCCAAGTTGGCAAAAATCAATAAAAATGCACTCAGATACCTTAACACAATTTTTAATATCTCGAAAAGTATTCATTGCACGTTAATAATCAAGGGCTCATTTTACAGACTAAAACATGCGCCATTCCAAAAAAAATTTTTTTTCAAATTTTCGATCAAGGATAATGTAAATAAAAAAGGACTAAAATTTCCAAAGGATATTTCTCGAAAATCAATATTTTTAAAAATTTCAAAAAAATATATGTTAATTCTCGAACATTCATCTCTCTCTGCGTACGGACGTTTAATCGTTGTTCTCCACTAAAAACAAAAATTTAGTGATTTAAAGTGGAAATAAATAATAAAAACCTAATTATTGCAATTTCTTGTTATCTGCACATATAAATATATAAACAAAGAGAGCAATACAGTAATTGAAACAAACAAATAAACTTATTAGTTTTGCTAAATTTACATTTATTGAACTTATATCAAACAATAATATACCAAATAAATACAAACTTTATCATCAAAACAAACGAGAAACCACAATCTCTTTAAGAGTTAAACAGAACCAATTTGAATAAACGAATAAGCTAATGTCTACATACAAAACAAAATCCAAAGCAAAATCAAACAAAATAAACCAAAATAAAATCAGCAAAATGAATACAAAAGAACAAAACAGTGCAACAGCTCAGGGTATTCTTGATCAAAATAATATACCAACAACAAGTTTACCAAATATTACTACTCCCGCGCAAAAGAGAATGAGAGATGTTCTACAATCCTCTCTTCTTGGTAATGTAACAAAAACACCAAGACTAACCGATACAGAATCACCACTTAAATTCATAACAATAATGGACAAGCGATTTGACAAATTAACAGAACAAATACAAACAATAACGCAAACAAAATTTGTGGAATATAAAAACGAACTCTTATGTGAGCTCGATAAGAGATTCGATGAAATAAAGAGTGATTTAAATGCGATTAGAAGTAGAGTAAATAAACTTGAAACAGAGAACGCTGAAATGAAACATATGAAAGACGATATACTTGATTTAAAACGAAAAATATTAAAACAAGAGAACTCGGTAGTGGCCGGCGGTATACGAATTCGTGGTGTACCCTACTATGATAATGAAAATCTTATTGACATTTTTAGTTCTATATGTGATAATTTAAAAATCGATACACCTCAACTAGAAAATATATATAGACTAAAAAAAATATATAGAGAAAATAAACCATACTCACCTAGTGATGAAGTTATAGTTGCTAAATTACATTCTCCGTACGAAAAAAACTTTCTTCTAAGAACAATTGCTAAGTTTAGACGAGAAAATAAAATTACGTTGTGCCAAAAACATGCTGGTTTTAATTGTGATGATCCGATATACGTAAATGAAAATTTAACGCCTTATAATCACAAAATACTACAATCCGCCTTGAACTTAAAAAAAAATAACCAGATTAAAACTACATTTACTGAACGTGGACTCGTATTCGTAAGGAAGTTTGATTCGGAGGAACCAGTACTAATTGAATTTATTGAACAACTAAACCAGCTTTTTCGTTAGCCAAATGATGTATACTTTAATATTACTATCTTGCTATAATCCTAATTTTTTACCATTTTTTTATATAATTGTTTCTATTAATTTGTGCTTCGTTTCAATTAATTCAATTTATTATTTTCTTAATTATATAATTTTTAATTTAAACATATGTTCAATCAAACTTAACTTATATGATTCAACTATTTTCTTATTAAACACTAAAATAAATCGTGTACAATTGAGCGTTGCTGTTGGTACGTATTTCTTTAATGATCCGTATGACTTTGTTACGTAATAATATAACATTTTCCAAAGACAGTACTGCAAATATGGTTAAAATATTGGCTAAACAAAAAAATGGTCTTAAAATTTGCCACATAAACGCACAGAGTCTCGCAAGGAAAATTGACGAGTTTCGGCACATTTTTGAAAATTCTGGTGTGGATATTGTATGTGTATCTGAAACCTGGTTTGACGAATCTATCACAGATACTTTGGTATCAGTAGACGGCTACAATCTTTATAGAGCTGACAGAGCAGATGGATACGGAGGAGTAGGCATTTATGTCAGAAGTGGATTAATTAGCAAAGTTAAACGCAGAATTGGTAATGAAAATGATAAAGTAGAACATTTATTTTTAGAATTGTGTGCAGCTGGAGGCAAGATTCTTATTGGTAGTGTTTATAGACCAAATCGTAATATAGACCTTGGGAATTTCTATAAAATGTTGGCGGAAGATTTTATACCTTTTTATGATAATATTATATTAACTGGGGACTATAATTCAAACCTGCTGGAAAATTGTAGTATGGTCGAAAATATGAAATCTCTTGGTCTTACGCCCGTGAACACGCATATACCAACACATTTCACTACCGTTAACAACTCATTACTAGATTTATTCTTCGTCTCTGATGAAGCAAACACACTGATATATGACCAACTATCTGCACCTGGTTTTTCTAAACACGACCTAATCTTTATAACCTATGATATTCCTTTAGAAGTTCCTAAGAAAACAATAGAATTCAGAGACTTCAAAAACACAAATTTCACTCAGTTGGAGGAAGCGTGTTGCCAAATCGATTGGAACTCGATATACTTTATGTTATCTGTAGATGATCAGCTGGCCTTCTTGGAACATCATGTCTCAGCCTTATATAATATTATTGTTCCGATCAAAGTAAAAACAATAAGCAAGCGACAAACACCATGGTTTACAGCGGAAATTAAAAAACTTATAGAAAATCGTGATAAAGCCTTTTTCCGATGGAAGCGGTTTAAAACAAACGCACTTCATGAACTTTATCGCACAACCAGAAAAATTGTCAATAAAAGCATAAGGAAAGCTAAGGCCACATACTATGCTGAAAAGTTTTCAACATCAATTAATGCAAAAAAAACATGGAAAACAATTAGAGAAATTGGGGTTGGAAAGAGGAAGGGTATAGAAGAAAATTTCATATCAAACCCTAATGAAATTAACGAGAATTTTATTAACATTCCAATGCCTCAAGCTGATCACTCATATTATGGCAACTATACCCCTAATTATGTCCCACAAACCCTTTTTTCATTTGACTGCGTTAGTCCCTTCGATGTACTTAAGAGCTGTCAATCTATAAAGTCTAATGCAATAGGAATTGACGGTATTCACCCTACTTTTCTAAAAATGCTGCTTCCCTTCCTTTTGCCGTATATCACGCACATTTTTAATAAAATAATTACGGTGAGTGATTTTCCCCAACGATGGAAACAAGCTAAGATCTTACCTGTACCAAAGTCGGCAACTGAATATCGGCCCATAGCTATATTACCATATCTGTCGAAGGCATTTGAACGGCTCCTTCATTGTCAAATAACGTCCTTCATAAATGATAATAACCTGCTTACCGACCGTCAATCTGGGTTTCGTGCCAAACACAGCTGTATTACAGCTTTAGCTGATGTAACAGAAGATATAAGGAGAGATATTGATGATGGCCGCGTGGTAATATTAGTGCTGTTAGACCATTCAAAAGCTTTCGATACGGTGGATCACACAGTTTTGCTACAAAAGCTTAAGAACATGATGCACTTTTCACCAACTTCTATTGCACTTATGAAGTCTTACCTAGTAAATCGTTCGCAATGCATAGAAACTAATAAAATTGCATCGACGTTCCTTCCTGTGGTAAGAGGTGTACCACAGGGTTCTATTCTTGGTCCCCTCCTTTTCTCAATTTATGCTTCTGATCTACCTAAACAGTTAATTCACTGCAATATAAGAATGTATGCTGATGACGTACAGCTATATATTAGCAGCAAGAAAGAAAAAATTGAAGATTGCAGTAGAAATTTGAATGATGACTTAGAACGTGTTTCTCGTTGGGCAGCTGCAAATGGACTGAGTCTCAATCCACAAAAAACAAAGTGTATTTTGGTGCGTAACAGATTGACAAGAATCTCAGACAATCTAAACATATATATAAATGATCAACAAATCGAAATCGTTGAACGAGCAAAAAATTTGGGTGTTATCTTTAATAAAACATTGACTTGGTCAGACCATGTCGCTGCTGCCTGTGGTAAAACGTATTCGATGTTACGAACACTTTGGCCTACCCAATATTGTACACCAATTAATATACGCTTGCTACTTGTAAAGACATACTTAATACCAACACTACTATATGCATGTGAAATATTTGCAAGTTGCGATACTAAAAGTAAGTCCAGGCTAAATATAACGTTTAACAATATCGCAAGATACGTTTACGGGCTCAGAAGGTTCGATCAAATTTCATCTTATTCAAAGCAAATTTTCGGTGTCAATTTTGATGACTTATTAAAAATAAGATGTCTTACTTTTTTACACAAAATAATTAGTAACCAGAGCCCAGAATATCTTTATAACCGATTGCGTTTTAGTAGGCTTCGGAGAAATAACAATTTAATTCAATTTCGGCACCATACGTTGGTATCTGAATGGCAGTTTTTCATACATGCAGCACGTCTTTGGAATGGTTTACCTTCTACAATTAAAGGAATCAGCAACGGCTCAATTTTCAAAAAGAAAATTTTACAACATTACATTTAGAAAATTTTTATTTTTTTTTTTTTTTTTTTTTTTTTTTTTTACAATGCACATATACTAACTTGTGTTAACAAATATATATTGAAAATTTTTACTGTATACTTTTTATTTGTTTTTTAAATTATATATGTCACTTATAAATATCTATTATTTGTATATAAATCAATATTTTATTTTTTGTTATTAATATTTAATATTGTCACACTAATGTTAAGTTGTATTGTAAATCAAACTCCAACTAACATATTTAAACCTGTTCTGTTTTGAAGATTTCATGTCTTGTTGAACAGGATACCAAATTTAAATAAATAAATAAATAAATAAAATAAATAAAATTTCTTATTATGTTTTGTACAAGTCTGTCAAATTTCAATGTGGAGTCTTTATTACAACATGAGTTATTAAGAAAAAAGCAGGCGAAGGTTTATGTATTTCATGAAATGTACCAAAATACAAAAAGGTGACAAATTACAAAAAGAAGGACAAATCAAATGTAACGGAACTTTTTCGACTTTACAACCTAGACGAAATATTTATTGCCTGTTCACACAAAAAATTTACAAATATTTTATGACCTGTGGTCGGCTTATTGGCAGTAGCAAATTCAGTCCCTATTTAAAAAACATTTTATGACCCGTAGTTCACGCATATTTTCCAATTCAAGAAAAGCAAGGCGTGTATTTTTTTTACCTGTAATCTATTTTTTGTACCAAAAATAACAGTATAAATCGTTCAGAGACTGTAAGTCAAACTTCAGTTGAATACTAGATTTCATAAGTGCTAAACGTCAAAGTGTTATAGTGTTAAAGTGACTTGATCGTTTGAAAAAACAAAAAAAAGAGACTAAATATTTAAATAAATTATAATTATTGTCAATACAAAAAAGTCGTGCACAATTCATTCGGTTGTGGTATTTAAAAAAAAAAATATGCCATTCCATTCAACATTTTGCTGTAATCCTTTTAAAAAATCCGGTCACACTGGGTGCAATAAAAGTTTAAGACAAGTCCAAGAATGGATGCTACAGTATACTAAGGATAAAAACATTACGATCTCAAATAAAATTTGTGGGACATGTAGAATAAAATTTTCGCATCTGAAGAAATCTAATAAATCTAATTTGGAAGAAGGTTCAGACATAAACGAAAATGTAGATACTTTCGATGACATTGCGTCAGGCACGGAAGAATATGACATTGCGTCAGGCACGGAAGAAGTTGCTATTTCAAAATTAAACCAATCTTTACCGTATCTGGAACAATCTCCGATAAAAAAGAAGAAGTTACATCAAAAACGGTACAGAGATGGAAAATTCAGGAAAATAAGTGATTCGATTCAAGACAAAATTTTCCACGGTTCAGCACAATCAACTTCGCATATGTGCCCACAATCCGAAATAATAGAACAATTAAAAGAAAAGTTTAAAACATTAACAAAAAATAGCGAGAAAATCCAACTGCTAACAATTTTACCAAAAAGCTGGGCAATACATAAAATTGAGGAAGAATTCCTGGTTACAAACTATATCGCGCGAAAAGTTAAGCATTTGGTTGAAACAAAGGGTGTGATGAGTACGCCTAACCCAAAACTGGGAAGTCCAATTTCACCAGTGACAAGCAATTTAGTAAAATCCTTTTATGAATCCGATGACGTCAGCAGGTGTATGCCCGGACAGAAAGATTTCGTGTCTTTTTTTGAAAATGGTACAAAAGTCAGGAAAAATAAAAGACTTTTGCTTGGAAACTTAAGAGAAATGTACGCCTTATTCAAGGAACGACATGATGGAATAAAAATAGGTATTTCCAAGTTTTGCCAACTTCGTCCGAGGAATATAATTCTAGCAAATGCGAGTGGATCTCATAACGTGTGTGTTTGTACAAAGCATCAAAATGTGAAGCTGATGATTGATCCCATAAATTTAAAAAAATTAACTGCTGGTGTTCCGAATTATCAGCTTGAATGTTACAAAGATTGTTTGAAACAAATGACATGCATTCCATCTTCTTCAAAGTGTCACCTACGTAAATGTGACAAGTGTCCAGGAATTGAAAATTTAAAAGCAAAACTAAATCAATTACTAGAGCAAAATGATATTGATGAAATAACATATAAACAATGGGTAAGTGTAGATAGGGATAATTTGGAGACCATGATTGGCCAAGCCGACGTTTTTGTGGATTCCCTATGTGAAAAACTTGAAATTCTATTACCTCATTCATTTATTGCAAAACAGCAGGCAGCATATCTGAGCGAAAGAAAATCAAATTTGGAAGAAAATGAGTATATAGCAGTTTGCGATTTTTCAGAAAATGCTTCTTTTACTATTCAGGATGCAGTCCAGGGAACAACTCTCAGGCCACTTTATACCCAATTGCTATTTATTTTAAATCAGATGGAAAAACACAACATACAAACTTCATAATAATATCTGATTGTCTTGTACACGATTCTGTAGCTGTTCACCTGTTCCATCGCCACCTGAATGTATTTTTGAGAAAAAAGTTTAAAACAACCCCGAAGAAAGTCATGAGTGGCATTTTTTTGCAACAAGCCATGGAAAAGGCCCAAGTGACGGTCTTGGAGGTACCGTAAAGAGAGAGGCACGTCGAGCTAGTTTACAGCGTCCATTACAAGGTCAAATAACTACTCCAAAACAATTATATGAATGGTGCCTGCAAAATATTTTGAACTGTAATTTCGAGTTTTTAACTCTAGAAGACCACGAAGAAGAAGCACGGTTCCTTCAAATTCGTTTTAAAGATTTGCGTACTATTCCTGGAACTCAAAAGCTGCATTCTATTGAACCTGTAGATAAAAAAAAAATTAAAGTCAAGCGATACGCGGCAGATGCAGATTTTTTAATTGAAATCCTTCAGAAATAAATAAATATGCTGTAATAAAGTGTTTAATAATGATAATACATTATGTTGTACTTTTTATTAAAGGTTTAGTAATGGAGAAAAAGAGTTTAAGCAAAGAAAAGTCGAAAAAGTTCCGTTACATTTGATTTGTCCTTCTTTTTGTAATTTGTCACCTTTTTGTATTTTGGTACATTTCATGAAATACATAAACCTTCGCCTGCTTTTTTCTTAATAACTCATGTTGTAATAAAGACTCCACATTGAAATTTGACAGACTTGTACAAAACATAATAAGAATTAACATATATTTTTTTGAAATTTTTAAAAATATTGATTTTCGAGAAATATCCTTTGGAAATTTTAGTCCTTTTTTATTTACATTATCCTTGATCGAAAATTTGGCGCATGTTTTAGTCTGTAAAATGAGCCCTTGATTATTAACGTGCAATGAATACTTTTAGAGATATTAAAAATTGTGTTAAGGCATCTGAGTGCATTTTTATTGATTTTTGCCAACTTGGAATGGCCATAATTCTGAAAGTTCGAAGGCTATATGTCTGAAAGTTGGCAAATATTATTGTGCCGATCCATAGATCATGTGTACAAAATCTTATTAAATTTGGAGGTGATGAGGTCACAAATGTTAATATTTTCGGTTGATTTCATATGTTTTTACCCAAATGTATCTTCAAATCCTTAATGAATGACCATTGCTCTTTGACTAAAAAGTCATGGGTTCTCAAGTTTAGTAATCCTGTACACATTTCTTCCACAAAATTATCCACATTTAAAATGATTGTTTTCAATGTGCATCTGTCAGTCTGAATACAAGAATCAAATTTGACCTCCTCTATATATTCTCGATCTAAGGAGTTGATTGAATTTTCTTTGATGAATGTGGTTTTCGGGCAATTGGTACATTCACCTAAGTGGCAAGAAGTTGTTGCATTAGGACACATAGTCAATTTAAGGCAATCGCGGTAATCGTGTAAATCTTCTGCCGAATCATCTGTTAAATACTTTAAGTTGATTTGCTTCAACATCAGTTTAACATTTTCATGGTAAATGCAAACGCATACTGTGTGAGTTCCGCTGCTTGCTGCCAAAACGCAATGTTTTGGCCTCATTTGGGTTAATTTCGTGAAGCCAATTCTAACATCCTCGTGTTCAGATTGAAATGTTGCAAATAACTCTTTCAGGTTACAGATAACCATTCTCTTCTGTTATGTTATGAAGGTATGTTACATACCTTCGGAAAGGTTAATTTGTCTAGTTTCTCAGTATAAGTTTTATTTGTAAGGTTTTACACACAAATAGGAAAAAATTCAAAATAGTGCATTTGTGAAAAATTGAAAAACCGTTGTCTTCAGTTACAAAACATTTATTTTGATAGATATCCCACTCCCATCCCACTAAGCGACCAAAAAGCTCTTAAAGGGAAAATCGTAAGGTTTCTTATGAAAAAAAATGGCCTCTTTGAAAAAAAGGCAAAAAATTTTTTTCCCGAAATATTGAAGAAATAGCTATCCAAATTATTTGGGAGAAAATTTTCTAGAACAATAGGTAATAAGTTACATAGATGAGAAAAAACACCGGAAACCGGAACACATCGGTTTCAAAAGTTGGTGCACTTGACATGAAACCCCCCATATGTATGTATGTACATATATGTATGTAAAAAAATACAACATCAAATCTACAACATCGTAAATTTACATTGTTTTTTTTTTTATTAACAACTAGGTAGATTAACATTATTTACTTTAGATGTTGGTTAATTGTTACTCCCTTTATATTAACCCGTAGTGTCTGCTTCTCTGCTTGTCGACAAAATTTTTGATCGATTATTAACCCCTTTCTCGTAACTCAATTGATCTGAAATTTTGCACGCAGGCTCGCGGCGATGATAAAAATGATCTAACAAATTTTTTTAGTGATGCCAAAACAATGGAAACTTTTAAATTTTTCTGCCATAGTTGATAAAAAAATGTACAAAGGGTTAGTTTTTATTATATCATTACCACAACGACCACAAAAACAACAAGTCCAACTATGACAACAATACAACATTTAGAATAACAACAAGAACAATATATAAACATCACATTTTAATTTTTTTTTTTACTTTTTCAGAGATTTCCCGTGATCGTGACAAGAACAACATAGAAAACCATATTTTTTCAAGACTTTTTTTTAGTTCTCCATTCAAATCTCGGGCCCTAATCAACCGATTTGGGCGATTTTAAATGGCAAATTTCTCAGAATATTAGTGAAAAATTTTTTATACCAACGAGCATCCTAGCTGCCCGATTAATGTGAAATTCCAAGTCAGGGTGAAGGTACTATGACTTCTATATTTTTTGCTTATCTTGATGTTTGTGTGCTTAATTTTTCGGCTACAACTCAAGAACCAGTGATGATTTCGCATATCATTCTTCAGCAAGTAGTTTCAGCAAATCATGTTGGACTAATTTCAGCGAAATAAATCTTAATCTACTTTTCCTTTTTTAAATAATTTTTTTTTAATAGCATGACGTATTCATGGCATATAATTTTTATTTATTAGTAGAGTAGAAGACGCGTAAACGTATGTCTAATATTTTTTTGTTATTAAATCAAAAAACAACGGTATCTTTTATTCTATGTTTTACATGGATATAATAATAAAAAATAAAAAATAACTTATTTAAGCCTTAGCTATAATTTCGCTGAACAATATATGTAACTAAAAATCTAAGCAGACAAATATAAAGATAAGGAAAAAATATAAGAGGTCATATAAAATAATTTGGCCGGAGAACGCCAAACCCTTTGGAGGATTTACTATAGTGGCCTAGTACTTTCATTCGCACCCTCAGACAATGTTGGAGATAGAATTTTCTTTGTTAAATCAGATTATTTATTTTAATTTATTTTTTATTTATTTATTTTAATTTATTTTTTATTTATTTATTTTAGTCTATGGAATAAATCCTTACAGACATTGAAATTATAATATTATATAAAATAATAGATTTTAACATATTCAACGAATAATTTGTGACATTGCAAAATATCTAAGAATCCAAGGATTATTCTGTAGCAAAAATTGTTTCAGAGTTTGAAAAATTTTATATTGAATAATTAAGTAAGAATATTAAAATTATTCGATTGTCACTTCAAAGAGATTCATTAAATAAGTGGCTACCTAATGTCTGTTTCACATTTTCTATTCATAGTTATGAATAACGTTTTTCACCACTATCAGAACTCTCAGAACAACGACATAAAAAGGGTGTCGTTAAATTTTCTGTAAACATTTATTATTTAAATTGTGATTGTACGAGCAGTTTTGCAGCAAAAACTAAATAGGGGATGTTTAAAAATGCAAAAATAATTGCTCATTATTTAAACAACATGAAGTGGAAACGTTTTGTGTACAATCTTTTTTTTTATCAAGGCGATAAAAACCTTTGAACTTATCTTAGCGAATTCAAAATGATGCAATAAAATGTGGAGTATGTTTTTATATTTCTTTTTTTTTTAGATGTTTCGTGTTGTTGCAAAAAATTTCATTGAAATTAATTCCAAGCATATTGCATAGTAAAAAAAATTTTATCTTTATATAATACTTAACAATTGGAAAACTTAAAAAACTATCTCAGGAATTTCACCCACTCCAGAACAATAATGTGCATTGCATTCAGTAATTAGGCATGTACTTGATATGACCTCATTTGTGTGAAAGCTATTTTTCCGGGTAAAACTAATTTTATCAAAGGCTCCTATGATCTCGAAACACATATCGCACTTGATCAACAAGAGTGTATTAACTCAAAATTTTTAAATTTTCAGTAGAGGTCAAAAACTGTTTATGGTTACATTTTAAGAGAATTTTAAAATCCGAATACATCATAGTAAGCAAATTCCATTTGAAAATTTATTTACATTGTTTTTGTTTTAAATTTTTGCAATTATTGCAAAAAAAAAATCTATATTTTGAGTTAATACCATTTTTCTGAAACTTCTCGATATACTTTTTGGTATTATTTTGAGTTGTGACGCTTTAGTTGAAAATTCAATAAAGTTTCAAAAAATTTTTCTCAACAAAAGGGTATTAACTCGAAAAATATTTTTGTTTTTCTTACCTTGTTATGATGGTATTAACTTTTTTTTTATATCTTGAACACATGTTCTTAATTTCAGAAGTACTATTACGAGTAGTCTTTATTAAAAGATATGTACAAAGTTAAAGAAGCTAACAGTTATTATGTCTTTAAATTAAGTATCTATTAAATTTTTGTAATACAACTCATAAATATATTTTGGGATTATATTTTTTTTTACAAGTTCCTTAAGATCCTTTTTCTTATTTTCCGACAAGGGTAGCATTTCCGAATAAATAGAGGATAAGCTAAATCAATAAGTGTAAGAGATGTTTTAAATTGTAACAAAAAAAACATAAAGAAATTAATGAATTACAAACTTATTTAAGATTTTGCCAATAGCTGGTGCATTTTAATTTGTTTTTTTGGACAGTTATTTTTGAAAAATCTTTGACCTTATAGGAATTCTTATAAGAAAATGAATTGAGATTTCCATATTCTACACGCAAAACTTTAATATTATGCCAGTTAACTTTTTCATTGGTATCATTTCTAACAAAATTTTGGCCCCATTGCTCCGGTAAGCTCTTAAGATCAAAAAATCTATCATGTTTTAAATCATGAACTTTATATGGTATGCCAGTCTTTTTAGCGGTGGCTATTAATGTGATGTATTGATCTGACGTATATATCGGTTTGCTTAAGAGATGTCTTTTTACTTGCTTTTCTATAACACTATGAACGTTATCTCCTTCATTTTTGGAGTGGCCTTGAATTAAATATTTATGAGTTATGCTTCGTATGTTATATTTTTGAACAGCATAGAAATACATCGAAATCAAGTATTTATTTTTCTGCTGTCCACCACAGTTGTCGGAGTAAAAAATTAAATCAAAATCTTGAGTACTGTTTGCTTCTTGCACAATTTTTTGTATATATAAAAGAACGCACGTTCCAATTTCATTCGACCCACGTTTTCCTTCGAATTCAGTCCAGAAGTAACATTCCACGTGTTTCGCTTTAAGGTCACTTACGGTAAAATTGTAACAATTTATTTTGCTTTTATAAAAAAAACTTGAAGTTAATCCTTTTGGCAGTGGAAGAACTGATTGCAAATCATATATAGCTACATTACCATATTGTTTATCTATATCTTTTTATTTTCTACACAGTTCCTTTTCTTCGTGGTGTGAAGTGTAATCCTTATTTAAAATTCTTTTTCCATTTTCGTCCGAATTTGAAAACGATGCGCAGAGGCCACATTGATCTTTTCTCGGCTTAAAAAATGAAATATTAAATTCTTCTTTGAATATTCTGCGGAACATAATGCTACTTCCGGGTATTAAATTGTTATTTTCACACATTTCTTTGTAGTCCTTGTATAAGTCTGTAATGCTTTTACCGCTCTCTATAAACTCACGGGATGTTTGGGCGGGTAAGTAGTGGGACTCAATTTTCGGAATATCTTCAATAAATTGCCTTATTCCATGATTTCTTGATTTCTGGGCTAAGACTCTTGTGCTTATTATGCTTTCCACGATAATCAGGTTCCACAATTCCTTCTTCGCTCTTTTTTTTAATTACTGTTGCAATAACTTTATCATTTATATCGAGAGTTGCTTTAAAAAATTTTTTGCATACCCGAATAAGTTTGGAGTCCATTTCCAAGAAAAAGGCGTTGTTAAAACTACGGTAATTTGGAGTGTTTGAATATCTATATTTGGGTATTATCTGTTTCATGTGACTAGAAGTGAATTCCCTCTGTCTTTGTAAGTCACTTGTATCCCAATATTTTTGAAATATTTGAAAACGAAAAGATTCTTTTATTTTTTCGTTGCACATAAAACGGCAGTTTTCTCCACAAGTAGTTCGCAAGCACTTTTCTTTTATTTTTCTTGTAGGATTAGATAGTATATGAATATCCTGAGTTTCGCAAATTTTGTTGACGTTTTTGTTTCTTGTTTTGTGTTTTATAATTAGTACGTTTTTTTTCTCCATAAACCACTTTCTGCATTTCTATGTCCGAAGAACTACTTCGACTTACTAACGACGGATTGAAATCGTCATTCGAATAATCGCTGAATGGATCTGCAGAGCTATAACTGTTATTGTCACTATATATATCTACTAAGCGCAAAGACGCAGAATAGTGTTGTAAGTTTGGACACGTCATAATAAATTTTAATTAATTATTGTTTGTTCGTACAATATAATATACAATAATTTTTTATATTTAAATATTTTTATACCCTATACCACTATGTTGTTTCGGGTATAATGACTTTGTGCTGCTGTTTGTAACAACCAAAAATATTTGACCTAGACCCATCTTTAATTATACCGATCGAATCAGAATCACTTTCTGAGTTGATTTAACAATGTCCGTCCGTCCGTCCGTCTGTGTGTCCATGTAAAGCTTGTAATCAAACTGCAGGTCGCAAATATGAATATATTTTGATGACATTTGGTACATAAGCTTTTATCGGCCATGGGATGAACGCTATTGAAATTGGTGAGAATCGTTCCATGTTCAGACCTAGCCCCCATACAAATTACCCATATGAAATCGACATAAATTGCCATGAGATCCAAATTGTCATATAGACCTTACTCAAATTGGGTTTGTATGCGTTCATTACATCCACTAATGAGTAGTCCAAAAATGATCCCTTTGACCCCATATAGAGCTGCTTCCCGATCTTCACTTAAATCTATTAAAAAACAAATATATTGCACTGATTCTTCTCAAATTTTGTTTGTCCATATTTTTGCAAAATACAAGAGATTTTACCAAACATGATCAGGATCGGTCCATTTTTGGACCTAGTCCCTTTATAGATATAGCATCCGATATGAACTTTTTCATATCTGCAGCCAAAAAAATTAATAAAAATCCCACTCAAATTTGGTTTTTGCTTATTTTCAATGTCCAGTCAGTTGGGCCTAAAAGATAGGGTTTCTAAACGCATGGTATAGGGTATCGTATAGTCGGTCTAGACCGACTATAATTTTCTTACTTGTTATTATTACTGCAATGAGCAATTGATTTCGTTATCAGCAAGTATTTATGTTAAAGTAAATTTATTATAAACATGATGTCATGATAATGGTTATAACTAATGAAGGATTGAATTATTTCATGAAAAAGGTCACAACCCAAAAAAATTTGAACAATTTTATCATAAAAAGAGTCACATTTCGAATTAAAATCATAAAGTAAAACAAATTTTATCAACAAAAAATTATTAGCTCAAAATACAACCAAATTTAAATAAAACAATTTGATTATTTTTAACTTGAATAAAGGCTCAAATCAAAATAATATCTTTTTTATGAAAATATACGATGCATTTCTATTTCAACTTTTGTATTAACTCAAAATAATACCTTTTTATACCCTATACCACTATGTGGTTTGGGTATAATGACTTTGTGCTGCTGCTTGTAACAACCAAAAATATTTGACCCAGACCCATCTTTAATTATACCGATCGAATCAGAATCACTTTTTGAGTTGATTTAACAATGTCCGTCCGTCCGTCCGTCCGTCCGTCCGTCCGTCTGTGTGTCCATGTAAAGCTTGTAATCAAACTGCAGGTAGCAAATATGAATATATTTTGATGAAATTTGGTACATAAGCTTTTATCGGCCATGGGATGAACGCTATTGAAATTGGTGAGAATCGGTCCATGTTCAGACCTAGCCCCCATACAAATTACCCATATGAAATCGACATAAATTGCCATGAGATCCAAATTGTCATATAGATCTCACTCAAATTGGGTTTGTATGCGTTCATTACATCCACTAATGAGTAGTCCAAAAATGCTCCCTTTGGCCCCATATAGAGCAGCTTCCCGATATTCACCTAAATCTATTAAAAAACAAAAATATTGCACTGATTCTTCTCAAATTTTGTTTGTATATGTTTTTGCAAAATACAAGAGACGTTACCAACCATGGTCAGGATCGGTCCGTTTTTGGACCTAGTCCCCATATAGATATAGCATCCGATATGAACTTTTTCAAAATTTTTTCAAATTTGGTTTTTGCTTATTTTCTATGTCCACTTAGTTGGGCCTAAGAGATAGGGTTTCTAAACGCATGGTATAGGGTATCGTATAGTCGTATAATTTTCTTACTTGTTGTTAATATAAATGTAGTCACTACACTATCACGAAAATGGTATCAAATGTGGTTTTCGAGATGAAAAAGTAAACGGAATACGTTGAAATTTTTACAGTGGATAGATATTGATGTTGTTTGTTGATTTCTTGCAAAAAGTGAAATTTTAAAAATTTTGAGTTAATACCCTCTTGTTGATCAAGTGCGATATGGTGCTCATGTTAATGGTATCTATGTAGGTAATTCAACATTTTTGACCTAGAGCCCTTTTTATTATACCAATCGTCTATCTGTCTGTGTGTTCAAGTAAACTTTGAAATCAAACTATAGGTCGCAACTATTATCTATTTTTATTGAGTTGAGTATATAAGATTTTATTAACCATATGACGAACGCTACTGAAAATTGGTTCAGACCTAGCCCATTATAAATAACACCTATCAGTCTGACTAAATTTGTCATAAGATCTGTATTCTTATATATTATATATAAATATATAAAATTTGGATACTGTGTGTGTATTGTATTCACTAACCAGTTGTCCAAAAACAAACACTGTAGATCACTTAAATATTTAATAAAATTTTAAGTTTACATTTTGTACCCACGATGGTATGAAGCAGTGATTTGATATTATTTACATTTTTAATTTTTTTATGCAATGTATTGAGTCTTTGGGCAAAGTATGTTGATTTTTTTTATATAAATTTTCTTTTCATGAGTTAAATTCCACACAACTGATATATAACCGAGTTTCTCTAATGACATATCATTTGTGGTGGAGTATCCAAAACGACGGCTGTATGGGGGTCAATGTTTAGCCGGATATTTGTATATTTTATCACTCTATACTCAAGGAATAAAAAACTATTTTGCATCCTATTTAATTAATTAGTTTTTTTTTGTAATATTTTGTTTTCTTTTTATTTTTTCCTTTAATATGTTTACGAATTTTGTATTTTACTATGTAAAATTAAATAATAACCAACATTTTGTTGAAAACCTTGAGGATCCTGATATTTTAGTTGTCATCCAATTTCTTTTATATAAAAAAACTTTTATTTAATATAAATTTATCTGTACAAATGTTTGAAAGCGAATGAAAAAATATCTGTAATACAAAAGTTCACATAAAATATTTTTCAATGAATAATAGAATTTATGTTGAGTGCAAAAAATGGTTTTTCAAACAAGTATATTTTTAACACTCCTGTTCAGCATGCATATTATTTACAATTAAATTTATTTTAAATTCAACAAATAAACAAAGTTTAAATGTCCAGGCTTTGCCAAATTTTTAGTATATGTGACCTTCTCCGAGAAAAGGGAGCTAGTATGCCAAAAAACGGGTTGTGTCATCAAAAACGGTGGATTCTGGTACATAAAAGGGTGTAGAAACTTTAAATGCGTTTTTTTTTTTCTCAAAACTTAATTTTCACACACTAGGTCCCTTTTCTCGGAGGTCACATATATGTCAGCTACCATATTTTCCGTTGGACAATATTCTCACTTAACTTCTTTCGATTGAACAACATCTCTAATATGATGAAATTTAATGTCAATATGTTTGCTTCGGTTATGAAATACTGGATCATGTTCCAAGCTCATAGCATCTTGACTGTCAACATTTAAAACCGCACTCTCATTTTTAAAAAATCCAAGCTCTTGCAATAATTTTTTCAAAAAAACAGCCTCAGTACTGTTTAAAGCTGTTGTTTTTTCGATTCCTATTAAATTGCGCATTTGCCAAGATAAAATACAAAGCCGGAATATGACTTTCTATCTACAGCTCAACCACCCCAATCTGCATCGGCAAGAATATTGCAACCACTACTAAATTTTAGTTTTAAGTTTTGCGTACCGTTTAGTTTTAAGTTTTGCGTATCGTAGTATATTCTTAGCTGCTGCCCGATGCTCCAAATGAGGACCAGCATTTCTTTGTGCCAATCTTCAAACTGAATGAGGAATATCTGGTCCTGTCGTAAGAGCTAAATACAGCAATGCGCCTATAAGTGATATAAAGTTGTATTTATCTTTTCACAGTACTAACTTGAAAACCTCGAGTCAATGGTAAAGATGATGGCCTACAATTTTCCATTTTATATTCATCTAATATTTTGTTGGTCCAATAATCCTTTATCAATTACTTCAAATTCTTTACTTAGTTTTGATTTAATATTCAAAATCTCATTTTTATTTTTGCAACCAATAATTATGTCATCAACATAAACAGCAAGTACCAACATATTTCCATTTCTTGATATCTTGTATAAACATGTTTCATTTTTACATCTGTCGAATCCCATTTTATATAATACCTCATTTAATTTTTCATTCCATTCTCTTCCGGCTTGTTTCAAGCCATACAAAGACTTATGAAGACGTAAAACCTTTTTATACCCTATACCACTATGTGGTTTGGGTATAATGACTTTGTGCTGCTGTTTGTAACAACCAAAAATATTTGACCTAGACCCATCTTTAATTATACCGATCGAATCAGAATCACTTTCTGAGTTGATTTAACAATGTCCGTCCGTCCGTCCGTCCGTCCGTCTGTGTGTCCATGTAAAGCTTGTAATCAAACTGCAGGTCGCAAATATGCATATATTTTGATGAAATTTGGTACGTAAGCTTTTATCGGCCATGGGATGAACGCTATTGAAATTGGTGAGAATCGGTCCATGTTCAGACCTAGCCCCCATACAAATTACCCATATGAAATCGACATAAATTGCCATAAGATCCAAATTATCATATAGATCTTACTCAAATTGGGTTTGTATGCGTTCATTACATCCATTAATGAGTAGTCCAAAAATGATCCCTTTGACCCCATATAGAGCTGCTTCCCGATCCTCACTTAAATCTATTAAAAAACAAAAATATTGCACTGATTCTTCTCAAATTTGGTTTGTATATATTTTTGCAAAATACAAGAGACTTTACCAAACATGATCAGGATCGGTCCATTTTTGGACATAGTCCCTTTATAGCATCCGATATGAACTTTTTCATATCTGCAGCCAAAAATATTAATAAAAATCCCACTCAAATTTGCTTTTTGCTCATTTTCAATGTCCAGTTAGTTGGGCCTAAGAGATAGGGTTTCTAAACGCATGGTATAGGGTATCGTATAGTCGGTCTAGACCGACTATAATTTTCTTACTTGTTTATATTTAAATATTTTTATTATTATACCCTAACCACTATGTGGTATAGGGTATCGTATAGTCGGTCTAGACCGACTATAATTTTCTTACTTGTTGTTAATGTAAAGGTAGTCACTACACTATCAGAAAATGGTATCAAATGTGGTTTTCGAGATGAAAAAGTAATCGGAATACGTTGAAATTTTTACAGTGGATAGATATTGATGTTGTTTGTTGATTTCTTGCAAAAAGTGAAATTTTAAAAATTTTGAGTTAATACCCTCTTGTTGATCAAGTGCGATATGGTGCTCATGTTAATGGTATCTACTCTGTAGGTAATTCAACATTTTTGACCTAGAGCTCTTTTTATTATACCAATCGTCTATCTGTCTGGGTGTTCAAGTAAACTTTGAAATCAAACTATAGGTCGAAACTATTATCTATTTTTATTGAGTTGAGTATATAAGATTTTATTAACCATATGACGAACGCTACTGAAAATTGGTTCAGACCTAGCCCATTATAAATAACACCTATCAGTCTGACTAAATTTGTCATAAGATCTGTATTCTTATATATTATATATATATATATAAAATTTGGATAATGTGTGTGTATTGTATTCACTAACCAGTTGTCCAAAAACAAACACTGTAGATCACTTAAATATTTAATAAAATTTTAAGTTTACATTTTGTACCCACGATGGTATGAAGCAGTGATTTGATATTATTTATTTACATTTTTAATTATATTATGCAATGTATTGAGTCTTTGGGCAAAGTATGTTTATATTTTAATATATAAAATTTATTTTCATGAGTTAAATTTCACACAACTCATATATAACCGAGTTTTTCTAATGACATATCATTTGTGGTGGAGTATCCAAAACGACGGCTGTATGGGGGTCAATGTTTAGCCGGATATTTGTATATTTTATCACTCTATACTCAAGGAATAAAAAACTATTTTGCATCCTATTTAATTAATTAGTTTTTTTTTTGTAATATTTTATTGTTTTCTTTTTATTTTTTCCTTTAATATGTTTACGAATTTTTTATTTTACTATGTAAAATTAAATAATAACCAACATTTTGTTGAAAACCTTGAGGATCCTGATATTTTAGTTGTCACCCAATTTCTTTTATATAAAAAAACTTTTATTTAATATAAATTTATCTGTACAAATGTTTGAAAGCGAATGAAAAAATATTTGTAATACAAAAGTTCACATAAAATATTTTTCAATGAATAATAGAATTTATGTTGAGTTCAAAAAATAGTTTTTCAAACAAGTATATTTTTAACACTCCTGTTCAGCATGCATATTATTTACAATTAAATTTATTTTAAATTCAACAAATAAACAAAGTTTAAATGTCCAGGCTTTGCCAAATTTTTAGTATATGTGACCTTCTCCGAGAAAAGGGAGCTAGTATGTCAAAAAACGGGTTGTGTCATCAAAAACGGTGGATTCTGGTACCTAAAAGGGTGTAGAAGCTTTAAATGCGTTTTTTTTCTCAAAACTTAATTTTCACACACTAGGTCCCTTTTCTCGGAGGTCACATATATGTCAGCTACCATATTTTCCGTTGGACAATATTCTCACTTAACTTCTTTCGATTGAACATCTCTAATATGATGAAATTTAATGTCAATATGTTTGCTTCGGTTATGAAATACTGGATCATCTGCCAAGCTCATAGCATCTTGACTGTCAACATTTAAAACCGCACTCTCATTTTTAAAAAATCCAAGCTCTTGCAATAATTTTTTCAAAAAAAACAGCCTCAGTACTGTTTAAAGCTGTTGTTTTTTCGATTCCTATTAAATTGCGCATTTGCCAAGATAAAATACAAAGCCGGAATATGATTTTCTATCTACAGCTCAACCACCCCAATCTGCATCGGCAAGAATATTGCAACCACTACTAAATTTTAGTTTTAAGTTTTGCGTACCTTTTAAATATCGTAGTATATTCTTAGCTGCTGTCCGATGCTCCAAATGAGGATCAGCATTTCTTTGTGCCAATCTTCAAACTGAATGAGGAATATCTGGTCCTGTCGTAAGAGCTAAATACAGCAATGCGCCTATAAGTGATATAAAGTTGTATTTATCTTTTCACAGTACTAACTTGAAAACCTCGAGTCAATGGTAAAGATGATGGCCTACAATTTTCCATTTTATATTCATCTAATATTTTGTTTATATATATTTCTTGACTTAATTCGATATCATCAGTTTCATTATCTCGTTGTATTTCCATACCCAAAAAATGGTCCAATAATCCTTTATCAATTACTTCAAATTCTTTACTTAGTTTTGATTTAATATTCAAAATCTCATTTTTATTTTTGCAACCAATAATTATGTCATCAACATAAACAGCAAGTACCAACATATTTCCATTTCTTGATATCTTGTATAAACATGTTTCATTTTTACATCTGTCGAATCCCATTTTATATAATACCTCATTTAATTTTTCATTCCATTCTCTTCCGGCTTGTTTCAAGCCATACAAAGACTTATGAAGACGTAAAACCTTTTTAAGATATGATTCATCTATGAAACCTTTAGGATGTTGCATATAAATTTCATCATGAAGTTCACCGTATAAATGTCACAACATCGAATTGGTGCAAATGCATTTTATGTTCCACTGCTAAAGCCAATAGCAATCTAATGGCCGCATATCGAACCACAGGTGAAAAAGTTTCTTTTTAATCTCTGCCATACCTCTGACTGCAACCTTTTGCTTTGTGACATCTCTTTTACCATAGCTTCTTGCCACTTGTCACAATTTTTACTAGATAATGCTTCCTTAAAAGTTTTGGGAACTTCCTCCTCCACCGCATTATTTAGTATATTTTAATTTTTTTCGGAAGACCTGGTTTACCACTTCGTATAATTCTTGGTCTATCAGGACCACGTTTTACAGAACCATTTATTCTTGCAATCTCCTCCTTAGCTGAAGTACATCCATAATCTTCACTTGAACTTATTTCAGCATTTCCTGTATGACTATTTTCAGCAACAACTTCTTCAAGTTGATTTTCTGTCCAATGCAATAAATTTTTTGCTTGAAACATAAACTCCACCAGATATATTACCTTCATCAAACAAGACATCACGATGTTCAATTACCTCTCTATTTTTGTCATCATATAATCTATAAGCATTCGTTATAAGAGAATATCCTACCAATACTAAAGTTGAACCCTTCATGTCAAATTTGCCTTTTCGTTTCTCATTTAAAGCCACTGCGTATGAACCAAAAACTTTTAAATGTTTAACACTTGGCTTACGACCAGTTCAAGCTTCATAAGGAGTTTTATTTTGTAGAGGATTTGATGGACTTGTATTTCGCAAATAAATTGCTATTGCTACAGCTTCAGCCCACAATCTTTCATTCAGTTTCGAATCTACCAATAAACAGCGAGCCATTTCTACTAATGTTCGATTAGCTTTTTCCGCGATTCCGTTTTGTTGCGTTGTGTGCGGAACTATGAGTTGTCGTTGTATACCACATTCTTTTAAATAACAATTAAATTCGTTGTTGCTATATTCTCCACCACTGTCACTTCGAAGTATAATATAAAAAAAATATAACATAAAAAAAATCAAATCAACTTCTTCAATTGAAATAAAAATTATTATGAAAATTTTTGAAAACAATTTTGAAAAATGAAAACATATAATACATACAAACTTGATAAACATAAATATATAAAGTAAAAAGTACAAAGTAAATAACATGTAGTGAGACACTACATTAATCTCCCACCAGTAAATGAAACGCAAAACATAAAAATAAAGATTTGTTAATTAATATAGTAATTTGTGTTTCTATTGCGGGAAATATGTGGTATTTTATTTGAATTGTCAACGTGTTCAGGTTTAAGCAAATCTATAGAAACAGTTTTAATTAAACTACCACATTGTATTTTAAAAGTATTCTGTTTATTTTCTATTACTTTAAAAGGCCCTTCATAGGGACACTGTAAGCCACTTGGTCTTATAACTTTAACGAAAACATAATCACATTTGAAAAGATCTTTTGGAACAAAAGCACGAATACTATTTTTATGATGAATGACTTTGTTTCGAACAGTAGTAAAATGGTCTCTTAAATTTTGAAGTATTTGAATTTTCTGAATTTACGATCAAATCACCCGGTAATCTTAAGGTTTGACCATAAACCAATTCCGCAGGGCTACATTTAAATTCTTCTTTAATACTTGATCTGATTCCTAATAAAATTATTGGTAGTTGATCAGACCAATCTTTAGCGTTGTTACTTGCTTTTAAAGAAGTTTTTAGCTGTCTGTGAAAACGTTCAACCATACCATTTGCCTGTGGGTGATAACAAGATGTATGAATTTTATGTGTACCTATTAATTTTGTCAAATCGCTAAACAATTTCGAAGTAAATTGAGTTCCTTGGTCAACTGTTATTTGAAGAGGGACTCCAAAACGTGGTATATAATTATTTACAAAAGTTTTAGCAATAGTTTGTGAAGAAATTTCCCTTAATGGATAAGCTTCTGGCCATCTAGTGAATCGATCTATAATTGTCAAAATATATTTATTTCCTTTTGACATTGGAAAAGGTCCAACGAGATCCATATGAATATGTTCAAATCTACCAGATGGTATACCTATTTTTTGAACTGGAGATTTTGTGTAATGATGAACCTTAGATTTCTGACAGTTAATACAATTTGTAGTCCATAAATTGATATCCTTTCTCATTGAAGGCCAAAAATATTTGCTTTGTATGAGTTTTTTGGTAGCACGTACTCCATGATGAGAAAGGGTATGTAAATTTAAAAAAATGTCTTTTCGTAATGAAAGCGGTACAAAAGGACGACTAATTTTACCTGATATATCACACCAAACTTTGAAATTAAGTAAGGGAATTTGAATTTCCCCCAAATTATTTTTATTATTACTATCAGAAGTAATAAGTTTTAATTCATTATCATGCTGTTGTTCTTTGTAAAGTAATTCTAGATCAATTTTGTTATTACTGAAACTATTAATATCTGGTAGTCTGGATAATGTATCTGCCACAATGTTATCTTTTCCATTTATGAAAAGTATTTCCGACGTAAATTGAGCTATATATTCTAAATGCCGCGTTTGGCGTGGAGACCTATCCGTTTTAGAATTTAGAACATATGTGAGGGGTTTATGATCAGTAAGAATAAAAAATTTCTACCTTCCAAAAAATGTCTAAAATGTTTGACAGATGCATACATAGCTAAGAGTTCTCGGTTGAAAGTTGAGTATTTACATTCTGCAGGTGATAGTTTCTTTGAAAAATACGCTAATGGTTCAACAATATTATTTTTATATTGCTGTAAAACGGCTCCGATAGCTGAATTTGGGGCATCTACTGCTAAACTAAGACTTGCAGATTTATCAAATTGAGTAAGTAGAGTCTTTTTAGAAAATTTGTGTTTTAAAATCTCAAATGATTTTTCTGCATCAACAGACCAGATTAGTTCTTTCGTTTTAGTTTTAGATGCATTTGTGCTTATCTCATGAAGTGGTGAAAGATAATTAGCAATCATAAGTATATACCTATGATAATAATTTATCATTCCAATAAATTTCTGAAGTTGTGTTATCGAATTTGGTTTTTGATATGAATTAATAACACTGACTCTATCTGATGAAGGTTGTATTCCTCCGGAAGAAATCTGATATCCTAAAAATTCAAGACTAGTAACACCAAAAACACATTTTGATGGTTTGATGTTCAAGCCATATTCATCTAGACGTTGAAAAATGTTGATTTTCATCTTCACTTGCAATTAACACATCATCTACATAAGTGAATACAAAATATATACCAAAGAAAACTTCATTAATGAATCTTTGAAAAGTTTGTGCACTATTTCGTAGACCAAAAGGCATACACAAAGATTAAGGCAGCACAAAAATTAAACATTGGGTGGGAAAAATGTAGAATATTTGATGGGACTGATATATTGATGTGCTATAAATGCCAAGGATACAACCATAAAGCGAGTGAATGTAAAAATGAAGAAACATGTTATAAATGCCATGGAACTCATAGATCAAAGGAATGCGAAAAAGAAATAATAAATAAATGTATTAATTGTATTAGAGCTAATAAGAAATTAAATATGGGACTTGATGAAAATCACGTCACATCAAACAAAGAATGTCCAGTTTATAAAAACAAACTTAATATGAAAAAGAAGAGGTTGGGGTTGATAATTTAACAACCACAGCAAATATACGGCATTTATACAAATATATGTGGACTAGTTAACAATTACAATCAACTAGAAATTATTGCCGATGAACAAAATCCAGATTTTATAGTTCTTACAGAAACACATTTATCTGGAGATATAGAAGAAAAAGAAATACAACTCAGAGATTATGATCAGTATATTACAGTATCAAATTCAAACAGGACCGGTGGAGTTATTATTTATTTTAAAAAGCAATGTAATGTTATAACAATTGGGAAAAAGTATTCTGATTATAATTATTGGATAGGTACATACATGGCGACAATCAAGAACAAACAATTTGTAATAATAGCGGTCTATAGATCACCAAGCAGCAGTGAATTAGAGTTTTGTCAAGTATTTGAAAAATTAATGGAAGAAATATATGAAGCACAATGTGATATAATAATAGCAGGTGATTTCAACATAGACTGGTGTAAAGAAGATACATATAAAAAAAGACTTGAATGCATTTTTAACGATAATGGGCTTAAACAATTAGTAAATGATTATACAAGAATAACAGAAAGTACAAAAACAATTATAGACTACATCATCACAAACAGTGAAAATGTAACAGTAGTAAATAACATTTCTAATAAAATAGCAGATCACGAAGCCATAGACATAAAAATCAAGATAGTTACAGAAAATCAAGACAAAATGAGCAAAAAGGAAATTGAAATATTTAAATATAATAAAACACGTTTTAATCAAGAAATTAGAGCAATATTGAGAAGCAATGATAACGATGATTTAAATAATAAAGTTAATAATTTTGATTCAGCCATTGAAAATACTATAAAGAAATATACAATTAAAAAAGTAATAAATACAAAAAGTAAAGTTAACAAATGGTTTAACAGAGAACTAAAAATGTTAAAGAAGGATAAAGTTCTTAAATATCAAATAGCTAAGACAGAAAATACAGATATAGCGTGGAGTAGTTATAAAATAGCTAGAAATACTTATAAAACCAAAATTGATACAGAGAAGAACAATTACGTTAATAAAAAAATAAATAATGCCAAAGACCAAAAACAAATGTGGACAGAAATCAAAGACTTAGTCCTAAAGAAAAATAAAGCTGTGATAAAAAATGTGATATTTAGTGATATAGAATATAAGGACAACTACCAAATAGCCACCCAATTTAATAATTATTTTGTTAATAGTATTAAGTCAATTAATAATACAATAGAAAATGTGCAATATATAAACAATATACCTGTGATAATAAATAGATTTAGATTCCGTGCAATAACAATCCAAGAAATTCAAAATATTTGTAAGAATATGAAAAATAAACCAGATTTCAACAATGTTACAATTAAGCTCATTATGGATAACTGGAATATTATAGGAAAATCAATGCGTGATATAATAAATAAATCACTTGAAACAGGAGTTTTCCCGGATAGTTGGAAATACTCAATGGTAACACCAATAGAAAAAATCGCAAAAACAAATAAATGTGATGAATTTCGTCCAATAAACACTCTGAAAACTTGTGAAAAAATTATTGAAAAAATTGTTAAGGAACAACTGGAAACATATATGGAACAACATAATTTATTTTCAAAATATCAATCGGGATTTAGAAAAAAATTCTCATGCGAAACAACAGTTAATTATGTAATAAATAGATGGAAATATATAAATAGAAAAAAAAAAATAATGGCAATATTTTTGGATTTCAAAAGAGCATTTGAGACCATTGATAGAGATATACTTATTCAAAAACTATATATGTACGGCATCAGAGAAATTGAATTAAATTGGTTTAAATCATATCTTACAAATAGAAAGCAAACAACAAAAGTTAATGGTACAAAATCAAACGAAGTAAACAATGAATTCGGAGTACCTCAAGGTTCTATTCTAGGCGCACTATTATTTATAATATACATAAATGATATGCCAAATATACTAAAGAAATGCGAAATAATTCTTTATGCCGATGACACATTAATCTACGCGGAGGGTGACACAGACGAACAATGTAGAACAAATCTTATGCACGACTTAAATACCATAAATAATTGGCTTAAAATGAATAGATTAAAACTTAATGAAAACAAAACTAAACTACTTGAAATAAATATAAACAGTGACTCAATAATTACAATTAATAATGAAGAAATAGAAAAAGTAAATAAAATTAAATACCTCGGTTTTATAATCGATAAAGACTTAAACCTAAAAAAACACATTGATTATATATGTAAAAAAATTGGCAAAAAAATTGGATTTTTTAAACGGGTTAGAAATAAAATATCTCAAATAACGGCAATACATATTTATAACACCATGATAAAACCACATTTTGAATTCGGCTCCACAATCATATACACTTGCTGCTCAACAACACAAATCGAAAGATTACAAAAGTTACAAAATAAAGCTATGCGGTCAATATTAAAATATAATATATATGCTCCAATTCAACTAATGCTAGACACACTGAAATGGTTAAATATTCAACAAAGACTGGAACTTAACACACTGCAATTCATTCAGAAAATGAAAAAATTATACAATCACTTACCAGATAATGTAAAAACAGAAAGAAATATGAGTATATGTAGGAGAAATATGGTACAATTTGTAAAAAACAATGAATTCAATAATATTTTGTAAAGAAAAATCTGTAAAATAATCATATTTGAAATATTTTAAAGTATTATAAATACTACTAAATAAATAAACTAAACTAAACCAAAAGGCATGCGTGTAAATTCAAACATTCCAAAAGGAGTTGTAATAGCTGTTTTGTGAATGTCGTTTTCAACCATCGGAATTTGATGATATGCTTTAACGAAATCAAGTTTAGAGAAAATTGCTTTACCACGGAAATCTATTGTTAGATCTTGAATGTGTGGTAAAGGGTATCGATCTGGAATTGTTATGCAGTTTAATCTTCGGTAATCTCCGCAAGGTCTCCAATCATTAGGTTATTTTTTAGCAATCAGATGGAGTGGAGAAGATATATGAGAATGGGATGGTCTGCAAATTCCACTATCTATTAAAAATTTAAATTCGGATTTGGCTACATTTAATTTGAGAGGGTCTAATCTTCGAGGTTTTGAAAATGGTGGATTTCCTTTAATTTCAATTCTATGAACTGTTGTGTGTTTAATAGGTTTAAGATAGTTAGGTTCATTAGTAATTGAGGGGAACTCATCTAAAAGATTCAAAAATTTGTTTTTTGGATGTAAAATTTTAAGGGCATGAATTTCTGATGTTCCCAAGGAAGCTAAAATTGATGAATTTGTATTGGAGTCTTTAATAAGTTTTTGTTTTATATCAATGACAATACCAAAATATTCCAAAAAAAATCTGCTCCTAGGATCGGATTAGTAATGTCAGCTAAAATAAAAATAAATTCAAAAGTACGACCAAGTCCTAAATCAATTGTTAATAATTTAGTTCCAAATGTTGTAATAATGGAACCATTAGCTGCTGAAAGAGTTGTATCTGAGTAAGTTTTATATTTATAAAATTTTGATAAAGGAATAACAGATACAGCTGCACCGGTATCAACTAAAAATTTTAATTTATTTATGGTATCAAAGACAAAAAGACGACGTGATGGTTTTTTATAGATTTCATTATTTGTCGTCGCAATAATGGGACAATTTAGTTTAAATTTTGATTTGAAACGAAATTGCAGGGAGAAATACATTTTAAAACTTTTTTACCAAATTTCTGATGATACCAACATAAAATATTTCTATTAGGTTTATTATTATAATTGTTAGTTGTTCCAACAGATTTTTGATTTCTAGTAAAATAATTGTGGTTTTTAATTTCTGATACATCAAAAGATAATTTATCAAAATTTTCGGCTAAATTAGATATTACCTTATACAAATTTTCGAATAACTGATCAGAAGATAAAGAAGGTGTCGAAGTGTTTACAGAGGATATTTGAGTTTTGGTTAATAAGTCATATATTTTGTCAGCTAGTGTTAGTTCTTCATTAAAGGATGTATTATTCGATGCAGTTAAATGCATTTGAACGGTAGGTGGAAGTTTACGCATCCATAATTTAATTAATAAATCATTGTTTATTAATAAATTAGAATTTGCAATTGCACTTAAATCGCGAAAGAACTCAGATGGTCTTCTATCCCCGATTTCAGATTCGTTAAGCAATTTTTCGAAACGAATGTCTTCATTCATAGAAAATCGCTCCAGAAGTGTCTTTTTAATATGATCATATTTGTTATTTATTGGTGGGTAATGAATAATATCAACTATTTTTGACAGAATATCTTCAGGTAAGGAAATAATAACTAGTTGATATTTAGTAGTGTCATCTATGATGCCCTTAAAATCAAATTGTGCTTCGGTTTGTATAAACCAAGTTTCTGGACAAGAAGTCCAAAATTGTGGTAATTTAATTGAAACATTTGTAGGAATTTGCATGTGTGATGTTTGGGTACTGTTAGAGGAAGTATAATTTATAGTTGGAGATGATTGTGTATCATGAAATTCCGAAAAATCTTCATTTAAATTCGATTGTGTATTTTGTTGCATAGAACGTGTGTTAACCATTTTTGAATCAAAAAGAAAGATATGTATATATTACTGATGAAGGATTCACAAAGAAGAAAGGATATTTAATGATATTTAACAAAACAATAAAAATATTCAGATAATTGATAAAGGTTAAGATTTTACGCAGAGTGTATTAAAATAAAAATATTTCGTATGTGAATTAATATCAACGAAATGCAATTAAACTTATCTATTCTTATTTTGATTTTGAATATATAACTGCAAAACAAAATTGGTTCAACTAAGTTCCGATATGCAATTTTGATGAATGATGATTCGTAAACGATTTGTGTTGTTAGATGAAGAATTTCATTGCTGATAATTATTAATCTCGTACTAATCCAAAATAATTTAATTGTTGTTCTGACGTCAGCTTTGATTTGATATGCAGTTTTCCAAATCGAATATATATATATTTTTTTTGAATAATTTAATTGTTGACCTGAAAAAATTGAGTATGTAGTTTTTTTTTTTTTTTTTAATATGTAGATTTTATAAATAGAAAATTTAATAATTTTAGATAAAACTAGACACGTATTTATATATTTTTAAGCAGGATCGCCAATGAAGTTGATAATATAAAAAAAATCAAATCAACTTCTTCAATTGAAATACAAATTTATTATGAAAATTTTTGAAAACAATTTTGAAAAATGAAAACATATAATACATACAAACTTGATAAACATAAATATACAAAGTAAAAAGTACAAAGTAAATAACATGTAGTGAGACACTACATCTTCCTACCAGTTTGACGCTCAATCATATTTTCAAGTATTTTAAATTTTTCAAAAACCTCACTTTTACGTTTCAAAAAATATATAAAAATTCCGCTGGATATTTCGACCCACCAATGGATTCCACGTTCATAGTACCACATACGTCTGAATGAATCAAATCAAGTAACTCACCATGCATGAATTTTACTAACTATGCACGTTCTACCCTGATCTTGAGTTGACGTATTCAAATTCAAGCCGCTTACCATTTCTTACTTGCATAACTCATTCAAGCTTTGGTAATTGAGATGCTCATACCTGTGGTGCATTAACTCATTGTTTGTGTTTATTGTACATAATTTTGTTTCACATGGTACCCCATCAAATACAAATAAATTATTAACTCTTCTGGCTTCTAGTAGTAATTTTCCTTTTAAATCGGGATAATATAGAACATATTTAAATTCAATAATCAAACCATTAATGCGAATATGCACTGCACCCATGCCCTTTGCAACAATTGATTTATTATCTGCCAATACAATAACTTCATTGTTTTCTTTAAATTTGGTGAACAACTTACGATTGCAACACATGTGATGTTGAATTTTTAACAGCAAGATGTTCAATTTTTAACTGCAATTCTCTCCATTGCAACCAATGAATATGAATTATATTTTTCTCTTTGCTCCCTACATTTGTTTGCATAATGAATGTCCTTTCTTGCCACTTATAAAACAATTACCTTTCATATTTTTATAATTTGAATTATATTTATTTTTCTGATTTCCGCTTTCTTTTTTCACAGCACCAAAAGCTTGTTGATTTCTTGATGACCCATCTTCTTCATGTTGATTTCTAAAAGTTTAAACTTAGGACAAATATTGTAGGTAACGTATCGCTAGTCTCTATGACCACCACAAAATTTTCATAATCTTTTGGAAGACATGAAAGTAGAATAATCACCAACAACTCATCTTGTGTTTGAATGCCCACATCAGCTAATTTTTCAATAACGTCAGCGAATAAATTCAAATATTCAGCCATGTTATTAAATTCCTTTTTATTAAATTTCAAAAGCTTTTTGAAAAGGCATAATTTCTGCAACGGCCCGCTTGGCTTTCTCTCAAGCACCATTTGATGTTGTACAATTCTTTATATATGTAATTTAGTTGAAATGACTACACTCAACATTATAGTTGCCAACGGTTTCTTATCAGCATTCTATTTATTTCCCATGTTGGATCTTATCTTTCCTCGGCATTGACATACTTCCAACAACTGCTATGAATAAGGACACTTTTCATTTGTACACTCCATGTCTCAAAATTCTTTTCATCTAATCGCTCTATTTGGTATAACGATGAAGAAGCCATTTTGAAGATTCGTTTTCTTGAAATTTTCTATTCAGGCTTCTTTATCTTATTATTTACCCAAGCGTCCTGGGCCCATTACCTGTAGAAAATCTTTTGATCCTGATATATTAACTGTCACCAAATTTCTTTTATATAAAAAACTTTTATTTAATATAAATTCATATTATCTGTACAAATGTTCGAAAGCGAATGAAAAAATATTTGTAATGTAAAAGTTTACATAAAATATTTTTCAATGAATACTGGAATATTTATGTTGAGTGGAAATAATGGTTTTTCAAACAAGTATATTTTTAACACATTTTTTATGCCTTAGCATAATTGTTCCTGTACTGTAATTATAAGATTTATTCTTGTTGTGCAGGAAAGCAAATAATTAAATAAATCTTATTTTATACAGTTTTTAATATTTGTTTGTGCGTTTGTAAGTTTGTTTGTAGTTTATAGGAGACTACACCACTGTACCGATCGTCTTAAATTTTTACAGTAGGTAACTGCCTACCCGGAGGGAGAAATACGCTACATATTTTTGATTTTTCAAGTGAGCCTGCAACCTCCAATATAAAGTTAATTTTTAATAATATATAATATATGGAGTACTACGGCAGCAAAAGTTCTGAAACTATGTACATGTACATATTAAACTTATTTGAAGAGTCGCGAAATAAATGGGCGGAATCGGAAAAATGTGTGTGGCACCCACCATACAAAGTAAATATTTAATGACATATATCTAGAGTACTGTAAAACATAAAGCCTTGGAACTTTGTGTGAGTTCATAAGCTATTATTTGAGTAGTCGGGTAAAATATGGGTGGGATCAGATCATTGGGAGTGGCACCTCCCATACAAAGTTAATATTTAATATCACATAACTGGATTACTATAATAGAAAATGCCCAAAAAATGGGCAGGATCGGACCAATGGGCATGGCCCTACTATACAAAAAAAAAAACAAGTAAGAAAATTATAGTCGGTCTAGACCGACTATACGATACCCTATACCATGCGTTTAGAGACCCTATCTCTCAGGCCCAACTAACTGGATATAGAAAATAAGCATAAACCAAATTTGATTTGGATTTTTATTAATTTTTTTGGCTCCAGATATCAAAAAGCTCATATCGGATGATATATCTATTCGGGGATTAGGCCCAAAAATGGATCGATCCTGACCATGCTTGGTAAAGTCTCTTGTATTTTGCAAAAATATATACAAACAAAATTTGAGAAGAATCAGTGCAATATTTTTGTTTTTTATATATTTAGGTGAATATCGGGAAGCAGCTCTATATGGGGCCTATGACTAAGAGTTGTCCCATAGGGATCATTTTTGGACTACTGAATAATGGATGTAATAAACACATACAAACCCAATTTGACTAAGATTTATATGATAATTTGGATCTAATGGCAATTTATGTTGATTTCATAGGGGTCATTTGTATGGGGGCTAGGTCTGAACATCGACCGATTCTCACCAATTTCAATGGCGTTCATCTTATGGCTGATAAAAGCTTATATACCAAACTTCATCAAAATATATTAATTTTTGCGACCTGCAGTTTGATTACAAGCTTTACATGGACAAACAGACGGACGGACGGACGGACATCGTTAAATCGAATCAGATAGTGATTCTGATTCGATCGGTATAATAAAAGATGGGCCACAAAGTCATTATACCCAAACCACATAGTGGTATAGGGTATAAAAAAATACTATGAAAACATAAGTACTATGACAGTCTTGAATGTGATAATTACCAATGTGAGTAGTCGTGGAAAATATGGACGGAATCGCCAAAATCAAAAATCGCCAAAACCGATTTTTGAATAACAAAAATCGCAAAAAACTGCCAAAAATAAAAATTGCCAGAACCGAAAATAGCGAATAACAAAAACCGCCAAAATCAAAAACCCCAAAATATAAATCGCAAAAAACAAATATGGCTACAACAAAGTTTCACCAAAATCAAAAATCGCAAAAGACAAAAATAGCTTTAAAACTAAAAAAAGCAAAAGTCAAGAATCGCCAAAACCGAAAATCGCGAATAACAAAGGTCACCAAAATCAAAAATCGCCTAAATCAAAAATTGCCAAAACCGAAAATCGCGAATAACAAAAATCGCAAAACACATAAAAGGCGGAACCAAAAATCGCTAAATCCAAAAATCAACAAAATTAGAATCCACTAAAACCAAAAATCGCCAAAATCAAAAATCACTCAAATCAAAAATCTCCAAAATCAAATATAGCAAAAAAAATCGCCTAAGTCAAATATTGCAAAAAAAATAATCACCAAAGTCAAATTTTGCCAAAATCAGAAATCGCAATTACAAAAATCGACTAAGTCAAAAATCGCCAAAAATTAATAAAATAGTTTTCTACAAAATGTATTCCCAGTTTTCTATTTCGTTAAGATGGGTGTAGCGTGATAGCACGATAGGTATTGAAATTAGTGGAAATTGACGAATCTTCAGACCTAGTCCTTTACAAATAGTCATAGATGTTTCGGGAAAAATAAACTCTGTACATTTATTTTTAGTCATAGGCCCCATATAAATCTGTTTCCTAATCATTGCTTAAATCTATCAAAAACAAAAATATTTCATGGTAGAGGGTATCGATATAGTCGTTCTAGACCGAATATAATTTTCTTACTTTCTTTTATTTGATTTTTATTCAACGCTTTTGTTTCTTGAAACGTGTGTGTTTCAGCTTGTATCGTACTTCAGTGTGTTCCCAGCACATTATTTTCACTTACTAACTAACGAGTTAAAGCATGTTTTGAAACACGAGTTTAAAAATTGGTTTTAAAAAAAAAATTGTTAATTTAGATTCAAATCAACCCGATATTAATTAATTGAAATTAAAGAAATAAACAAATCTGTAAACAAACTTGCTGTTTCACAATCGTATGTTGAAGAATATTCAACAAGTAGTTTACCGTCATCTTTACCGAAATTTTAACACTAAATTGTGTTGGGAATCGCAATAACGTATAGTAATCACTTGGATGTAATTAATTTACTATTATAAAAAATTAAAGATGTCTTTCATATTACAGTTCGTAAACTACGAGCTTCAGTAAAAGTATTAATCCAGTTCTTTGTGTTCGTGCATGCATTTTATATTTTAGTTAAAGTGCATCAAATAAAACACGCTACATGTAACAATTAATTCGCAAATATTGCCGCAACTATGTGTATTATAAATATTTCCATTGCAAAATATGCACAAGATCCTAACAAAGCAGAGCAATTACTTTTTATGATTTTTTAGCAAATAACGTAGTTTTAAATAAAAAGGAAGTTGTACGTAAAGGCAAACAATGATCCCTCGAAAATTTAGAGAAAGAATTTACTTATTTTTAGTTCCAATTAAAACGTTGTGTTAAACTACATTACGTTATAATCTAACTAAATTACGTTACAATCTTGAAATTGGGTTATTAAGAGGCTGATATATAGATAAACAGCCTTCATTTACAATATTTCGCTATACGAATATAACAACCATACTTTCATATACTGTCAAAACTAATTAGTAGTAGCTTCAAAAACATTAAATATGAAGTATGTTTTAATTATACAATTTAAAATAAATCTTTTTGAAACAATGAATTTGTTCAATGAAGTTATTTAGGGAATTCATAAGGTGTACTAAAGTTGTAAGTTATGAAGAAATAAAAAACGTGAAATAGTTTATGTATACTCGTAGGTGGACACTCTGTCCCATACTCATATACTTAAACTGAAAAACCTCAAATTCAAAACAATAACAAAATATTAAAAAATACATAAAACAAAAATACCTTTTGAAAGTCAAAAAAAGTCAACTTATAATTGAGTCAAGTAAGTGGTAGAATATATTTTTTGACATCTTTAAAAAAATATTTCCTGATGATGAAGAAGAGGAGGATGAAATTCATGAAAATTTCAAGAACATCAACATGATTCGCTTGCTGAAAAATCTCTGAAGCGTTCATCTAGGACTACCAAAATCAACTCGTTGCACAGTGGGTTGAATGATAATCAAAATGAGAATTAACTCAGGGAAGCCGGCTTTAAAAAAACTTTTTTTTACAAATTAGTATTAATACATTAAAAACTACCATTTCAATATGACTTCGACGCCCTTTCTGAATCCATTTCTAGAATCCTAGAGAGTTGCTTGGCTTCCCCATTCAAGACAAACAACTCCCGAAGGCCGTTACGTTGAGCTTTTTGCGGCGCATAGCCATCTTGCGTAACTAGTGAATCAACCAACGCACATTCCGTGCATTGAAGGGCAACGACAAAATACTCTCGACCTCTTTCTCACTTCACACCCTGATAAGCATGAAGTGAAAGTATTTGCACCTCTCGGTAATTTGGAGAGTTTTTATTTACGAAAAGGCTCGTTGGGCTGAGCTCAACGACTTTTTTCAAGCATTTCGACTGGAAACTTTATTTCCTGGACAAAAACGTTGATACTGCTGCGAAAATGGTGCAAAAAATACTACTGCTTGGTATGTGATTATTCATTCCATCAAAGCACATTTCGGCTAAACCTTATCAAAAACTATGGTTTAACCAGACTTGCAGAGATGCAGTCAAATCCAGAGAGTAAGCATTCAGATATTGGTGTGAAAATAAAAATTCCGCCACTGAACTGCAACGCAAGCAAGCGAGAACTGAATGTGCCAAAACACTAACGCGCCAAAAGTTCTTTACGATCAGCGTCTTCGTGCTAAAGTTCTCTCTGCTCCTCGGGGTAGTAAGAGCTTTTGGTCATTTGTTAAAGGAGTAAAGAACAATGCTAGTTCTACTATCCCAACTCTTTTAATGAATGACCAAATATTCACTGAACCGGTTGATAAGGCTAACCTTTTAGCGGACCTTTTTGCAAAAAACTCGTTTTTGCCGGATAGCGATCAACCTCTGCCCGAATTTGAAAGTGTATCTTGTACTATGCCTAAAATATTCTTTCGAGCACGTGCAGTTAAAAAGGTTCTTTTGGATCTCAACATTAATAAGTTTTCGGGACCGGATGGTATACCAGCACTGGTCCTGAAACAGTGCTCTTCGACGCTAGCCAGTCCATTGGCCAACCTTTTCAGCCTTTCGTACGTGCGGGAGTCTTTGCTGGAAAGTTACTGTGGCGACCTGCATAAGCTGCCAACATAACAACGCCGTAAAAAGATTAACATTGGCATTGACCTGTGATTGACACTTGTGATATATAGAAATATTAATTGAAATAAAACAAAAGTAAATAAAACATTCATTATTTAATATATTTAAAAGCATTATTTATTATCCATATTAGTGGGTTTGTATAGTTACTAATGTCCAACTAATCCCTAAAAAGAGTGCGGCTAATAACCCTGAAAATTACCGTCCAATTGCAATCTGCTCTGCGCTCTCAAAGGTGATGGAGAGCATGATCAATTTCCATCTTGTGAACTACATAGAGGCCAATTCACTTCTTAATGATCGACAGTATGGCTTCCGTAGAAATTGTTCTACGGGAGACCTGTTGGCTCTTCTTTCTGAGCGATCGAGTCGTTCCATTCAACATTTTGTTGAAAGTAAAGTGGTTGCTCTAGACATTTCCAAGGCGCTCGATCGCGTGCATTGATATCAAAGCTTATTGCATTTGAGGTCGGTAATGACTTCTCTCGATTTATATCGAGATTTCTCAGAGACCGAACAATACGTGTTGTTAATGATGGGGTCTCATCTAATCAGTTTCAGCTTAATTCAGGGGTACCCCAAGGTTCTGTTCTTTCTCCTTCGCTTTTCCTTATCTTTCTGAACGACCTTCTTGGTCAAACTTTTAATTCTATTTACTCTTTCGCAGATGACAGCAGCATTTGTCATTAATTTTCCTTTAATTGTAGGCCAAGCCTCTTGGTGGTTGGGGGCATATGTCATATGGGTTTTACGTGTGTGCCTGTCTTGTCGACTTAACCACACGGTGGTCTTAGCACTTGGATAGATACTATGCGTCTTGCCTTCGCCCCGCCATAAGACGTTACAAGCTGGAGTGATGTGCACGGCATCACTCCACACTTTGTTATTGTGTCGGGCCTATCTAAAACCCTTTTGCTTTAGAGCTAGCAACACCTGGGTGGATGCACCTCCACATCGATCAGTGATCTGCCCTCGATACGGGCACCACAGCCACTGCAAAACTCCCCGAGGGGCCGTTCCCAATGAGATCGTAAAAGATTCGTCAAAGACCTCTGCATTGACCTTGCTTACCATAACACTGTTTTCTGATTCATTTTCACGCACTCTTGTATCGTCAAAAGACTTCTACTCATGCTACATCTGACATTCTTGCATTCGATTCATTTTGCGACTCATCTTCCACTCATGCCACCCACACAACTCATATACCAGCATTCCCATACAACGCATATACCATCTTTTTCACTCCACAACCACCCCTACTAGTCACACACAGCGATCTCCTCTGCACGTCAGAATCGAAAGCCTCTAGTGCCACGTTCGTAATGTGGTCCAACAATACCTTCATTTCAACTTGGACTCAACTTGTGACAACCTTTTCATCTGGTTGCATGTTTCACGATCCACCAGTCGGCTATCAGATTACTGTGTTATGGTTTGCTTAGTCTGCGCAAGAAGTCGAAGAGTCCTCTTTTTGGGCAATTTGATCTCCCCGCAGTACCAAATTTAGCGCCTTTTGGTTGGGCTTCGCTACCAATTAGCCAAATTTAGTAACTACCAGTTATCTCCCGTGCGGGATTGCACTGGCAGACATTTCTCTTCCTTAACCTTTAGCCACTAGGAATAATCACCAGAATTAACTTGATTTGCCTAGCGTTGCCCAGGAGCACCACTTGGAGGTAGGTTATAGGCCATTGTATCACGTCTCTGGCAAGCCAGTTCCTGATGAGTACAACTTTTGCTCCCGGTGGTTGGGGGCAGAAGCCAGACAATGAATGACACACTCAATCAAGACCTGTTAACAATCTCCGAGTGGGGAAAAGCGAATAGGTTTGATTTTAATGCGCCGAAGACTCAATGCTGTATGTTGACCCATAGGGCCAATGAATCAACAATGTCATCTGTATATATGGGTGTTATAGGTATTGAGGAATCGGATACTCTTGATGTTCTAGGCATAAGAATTCAATGTGATGTTCGTTGGAACGAGCATATTTTTCAAGTGTCGAAAGAAGCATTCAAGTGTCTTGGGTTTCTAAAACGGGGTAAAAATTACTTCACTCCTGATCTCCTTAAAATCTATATATATGGGCAGGAGCTTCAAAGTCTATTTTGGAGCTACTGGACCGTGTCCAAAGGAAGGCGTTGACGCTCATCAATGACATTAAGATACCCTACTCTTTGATTCATTGGAACACCGTCGGAATGTGGGTTGTGTAGCACTATGCTATAGATATTACCATGGGAAATGTTCTTCTGAGATTAGCGAACTTATTCGCTCTACACGCTTCTCTAGTAGATTACATCCATTTGTAGTCTATTGTCCAGTTGACCGCACAACGCATTAGCCGTATGTGGAATAAACTCCACGCAGAGGTCTTTCCTGACAGTTATAGGTAATCTTTTTTTTTTATTTTTTTTTATATAAGTTTTTATTTGCAATCTATCTTATATATATTTACGCTGATCCCTGACTCACTGACTGACTGACTGATTCTGTAACGCTGAAATAATACACACACATAGCACTCCATACAAAGCCATGTGAAATCCACAAACAAAATTTAATCTTTCTCATTTTATACAAACACACACACAATTTTCTCTCTTCTTTGTTACCGACCAGTGCTGCTAATAAAATCTTCTGAAAATCTACAATTTTGGAAACTAAATCGCCAAAATTGTCATTTTTAAAACAAGAAATTGTCAAGAAAATTTTACTGCTTATAAAACTCGAAAAAATATTACAAAAGGAAGCAATAAAATTTATTTATATCATTCATATTACGAATATTATTACAGCATTGGTTATTTCTATATATAAAAATGTATAAGTGTTGAAATTTCAACGAAAAAAATCTAACACAGCAATCAACTAAATAATTTTATTGACATGTATCTATAGCTGAAACATATAATATAGGTTTAAAGTATCGCCGTAATTAAAACTTAAATCTTAAATGGAGATGTTATTCAGGGTGTTTCCGTTTTGAAACGACTTGACCCAGAATTAAATCTATACATATTTTACATTTACACTGAACTAAAAATATCAATTTTCATTTACAACCCATTAATTGTTAACCCTTGAAATCCTAATTTTTATACTACTGAAAATTTTAAATCTTCAATCATCATTTTAACAAATTTAACAAATCATTTTAACAAATTGAAAAATCGTCGAAATTAAAACAAGTTGTCAAAATTAGCAGCACTGCTAACGACAATAGCACTACATATGCAGATTTCGTGTTACATATGGAATAAGTTTAACTCAAAAAATGCATCAAAAAACTAATATCTATTCAAATTCTTCTTTAAATTCCATTTGTTGGTCAATGAAAAAGTTCTGCAAAAAAAGGAATGAAGGAAATTTTAAACATTTTTATTTTTCTCATTTAACGTCGTCCGATATGCATACATACTTTTTTTTATCATACTAAACTTTACCGTTTGTCTGTTTTGTTTTTCATCTCAAAATTGTTTTGAATTGTTAGGAGTGCTTTCGCTCAGGTTCTCTGATGGCCAGCACTTACCAAAGAGTATGCTTTTTTTGATAAATATTTGAGAAGAAAGAGATCTTCAATGTGGATTTTGTTGCTGTCCAACGTATGATTTCGATTAAAGCTCTGTATTGAAAAGCACTTGTAAAAAATAGTGCAATATTAAGTTTAAAATTTAAATTATTCTGACTTTGCTTAATTAAATTACATTGTAATTTCAGAAGAGAGGTGGGAAAATATTTTTTTTTTCACTCATAATATTAATTTTTGCACAATTTGCTTTCAAAAAATTTAGACAAACATAAATTACGTAAATAGGATTTAAGATTTTAATTTGAATAATTTATTGAAATTATCATAGAAGAATTAAAGGCGATTTGGAATAATAATTTTGTTTTTTAAGTAAAACTAATACGCCCTTATTTTTTATTTTTTTTTTTTTTTTGGATTTATAGATAATTGCAAAAATGTTCGCTTTTACAGTTCACATTTATGATGCCATATGAAATATTTTTTTCTCTTTTTTGTAGGTGTATTGGTGTTTGCACTTCCTTAAGGGGTGGTAGGTTTTAAAACCTTTTTCTGCATTTCTCTTTCTGAATGCACAACATATCGAGAGTGTTGTATCAAAATTTTAAGTAAAACAGAGCAAAACTTAAGAAGATACAGCGTTTCCAGCGACCGGCCTCATACGGTATATAGTATATAAATCATAGTATATAAATTCGAAGTCCGTCAACATTATAACTCAAAATCTAATTGACCGATTCTTTTGCAATTTTAGACACTATATCTAAACATAAATCACATATCTAAACATAAATCACGTAACCACGAAGGGCTTTTTTTTTAATTCCATTTTCTTTCCCATTTTTTAACAACAAATTCCCGAAATTGTATAGCAAAAATCGTTTTTCACTTCAAAATGCTGCCAAAAAAAAAAAAAAAAAAAAAATTAAAAAACTCTTCGTCATTACCACAGGCAACATGTCACCTTTGAAACGCGTTTCGATTTTTTTATACATGATCCGGTAACGAGTTATGATGTTCACCGCAAAACAACAACACCTCCGGAGATTCGCTGTCACAGACTTATTTATTAAAATTTGTAATTGAATTTTTTTCAAAGATTCTGCAAATATAGTGCTATAACGTACATATATATGAAATAAATAATCCAACATTATTCATATCTTCAAAAAAGAATTATAAAAATACGACTTTTTTAACTTTTAAAACCTTACCCCCCTTAAGAAACTTTTAGGAACCTTGCTCTAAAACGTTTTTTTTTTTCTATGCTATTCTATTTTTCTACAATAAAATGGAGTTAGGTTATAGCGAACTCGGCGGGACCGGCCAAATTAGTTCCTTATAGACTAAGTTCGTTATAACCGTAGTATTTTTTTGATTTGTCCGAAAGGTTTTAAAAGCTTTTTTAGTTGAATAAGTTTATTTATTTTGATGCATTTTAAAAAGTTATAAAATATAAATTAAATTATTAAAAAAGATACATATTAATAGTTTGCTTAATAACACTAAAATTACCGAGTTTCTATCAAAATAAAATATTTTTTTCAAATCATATAATATGAAAAACTCATGTATACAAGCAGAAAGTACAAAGCAAAGGTTGGCTACTGGCAAACTTTTACGAAAATATACATAAAAGAACCTTTTACAAAACTTCATTTGAAAATCGAAGTTTTTGTTTTGTATTAAAATTAAATTAAATTAAAATTAATTTTTTTTAAATATATATAATATAGGAAAATTCTGAAATGGAAAAAAAAATTGTTAAATTCAAAAGTTTGATATAACCACTGTTCGCTATAAGAGAAGCAATTTGTATGAAAAATGTGGTTAAAACTCTTGGGACCGAAGAAATTCTTCGCTATAAACAAAAATTACAACCAGGGTTCATTATAAGCGACCTCCATTGTATTAAATTTTAATAATTTTGGGAATCTCCAATCTCCTCACTTTACCCGGCCTTCCCATGTTCAAGTCAAATTGATCACACATCCAATAGTTAAAAAATTGTTAAGCAACTGTCCCATTGAAAAATTGAAAAAGAGAATTGAAACGTATGATTGTTTAGTAAAAAAGAGTAAAAAAGTGTGAGTGCATTACAACCCGAAAGCCAAAAATATAACGTGTGAAGGCCGGGTATTATCTTAAATATATTTACGCTGATCCCTGACTCACTGACTGACTGACTGAGAGACTGACTGATTCTGTAACGCTGACCAAAATGATACGCTTCTAATTCCTAGGATTGATCTCGCCCCAACCGACACCACATTACCTTTCGTATTAAAACGCCGCCAGTTTCCAGTAATTCCTGCATATACAATCACCATAAACAAGGCTCAAGCCCAGTCATTTGATTACGTTGGCATTAATTTGGAGACCGCGGTATTTTCACACGGCCAACTGTATGTGGCTTTGTCACGATCAAAAGTTGCAAGCCAAGTTAAGATACGTATTCAATCGAACCCACAGCAAGGAAAACTATTAAATGGCCAAAGATATTTCACACGAAATATAGTTTTTCAAGAGATTCTAAATTGAAAAACTTTTTTGCCAAATATTTCTTATCTGTATTGATACTTATGTATACAATTTCTACAAACACAATCTTTTTTCACATGTATATATGTATGTATGTGACAATATAATTTTCAATTTACTACTATATTAAAAGGAATTTAATTTGTTATAAATTTTTCGTGTATTTTAATTTAAACTGTTTTATTCATAATTTTTAAACGGGCGCCTAGGCGCCACACAATCAACTAGTTATTATATAGTTACTAAATAAATAAATAAATCTACATTATAATGTTGTTTTTAATGCAATATTTCGTGATTTATTTTTTATTTTTGAGGTAATATCTTCTTTATAGAGATTTAAATCTGCGAGCACAAACTTTCAGCTGCAAACTTAATAGGTGTTAAAGCTAATATTATTGTTGAAAGTAGCTAGAATTAATCTTCCAGAATACAAGAGTTAACATTTAAATCAATATGAGCTTTTCTAGCACCATCTTACAGCATATAAAATCTTTGTAGCATAGCTAATAAACTGTTCCAACGAATTTTAGAATCTAATATCAACATCAACTCTATACCAAATTCTTCCTTAACATATTTTTGTAATGTTGCATCATTATACCCTATACCACTATGTGGTTTGGGTATAATGACTTTGTGCTGCTGTTTGTAACAACCAAAAATATTTGACCTAGACCCATCTTTAATTATACCGATCGAATCAGAATCACTTTCTGAGTTGATTTAACAATGTCCGTCCGTCCGTCCGTGCGTCCGTCCGTGCGTCCGTCCGTCCGTCCGTCTGTGTGTCCATGTAAAGCTTTTAATCAAACTGCAGGTCGCAAATATGAATATATTTTGATGACATTTGGTATATAAGCTTTTGTGGGCCATGGGATGAACGCTATTGAAATTGGTGAGAATCGGTCCATGTTCAGACCTAGCCCCCATACAAATTACCCCTATGAAATCGACATAAATTGCCATAAGATCCAAATTTCATATAGATCTTACTTACATTGGGTTTTATATGCATTCATTACGTCCATTTATGAGTAGTCCAAAAATGATCCCTTTGGCCCCATATAGAGCTGCTTCCCGATCTTCACTTAAATCTATTAAAAAACAAAAATATTGCACTGATTCTTCTCAGATTTTGTTTGTATATATTTTTGCAAAATACAAGAGACTTTACCAAACATTATCAGGATCGGTCCATTTTTGGACCTAGTTCCCATAGAGATATAGCATCCGATATGAACTTTTTCATATCTGCAGCCAAAAAAATTAATAAAAATCAGACTCAAATTTGGTTTTTGCTTATTTTCTATGTCCAGTTAGTTGGGCCTAAGAGATAGGGCATGGTATAGGGTATCATATAGTCGGTCTAGACCGACTATAATTTTCTTACTTGTTTTTTGTTGGCGAATGGCTATAAAAATTTAACCACACCCCGAATCTTTATAATGAATGCATATATTTTAGAACTTAAAGTTCTGTTAGACATGATCTTCTTTCATACAATCTCTTTGACTATTAACATACCATCATAACCATCAGCATCTTCGTTATCAGTTTCGTCATCATTATCTGACATTTTCGCAGGGAAACAATTGTCGCATATAGCACATCTTTTTGATTTTAACAAATTATTCCATGGATGGTTTAGAGATGTGTGTATATCCCACTTGTGTTTCCACCACAGACTTTAATTATTTTCATGCATTTATTGCACCTATTCAGTTTTCCACTTCGTTTTCGTAGAAAATAGTACCAGACTGAAGTTTGGTTTTGGCTTACTTGTCAATTTTTTTCAAAAATATAGTTGCCAATGTCCATGGCTTAAAATTTTTATTTTATTTTCAATTAAACATAAATTTAAATTATATTTACCTTTTGTGCGGCTTTTGTTTATAAAACGATAAGCTCAAAATAAATACACTTGATATGTATTATTACTTACTGCAGTATAATCTAGCTATAATACTATTTTATAATTACATTGCAAATTCATTATCATTTTGCTACCATTACTACATGTATTTATTTTCATGCCTAATAAGATGAATTATAAAAATTCAAAATAACAAACGACGTTAAAATCACAAACGATTTTTTACGTATGCACATGTACGGAAATTTATATGCTAAGAAATGAATACCGGTTACCGGTATTGTTGCATGCGGTATTTCGGTATTCGATTGAAGCCTGTAATACCAATATTTCGGTATCGGTAGTACCGGTATTACCAGTAGAGTCTTTAATTTTAATAACAGTTTTTTGATTTTATCACAAAACTTTTTGCAACACCACATATTAGCCAATATCACTTTGATATACATACATAGATTAGTAGGATTATTCCTTTGAACTTTAAAAACTTTTCTCAACTTTTTAGTATTTTGAATTGACCGTTTTGTATTTGCTAGTATCATCTGTCATACATTTTTAAGTTATATTGCGACCCGTCTGTTTGATACTTTTTATTTCTGTTTAATACTTTAAGTTCCAAATTAAATTTTCTCACTTATTTTTCTTTCTACGACATTTTGAATCTCTATGGGAAAAATATTTTATGCATGAATTCGATTTAAATTAGTTCACAGTTTTTAACTGCTAGAACTAACAAGAAGCAGTTCGGACCATGCTTTATTAAGGAACCGGCTTTCAATCTGCGCGTAAGAAATCTTCTTCTAGTTTAGTCAAATAAATTTTGATAGCAAATGTTATAATTGAAATATTATTGCTTATTTCTTTAATTTAATCACAGGTAGAATATGTTGTTGGTTACAGAAAAAGATTAAATAACATTTTTCTATTAAATAATATTTATCATGTTAAAATTAATTTTTAACTGATTCTAAGTAATTGATTGAGCTCGTTAAACTTGAATATTTTTTAACCTTAAGAGTATTTATTTTACACCATTTCTAAATTTAGTTAAACTATGATTTTAATAATGCTCAATCGGTCCATGGATTATTAACACAATGTCTCATAAAAGAAGTTAGATAAATTTAATACATTTTCTTTAATTTGCTCCAAAGTAATCAGACATACAGATATATTGGCATTCCCTCTTTGAATTGGTAAACTCTGATTAAATAAGCTGCACGTCATCATACACCATTTGTCCAAGAGCCATTGCATTATATGTTTGTGCAAATCTAAGGTCCTCCCTTTGCCGCATTATTGCACTCAACTCGTAGAAGCTAATATTGTCCCATAAGCCTTCTGCAACAATAACTCATTATGTATTTGTCGTAATAATGACGAAATTTCATATTTCAAAAGACTCTTAAAAGCATGTCTAAGTCCAGCTCTGGTGGTTTGTGGTCCTTTATATAGTTTTCAACCGGCAGAGTTTGCCACTGGTTGATCTATTATATTTGCCGTTCTTACAGAGTAAGGGCAAATAGAAATTTTAGTTAAAAGAAACAAAGGCAGTTGTTGCCGATTAAGTTGTCTAAATTAAAATCTGTTTTATTTTTGGGTTTCAATTCTTTTTATACTAAATTTGGCTTAGCTTATTTAAGATACATTATATTGCTTAGCTTACACATATTATTGTTCTATTCGTTATCATGAAGGATTGTATTACTTATAGACTAAACAAATATTGCATTGTATTACATTGTACATAGAACAGTTTGACTAGTAATTGATACAATTGATTACTGTTCTATGCACTATGTATGCAATACAGACTTGTGAGGTACACTACACAGCTCTTACATCTCTCAACAATTTTTCATCGAACATTGAAATTTGAATCAATTATAATTGCTTAATCTTAAATATATTTACGCTGATCCCTGACTCACTGACTGACTGACTGATTCTCTAACGCTGAATTAATACACACACAGCACTCCCTACAAAGCTATGCGAAATACACAAACAAAATTAAATCTTTCTCATTTTATAGTATAAAATTGTATAAAATTTATACAAACCCACACACAATTTTCTCTCTTCTTTGTTACCGACCAGTGCTGATAATAAAATCTTCTGAAAATCGACAATTTTGGAAACTAAATCGCCAAAATCGTCATTTTTAAAACAAGAAATATTCAAGAATATTTTACCGCTTATAAAACTCGAAAAATATTGCAAAAGGAAGCAATAAAATTTATTTATATCATTCATATTACGAATATTATTACAGCATTGGTTATTTCTATGTATAAAAATGTATTAGTGGTGAAATTTCAACGGAAAAAATTTAACACAGCAATCAACTAAATAATTTTATTGACATGTATCTATAGCTGAAACATATAATATAGGTTTAAAGTATCGCCGTAATTAAAACTTAAATCTTAAATGGAGATGTTATTCAAGGTGTTTCCGTTTTGAAACGACTTGACCCAGAATTAAATCTATACATATTTTGTAATTTACATTTACACTGAACAAAAACTATCTATTTTCGATACACAACCCATTAATTGTTAACCCTTGAAATCGTAATTTTTATACTACTGAAAATTTTAAATCTTCAATCATCATTTTAACAAATTGAAAAATCATCGAAATTACAATAAGTTGCCAAAACTGGCAGCACTGCTAACGACAATAGCACTACATATACAGATTTCGTGTTACATATGGAATAAGTTGAAAACGAAAAAAATGCATCAAAAAAAGACTAATATCTATTCAAATTCTTCTTTAAATTCCCTTTGGTGGTCAATGAAAAAATTCTGCAAAAAAGAAATGAATAAAATTTTAAACATTTTTATTTATCTCATTTAACGTCGTCCGATATGCATCTTTTTTTTATCAAATTAAACTTTTCCGTTTGTCTGTTTTTCATCTCAAAATTGTTTTGTATTGTTATGAGTGCTTTCGCTCAGGTTCTCTGATGGCCAAAGGGTATGTTTTTTTTGATAAATATTTGAGAAAAAAGAGATCTTCAATGTGGATGTTGTTGTTGTCCATCGTATGATTTCGTTTAAAGCTCTGTATTGAAAAGCACTTGAAAATATAGTGCAATATTAGGTTTCAAATTTAAATTATTCTTACTTTGCATAATTAAATTACATTGTAATTTCAGAAGAGAGGTGGGAAAATAATTTTTTTTTACTCATAATATTAATTTTTGCATAATTTGATTTCAAAAATTTAGACAAACATAAATTACGTATATTTAAGATTTTAATTTGAATAATTTATTGAAATTATCATGGAAGAATTAAAGGCGATTTGGAATAATAAGTTTTTTTTTTTTTTGAAGTAAAACTAATACGCCCTTATTTTTTATTTTTTTTTGGATTTATAGATAACTGCAAAAAATGTAGTTCTCTTTTTTCAGTTTACATGTACATATGATGAAATAAATATGAAATATTTTTTTCTCTTTTGTATAGGTGTATTAATGTTTGTAATTCCTTAAGGGGTGGTAGGTTTTAATACCTTTCTTTGCATTTCTCTTTCTGAATGCACAACATGTCGAGAGTGTTGTTTCAAAATTTTAAGTAAATCAGAGCAAAACTTAAGAAGATACAGCGTTTCCAGCGACCGGCCTCATACGGTATATAGTATATAAATAAGTTTTTAAAAAGCTTTAAACCGATTTTATCGCAATTATGTAAATGTTCGAAGTCCGTGAACATCATATTTTAGACACTATATCCACACATAAATCATCAGGTAACCACGAAGGGTTTTTTAATTCCATTTTATTCCCCCTTTTTTAACAACAAATTCCCGAAATTGTATAGCAAAAATCGTCACTGCAAAATGCTGCAAAAAAAAAAAATTGAAAAAAGTCTTCGTCACTACTTCAGGAAACATGTCTGCTTTTAAACGCATTTAGATTTTTTTATTTCACATGATCCGGTAACGAGTTATGATGTTCACCGCAAAAGAACAACGCCTCCGGAAATTCGCTGTCACAGACTTATTTATTACAATTTTTAATTGATTTTTTTAACTTTTAAAACCTTACCCCCCTTAAGAAACTTTTAGTTTAGGAACCTTGCGCTAAAATGTTTTTTTTCTATGCTATTCAATTTTTTCTACAACAAAATGCAGTTCGGTTATAACGAACTCGGCGGGACCGGCCAAATTAGTTCGTTACAGACTAAGTTCGTTATAACCGTAGTATTTTTTTGTTTTGTCCGAAAGGTTTAAAAAATTCTTTAGTTGAATAAGTTTATTTATTTTGATGCATTTTAAAAAGTTATAAAACGTAAATTAAATTATTAAAAAGATACATATTAATAGTTTGTCTTAATAAGACTAAAATACCGAGATTCTATCAAAATAAAATATTTTTTTAAAATCATATAATATTAAAAACTCCTTATGTATAGAAGCAGAAAGTATAAAGCAAAGGTTGGCTACTGGCAAACTTTTGCGAAAATATACATAAAAGGACCTTTTACAAAACTTCATTTGAAAATCGAAGTTTCTGTTTTGTATTTTTTAAAACTGTTTTTCGATTTTTTTTTTAAGAAATTTTAAAAATATTAAAATGAATTTTTTTTAAATATATAAGATATAGGAAATTTTGAAATGGAAAAAAAATTTGTTTGTTAAAGTCAAAATAAACGGGCGCCTAGGCGCCACACAATCAACTAGTATGTAAATAATAATGCAATCGTTTGTAAGAAATGGTTTTTCTAATATTATCTCCAATAATGGCCAAAATCTGATAATCTGTATTCCAAGTTGTGTAAATTTTAGCAGCTGTTTCTTAATAAAGATTGCAGATTTTATTAATGAACTTAAAACTGCACAATAATAATGGGTGTATTAAGTGAAAACTATTTTTGTTGAGCTCGTCGAACCTGTTGTTAAATAAAATTTCGAAATTGCTTTATACAGTAAATCATGTCATTAGCAAAACCACGTTTTCGCATGTGATCCGTAATAACTTAAAATTAGCTTTTGACTTATGCTGTTATAACTTGTGTAAAAAGATTTTTAAGAAATGTTTGATATTTTTGATATATCTTTTAAAAATAATTTCTTTTTGATAATGGTGCTCCCGATATATTTTTTTTATAACCTTCAGTTTTAACGCGTACTTTTTATAGCGTGCAAATATAATGTGGGTTTCGGAGAAAAGTTGTCAATTTTCATAATGTCAAGTCGTAACGTGATTAGTTTACTCAAAAAATTCTAACGTTTTAACAGGGGCGGAAAAATACATTTTCGAAATGGTTCTTAAAACTATCTAAAAGTGCCTTTTTGTCTTATAAAGGGTCCGCCAAATAACTTTTTTTTTTTGAAAATGCTATAAAAAAAAAAACTACTGAATAATATCTAACATTTTTTTTTTTATTTGAAAGTGCAATCCTTCCGGTTAATAATGGGAAATAGTTTCATTCAAATGGCTGCCTCGGCTGGCCATGCAGTAGCCTACACGATCGGTCCAATTTTTAAGCACATTATCGATTGTGTGCAGCTATATTTCACCAATGGCTCCACGAATATTGTCCTTTAAAGCGTCAATTGTTTCTGGCTTGTTGGCGTAACACTAATCTTTGAGGGCACCCCACAAATAATAGTCCAACGGTGTCAAATCGCAGCTCCGAGGTGGCCAAACGACATCAGCTCTGCGGCTGATAATGCGATCTTTAAAAACAGGGCGCAAAACATCGAGTGTAGCTTCGGCTGTGTGGCACGTAGCGCCGTCCTGTTGAAACCAAATGTTGCCAATATCCTCCTCTTCAATTTTTGTGAACAAAAATTCGTTCAACATGGCCCGATAACGATCGCCATTGACTGTAACGGCCACTCCTTGCTCATTTTCGAAGAAAAATGGCCCAATTATGCCTCTGGACCAAAATCCGCACCAAACAGTGACTCGTTTTGGGTGTATCAGCTTTTCAATGTATGCGTGCGGGTTTTCTGTGCCCCAAATGCGACAATTTTGCTTGTTTACATACCCGCCAAGATCAAAATGAGCTTCACCTGAAAAGATGATTTTTTTTGGCAAAATCGGCATCTTCTGTAAGTCGATCGCAGGCCCACTTAGGGAAGCGAAAACGCATTGGATGGTCAGTTGGCTTCAACTCCTGAACAAATTGGACTTTGTATGACGTCATACCAAGGTCTTTATGGAAAATTCGTCTCAATGATGCCTCTGAAATGTTCAATTCTTGAGAACGACGGTGAATTGATGTTGATGGCGCTTCACGCACTCTTTCTGCCACAGCAGCAATATTCTCGGGTGTACGCACTGTTTTTGGCTTTTCACGCTTTGGTTTATCGATGAGGATGCCAGTTTCTTTCACTTTTTTTCACAAGATAACGAACATACGGAGCTGACGGTGTTTCTCTTCTTCCAAAATCCGTACGCAATTTTCGCACACATTATGCAACATTACCATGATTTTCAAAGTAATGTCGCAATATTTCCCAGCGTTGTTCAAGCGTATACACAACCATATTCGTTCAGCGGAAGGAAGGATAAAACTAATTATCTGTCAAATCAGACATGAGCTAAGTGTTACCATTCACGAAATAAGCACCAGTTGAAAAAAAAAACGTTAGATGGCGGACCCTTTATAATATTTTTTTACAAATGTTTAATTTATAATAAATATTTAAATGAATATTGAATATACAGTTTTATGCATACCGAATTGAAATGTCACGTAATGTGGACTTTTAATTCAGAACCGTCAGTATGTTTATACCCTCTACCACTATGTGGTTTGGGTATAATGACTTTGTGCTGCTGTTTGTAACTACCAAGACCCATCTTTTATTATACCGATCGAATCAGAATCACTAACTGAATCGATTTAACGATGTCCGTCCGTCCGTCTGTGTGTCCTAAACTTTGTAATCAAACTGCAGGTTGCAAATATGAATATATTTTGATGAAAAGTGGTATATCAGTTTTTATCGGCCATAGGATGAAAGCTGTTGAAATTGGTTAGAATCGGTCCATGTTCAGACCTAGCCCCCGTACAAATGACCACTATGAAATCGACATAAATTGCCATAAGATCCAAATTATCTTATAGATCTTACTCAAATTGGATTTGTATGCATTTATTACGTCCATTAATGAGTAGCCCAAAAATTATTCCTATGGGACAACTCTTAGTCATAGGCCCCACATAGAGCTGCTTCCCGATCTTCACTTAAATCTATCAAAAAACAAAAATATTGCACTGATTCTTCTCAAATTTTGTTTGTGTAGATTTTTGCAAAATACAAGAGATTTTACCAAACATAGTCAGGATCGGTTCATTTTTTGGTCTAGTCCCCATATAGATATAACATCCGATATGAACTTTTTCGTATCTACAGCCAAAAAAATTAATAAAAATCCCACTCAAATTTGGTTTATGCTTATTTTCTATGTCCAGTTAGTTGGGCCTATGAGATAGGGTGTCTAAACGCATGGTATAGGGTATCATATAGTCGGTCTCGACGACTATAATTTTCTTACTTGTTTTTTTTTTTGTTGTTACAACGCCTCTAGCAATGCTGTTTGCATTATCACCAAAAGTTCTAATTGTACTTAAACAAAAAGATGTATATTTAAGTCTCGATAATTTTGCCAATCCGACGATATACATTTTGTCCGATAAACCACATTTCAATAACCAACAACCCCACCTTCCCAAAGAATGTGTCAAGGTAAAAATAAAGCATACTAACAGACTCTGAATTACAAGTTCAACATAACATTAAAATTATCGAGTGATCGCAGCTGAATATATGAAAACCGGATTATAACTATCTTAGCTCCAAATGCGGTTATGAAACTAACGTCAGTTTTGTATAAAAATTTGGTCATAAAAAATCAGAAGATAGTTCAATAATCATCTCATGTTGATTACAAAGCATTTTTTAAGCGCGATTGAACTTTAAATTGTGAAAAATTACACCACAACTAAATTTTAATGAAACAATTTTTTTATTTGAAAGAACAGCATTTAGGCACCATGACTGTTCTTTACGTAGCTCATTCCAGACGTCCAATTTTGGAACACTTTTGCGAGCATTGCTGACCGTGCATAATGATTAATACGAACAATGTTGGCGTCCAAGGCGTCAACTGTTGCTGGTTTATAAGCATAGAGCACTGATTTCACGTAGTCCCACATGAAATAATTGGGAGGTGTCAAATCGCACGAAATTGGAGGCCAATCAAGTCCATTTGTCGAAATAAACTTATCGCCAAATTTTAATATATTAAGTCGATGGTTGCGGTCTCCGAATGGCACGTAGCACTATCCTGTTGAAAGCACATCTCACCCGGATCAATGTTATCCATACTTTCACACAGATCACGGTGCGGTAACAATCTCCTTTAACCGTATCGCGAGCTCCGGCTTCATTTTCGAAGAAATAACCGCAACAAACACTACATTTTTCCGGATGTAATGAAGTCTGTTGTGAAATGCTCTCACTCCATATGCGACAATTTTGTTAATTAACAAATACGTTAAGCCTAAAATAAGCTTTATCACTGAACGCAATTTGGCGATCGGGTCAGTTTCCAACTATTAATGGGCTCGAGGCTTAAATTCCTGAACCAGCTAGATCTTAAACGGCTAGATACATCCACGTAGAGGACGGATAGAGGCCCAATTCCAGGGGCAAGTTAACGAATTGATAAATTTGGATCTTCTTACATATTTTCATTTACAGCGGCAATAGTCTCTTCAGTACGCATCACTTAGCGAGTATGTGGTATGAAATCTCTCAAAAGTTACACGTTATAAAAATTACGAAGTCGTCTATAAGTTGCGTGAATCGATGACTTATTTTTCAAAGTAAATTTTAGTAATTTGGTAGAGTTGTTCACGCGTAATGATTTTCCAGGGTATACTGATCATAAGTGTCAAACACTGAGCGCAGTATTACAGTTCGTTTGACAGCTAATCCTTTCGTAAGTAGTATCACAAAAAAAAAACACCTTTTTAGGGATGGGCTGTACGTTTACATTGCCTCAACGCTTGGCTAACCAGTCGTTTACATATACCAATTTTAAGCATTAAAAAATTTAAATTTTCCAGAAATACATTAAAGAACTGCAATCAATATTTTTCAGTATTCTTAAAGTAAGATATTTGCAATCGTTTGACCGATGTTGTGTGAAAATGTAAAATACTGAAATATAGTATGACAATATCTACATAGGTACTTAATAAAATCATATTTTTTTTTAATTTAATTCTTTTTGGAGCTTTTGCTTTTAATATTACATAAATTTAGGATTAGAGATTTTTTCAAAAATATATTTAGTATATAAAAAATTTATAGGGACATAAACTATTTCAATTTCCAAATGTTAATGTAATATACGTTATTTATTTTAAAATAACTAATTAGAAATGGTGTAACAAATGAATTAATGTTGGATAAAAAATATAAGAAGCATGCGAGATTGTTAACCTTTTAGCATACACATACACTTGAATTTGTATTAATTTTTGATTATGTTTTAGAATCTATAGGGAAATAAAAATTGTTCTGATGATCACACAGATTCCAACAAGATGACATTTACTAGTAGAAATTCACAGCAAATTGTTTGTGATGATTAACTTCTATTTTTTAATTCTTGTTAATAAAATTTGTTTACTGAATATAAATTAAATATATTTATTTACAAACCAGTTTCATTTTTGAATTAAAAAGCTATTTTTAAGCTTTAATACAATTTTAATGCTTTTCAAAAGCAAGGTTTTGGTGTTAAGCTTGTGACGTGACGTCTCTAAGCAAAAAAAAAAATCCAACGATAAAATAGTTGTTCAGCAAGTAATTGGAAAGAAACTGAATTTATATATAAGCTTCGCTGAACGAAAAAAAAACAATTTTAGCAAATACCTTAGCAAACGTTTCAAATAAAATTAGTTTTTCATAAACCAGCAAACTGTAAACATTGTAATAATGAAATTGTTTGTAAGTTTCGCCATTCAAAACCAAAAACTAAAAAAAGACTACAATTTTTTTCTGTTTAAATAGATTTTCCTATCGGTCTTGGTAGCATTCGCTGTTGCAGATGTTTCGCACATTGTTGGTCAACAACACGGTCATTATGAAACAACCACGCCAAAGGCTGGACCCGCTAGTCCGTACGTATTTAGCTATCAGGCTGGTCGGGCACCCGGTCATGTAGATCGCCAACATACTGAAGTTTCAGATGGTTCTGGCGTTATACGTGGCGCCTTTTCCTATGTAGACCCCAAAAATCAAGTACGTACTGTGCAGTATGTTGCCGATGAGAATGGTTTCCATCCACAACTGAGCCATGAACTCGAAGATAGTCAGGCCGTTAAGGCAGCCAAACAAAAACATTTCAAATTATACAATCGTATTGCACAAGAACATGCTGCTGGTGTGCATCAACAAACGGTAAATATCAGTTACAAACCCGCATTGTAAGCTATTTTGTTACTCATATAAAGAAAAAAGCTTTTTTGAAGTGGTGCAAACTTTTTGAAAGTTTTGTTTGCAGTAGTGTTTGTCAAAAGCAAAACACAAAAACGTTGCAAAGCAAAATAGCGATCTATAGAGATTAATGATCAATGGGAGGGGGGTTTTTTTTTTTTGACAAATAATTATATGATATAAAATTTTTAAACGATTAGTAGGATAATAAATGTCCATTCGGACGTTCATGTGAGTGAAAAAAAGATATAAAAAATTGTTGATACCAACGTTGTAATGATAAATATTAGCAGTGTCTATAAACTATCAATTGTATTCAGAAATTATAACTTGTTATTCAGAAAGCATCACTTTTTTTTTTTTCAGATTTTGACAAAATTTGTAAATGTATCAGTAGTTTAGAAACTATCAGGGGGCAAATCGTCTCATTCGATATTGAGTAAAATCAATCGAAATTCCATATTTTGGTTTATTATTTCAAGAAGACGGACAATCATCAGACCTTGTTTCACTTTTACTATTTACTATGGATCATAACTCATTGGCTGTGACATAGTAAAATTTCCGTTAGTATTTTATTTTGGAAAATAAAAAAATAATTTCGATCGAAAAATTTCGATCACGAATGCGACGATTGACCCCCAGCTCCAATATTTTTTAAATCAAAAAAAAAAAAAAAAACAAGTTAGAGTGCTAAATTTGGCTGGGCCGAATATTTGGTACCCTAAACATCGATTTTACATTTACATTAATATCTGGACTTTTGCGCTATTTATAACAAATATTAAGAAAATATTTAAAAAAGCAACAATTTGATAAATTTAATACTAAATTCGTGCAACAAACACACTGAATTTAAACATTTTTTTAGAGTTGTTCCCATCGTTTTGGACATATCTCGGCACAATGATGCCCGATTTACCCCATTTTCAATATCAACCTGTTCGAAATAATAAAAAACAATATTATCATAACTTTAGCCAGGCAAGTGATATATTTTGTTAATGAGCGTGATTTCAACAGACAGTGGTATAAAAGTGTTTCACAAAAATAAAATAAAATGGTTCATCTAATTTTATTACGTTGTTAATAAGTTAAAAGAGGTCAACAAAAAAATCGTAGACTAATTTTGACGACGTAAAATATTACCGAGGTTAAAAAAAATATATCAATTGCGATGGTTCTTATTGGAAAATCTATTAGATCTTTGAGATTTATTCAGTAAAAACTTACACGGTTAACGAAAATGCAATATTATATGGTTGAACACTGAAGCAAGGGAGTGAGAATTCACTATGAGAAACTATAAAATTCGATATTCGAATGTACAAGCCAGGGTTTTCCGCCAGATTTATAGCTAAAGTGATTTGTCAGTTGTTCCTGCTGAATGTCAAGAGTTAGAACGTTTATATTACTAATCAGTCAAAGACTTTATATTTTGTAGATTTTATCCACCACAGCAGAACGGTATTTTAGTGGATTTTCATTACTCCGGTGCATTATTCAAGGCTTTTATTTTCATTTACCGTGTAGCGATTAGTTTAAAATTGCGGGTTCCTAACGAAAAACGCAGTGAATATGTTTTATAGATTGTATCAAAATGCTAATATATTCATCAATTAAATAGCGCGACATAATAATAATTTCGCGGTTAACTGAAAATTTGTTTTCTCCAAGAGCAGAAAATCGCGATTGTACATTCGAAAAAATGTTATTTTTCACAATTTAGTTAGACTTTATTTACAATCAATGATCTAGCATGAAATTATTAGTTTAAGAGTTATAGACAAGTATATTTGTTCAGCTAAAATTTTTATTGCTTTCAGTAAATCATATATTTAATATTTTTTGTAATGTGTAATATGGCAGATCTCGTAACTAGAGTATGTACGATAAAATTAAATCCGTGTGCCATCCTAAGTCAAAATCGTGTCCTTAAACTTTACCAAAAATGTTATAAAATACTTTTTTATCAGAGATATCTCATAATCCAAAGATGACTATGAAAAAGCAGTAGCATTCTTTAGATCATCTTATCTGACAAGACTGGTGTTAATAATTAAACGTTCACAATGTACTAAAAATAACTTCTTTTACGTACATTGTTTACGCCATATCTCGAAAACTAGGGACTGACTTACAAAACTGTTTACCAGTTATCCAAAATTTGTTAACAGATTCCCGGCAGAGACTAAAATTATAATTTATGTTTGTGATGGTGAAATTAATGGTGAACAGACCGAAACATTTATTTCGAAAAAACTTATAAGTATTGTAACATTTTTGTATTACATATGTATTCCGAAACTAACCAATGCATACATATATAATTATTACGAGCGTTTAGTCTTGGAAATCCCTTCTCAAGTCCGATCCAATAAGTGGACGCAGCTTGATGATTTTATAAAAAATTTTCCATCATTCTCATACAGCCATTTATACAGTGTATAAAATTTATCGGCTTAGCCTTCTGTACGACGAACATGCTCTTTGAATAACTGTTATTATTAACTTAGCGTTTGTTAATCAGTGAATTTCTAAGTCAATATCAAAACTAATTATAATATTAATAGGATATTAACTATAGTTAAATTAAGCCTCTTCAAGCTTTACGCGTTGCATCCAATAAAAGATATTACGGTTGTTTTATCTTATAAACTATTTACTATTTATTTATTTATTTAAAATTGTTGTTATTATTTTTTATAATCACACTTTTTGTATTTAACTTTTGTCACCTTCTCCTACTCTAGGCCCCTCTTACCGGTCCCAATCAAAGTAAAGCTGTTGTTAAAGCTACTCAAAAACATTTGAACGCATTTGATCGAATTGCTGCCGAACATGCTGCCATTGGTGCCCAACAAGAAGCTCAACGCTTGGCCTTAGCAGCATCATCAGGCCATAAACTACACCATGAGGAAGACGGTCAATATCACCCACATAATTATTAAGTGATATTAATATACTTGAACTTTAAATTGTTAACGACGCTAGAAATGATTAGAATAAAAGCACAGTAGTCAAAATTAATATAAAACAAGTAACAATTAATTTTTCTTATAATATTGAATTTATTGGAATCCTTATAAAACTAAAGAATATAATAATCTAACCCATAAATAAGAAATTTATAGTCGGTCTAGACCGACTATGGGATACCTTATACCATGGTTAAGAGACCCTATCGCTTCGGTCCAACTAATTGGATATAGAAAATAAGCATAAACCAAATTTGAGGGGAATTGTTTTTAATTTTTTTGGCTGCAGATATGAAAAAGTTCATATCGGGTGCTATATTTATATGGGGACTAGGTCGAAAAATAACCCGATGCTGACCATATTTGGTAAAGTCACTTATATTTTGAAAAAATATATACAGACCAAATTTGAGAAAAATCTGTGCAATATTTTTGTTTTTTTAATAGATTTATATGGGGCCCATGCCTAAAAATTTTCCTATAGGGATTATTTTTGGACTACTCATTAATGGATATAATAAACACATACAAACGCAATTTGACTGAGATCTATATGATAATTTGGATCTTATGGCAATTTATGTCGATCTCATAGGGGTCATTTGTATGGGGGCTAGGTCTGCACATGGACCGAATTTCACTATTTTCAACAGCGTTCATCCTATGGCTGATAAAAGTTTATATACCAAATTTCATCAAAATATATTCATATTTACAAGCGCCCCGGTAGGTGAGTAGGTAGCGTGCTCGCCTATCATGCGGGGGTCGTGGGTTCGATTCCAACCAAAGGCTTTGTTCTGTCGCTGTAAAAACCAGCCAAATGGTCTCTGTCACGCGGCTTATCCCTGGACCCAAATTAGAATACAAATTTACTTTGTATTGTAATTAATATAAATAAATAAATAAATAAATATTCATATGTACGACCTGTAGTTTGATTACAGACGGACGGACGGACGGACGGACATCGCTAAATTGACTGAGAAAGTGATTCTGAGACGATCGGTATAATAAAAGATGGGTCTAGGTCAAATATTTTTGGTAGTTACAAACAGCAGCACAAAGTCATTATACCCAAACCACTTAGTGGTATAGGGTATAAAAACAAGTAAATTAGAAAATTATAGTCGGTCTAGACCATACCGTACCATGAGTTACGAGAAACGGTCTTAATTTCAACGATGTTTGAGTGGCTTTGTTATAAATTTGGTGCCTGCGGATATAAAAAAAACAGCATCTGATATGAACTTTTCCACATGGAATTTAGGTGATAAAAATTGATTCACTTGTTTTATTCAAAAATATAAATAAACCAAATTTCAGTATAATATACATAATATTTTTGTTGTTTGATACATTTAAGTGAAGATCATGTGGAAACTACGACTAACAATGATCCTGTTTTTAGATTACTGAATAGTAGGTGTAATTCACACATACAAACCAATTTTCATCGATATCTATGTGATAATCTGGATCATATGGAGATTTTACTCAATATTATAACGTTATTCGTATGGGGTCTGGGTCTAAACATGCACTGTTTTGTACGAATTTCAATAGCTTATATACCAAAATTAAACAAAATATATTTATATTTGCGACCTATAGTTTGATTACAAGGTTTATGTGGACATGTAGACTGACGGATGAACTTCGCTAATGGACTCAGAAAGTGATTGGCATACATAAATGATACATAATAATAAATAAATAAACAGCACCAAATTTCTAATAATTCAATTTGTTTAAAGAACAATTCAAAATATTTAATTACTTTTTTATATAAACATCCGCTCAGAGATCACAAAGAGAAAAATTTAACAAACCGAAATATTTTTGTGAAGCAATTTATATGTATTCTGAACATTTTCGGTAAATTTACATAACGTTTTGTTAAATGGGATTTTTATCATTTGTTTTAATCCATTACCTATTTTGTATCACCTGCTGCAAATAATTTTACTTTTAACATTTTTGTGGAAAATACTGCAATTATTCCAAATTAGATACTATAAAGGTTGGCTCCCCCTAGTTATTGCAGTTTGAACTACTGGTTATTTTGAATACGGCAACACCAACGTCAGCTGTGTTATGACAAGAAGTTAGTATAATACTTATACACACAGAAACAAAAGCACGTATTTTTAAGAGGATCGTCCCATCAATTCAATTTTTGAGATCTCACGTAAAAATTCATAGTGTAAAATGGTTTCATTTTGATTTTTTAATAGAGTTCACGTAAAATCAAAGTGAAAAACAACATTGATTTCTTAACGGTAAATTTCGAGTGTTTTGTGTGAAACATTATTATTTGATTAGAGTGCACGTTATTTACGACCGATGTATTCGAAGAATAAAAGCATTAATTAGAAAACCACATTGTAGTGAACGATGAAGCAGAAAGAAGACATGATTTTAATTTGCGTATTTTTTTTAATCTAAAATTATCAAAAGAATCAAATGATAATTTTTATTTCAAGTGATTGTATGTATTTTAAAGTGAGTGAATCAAAATTATAATTCAGTTAATACCATTTTGAAACTAAATAACCAAAAAACTATATATCGTGAAAATTTAAAAAAAAAATATGGAAACAAATTGTGAAGTGATTAGGAATGATAATAGTGACAGTGCCGAAATCAACAATATTGAAATTGAAATAAACAACAATGATATTTCACTTGACAATAAAATTATTTCATGCGTGATTATACCGCCATTACAATTTCAAGATTCAAAGATTGAGGAAGCTCAAAAAATATTAAAATCGAGGGGATTACGTAGATCGACGTGTGAATTATTAAAGACATACTGTTATAATTCAGTAGCACATTTAGAGGCATTGCAACCAGCTGATATCGATTAAATTTTTTTAAACCTTAATCTCAGTTTTTTGGGGAGCGCTCACTGCTCAAAAAGAGTTTATATGAATGGAAAGCAAAAAAAGTAAGTTCAAATTTAAATAGATAAAAACGAAAGGAAAATTTTAGTATAGAAAACATATAGAAAAAGTGTAGTGAAATTGAAGAAGATGGAAAATGTTTATATGCACAGTAATTCTCGTAAAATTGTATCAACAAATAGATCCTTGTTTTAACCTTCATTTCCATTATTAAACGCTTCTATAACTTTAATCTTCATAATTATATATTCCTTCCAGGGTGTAATCACTAGTTATGAGGCAACTGTTTCAATGTCCAATGAAGCAACCAGTAAAGTAATAGATTGGCTAGAAAAAATCTCTAATGGAATTTCACATACAGAAAGCTCATCGATAGCTACATCTAATTCTGCAATATGGCAATAACACTTTGTCCTAACGGTGATACTATCGAATCCGTATTGAAGGAAACTATAAATGGACAGCACGTTCTTAAATACTATGAAAGCCATTCCAGCTTAAACTCAACACAGCAGAAGCACTGGACGTACTGCTTGGTTGATTTTTATAAAAATAAAAATCGAAAAATGTCGTATTTGGAGATGCAACAATGGGCAAACGCAATTGAAGAAAAATTTTCTAATGAAAAATCTGTGAGTATAGAATTATACAGGCAACATATTTAATGCCACGCAAAACGGGTAAAAAAAATCCGACTGGTAAATTGCCATGGAAATGGAGCAATGTGCCTTTAGTAAATGCTCCAACTGCTGTTTCTGAATCCATTTTAGAAATTCCACAAAATTTGTTGAATACAGGTATTTTCATTAATATCTATCATATGTGCAACTTTACCTATTCTACATTAAAAAATTGTACATTACAGATGAAATGGAAGATTTGAAGTTGTGGCTGTTCAGCAATATATCTCCTTGGGAATCGGTAATAACCAATTGGAAGAAGACCGCGGCATTAAGAACGCGACAGCTGCAAAACCTTCAAATATTCTTCCCTCCAAGAGTTGTTGGACGAATGGCCCAGGTTCAACGACGAAAACGGGTACCACCTCGTAAGTGTTTATCTTTGGTTTGAAAAATTATATTCTCAATAAACAAAATTTATTCTAAATATGTTTTTTACAGATTGATATCGACTTTGAATTTATGTTTGCTGGAAAAATTAACAATTTATTATCAGAATTCGACAACTTTGTCACCAAAATTATACCGGTCTTCGAAACAGAAATTAAGGATAAGTCTTCCCGTATTTTATTTCAATCAATACTAAAAGATGGAATTGATATGAGTAAGTTAATATTTTCTTAATATTTATATTAATTTCATTTCATGATCACAAGGTAATTCACCATTTAAATCTTGTTTTTAGATTCGAGAGATTGCATAATAACAATTTTACTTCACGCATTTCTTCACCCTAAAAGGGTTAACAAAAATATAAAGCCAACAATTTTAGAAGCTCAAGAAGATTTTGTACTCCATGTACAAACGTTTAGTGTTATGCAGGAAAAACTACAAAAAATTAAGGCAATAAATAAAGAGAATAAGAGAAAAATTCAACCTAAGACATTAAACGATTTGGAACACTTCTACGTATATTTAGACGAGCTTAAATATAAAATGGGATCGTTCAAGAAGTGCCTCGATATGGTAATCAAAATAAGTTATGTAATTCAATTGGAATATTCGCATATTAGCAAGCAAGTTTAGTCATTTTTGGAAAGTTTCTTTTATGGTTTAGAATCGGAACGTTTCTCCGAAGTTGTAAATTTAATTAAAAGATTAACACAATAAAGGTGTTGAAATTAATTTAAAAAATGACCAACTTAGTTTGCTTATGTGTGAATCATTGTTCAAAACACTGGATATATTTATAAGATATCTTAAATCTTTTCATGGCACTCCGTCCATTTACAAATTTAAATGCAAACAAAATAACTGCCGCCAAAATTTCAAAACATTCATTCTTTTCGAAGACATTTAAGTAAACATTTGCATGATATAACTGAAAATGAAAGGCAGGAATTAGGTTCGATTAGTATAGAAAAATCTTATAAAGAATTAAGCAATATAAATTTGCATGTTGCAGATACTACGCCAAGTTATGAATCTTTGGATTTAAATGTCGACTATTTGTCAGAAATTAAAAACTCTGTATTAAATTTTTCATTACAATTACACAATCGAAACGAATTCACACGAAAAGATGTAATACAAATTCAAAATTCTGTTACGGATTTATAACTAAACCTACATCAAACATATTAAAATCAGTTTTGTCAAACGTAAATAATGGTCATAGGCAATCATCAGTTAATATCAATGATTTAATAGTATATATATCACAATCTTTTAGTCAAATTGAATCAGAATACAAATTTAATAAAAAAATTACAAAATGAATTATTATATAAAACACCAACCACATTCTTAATTAATAATAACTTATCGGAAGTTATAATAAATGCTATTCCAATTATTTGTGGAAACAAGGTGGAAGGTTGTTTAATGGATATAAATTTTCAAATAAAAATATACTTTGAAACCGGTGACATATTATCTAAAACTTTAACCAACATGGATCGCTTAAAGAGTTCAATATATATTGAAAATTTTATAAACGGAAAGTTGTGGAAGAGTATTCAAATACAAAGCGAAAATACTGTTCTTCCATTTTGCATATATTTGGATGATTTTGGAATGGATGGTCCACTAGGATCAAAGTCCGGTCGTCACTCAATTTGTGGTATATACTATATCTTTCCGACAATTCCACAATATCAAGCATCATTACTTAGCAATGTTTTTGTAGCGGGTTTTATAAAATCAAAAGACTTTAGTGAATATGGGAATCGAAGGTCTCTCAAGCCACTGTTAGATAGTAATAAACAATTTGAAACTGAAGGGATAGAGATAAATACAAAACAAAAAAGTTATCATATCAAATTTAAATTAATCCAAATTGTAGGTGATAATTTAGTACTAAATACAGTACTAGGATATAAAAATCTTTTTCGGCACAATATTTCTGCATAGTATGTAGGAGGAGTAAACCTGAAACAGAATCCGATACACTTGAAATGCCTAGCTCGCTTCGAAACAAATCTAATTATGAAGATGATTTGACTCTAAATAATTCAAAGAAAACTGGGTTTAAAGAAAATTCCACATTTAATGAGCTGAGTGATTTCCACGTTACTTTTAATATTGCTAGTGACATTATGCATGATTGGGATTTAGGAATTTGCCTATATGCACTATCTAAGACCCTACGTTATTATACCCTATACCAAAAATATTTGACCTACACCCATCTTTAATTATACCGATCGTATCAGAATCACCATCTGATTCGATTTAACTATGTCCGTCCGTCCGTCCGTCCGTCCGTCCGTCCTTCCGTCTGTGTGTCCATGTAAAGCTTGTAATCAAACTGCAGGTCGCATATATCAATATATTTCGATGAAATTTGATATTTGATCTTTTATCGGCCATGGGATGAACGCTATTGAAATTGGTGAGAATCGGTCCATGTTCAGACCTAGCCCCCATACAAATGACCCCTATGAAATCAACTATGTATATTGCCATAAGATCCAAATTATCATACAAATCTTAGTCAAATTGGGTTTGTATGTATATATTGCATCCATTAATCAGTAGTCCAAAAATAATCCCTATTGCACAACTCTTAGTCATAGGCCCCATGTAGAGCTGCTTCCAGATCTTCACTTAAATCTATCAAAAAACAAAAATATTGCACTGATTCTTCTCAAATTTTGTTTGTATATATTTATGCAAAATACAAGAGACTTTACCAAACATGGTCAGGATCGGTCCATTTTTGGGCCTAGTCCCCATATAGATATAGCATCCGATATGAACTTCTTCATATCTGCAGCCGAAAAAATTAATAAAAATCCCACTCAAATTTGGTTTATGCTTATTTTCTATATCCAGTTAATTGGACCTGAGAGATAGGGTCTCTAAACGCATGGTATAGGGTATCGTATAGTCGGCCTAGACTGACTATAATTTTCTTACTTGTTTTATTTTCGAAAAGAAATTTTTCTCGCTAGAAACATTAAATTAAAAAGCAAATGTTTAATTATGGGGATACAGAAATAGGTAATGTTAGCATGCCCATTGAAAAAAGTCACACATTTAAAATGAGTGCATCTCAAATGAAAAGTTTTTGTCATTTGATTCTACCCATGATTGGAGATTTAATCATGCCTAATAATGAGGTTTATGAATATTAATTCAATTAATTCGAGTTCTGGATTTAATATTACTTCCAAGGTATGATGCTGCTTCCATAGAAAAACTAAAGGACGAAATAGAATACCACCATGAACTCTATAAGAAACATTTCACAGATACATTAAAACCCAAATTCCGTTTAGGTGTACATTACCCAACTATAATAGAGCAATTTGGTCCTCTGCGACACCTATGGTGCTTTCGATTTGAATCCGAAAACCAGATACATAAAAAATATGCGGGAGCAATAAATTCAAGGGTTCATATTCCTCTGACACTAGGAATAAAAGCAGCCTTACGATTTTCTCATAATCTACATACTAATTCATTTTTTCAAAAACAGATTATTTTAAATAAACCGATAGTAAAAGTAGATATAAAATCAAAAGAATATTTTTCTATATTAAATATTAAATGTGATGTAACAGAACTGCCCTCTGAACAGACTGAATTAATTAAGTTCAGAGGAACGGTTTATAAAATAGGATACGTTCTTACTATAACTTGCGATAATAAAATCCCACAAGTATTTGAGATAGTTGAAATTTTTTTTTAAAAAGGATGATTGCTATTTAGTTTGTAAGGAATGGAAAGTTAGTAGATTCTCAAAACATTTCCAATCATATGTTATTGATTCCTGTGATGAGCAATCATTATATTTATATAATATAATCGCCTTTGATGGCCCCCCGATTCATTTCTATTATTAAGTTAATGGTATAAAATTAATCCGACTTAAGCGATACTTTTTGAATAGTAAAAGTTAAAAAATATTTTAAATTTTAAAATTATTTTTAATTTTAAAATTATAATAAATATTAAATACAAGCACATTACCTCTTTATTATGCTAAGTATAGATCATTAATATAGATTCTTTTATTTTGATACTTACTGATATAAAATGTTTTTTGTTTTTTTTAATTTGGTACAACAATTATCAGATTTTTCGGCGTTCCTGCCCTGGAGAAGAGAAGAACATGGATTTTCCAAATTAGACTGGCACCACTCAACTATTTGAACTTAAAATATCACTTGGCAATTTTTATTTTTAGCGATTTTTGATTTTGCCCATTTTTGGTTTGAAGATTTTTGTTTTTGGGCGATTTTTGGGTTTGGCGATTTTTGATTTTGATAATATATTTTCCACGACAAATCACATTGATAACTAATGTGCTTGTCAAAAGACTGTTGCTTTCGTAGTACATCATATTTTTGATATAGGAGGTGCAACGCCCACTTATCCCATCCCGCCCAATTTTTATTGGACTACTCACATTAATATCTGATGGACTCGTGTAAAATGTTGAGCCTTTAACAGTTATATGATATTAGATATCTACTTTGCATGGGCGGTGCTACGCCCACTGCTTCTATCACGCCCATTTTTTTGTTCGACTAATCATACAAAGAACCTATGGGCTCACGCAAAGCCACAAAGCTCTCTCTTTTACAGTACTCCAAATATATGACATTAAATAGTTACTTTGCATGGGGAGTTCCACGCCCATTGGTGTGAACCCGCCAATTTTTTGTCTGACTACTCATACTAAGATCTGATGGTGTCGTGCAAAGTGCCAAAGCTTCCCTCTTATAGTACACCATTTATATGATATCATATATTTACTTTGTATGGGCGGTGCCACGCCCACTACTCCGATCACGCCCATTTTTTGTCTAACTAATCATATGAATAACTTACGGGTTCACACAAAGTCCCAAGACTCTCACTATAACAGTACTCCAGATATGTGGCATTTTATATTTTATTTGTATGGCAGGTGCCACGCCTATTGGTCCGATAGTGCCCATTTTTTTGTCCGACTGCTCACATTAATAATAGGTGCCAACAGACAAATTTGAAAAACTCTCTCTATCATAGTACTCGAGATATATAACATTGAATTATTACTTGTATGGGAAGTACCACACCCACTTCTCCGATCCGGCCCATTTCCGGCGTGGCTATCAATATTAACAATAGGTGACCTCACACAAATTTGTAAAGCTCTCCCTGTCATAGTACTCAATATATGTATATGATATTAAAAATTTACTTTGTGTGGGAGGTGCCACGCCCACTAAAAATATTAAAAACATTATAGCCTATAGCACTTCCCATATCCGCAGTAAGACTCTGTGAAAATTTCAGGAAGATCAGATGGCTAGTTACGAAGGTTACCCCCTACAAACAAACAAACAAACAAACAAACAAACAAACAAACAAACAAACAAACACACATTACCTCTTTATTATATTAGTATAGATATGATTAATGTATTATTTTTATTTAGTATAAGTATTACATTTATATTGAAAACTAGCTGGACCCGGCAAACGTTGTTTTGCCCTCAATGAATTTTTATTTTAGTTAGAATCTGTATATACCTATATAAAATGTGTGACGAAGATCTCCAGATAATAAAATGAGAGCTTCACCAAAAAATCTTTCATTGCCTTTCAAATCTTTTATCAAATCAAATCACAATGTTTGTGAGCCATGGTACATTCATCCCAAATAAAAATACTGCATTTTTGCAGAACTTTTGCCATACCGGAATGTTTTTTGATATTACAGACGGCATTCTCATTTTTTTGTACGTTTAACGGTGATTTGAGTGCTGAATGAGCTGTGCGGCCACCATGCAATAATGTAGCGGCTTTTTCCTTCTTTTTCGTTAGAATATTTATATATAAAAACGTTTGTGAGTTTATTTATTAAAATTTATATAAATTTGACAACTCATTATTTTTCGAACGACAGCGCCATCTACCGGGTCCAATAAAAAAATGTTTCTAACATACATATATGTACATTCTTAGTTTCATTAAAATCACACCATAAATAAGAATATTCGAAATAACTTTACCCAGCGCCACCTATCGGGTCCATTTATACATACAAAAATTTCTTATGACGAAACATACGTTCATTCTGAATTGCAGTCAAATCGCGCTGAAAGTAAAAATTTTTGTTTTTAACTTGACCCCAACGCCAGCTAGAGGGTTAAAACTAAAAAAAAAAACACAGAAGAGCTCGAACCGAACCTATGCTGGAAATCCTACCTCGACAGCTCTTATGGTTCCGGAGATCATTCGTTACAATCAAATGCATCAACGTTTTTATATATACGCCACGCCCCTTTGCCCACTAACAACTTTATATAGCTAAGGTCTTATTATTTCGCAAAAATATCCTTTTGTGAAAATTTCATGACAATCCTTCCAGTAGTTTAGAAGATATTACGATTTTTTATTTTTCTAAAAAGGGGCGTGGCCCCGCCCACTTTTCTTCTTGTATGTATTTCTATTCATGCTAATACCATATGTACCAAATATGACTGCTGTAGGTAAAAAAATTCCCGTGATATGACTTTTTCAAATTTTGGGTTATATGGGCGTGGCACCGCCCCTTTGTCCAATCAAAAATTTATATAGCATATTATTCCTTCCAGAGTCACAGTAACACGCTCTGAAAATTTCAGGAAGATCGGTTCTTTGGTTTGGCCTCCTATAAAGCACAAACAAACACACATTCATTTTTATATATATAGATAGATTGAAAGCAGATTAATTATGATTTAAGGTAAAATGGGGCGAAAAAGGGGGACTTGGTAATAAAAAAATGTATGGCTACCTTACCTGTAGATAAAAAGTGTATAAAACTTTAGATAAATACATATTACAAAAAAATTATTTTGTATAGCAAACATTGTTAGTGGTATAAGTAAAAAAAAAAGGGGGCGGTGAAATGGGCGTGGTTCATAGTTATATGGCGACGTTAACAGTATTAAGAGCAATATACTACCAAATAAAAAAATCCGTTGGAAGGAACAAATTTGTACAGAGAAAAAAAAGTTTAAAACTTTCAAACAAAATTTGGCGTGAAAAGGGGCGTGAAAGGGGGCGTGGCGTAAGAAATGTTTATTTCTACCTCGCCTGGAGTATAATGTGTATACAATTTGAAGTAAATCTGTTAAAAACTATATGGGAGCAATTACATAATTTTAAAAAAGTGGGCGTAAAAGTGGGCGTGGTCAAAAAAAAAGTACCCTATTAATCATGCCAGAGTCCCAGTTAAATGCTGTGAAAATTTCAGGAAGATCGGTCCAGAGGTTTGGTCTCCTATAAGGTACACACAAACAAACAAATAAACAAACACACATTCAATTTTATATATATAGAATATATATTAATAAATTTTTTGAATTGAAAAAAAAAAAAATAAAATTATTTTCTATTTGGTAGTGATAATTGATAATGACAAAATTATAGCTTAAGCTATAATAATTAACGGTCAATTCAAACTTCCATGCGATGAAAACCAACTAGAAAATCTCTTAGTTTTTACGGTACATCACCTTAATTCAATACGCTGAAAAAAACGTAATACATGTGAATATCTAAAAAAAACGTGAATACTCTTAAAAACCAATAGCAATCCGTATTGAAATTAAAGAGGTTCCCTATAAAAAGTAATGTGAAATCACATGTCGGGTTAAAAGATTTTCAATTAAATTTGACGTGAATTGACGTTAAAAAAAAATTAGAAATTTTAACATATTTTCACGTAAATTTGACATGAATACAGATTTATTGAAAATTATAGATTTTACGTGATAAATCACGTAATATTAATGTGGTTGCCCTCTTTACTGAAAACCATAGGGAATTCACTTAAATTTTCTTCTACGTTACGTGACTATTTTTCTATTTGTATGCGGTCTACGAAATGATTTGCACTTGAAAAACGTTGGGTATTATTAAAAACTTATTTCCAAAGTGGTGAATCTTCTACCGAAATTGCATTAAAATTAATTTAAAAATTTGGTAAAAAAAGAAGCGTCTGCCGGGCAATATGCGAACAATTTTGCCAAAACATGAGTGTGAAACTGGATCGCTATTGACCGTACAGTGCGTACAAACAAAAACATTGCTGCTTTTGTCCAGAGTGTGCAAGAGCAACCAAGCATCTCAATTCGCCATCTTCCTCAGGAAGTGAACATTTCACTTTTTGTGATTTTGCGATTTTGTATCTTAAAAAAATCTTCGTTTTTGTGATTTTGCTTTTGTACATTTTTGGAATTTTGCGTTCTTGCGTACTTATGTATTGTATGTGGCAGGATTTGAAAGAGAACAACTAAAAGCGAATTTATTTTTACTACCTTTCGTTCATGATACATACTCGTAATTTTGCCGAATTTTATTACAGTTATAAAATAAACATTTAATTTCTCTTTTTTTTTGTAAACTAAAATTCAAATGGGTTTTTGTTTACGACTTGAATTTAATACTGCAATATTAATACTAACGATAAGTAAATTTAGGGAAATTCAGAAGTTTCAAACGTTTGACTTATTGTTTTTGTGTGTACTTTGATTTATGAGGTTAAAAAAACATTTTTCTTGAAGCCACATCAAAAGGATGTGGTTACACACTTGACATATATTTAATAAGTTTTAGTTTGTCCGCGTGATGATTTTTCAGTTTAGACGCGAAAATTTATGACAATTCAAAGTCCTAAATTTAAAAAAACCTAAATAACGATTAGTGTTAACATTTAACAAGCTTAATGTTAATTAATGCTGCATACTAATAGCAATAAAAACATATTAAATTATACTAGCAGACCCCAGCCCTCGAAATTCGAGTGCAAATTCTAAGAAATTTTATTTTTCCATTTAATAAATTATTTTATAAGTCCCTAAAGGTAAGCTAATCAATTTTAGCCAATTCATAATACAACATCTTAAAATTATTTTTGAGTTCAACACAGGGCTTTTTGCAAATACATTAACAAATCCAATAAACACACAGCATTATATAATTTTATGTATGTGTTAGTAGCAACTTTAAATGCATTTTACTCCAAAAAATTGTAAAAATGTAAAAATCTGTAAATCTGGTGGACAGCTAAAAAGAAATACCTTTGAAATGAGGGATGTTTGGTGAAAATAGGATTAAAACTGACATACAAACGGCGGTCATAAGAAATCACCTTGCCTGTTAATATTATAGATATATAAAAGCTGACTCAGTAAATGCACGACTGTAAATAGAACTTGTTACAGGAACGTGATAAAGCAGTTGTGGTGGCCTGAACTGGATGGTAGTGCCACCTGTCACACCGTGCACGAAAACAAAAATTTCCGGACCGAATAATGTCATGAAATTTCGATGTCAATTGGCTGCCAATTTCGTGCGATTTCTTTGCCGTTTTATTGAAATCACACGTCTATTTGAATAAACCGCAAACAATTGCTGAGCTCAACGCCGAGATTCATCGGCATATTTGGCAAAATGTCATCGTTCAAAACCTGTGTTCAGAGCCGCGAGGGCTATATGCCGGATATATAATTAAATACATAATAGCAACTTGTCTACTTTACAACACAATAAATACACCATAACTCGCCCGAAGAAGATATGCGTTATATTTTTAAATTGAATCATGCCTTCTTACTGGGTAACCCTTTATTCGTGGACACATAGTGACGTTCGAGTTAAAAATTCATTTTCCTGTCTTCTTTTCCTCTTTTTTGGTTAATTTTTGATCTTTACACTTGAAAAAGGAAAATTTGAAAATCGCGAAATGGTAGATTTTTTGTTTTGAAAAATGTTACCACGACATAGAGATTTTATTATTAGATCCAGCGCCGTACTATCGCAGGTGCAACAAGTGCAATCGTACTGGGCCCCCTATATTATTAAATACATAAGAAAAACTTCTCCAATAGCAAAAAAAAAAAATACCCACGAAAATTCAAAATTCGTTTATCTTTCAAATAAAAATCTAGTTGGCTACGATTTGATTTGAAACAAATGTACCTTATTATTCAGTTGTTTTTTCCTTCAAATTGTTTTTTTCTGTTTTTATTTATAGCGTCTTATTAGTAAAAAGTGCTACAATTTCGAAGATATCAACAAAAATACGTTTTATTTTAATTGTTGTGGACATATAGTGATTTTTTTTAACGACTTTATGTTTAACGAATCGTTTATGTATTTAATTTTAAGTCGTAATTTTCACTTTCCAAATTGACTTTATGTTAACATTTCGCGGATATCGTTTGAACACATACATATACATATATGTATTTAAATTTATAAAAAAATAAATCGGGTGTCAGGTAATATAGTTTTAGTTGATTTTTCAATATATTTATTTAATTTTTTTTTTTATTTATTCTTGAAACTGTTTTTGTAACATTTTTTTACCTCAGTTAGAAATGTCGAAAAGATGTTATGAAAGTGGCGCACAAAAAAATTAGCTAAACAGATCCGGAAAACAGCAGAATTAAATATCCTTGCTGGATCATGAGATACCTTTTTGAAACGAGGCAAAAGTTCATCAATTTCGAAACTAATTTAATTAAAATATGTAATTCAAAGATTTCCAATAATAATAAGCTTAAAATTTTCAAAGTTGCTTCGCGATCTATAATGTTCATTGGTGTTCAAATCTGGGATTATAAGAATTATGATGAAGTGGACAAATTATTAAGATTTTCTATTAAGAATATGTCATATTTACCGCATAACACGTCAAACTACATACATTATTTAGAAACTGGTCTTACTCTTTGTATGTATATGGATACTTTAAAACTACATTTTTCATATATTAATAGAGTTCTACACTTACCTGTACTTAGATTACCACGATTATTAGCTGTGAAGATTATTTTTAAAAACTTTTTTTGAGCTGAGGAGTGCGGATATATATGTGAAAAAACACATTTTGTACCTGCACATTCTGCTAAACCACTTTGTGAATACTGGAAACCAATACTGCAACTTTTAAAAAATACGGAAAGAGATATTCTTATATCTAACGCAAGAAGCTCGCAATTCCACGACTTATATTCACTGTTAGATTATGGTGCTAACCCCACATATACTTTAGTATTTTCATCCCACGTTACGAGTCTCATTATAAGAGCTAGAGGTGGGCTATTAGACATCAATGGCAGGTGTTTCAGACGTTCGTCTGTTGGTTTATGTACCCTTTGTAATTTGGATGAATGCTAAAATACCGTGAGGTCCCACACAAAAGAGGTCCAGAAAAGAGAAAGTGTAATGGTACGGTTTGGTTGGAATTTCCGCTTCCGTTTCCCTGAGCCTTAACGGGTCGCACATGCTGGCGGGGGGCCTAGCTCGCCGGAGGGGTGGGATCTTGTTAAGACCCAGGGAAACCGCACTACAGATTCACGTGCGATTTAAAAAAAAAACTGTCAAAAAAACGGACCTCTATTGGGATGGATGGCCATACTTACCTTGGGATTGGGGATGAGGTGTTCTGCCCCTTTTGCCCTCCCTACCTTGTTACCTATGATCCATCTTATTTGGAGGTAACCCACTTAAATGATAAGAAAAATTTGGTTTGGTTTGGTTTCCTACATTGGGTTATATACAAATCTTTATTTACCCTTCATTAGGTTTTTAATATTAATTTTAAATTATTTTTCGTAAAATTTTAATATTTTTTTTTTAGCCAATTTTTGTTTTTAGCAAAATTTTAAGTTTAGCAAAATTTTATTTTAGGGAAATTTTAATTTTAGAAAAATGTCAATTTTAGAAAATTTTTAGAGTATAGCATAATTTTAATTTTAGGAGAATTTTTAAATTTAGCTTAATTTGATGCATATTTAAGAAAATTATTTTAATAATTAGTCATTTATTGTTCGGTTTAAGATCATGTACATATATATTTTTCTAATGAAAGAAAGATAATAATTCTTGTAATGTAAGAGAAATATTAGAAAAAAATTGAAGACAGCGCTAGATGGAGTAGCTACTTTCGAACAAAGCGACTTGTTCATCGTCAGCATCCTTCTGCCTATTACTTCAACTCATGCTTAATCAACTATTTAACTCAACATTAGAAAGACAAGAACATGAGAAATGTTTTTCTTTTTATATACGAGAGTTTGTATGAACAAGCTGAGCTTTTCCAATTTTTAGCTTTCTCTACATTAACATAGCCAGATCAATTACAAGTCTTGTAATGTGAACAGCTCTTTGTTTTTGCCATTGTCCTCTAGATGGAACTGTAAAGGCATGAGAAATCTTAACAGATTACACAAATGCATTTACCTCATGTGTTGTATGTTATTGTTATGTATTGTTGATCTGTATTGGAATAATTAGTCATTTATTGTTCGGTTTAAGATCATGTATATATTTTTCTAATGAAAGAAAGATAATAATTTTTGTAATGTATTTTAATTTATGAAATTTTTAGTTTTAACAAAATTTGAATTTTAGCACTATATAATTTTTAGCACAATTTATATTTACCATACTTTTTATTTTTAGCCCAATTCATTTTATGTAAATTTTTAATTTTAACAATATATCAATATTAGAAAAAATTTTTACTTTTAGAAAATGTTACATCTAAACATTTTTTATTTATAATTAGAAATGTTTATTTAGGTAGGAAAATTAATTTTTAGCAAAATTTATTTCTATTTAGCTTAAATTCATAAAATTTCTTAACATAGTAAAATTTTTAGTTTAACTTTATAATTAGAAAAATTTTATATATAGTAAATTTTTTTTTTTAATAATTAGAAAATTTTTATATTTATAAAAATTTTATATTTCGAATATTTTATATTTTACGAATTTTGATATTTCGAAAATTATATATCTATTTAAATTTTATAATTAGGAAATTCCTTATGATAGTAAAATTTTTTTCTTTGTTTAATTGTATAATTTGAATTATTTAGGAAAATGTATGTTTTTTTTAGCAACTTTATTTCTATTTAGCTTAAATGTAGTAAAGCTTTTAGTTTAATTAGAAAAAATGGTTAATTTGGTTACATTTAATAAAAATTTTTAAATTTAGAAAATATTTATATTGTACAACAATTCTTAATATGGAAAATTAAGGGTATTAAGAAATAAAAATTACCGCCTTATCGCTGTTGTTGAGGTACCGATGAAGCTGCTGCCGCCGGACGCCGTGGTTGTGTCGCGTAATATGCTTTTCAGTTTTGGCATGTAACTTTCTTAAAACTCCTTCACATTTAATTAGGGTTTCCATTTTAAGATTTTTTTGCTTTATTTGTCAGCAAATACGCGGATTATCGGCTTGTTGTACATAGTTAACTTGGAGTTGTCAATAACATATATATTTTAGATATTTATAATTTTATATGATTTTTGTTTTGTTTTTTTTTTTATAATTATAAATTTTGTTTAATTGTTTTATTTTCACCAATTAATCGATTACATTCAACACTCAACGAAACTTAATTTAAGAATTAAATGATAACTACAAAATATATTTGTTCGATTTTTATACCCTATGTGGTTTGGGTATAATGACTTTGTGCTGCTGTTTGTAACTACCAAAAATATTTGACCTAGACCCATCTTTTATTATACCGATCGAATCAGAATCACTATCTGATTCGATTTAACGATGTCCGTCCGTCCGTCCGTCTGTGTGTCCATGTAAAGTTTGTAATCAAACTGCAGGTCGCAAATATGAATGTATTTTGATGAAATTTGGTATATAAGCTTTTATCGGCCATGGGATGAACGCTATTGAAATTGGTGAGAATCGGTCCATGTTCAGACCTAGCCCCCATACAAATGACCCCTATGAAATCTACATAAATTGCCATAAGATCCAAATTATCATATAAATCTTAGTCAAATTGGGTCTGTATGTGTTTATTACATCCATTAATCAGTAGTCCAAAAATTATACCTATGGGACAACTCTTAGTCATAGGCCCCATATAGAGCTGCTTCCCGATCTTCACTTTAATCTATCAAAAAACGAAAATATTGCACGCATTCTTTTGAAAATTTGTTTTTATATATTTTTGCAAAATACAAGAGACTTTACCAAACATGGTCATGATCGGTCCATTTTTGGGCCTAGTCCATATATAGATATAGCATCCGATATGAACTTTTTCATATCTTCAGCCAAAAAAATTAATAAAAATCCCACTCAAATTTGGTTTATGCTTATAAGTTGGGTCTGAGAGATAGGTCTCTAAACGCATGGTATAGGGTATCGTATAGTCGGTCTAGACCGACTATAATTTTCTTACTTGTTAAATTTACATTTTTGCTATGAACGCTTTCCTTAGCACAAACAGAAATATTATTAATTAACACAAAATTTTATTAATTCACATGTCAATAAAATCTAAAGTTTTTTTTTTCCTTACAGTTTCTAAGATTAAATTAATTTTTTTAATTTTAAGAGGTTTTTCCTCAACCTTCTATTTCAACGACTACATTTCAACTCCCCAAATCAAAATTATTTTCTTAACATTCAACCCATCTTCATTCATTCCATTCATCATAAGATAAAAACCTGTTTCAAAAAAAAAAAAAAAAAAAACTCGCAACCATTCATTGAGGCCATTCACACTCATTCATAATACTCTCTAGCATTGAAAACACGCTCACTCATGTATGACGATGAGAGTACGTGCAATCAATACAAGAACAAAAAAAGTGGTTTGACCAAACTGATTGGAAAGTTTATGATTGAGCGAATGGACATACAACAATAAAACAGGCCGTTGGTAACAAAAAAAAACCAACATCAAGTGTTTTATTAAAGGGTACTGAAAACACAAAACAAACATTTAAACAAATCACATACAGACGAAACGGTATTTTTTTTTTGTTTCGTTTTAATGTGACTTGTATGTGTTGTTAAGTACAGTCATCACCAAAAATAACCACAGCAGTGAAGTACAACACCAAGCATGTTTGGTGAGCTCCATTCACCAAACATGAATCATACATTATATCCACCTAGGCAGAAGACGGTGAATTATTTTCACCCAAACATAGACGGTGAATTACATTCGCCTTGACATATCGTCGGTGAATTACATTCGCCTAAGCATAGGCGGTGAATCACATTCACCTAAGCATAGACAGAGTATTAATTTCACCTTGACATAGACTGTGAATTAGATTCACCTAAGCATAGATGGTGAATTACATTCACCTAAGTGCAAGCGGTGAATTACATTCACCTAGGACATTAACCACCAGATCAGACAAATACCACGATTAAACACATTGAGAACGCACACACACTCAACCGTAAACATCCAACGTGTGGTGTATTCTCTCGTGTTTGATACCAAACCTGTTGTATGGTCGAAACATAAGCAACACACAACACCAATCCGCCAACCAAACTAAGAGCAGAGAGACACACACACATCAGAGAAAACAATCAACGTCTGATGTATGGTGCCAGTTCTCTCGTTGGTTCGATGCTCTATCGCAGTTATGTCAAACTGGTCAATGTTGGACAGCAAGACGGTAATCACACGCGGAATCTCTATTATAACCATTGAGAGTTTGTAGTAGCTACAAAACAACATGGTTGTGAGCGATCGGCGTATAAAAGAAGCAACCAACAAGATAGTAGGATGATTATTTCGCCAGCAGTTAAAGCGGTAAAACTTCACAGGACGCAACGGGTGCATTAAAAACGGCAGACATCAGCTCCAATAAACAGAAACCAGAAGGGTAAATATTTAATAAAATATTTTTTTTAGTGAGGGGATTGGTGGCAATGCTTTTACAATTCATATTGTACTATTAAATTAGCAATAACTTGAACAATATTAGTTTTAATTATTGTCACTCATTGTAAGTTTCTTATTGTTAATAAGAATTCAAAAAATTGTGTATGTCTTCAGTTAGGTGTTGAAAGGAAAAACTGTGAAATGATTTTTGAAAAATTAGAACAACCTCCGAGAAAAATAAATTAACAATAATTTATTAAAACATATTTAAATAGATTTATTATATTTTGTATAGCTACAAACTTGTTAGTTCCTTTTTTATGACTAATCGATAACGAAAGACCACCATATACATACATGATAAGAAATTTCATGCAATTATCCTCCAACGTGCTAACAATATCCCAAAATAATTTTCAATAACTCGGCGAGCATGGGAAAGTCTGTAATTGAAATTTGTTTTTTGGATTGATGTTTGACAAAGAGATCGGGAGAAGCGGAGGAGAGTGGTTTGCTAGCTGATATCAGGTACAGTACCTGATATTATGGATTCACCAAATGCTGATGAATGAAAAATTACTGTGAATTAATTAAATCGAAAATTAGTGAAATTATTTATAAAATTCCAATTGCAGCTACAAATTACATACTTCCATCACTTTGACTCCCATATGCACCAACACTTAACAGCCATTTGTTGGTCATCTATAACTCTAAAACAATTACTCATATACCACAATCTTTCGAAATCTTTTGCAATGTCTTTGTATTGGTGCGTTGATGGCTCGCTAACGTATAATGGAGATAAAATTTGTCACAGTATTTCAAAAGTTTCTAAAACGATATTGGTGGTTTTAGCAAACATGTGGTTCCAAGCAATTGATTGTATGGAGCACCTTTGACCCAAATGACTAAAATAAAAAGTATTACTTAAGGAAACATATTACTTACAATAATGTAATTTCTAGCCTTTCCTCAGGTCCAATTCTTTGCTTTGGTTTGGTAATTTTATCATTTATCAAATATACCTAGGAGAGTTCGTCTTTTAAAATCGAAATTGTACCATCCAAAAGCCGAAAGGATATTTTAAAGGCACGGAATGGACCAAGATTTAATAAAGTATATAGAGTTAAACTTAAAAGAGAACTGATGAATAAAGAAAAAGAAATTGCAATCAAAGAAGAGGAAATTGAATTTAAAGAAAAAGCGATATACAGTCAGGAAAAAATAACAATTATTGAACTAGAAATGAAAGAGCGATTGGCTATGGAGGAGCTGAGATGCAAATCCAAATAACCTCTATTATTTATATTTTTTAATTTATTATATTATTTAATTATCTTTTCTTTTATTCATTTGTCTTGAATTATAAAATTATATAATTTTTTAAATTTTATTTGTCTTATGAATAACCGACAGTTCCTTATTTTTTAACTAAGGTAAAAATATACATGCCTATATCAATATCCAGTGAAAAACTTTTAACTTTTTTAGTTATGAACCGATTTAATTAAATTTTAAACTTTTGGAATCCAGCATAAAGTTAGTTTGTTGCATATGCCAAATTGGTTGAGCACTTCGATGATATCCAAAACGAGTTTAGAAGTCACATTGAGTGCAGCCTGACTGTCGGATAGTAAGCAAATGAGGAGTGACTATACTCCATGTTATTTTCATAATTTGAAAATCTACGTTTTAGCGCCTAGCTACCAAATTTTTCTTTAAGACTACCAAAACAATATCCGATCCGTACACCATATTCGGAGAAGTTTTTGTTAAACTTTTCTGTTTCTTGTCTTGTGTCCTCCGAACCGTTTTGCCAGAATAGCGTTATCACCACTCGCAATTAGATAAAACATTTTGTGGATGTTTAGCGATTGGGCAATTTATGAAAATTTTTGCATTATGGACAGTACCAGGATATCCAATTGTGACTTGCCTTATTCGCAATTTATGGGCAGTGTATTTTGGCCAGACGAATCCAAATTTAATCGAACTTCTTACAAACACAAAATAACTTTTGACCTTCCTTTTTTTCACGGGTATGTGAAGAGTATCCAATAAGATTTACATGTTACTCGAATTTATTTAATACATTATTACGTAAATCTATTTCAAATCAAATAGTCGTCATGTTTTAATTTTGTTCAACTCTGTATAAATCTATTTGCAATTACTATTAGAAAAGCTTTAGTCTCGGTTTATTACAAAGCTATAAGGGTTTTAAGCAACCGTGTTCAGATATGATCACGATAAAATTGATAGAATAGGAAATTAGTTTTCATATGTAATTCTGTTTGATGTGTCTTTAATATTTATTCACATGATATTCCCAAAGTCGTCATCATACTGTAATGTGTAGCAGTTAAGGTCATGGGGTAAAACTGTATCACATTCAATGATAAATTTAATGTCTATATGATAACATGTACGTATTTAGACGCTTCGTGTGAGTAAGGAAAATTGTAGTTTAGTTTTCAAAGTATTGCACTTAGCTATTAAACAGTTTGATTTTTTAATTTGGAATCATGCAAATATTTAAACGAAACAGTTGCTTCATTTAATAACTGTTTCTTGGTCTGGTCCTTCGATGCTTAAAAAACAAAATGAAACCAGAAAAGCGTCAATCTCGGCTAAAAAAGAAAAATTTTGTGTTGCGAAAACATAAAATATATATATGTATATATATAAAACTGGCACAAAAACTTAAACTGCTCGAGCATAAAAAAAAACCTTAAGTGAGGATTTAAGCAGCATACTAACCAAATCAGAAATTAGTTCCGGCTGCATACATTAAATCATTGTAGATCACTAAGTAAAATTTAAAGTGAAAATATTCTCATATTGGAATACACAAAACGTTCATGCGAGCAGATGATGGGTGATATCAAATAAATTTATTGGTAATTTTCCATAAATTTATTTGTCAGTAAAGGAAGGTCATCGAAAAAGAATTCGATACTATTGAAAAACAATATTTGAAAAAATAAAAATTCAATATTTTAATGGCGAAATTGAAGAATGAACACTGATGATTTATATATAAGATTATATATAAGATATATAAGATTAATTTATTAAAACACCAACATGTCTACTGTGGAATGGAATAGTAGAATGGTCGATTGCGGAACAAAAGAATATTGTTTACTAAATTAATCGATAAAATATCAACTTACTGCAAACAGCATGTCTGCGGAAAGTCTTAAAAATAATAAAACTCAGTATCAAACAAATGCAAACAATTTAACCACGTGGCTTTAAATTCGAAAAGTTATTGTATACTTCAGAGAGACGTTATTTGCGTAAGAGAGTTGAAATTGACAATATATTAATTCGAAATGAAAAGTTTCTTTAATCGAATTTTTTTTTTTCAATTTAAAAATTCGAAAGACAGAAATAAAAAAATAATGACGGACACAAAAAAAATTAAATTAAAAATATACAGTCATAGTCATATATATTTACACAAAATAAAAATTTAAGTATGCTTCGAAATAAAACAAAATTTTGCTCTTTTATGTATAAATTTGCAATAAAAAAACTTCTCTATCGCTATTCTTAAAGTGTATAGATTACGTCAGTTAAAAAAAATGCATTAACACAATTAACGGTTGTTAATTTAAATCAAAAAAGAAATTCATACCTTAGCTTTCAAAATTATTTACACAATTTTATTTTCTTTCAAAAATATTTACACATCATTAAAACTAATATAGAACAACAAAAATACGAAGTTTTTGATTAGTAGCCGGATACATTTCCCTCAGCGTCTATCACAGATTGTAGTCTGGCGGGAATAGATGCAATTAAATTGCGTAAAAGCCTCGATTTCTAGGTCGTTCCACATCTTTTTGATTTCTTCAATTGTTTCCTCTCGCTTTCTATCTTTTTGTAAAGTTCTCTGCCTTTTTATAAATGCCCATACATTCTCTATTATGTTAAGATCTGGATTCTGGGGTGGCAATGGACGAACAACTTGTCCACCTTTATTTAAAAACTTTGTTGGTAACCATGCTTTGTGACGTGGAGCATTATCATGCTGTAAAACCCAATTTTCATTAGAAAATAGTCTCTGAGCTGAAGTAAAAGCATGGTCATTTAAAATATCAAGGTATCCTGACTGGTTAAGATTTTCTTTTATTGGTATAAGATCTCCAAACCCATTATATGAGACACATCCCCAAACCATTGCTGAGCCACCACCTAAACGATTTAGAGGTTTTACTGCTTTATGCTTCGATTATTTAGAAAGATGCATATAAGTTTTTCCAAATGACCCTTCAAATTGAAAAGAGGACTCATCCGCCCATAATACATTGTGCCAAAACTCCACTGGCTTATGGATATACTCCATAGCAAACTGTAGACGTTTGATTTTATTTTTTTGGGATATATCTATTACTTTTCTAATGACGTAGGTCTTCATATTATACTTGTTTAACCTTCTCCGAACTGTAGATTCACTTACATATTTCCCAATGATGCTTTCTGTCTCTGCTGCAACTTTAAACGGACTTGCTACTGGATTTTTTGTGAATATTTTAACAAGTGAACGATCTTACATTTTGTATGTCACATATTTTCGACCAGTTCTGACCCTATTTCTAAGGCTTCCGTACTTTTCTTTCTTTTTTTCTAAATTGTACACTGTTTTTCGGTATCCTCCATACTCCTTTTTCAGTTCTAATGCCCATAGACCCATTTGAAATTTCGTCACAATCTCAACTCGAGCCTAGACAGGAATTTCCTTTATTTTCACCATTTCATCAGTTTTTTTGTAGCTTTTGGTACTGATATTTACAACTGAGCAATATAAATTTGCTAACTAACAACACAACTGACGTTATTTGCAAAGATTGAAATGATTTCAACGATTTTTAGGAATGTGTAAACACTTTTGAGAGACAGAAAATTTGTGTAAATAATTTTGAAAGCTGAGGTATAGATTTATTTTGTAATTTTAATCAACAACTATCAAATTTATTAATAAAAATTTTAACTAAACTAATCTATACACTTTAAGAACACCGATAGAGAAGTTTTTCTATTGCAAATTTATTCATAAAGTGGCAAAATTTTGTTTTATTTCGAAGCATACTCCAATTTTTAGTTTGTGTAAATATATATGACTATGACTGTATATGTTTTTCAAAAATAACTTTATTATTATTTATATTTTTAAATTTATTACTTATTACACAAAATGTTTTCTATGTCAGATCGGACCGTCCTCGTATTTGAAACAAAATTCAATTTATTTAACTTGGTTAGTGCAACCCTTGATTAACTCATTATTTAACAAGTAAGAAAATTATAGTCGGTCTAGACCGACTATACGATACCCTATACCATGCGTTTAGAGACCCTATCTCTTAGGCCAAACTAACTGGACATAGAAAGTAAGATAAACCAAATTTGATTGGGATTTTTATTAATTTTTTCGGCTGCAGAAATGAAAAAGTTCATATCGGATGCTATATCTATATGGGGACTAGGCCCAAAAATGGACCGATCCTGACCATGTTTGGTAAAGTCTCTTGTGTTTTGCAAAAATATATACAAACAAAATTTCAGAAGAATCAGTGCAATATTTTTGTTTTTTGATAGATTTAAGTGAAGATCGGGAAGCAGCTCTATATGGGGCCTATGACTAAGAGTTATCCAATAGGGATCATTTTTGGACTACTGATTAATGGATGTAATATATACATATAAACCCAATTTGACTAAGATTTGTATGATAATTTGGATCTTATGGCAATATATGTTGATTTCATAGGGGTCATTTGTATGGGGGCTAGGTCTGAACATGGACCGATTCTCACCAATTTCAATAGCGTTCATTCCATGACCGATAAAAGAACAAATACCAAATTTCATCAAAATATATTCATATTTGCGACCTGCAGTTTGATTACAAGCTTTACATGGACACACAGACGGACGGACGGACGGACGGACATCGAATCAGTTAGTGATTCTGATTCGATCGGTATAATTAAAGATGGGTCTAGGTCAAATATTTTTGTTAGTTACAAACAGCAGCACAAAGTCATTATACCCAAGCCACATAGTGGTATAGGGTATAAATATTGAATTAATTCTCTGCGTTAAAGTTGCGTTTATTCTATACATTTTATATACTTTTTTTAATACCTCTTAAAACTTATTTAAAACATATTTTGTTTTAATTTAAAGGAATTTTCGGAACAAAACTATATATTTCAATCACCTTCTACTGTATGTTTTCTTCGACATAAACCAATAACGACAATAACGTGTGAAAATGTTGTTAACATTTCGTTCAAGTGGCACACCACTTAACGAGTTTCGTTAAGAAATGAAGTTAGCATAGCCAAAGACCATGAGCAGGTAACTTGATTTAAATAAAAACCACTTTTTTTACTTATAATTATTCAGTTGTTGGTACATACTGATATTATTTATGTTGCGCCTTTTAAGGTCCGATAAAAAAAAACACCTCCATTATAGCTCAGTGATGCCAAGTATTGGGATTTTTCCCTTTTTGTAGGGATTTTTTTTTTAAATTTGACATGTAGGGAAAAAGGGAAAGATTTCTTACTTTTGTCAAATTGTAGGGATTTTTTGCAGATTGTTTTTTTTAGCAACCTAATATTATATATTTTTCAATTCTAAACTTTAAAATAAAAATATATACCTTTTTTAAATCTGGTAATAACTCTATAATATGAAGGAAGTATATATGTGGCTTCTTTAATAACAATGACAAGTAAAAAACACTTGTTTTGTGCATCTTTTTATATGGGTAGTATATGTACGCCATCTTTGTAGGTCTCTTCGATTTTAATAAGTTTGTAAATAAAAAGAAAATTAAAATATTATAAATTTAAACATAATTAATTTTAGAAAAATGTCCGATTCGTTTTTCGATGATGCTGAAAACACATCAAAGAAATACAGAAAACAAAGTTGATTGAGAGACGAGAAGCTAATGGAATGGCTGGAACAGGTCAAAGATGACGAATTTAAATGCTGATGCAAGGCTTATGAAAGAATATTAAATTGCGATAAATCAGATCTAAGTATACATGCTAATAACCATTGTCATAAAAAAATCTTTTAAAACCAAGAACCAGAATTCTGTTTGCGTTATAGATCTCATTTGTAAGCTATCTAAATAAATTGTGTAAATTTTTGTAAAAATAATTTTTTTATAATATCTGTTAGTTTTTTATGTTGTGTTAAAATTTCATTTTTTTTTAAATTGAAAAAAGTAGTGTAGGGAAAAAAAGTAATTTTTTCATAAGCGTAGGGATTTCTGAAAAAATCTTCTGGCATCACTGTTAGAGCTTATCAATGCTGCTGATCTCTTTTACATTAATCCCAAAACAAATTGTGTGAGGTACGCGTTACATCTGACTTTTAAATGAAACTTCACTCACATGTGGAAGTCGCTTGTTTTATAAAGCGGAGTAAATGTATTAATATACAATTCGTTTTAACACATTCAGCCGCCTATTATTATGAAAAAAAAAGAACATACAAGGCGTAAAAGCGGGGAACAAGAGTTTTAAATCACATTTGAAATTGAATTAAACATTAAATCGCAAATATATTATCGCTGTGTGAATTTGTAAAAAGTCTAAAGTAATGTAATCGTAAAATAAATAATGTCTTATATGGAATATTTTATTTCAGCGTAATACACTTCGTCCAACGCTCCTCCTTTTTTATCCCTTCCATATAATATGATTTCTCAAGTTCCCAAATTCATGAAGTTTTTGATCGCCCTCGTAGCTGAAAGGCAACGACGTAACTAAAGGACTTAAAATTGCTTCGACCAATTTTAATTCAAGAGGTTACTGGAATTAGTCCAACGTCAGTTTGTGTTGTTCAATAATGTTTCTAAACGTGAACGTTTCAATTCATCTTAACATAGAATCGTTGGTCGGTTTGTTTGTAATCAATAATCTCCGGAATTATAAGAGCTATTCGGTTCTTTATACTCTGTACCCCATTGAATTAGTTGGCATGGCACCTGCCATAAAAAATAAATATTTATCATCACATATCTAGAGTTCATAGTGAGAGTATTGCAATTTTGTTCCAATTCTTTAGATATAATTGTACGTCGAATTATTGGGCGTATCATATCCCATACAAAGTAAAGATTTAATATCATCTATTTGGAGATCAAAAATTACTAAAGATCACGCAAGGAATAAGATCTTTGAAAAAATTGTGTGTTGAAGGAAATACCGACGGAAATTTTCTTTACATGTTAAAAATTTTCAAACAGTAGGAGTTTCCATTGGACCAAGAAGGTTTTTATTTTGGTTTTATTAAAAAAAAAACGATTTTAACTGCCTTTGTTTTTAACATGCGTTACGAATTTGTTTTTATTTTCTCTGCGATAATTCGTTTGTAAAAACTAATGGTCCATAATGGGCTTAATATATAAATAGGAAAACTATCTGCCATATGGCTGATGTTTGAGACAAGTGGGAACCATTTTTAACTGAAAACGGCATTTTGGCCGAAATATTAGTTGGCACCCTTTTATTCTAACGGGTCTATTTGCTCTTGAAATATTTTTTTATTTAAAGTCCCGAAAAAATATGATGAAATTAACCATTTAAAGGTCTGGCATATGACTATTTGTCTTTTTGTTACTTGTGCAGATGTCGATAGATAACATTTCTACCCTGACCAGAAAAAAACTACAGTAACAAGTGGCTGTTTTAGTAGCAACAATGGCTCAAGTTAAGATAAGTTAAACCTACCAAAAAATTATTGAACGCATAACGTGAGTTTCTTTAAAGAGTCGTAGGTTCAAAAATAGTAGTTATATCATAACCATACTGTGTTACTCTTATTTTTCACTACCTCATATTCACTGACAAAAAAAGTCGATTGAATAAACATTTCGTTACATTTTATAAGCTGACAAAAAAAAAAAAAGAAAAATCGGCCTGTCAAACAAAATTAAATTGCCAACATGTTGGAAATTTCATTTTAGATGTCAAATATTGTTACACACAAATATGTCAAATATTACAAAAAAACATGGGTTGGAATTAGGTTACAACTACAAAAAATTTGTTAACATAATAAAAAATGTTATTGTAGTTCTTCAATATTTAAAACAACTATTGTATAAACACAGTTCATTTGAAATGAAGATATCTACAACAAAATAAGTAAGAGTGTTAAATTCGGCTGTGCCGAATCTTTGATACCCTCCACCTTGGTTTGAGTCTTGATAATAAATGTAAATGAAAAAGTAAACAATTTGTTAAACTTAATACCAAATTATTTCAGCAAATTCTTTGGGTTGGTCATCCGATTTTTGGTCATCGTGGTTGCTGATCGGCATGCATTTAGGTTATATACCTATATGCATGCGTTTCCGGTTATATGACATAACTTCTCGTTTAATTTAGTTTTTGCTAATTAAATAGCTCGCCCTAACCTCAATTGCAAAGGTAATGGTTGTGTAGGGTGGCTATATGCATTAAATCATGCTAATTGGAGATGGCTGTATAATTTCTTTTAACTGGCCAAATATTTCTTCATTGCGGCCATATAGGTCGGATGGAGTAACAAAATAATAACCAAAAAAAAAAACTCTCAATTTTTTTTTTTTAAATATTGCCATATTTGGAAAACATAGAGAATAAATTTATAATAATAAATATTCAAATTAGGGATGCCAAATGCAAAAAACCAAATGTCCCAAACATTTTAAATAAAATAATTTGTTCTCTTTATTTTCTGAAAAACTTCAAATTTTCATCCAAAAAAAATTGTGAAAATTTATATATGAATAACGTTCTCATCAAATTGCGTTTATTTATGTAACAGTTTTTATGTTCGCAATTCTTAAATAGCATTTGACGTTTTCTAAAATTCATTGAATTTAAATCAATGTTTTCTGTAGTCCGATTCTGTAAATTTCAACGATCCGACAATCGCAAAATATATCGACAGCTATTGATTGTTGTATGCACTAAGGATTAAGTAATTCACTAAGTACATACATACATCTTAACGACAGTCGACAAATCTATTTTTATACCCTATACCACTATGTGGTTTGGGTATAATGACTTTGTGCTGCTGTTTGTAACACCCAAAAATATTTGATCTAGACCCATCTTTAATTATACCGATCGAATCAGAATCACTTTCTGAGTTGATTTAACAATGTCCGTCCGTCCGTCCGTCCGTCCGTCCGTCCGTCCGTCCGTCCGTCCGTCCGTCTGTGTGTCCATGTAAAGTTTGTAATCAAACTGCAGGTCGCAAATATAAATATATTTTGATGAAATTTGGTATATAAGCTTTTATCGGCCATGGGATGAACGCTATTGAAATTGGTGAGAATCGGTCCATGTTCAGACCTAGCCCCCATACAAATTACCCATATGAAATCGACATAAATTGCCATAAGATCCAAATTGTCATATAGATCTTACTCAAATTCGGTTTGTATGCGTTCATTACATCCACTAATGAGTAGTCCAAAAATGATCCCTTTGACCCCATATAGAGCTGCTTCCCGATCTTCACTTAAATCTATTAAAAAACAAAAATATTGCACTGATTCTTCTCAAATTTTGTTTGTACATATTTTTGCAAAATACAAGAGACCTTACCAAACATGATCAGGATCGATCCATTTTTGGACCTAGTCCCTTTATAGATATAGCATCCGATATCAACTTTTTCATATCTGCAGCCAAAAAAATTAATAAAAATCCCACTCAAATTTGGTTTATGCTTATTTTCAATGTCCAGTTAGTTGGGCCTAAGAGATAGGGTTTCTAAACGCATGGTATAGGGTATCGTATAGTCGGTCTGGACCGACTATAATTTTCTTACTTGTTCTATTTATGTAAATTGTAGACAAGTGGCATCTCAAAATAAGCGAATAGGAAAAAACAAATTACTTCGTGTTTGACAGGATGATTTTATGTTTATGTTTAATATCTTTATTTTGTTTACTAATATTTCTGTTTATTTATTTGAAAATGAAATAGTGAATTGAATATGCTATTTAATTTTTTTATTTATATAAAAAAGTTTTTTAATAGAAGCAAAATATTTTCACTATTTCATGATTATACCCTATACCACTATGTGGTTTGGGTATAATGACTTTGTGCTGCTGTTTGTAACAACCAAAAATATTTGACCTAGACCCATCTTTAATTATACCGATCGAATCAGAATCACTTTTTGAGTTGATTTAACAATGTCCGTCCGTCCGTCCGTCCGTCTGTGTGTCCATGTAAAGCTTGTAATCAAACTGCAGGTCGCAAATATGAATATATTGATGAAATTTGGTATATAAGCTTTTATCGGCCATGGGATGAACGCTATTGAAATTGGTGAGAATCGGTCCATGTTCAGACCTAGCCCCCATACAAATTACCCATATGAAATCGACATAAATTGCCAAAAGATCCAAATTGTCATATAGATCTTACTCAAATTGGGTTTGTATGCGTTCATTACATCCACTAATGAGTAGTCCAAAAATGATCCCTTTGACCCCATATAGAGCTGCTTCCCGATCTTCACTTAAATCTATTAAAAAACAAAAATATTGCACTGATTCTTCTCAAATTTTGTTTGTACATATTTTTGCAAAATACAAGAGACTTTACCAAACATGATCAGGATCGGTCCATTTTTGGACCTAGTCCCTTTAAAGATATAGTATCCGATATGAACTTTTTCATATCTGCAGCCAAAAAAATTAATAAAAATCCCACTCAAATTTGGTGTTTGCTTATTTTCAATGTCCAGTTAGTTGGGCTTAAGAGAAAGGGTTTCTAAACGCATGGTATAGGGTATCGTATAGTCGGTCTAGACCGACTATAATTTTCTTACTTGTTTTTATTTATGTATGACGACATTTCAACCTAAAAATTTAAGTTTTTATCGATTGAATAAACAACACAAAAATGGTTGTAGTTCAGATAACAACAACAGCTGACTTTAACAATAGCGAATATCGTTTAAAAATTTTACTGATAATTTTGCAATATTCTGTTTTTAACGATTCGACTATCGTTAAAAGAAGATACTGAATCGCGGTACTGAAAAGCTATTAATTTTTCCTGAATGTCAAGATTTTTTAAAATGTAAACATTTTTAAATGTAAACATATTTGGTGTTTTTTTTTTTTTTTTTTGGAATTTCAGTTTGTGTTTAACGAATAAAATTTATATATTAACAGTCTAATTCATAAACACTTTTTAACAGCTTAATAAGCTGTTAATAAGAAAAATCGGAAAAACAGTATTCATAAACACAAAATAGCTTATCAAACGTTTAATAAACGTTTGTTAAATATGAAATTTTTATTGTAGGCTTTACCCTACTTTAAACCTTTAATAAAATGACATTTCTCAATGTTTATTTACATTAATTGGTCTAGTTAAAATAAAATTACCATTTTTGTTATTATTTCAATAAAAAATATATATATGTTTTAAATAAATTAAAAAAATGGAATTGATTAATTTAATTGGAAGAATTGGTAAGTATAACAAATTCTACAACTTTTTATATTGTAGCTAATTAAAATGAAGTCATCATCTTCTTACCTTCAGGACCGGGTATACTATCATTTTTTTTACGGAAATTAACCCACTGTTTTTATAATATTATGAAAATTTGTGATAAAATTTTTCTGCGGCGCTTAAAAAGAACTCAAAAAATATATAGAGGAATTAACCCCTAACAAATATATTTTCATAATATTATGAAAATTTTTGATAAAAAATAGGAATATATATTTCGAAAAAACTAAAAAGTGTAGGTAAAATCCGTAATATATCCGGTCCTGAAAGGGTTAAGAGGTCGAAATAAATATAAAAATGAAGCTAGTGGACCCAGATTTTATTCAGTTTACGTAGAAGCACACATGATATATGTCTATTTACGAGATAATTCCATTTTTAAGAAAAAACTATTACAAAAATACAAAATTTGAAATAGGTTCATAATGGGTTAATAAATTTTAAATTTAAAAATATCAAATAAAAGGCACTCAAGTAATCTTTCAAATGATATATATGTCGCTGAAATCCGATGCTAAATAACACAGTTATATACAAGTCCATGTCAAAACTTCGGAAGTCCATAACTACTGAAATAGGCTCGACTGCCGAAAAAAAAATATTTTCCTAGAATCACCCCAAAAGTTCCTACTTCCCAAAAAAAAAAAAATAAAATCGGAGCGTTGCCCCTAAAACCCCCCTTGTTCCGTACTTTTTAATTCTGATATTCAATTGATATTTTCTGAAATTCAATTGATGTTTTCTGAAATACAATTGATACTCTCTGAAAATCAATCGATATTTTTTCACATATAAATAAAAATTAATTCAAAACAAGTGTTGTTAATTTGCTACGCCATATTCGTTATTCGACTACTTTTACTACCACGTCGAAAAAATATGTGTAAAAAATTATTTTTTTTATATTGTTATCATTTGTTTACCAATATCTTTTGTTCCTTTATTAAAGTGAAGTTATTTTTCTACAAAAATTAAAATAATTTCTAATATAAAAGAAAATAAATAAAATATTATTCAATTACCGAGTAGATGATTTATTTATTTTATTCATCACTACCAACAAACTGACAACTACAGAGGACTAGTGTTGCCATCACAGAACTATAAATCAAATGAAACGTTTAATAGCTAATTTTCTATTATTACATGTGTATGAATAGTGTTTTCTAATAATGGTTCATAAGACAAAATCCGTTTAATAACAAAAGTATACTTTAGAGGCAAAATAAAGTTTTTTTTATGAATTAGACTGTAAAGATGCAATTGATGTCCTCTAAATTAAAAATTATAATTTCCGACGTTTTGATATGATTTTCCGAAATTCAATTAATTGTAATTTATAATTGGAAATTTTTAATTCCAGTTTTTAGAATTGATATTTTCTTAAATTTGAGTGGAAAATTTTAAAAGTGCAATTTTGTATTTATGTGAATAATAATGCTTTAGTAATTATAAACAATTTTTAAAAATTAGATGTAATGCAATCACATATTTTGTAGGTAAAGCAGAATCATAATTCTATAAAACTATGTAGAACTGTTTTGAAAGCAAAAAACTCATTGATGAACTCGGTAACACTATTTTGTAAAGACCACCAAAAGTTAACATGCCAAACTTATGTTCATATTTGTAAAAGAATAATGAAAATACGTATGAAATAAAAGACCAGCCCGTGTATACTCTTAACATTGTGCTGTATGATATCCAGTTCAAAATATTGACATTCATGTTAAAATAGAAATAACTATTGCAAAGCTAATTAGAACAAACAAAAATTGTGGCGCCATCTACTGTGGCATAGTCACGCCAAGCAAAATGAAGTGACACTCTGTTAATACAAAAGAAATGTATTTTCCCCACAACAAAATATTGCAGAATTTTATGTAAATAAAATAATATACCGACTTATTTCTAACATGCAGTTGTTATGGATATACATGTATATTATTTGTATTATTTAAAATGTTTATATAAATTTATAAACAAATTTATACATAAAATTTTTTTGCTATATTTACATTGTTTTTTTTATTGACAACTAAGTATTTTCGCATTATTTGCTTTAGATGTTGGTGAATTTTTACTGCCTTTGTATTAACTCGTAGTGTCTGCTTGTCGAAAAAATTTTGGATCGATTTTAACTAATTTCCCGTGAGCCATTCGAATTTTGCAGGCAGGCTCGTGGTAATAACAGAAATGATCTAACAAATTTTTAGAGTGATGCCAAAACAATGGAAACTTTAAAATTTTTATACCAGAGTTAATAAAAAAAAATGTACAAAGGGTTAGTTTTTATTATATTATAACCACCGTGACCACAAAAACAACAAGTCCAGCTGTGACAACAACACAACATTTAGAATAACAACAAGAACAATATAGAAACATCATATTTTTCATTTTTTTTTATTTTTTCAGAGATTTCCCTGGACCTATTCCACCTATTTTAATGATTTTTGAAATAGAAATCTTGCCATGAATTTTTTGAATCATTCTCACTAAAAATGATCACTGTAGCTGCACTATTAAGGGCGTGATCGTGACAAGAACAACATACAAAATTTTATTTTTTCAAGGCTTTTTTTATTTCTTCATTGAAATCTCGGTCCCTAATCGACCGATTTGGACGATTTTAAACAGCAAACTTCTCAGAATGTTAGTGAATCATTTTTTATGTCAACGAGCACCCTAGCTGCCCGATTGATGCCGTCATCGTGATTTCCACAGACGGACAGACGGACATCGCTATATCAACTCCGGTTGTTATAAGGATCACAAATATATATATTTTATGGGATCCAAAATTTTTTTTTCTAATTATTACAAACGGAATGATAAACTTATATTTACCCTCTGCACACTGGAGTGGAGGGTAAAAATTAGTTCCGTTTACCAGTCAATATTTTAATGTAAATTTCTAAACTAATTTAGTTAATTCAACTTAATAAAACTTTAATGTGGAATCTGGTTGTTGATGAACTATTAACGAAGCTGTCGGAAGCAGGAATAGAAACCCAAGGCTACGTGGACGATATAGTCTTAATAGCAAGAGGCAAATTCGAGGAGACAGTTTGTGACATTGTAGAAAGAGGTTTGAGGATTATATATCAATAGTATAGGACAACAGGATTGAACATAAATTCGACAAAGACCACTATTGTACCATATACCAGGAAACTTCCAAGATGGAGGGCAATTCAAATTCTCGGAAAAGTCATCGAACCAAAGGTAGAGGTGAAATATCTGGAGATAGTACTAGACAACAAGTTAACATGGAGGGCTCAAGCCGACCACATTACTGAGAAAGCCAAGCATGCTACAATGATATGTAAAAGGGTAGCGGGCAGAACCTGGGGATGTAAACCCAGCATTCTACATTGTATGTACTCGATGATGGTCCGCCCAATCGTGACCTATGGAGCTATCGCGTAGCCCAAAAGAACGGATCTGAAGTTAATACAAAGATAAGCATGTATTGGGATATCGGGTGCAATGAGGATGTGCCCAACAGCATCACTAGAAGTATTCTTGGACCAAAGTCCACTACATATAGTGGTGCAGAAGAATGCCCTTGCAACAGCAATAATAATCAAGGGGAATAAACCTATTACCTGGCTTTATGAAGGGCAATGGAACCGAATAAGTCATGTTAATGATTACTCCCTCCAGATTGTCCCATGGACAGGACTGAGAAGAAACGCGATCTCAAGAAAAACTTGCAATAAGAAAGAATGGAGCGGTTTAAGTACAGCATATTCTATAAAAGAAGATACAATCAAATGGTACATAAATGGGTCAAAAACCGAAAATGGTACAGTGGCGGGAGTCTTTGGGCTCAGAACCAAATGAGAATACATACAAGTTTTTTCCAAGCAGAACTTTATGCCATCGATAGATGTGCACAAATTAACTTGAATAGGAAGTACAAAAGATGGGTCATAACCATGTTATCAGATAGTCAAGCTGCTATTCGAGCACTGAGCTCCTATAAAGTACACTCTAAGTTAGTATGGGACCGTCTACAGAGACTAAATGAGCTAGGCAAACACAATAAAGTCAGCCTTTGTTGGATCCCGGGGCATATTTGGATTCAAGGTAATGATGAGCTTGCTAGAAGGGGAGCTTCCACAAAATATTAGGGGCAGAACCGTTTTGTGGAATAGGAAAAGGAGTATGGGGAGGCGTATTCAAAGAACATGAAAATCACGTTAGACAGAAACTTTTCTCGAGCCACTTGGGCTGAAGGCAATCCAAACTCTTGTTAGGTAACTACAACAGTAAGAGATCTGAGTCATGTATTGGGTTATCAAAGAACAGACTAAGAATACTAACCGGGATTTTAACTGGTCACTGTAGGTTTAGGGAACATCTAAGCAAGTTATAAATTGTAGCAAACCCCATGTGCAGATTTTGTGATGAGAAAGCCGAATCACCAGAATACATACTTGGGCATTGTGGAGCGTTATGCATAAGAGAAAAAAGCACCTAGGTTCTTTCCAAATACTAGGTAGCGAAATAAAATTACTAGAACTAACCAACTAACCCTCGAATTTCTGAGGGCTTCAGAATTGGAAGATATTTTATAGGGACAACCTATTAGCAGAGGGCAGTATAATAGATCATTCGGTCGCAGCACTTCAAACACCTCCTTTATACTATACTAGATGTAACCCGGTGTGCTTCGCTACCCCCTCCCCCCAAATCGTAATAAAAAGGGCTCACGCAAAGTCCCAAGGTCTCACTATTACAGTATTTCAGATATATCAAATTTAATATTAAGTTTGTATGGGGGTGCCACGCGTATTTGTCCAATCCCGCCCATTGTTTTGTCTGACTACTCACGTTAATAATAGATGATCTGAGACAAATTTGCAAAGCTCTGTCTATCATGGTACTTAAAATATATGATGTTAAAAATTTACTTTGTATGGGAGGTGTCACGCCCACTAAAAATATTTTTAAAAACTACAGCCTAAAGCACTTTTCATATCCGCAGTAAGACTCTGTGAAAAGTTCAGGAAGATCAGATGAGCAGTTACAGAGATTACCTTCTACAATCATGCAAACATACGTTAGCTCTTTATTATGCTAGTGTAGATTAATAGTATAGATTTTTTATTTCGATACTTGCTGATATACAATGGTTTTTGTTTTTTCATTCGGTACAACAATTATCAGATTTTTAGGCGTTTCTACCCTGGAGGTACATGTAACCGCCCATGAGAAGAACATGGATTTTCCAAATTAGATCTGGCAACACTTAACTATTGGCCTTGAACTTAAAATATCATTTGGTAATTTTTCTTTTTAGCGATTTTTTATTTTGCCCATTTTTGATTTTTAAGATTTTTGTTTTTCGGGCGATTTCTATTTCTCGCGAATTTTGGGTTTGGCGATTTTTGATTTTGGCGGTATATTTTCCACGACAAATCACATTGATAACTAATGTACTTGTCAAAAGACTGTCGCTTTCGTAGTACTTCATATTTTTTATATAGGAGGTGCCGCGCCCACTAATACCATCCCGCCCAATTTTTATTGGACTACTCACATTAATATATGATGGACTCGTGCAAAATGTCGAGTCTTTCCCTTTAATAGTACACCAGTTATATGATATTAAATATCTACTTTGCATGGATGACGCTACGCCCACTGCTTCGATCACGCCCATTTTTCTGTTCGACTAATCATACAGAAAACCTATGGGCTCACGCAAAGCCACAAAGCTCTCTTTTTTACAGTACTCCAGATATATGACATTAAATAGTTACTTTGCATGGGCAGTGCCACGCCCATTGGTGTGATCCGCCAATTTTTTGTCCGACTACTCATACTAAGATCTGATGGTGTCGCGCAGTGTCAAAGCTTCCGTTTTTTAGTACACCAGTTATATGATATAATATATTTACTTTGTACGGGCGGTGCCACGCCCACTGCTCTGATCACGCCCATTTTTTGTCTAACTAATCACATGAATAACTTATGGGCTCACACAAATTCCCAAAACTCTCACTATAACAGTAGTCCATATATATTTCATTTTATACTTAATTTGTATGGCAGGTGCCACGCCTATAGGTCCGATACTGCCTATTTTTTGTCCCACTACTCACATTAATAATAGGTGACATCAGACAAATTTGAAAAGCTCTCTCTATCACAGTGCTCGAGATATATAATATTGAATTATTACTTGTATGGGGGGTACCACGCCCACTTATCCGATCCCGCCCATTTCCGGCGTAGCTACTAATATTAACAATAGGTGACCTCACACAAATTTGCGAAGATCTCCCTATCATAGTCCTCAATATATATGATATTAAAAATTTACTTTGTGTGGGAGGTGCCACGCCCACTAAAAATATTTAAAGAATTATAGCCTATAGCACTTCCCATATCCGCAGAAAACCTCTTTGAAAATTTCAGGAAGATCAGATGAGGAGTTACGAAGATTACCTCCTACAAACAAACAAACAAACACACATTACCTCTTTATAATATTAGTATAGATAATAAAACAATACATCCAAGAATAACATGCTCCAATCTTAAATATTGGTTACTGCAAATACTAATTCTATTATAAAAACGTTTTTCATACTGAAAAAGTTTTAACAGATATTGTAACAAATAGTTGGTTAGAGACTTTATATAAAATTTGTATTAAGACGTATTTATCGGTTGTAAAGAAACCCAAATTTTTAACCTCTTTTGGTATTTCTAACTGAAAGGAAATTCCATAAATCAATTTCTATTGATATAAACATCTGATCAGATCCAGGATATATCACTGTTCCTTTTTCCATTTAGAATGCCACAAAGGCAGTCGTTGTTGCAAAGTCGATTATCATACCGAGGAGATTATCATATGAGTGGGTATGTAATGAGTTTGTGTTGATGTTTGTACTACGCATATACATTTCATCACTTCTAATAAAACTGTAGTTCGCAAAAATAAATATACTGATTAATTAACATCACAGTACATTGTATAGTACAATCGAACAGCCATTTAAATGTAATAAAAAAGTACCTAGTCTAAATAAAGGGTCCGCCATCTAACGTTTTTTTTTTTTAACTAGTGCTTATTTCGTGATTGGTAACACTTAGCTCATGTCTGATTGGACAGATAATTAGTTTTATCCTTCCGCTGAACGAATATGGTTGTGTATACGCTTGAGCAACGCTGGGAAATATTGCGACAATACTTTGAAAATCATGGTAATGTTGCAGAATGTGTGCGAAAATTGCGTACGGATTTTGGAAGAAGAGAAGCACCGTCAGCTCCGTATGTTCGTTATCTTGTGAAAACAGTAAAAGAAACTGGCATCCTCATCGATAAACCAAAGCGTGGAAAGCCAAAAACAGTGCGTACATCCGAGAATATTGCTGCTGTGACAGAAAGTGTGCGTGAAGCGCCATCAACATCAATTCACCGTCGTTCTCAAGAATTGAACATTTCGGAGGTATCATTGAGACGAATTTTGCATAAAGACCTTGGTATGACGCCATAAAAAGTCCAATTGGTTCAGGAGTTGAAGCCAACTGACCATCCAATGCGTTTTCGCTTCGCTAATTGGGCCTGCGATCGACTTACAGAAGATGCCGATTTTGCCAAAAAAAATCATCTTTTCAGATGGAGCTCATTTTGATCTTGGCGGGTATGTAAACAAGCAAATTTGTCGCATTTGGGGCACAGAAAACCCGCACGCATACATTGAAGAGCCGATACACCCAAAACGAGTCACTGTTTGGTGCGGATTTTGGTCCAGAGGCATAATTGGGCCATTTTTCTTCGAAAATCAGCAAGGAGTGGCCGTTACAGTCAATGGCGATCGTTGTCGGCCCATGTTGAACGAATTTTTGTTCGAAAAAATTGAAGAGAAGGATATTGGCAATATTTGGATTCAAAAGGACGGCGCTACGTGCCACACAGCCGGAGCTACACTCGATGTTTTGCGCCCTGTTTTTGAAGATCGCATTATCAGCCGTAGAACTGATGTCGTTTGGCCACCTCGGAGCTGCGATTTGACACCGTTGGACTATTATTTGCGGGGTGCCCTCAAAGATTAGTGTTACGCCAACAAGCTGGAGACAATTGACGCTTTAAAGGACAATATTCGTGAAGCCATTGGTGAAATACAGCTGCACACAATCGATAATGTGCTAAAGAATTGGACCGATCGTGTAGGCTACTGCATGGCCAGCCGAGGCAGCCATTTGAATGAAATTATTTTCCATTATTAACCGGAAGGATTGTACTTTCAAATAATAAAAGAAATTTGAGATAATATTCAGTAGTTTTTTTTATATCATTTACAAAAAAAAAAAAGTTATTTGGCGGACCCTTTATAACTGTTCCCTATGAGTGTGGTCTATTCGAATTGCTTTTTTGAAATTTGATAATGATCGAATGATCAGTTATGGTATCCGTAGTCTCCCTAAATGTATAAAATATTTGATGTGATATGTTTTATATAATTCAGTAAATGTCTTCCGAATACATAAATGGTGTTATTCAATACCAATTTTTGTATCTAGTCCTATACTCACATCCATAAGTATCTGATGTAGCTCCAGGTAAGAATGTACGGTAATAACCTCCCGTTATGATTTAACCATTTTCTAATCTAAAGCCAAACTATAAATGGAAACGGATAATAATAATAATAATATAATGTTTAATAATAATAATATTTCCTCTTTTAGAAATGTTAGCAGACCAAGGCGGTATATTTTATATTTTTAAAGTGATGATTTTCTTGCAAACCGTTTTATCTAATGAGATTATATATTGAAGCCAGCGATAACTATATAATTGTTTTTATCATAAGATATAAGCTTTATTTAGTTTAATGTAAAATGTATCAATTGTTCAGTAATAAATACCGAAGTAATAGCAAGTAAGAAAATTATAGTTGATCTAAGCCGATATCCTATACTATGCGTTTGAAGACCCTACCTCTTAGGTCCAACTAATTAGATATAGAAAATAAGCATATATCATTGTCATTGTTATAATTTTTTTTTGCTTTCGGATATGAAAAAGTTGATATCGAAAAATGGACCGATCCAAACCATACATGGTAGGGTCACGTATTTATTGCAAAAACATATAAAAACCAAATGGAGAGAAATCTGTGCAATTTTTTTGTTTTTGGTAGAATTAAATGACGATCGGGAATTAGCTTCATATGGGGGCTATGACTAAGAATTGCCAAACAGGGTTTATTTTTGGACTACTGATAAATCGATATAATAAACAAACACGAACCCAATTTTACCGAGATATATATGATAATTTTGATATTATGGCAATTTAAGCCGATATCATAGGGATCATTTCTATTGGCACTAGGAATTAGCATGAACCGTTTTTCACCAATTTCAATAGTGTTCATCATATGGCAGACAGAAGCTTTCGTACTAAATTTTATCTATATTCATATTTGCGACCTGTAGTTTGATTTCAAAATTTATATGGACACACAGACGGACGGACGGACGGACGGACATCACTAAATCGACTCAGAAACTAAGACGGGTCTTGGTCAAAAATATTTTGTTGTAACAAACATCAGCACAAAGTCATTATACCCTGACCAAATAGTGGTATACCCTGACCACGTAGTCGTATAACAATAATTTTAGATATTTATATTTCACATGCATGTAATAATCCCAATCATGCCTTCGGATATGAAATAGTTTATGTTGGATGCTATATTTATATGGCCGATCCTGACCATATTTTCAAAAACATATACAAACAAAATTTGAGAAAAATCTGTGGATTTTTTTTTTTTTAATAGATTTAAGTGAAGATCGGGAAATAGCTTCGTAAGAATTGTCCTATAGAGTTTTTTGATGTGTAAACATCTATACGCGCAGGGGGGTAAATTTCTATTTCACAATACAATCACAAAAACAGCGTAACTTATATCGGTGTGAGCTGAAGGAGATAACGCTGTGTGACTTATGATTGTATTGGTGAAAAATATTTTCAAGAGAAACTGTTCATGGGCAATTACCCAATGCATTCGAAATTGGAATTGTGGTAGGAGAGACAAACCTAAGTAACTCGTGTTTTTAACACTTTTTTTAATTTTCAAATTAGCTCCATAGACCAAATATTTGATACTATTTTTTCTTTTTAAACATTTTCTTGAACACTACCTGACCAACTATTTGTCAAATAGTGTACACATTATTTATTTTACTAGCCGACTGCATTTTGTGGAATTTTTGATGTGTATTTTTATAAATACTTTATTCCTCCATAAACTATAATTAAGTTTTTATTCACAAACCACAACGATTTGTAGAATTCCACCAAAATATTTCTGTATTTTCTTAAGTTTTATTTGAGTTCTAAAGAAATCTTTTTTTCTGTTTTTATTACGTACGAATGACGATGTAATAATAGAATGCAAGTAAAGATAATGCAAAAGCAGTGTTAACTGACATGGTTGTCTTTGTTCGTACTTTTTTCAATATAGTTAGTTGGCAACGCCTCAGACCATATAAACAATTATATGTTAACAATTTTCATTAATAAACATTTTTAGTAATTATTAGTATTAAGCATTAAATTGATTCTTACTAAGCATTAAATTGATATAAATTTGGAATATTTTCCAATAACTAGGATATAATATAAATAAATTTTGTTAGTTGAAATTTTAATTAAATTTAATTAGTTAATAATAGCTTTAAGTTCCATTGTACATCATAAATCAATTTAACATATATTAGAACCCGCTCTGTTTGAAGCTCACATGACGACATCTTAATATAGAATGCAAATTATAATACCGTCTTCCAAGTAAGGAAAAGCGTAGGAAAATCGTATCATAAAAAATACACTCAAAACTGTTTTTGTGCGAGGGTTAGGGACCGCATTAAAAAAAATTATACAAAAAATTCTTAAAAAAACTTCACGAGTAGTTATGAAAAATAGTTTTCGCGACGCAACTAAAAATTATTTGTATAATGCGGTGAATTGGGACCGCATAAAAAAGTCTCATTAAGAAAATAACTCAAAACCTTACAAAACAACTAAACATTTTTCAATTGTCTTTCAGAAAACATCAATTGTATTTCAGAAAACATCAATTCTATTTCAGTAATCATCTATATAATTTCAGAAAACATCTTTTGAATTTCAGAAAGCATCAATAGAATTTCAGAAATCAACAATTGTATTTCACAAACCATCAATATAATTTCAGAAAACATCATTTGAATTTCAGAAAACATAAATAGAATTTCAGAAAACATCAATATAATTTCAGAAAACATCATTTGAATTTCAGAAAGCATCAATAGAATTTCAGAAAACATCAATTGTATTTCAGAAACCATCAATATAATTTCAGATAACATCATTTGAATTTCAGAAAACATAAATAGAATTTCAGAAAACATCAATATAATTTCAGAAAACATCATTCGAGTTTAAGAAAACATCAATTGAATTTCAGAAAACATCAATAGAATTTCAGAAAACATTAATACAATTTCAGAAAACATCATTCGAGTTTCAGAAAACATCATTTGAATTTCAGAAAACGTAAATAGAATTTCAGAAAACATCAATATAATTTCAGAAAACATCATTCGAGTTTCAGAAAACATCAATTGAATTTCAGAAAACATCAATCGAATTTCAGAAAACATCAATTGTATTTCAGAAAACATCAATTGTATTTCAGAAAATATCATTTGAATTTCAGAAAACATAAATAGAATTTCAGAAAAGATCAATAGAATTTCAGAAAACATCAATTGTATTTCAGAAAACATCAATTGTATTTCAGAAAACATCAATTGAATTTCAGAAAACATAAAAAGAATTTTAGAAAACATCAATATAATTTCAGAAAACATTCGAGTTTCAGAAAACATTATTTGAATTTCAGAAAACATAAATAGAATTTCAGAAAACATCAATATAATTTCAGAAAACATCATTCGAGTTTCAGAAAACTTCAATTGAATTTAAGAAAACATCAATAGAATTTCAGAAAACATCAATTGTATTTCAGAAAACATCAATTGAATTTCAGAAAACATCATTTGAATTTCAGAAAACATAAATAGAATTTCAGAAAACATCAATTGAATTTCAAAAAGCATTATTTGGATTGCTGAGAACATTAATTGTATTTCAGAAAACATCAATTGAATTTTAGAAAACATCAATTGCATTTCAGAAAACATCAATTGAATTTCAGAAAACAGCATAACGGACTTATTTTTTATGCACTGGAAAATATGATGTTGATGTTTTCTTTAATTATTAGATGTTTACACATCTCCCTTGTGATCGGACTCACATGATTTTTTTAGACTACTGATAAATGGATGTTATAAATATACACAGACCCAATTTGACCGAGATCTATAGTATATGATAATTTTGATATTGTGGCAATTTACATCATAGTCATAGGGGCCATTTGTTTGGGGACTAGGTCGGAACATGAACCGATGTTCACCAATTTCAACAGCATCGATGCTATGGCCGATAGAAGCTTACATACTAAATTTCATCAAAATATGTGTTATTTGTGACCTGTAGTTTGATGACTAGGTTTATATTGACACACAGACGGACAGACGGACGGGTGGACATCGTTAAATCGGCTCAGAGACTGATTCTGAGTCGATCGGTATAATAAAGGGTGGGGCTGGGTCAAATATTTTTGTTAGTTACAAACATCAGCACAAAATCATTACACCCTGACAACATAGTGGTATCTATACTATTAATAGGCTAGGCGATTTCTTGTGAAGGATGTTTTGTTCTACCGTTTTATCCCGATTTTGACCAAACGTATATTATTTGAAAGGTATTTCTTTCTAGCCGTTTTGCGGATTTACAGATTTTTAAATTTTTCCTTTATTTTGAGTAAATTGCAAATACAAAGTTGCTACTAACACATACATAAAATTATTCGTATGCTATGTGTGTGTTTATTAAATTTGTTAATGTGTTTGTTAATGAGTATGTTCACAATAAAAATAAACCAAAAAAGTGTTGGTTTATGAATTTGCTAAGTGGAAAAAGAAAGTTGCTTAGAAATTGCACTCGAACTTCAAGCGCTGGAATCTGCTAGTAGGTCATAAATACTTTTTTGAACTCTTTCTTTTAACTCATACTCTCTGTCGGTCTGCCATGGGTGGACCCCATTCCCCTTATCCAATTGATCTGAAACTTGGCCCATAGTCTTGTCGTGACTACAGATTAATTTTGGACTAGTCACGCACAGTCTCGCGTGGTCACGCACAATCACGGAGTGATCTAAATGTCATTTCCCATCATCCGATCGATCTCAAACTTGGTCCATACATTTGCTGTGAAAAAAAGATTAACTTTGACTTAGTCACGCACAGTCACCCAGTGTCATGCATAGTCACGGAGTTTTCTAAATGTCATTTCCCCTCATCCAATCGATCTCGAACTTGGTCCATACACTTGGTGCGAAAAAAATATTTACTTTTACTTAGTCACGCGCAGTCACGCATGGTCACGCACAGTCACGGAGTGATCTATATGTCATTTCCCCTCATTCCATCGATCTGAAACTTGGTCCATACACTTGCTGTGAAAAAACATTAACTTTGACTTAGTCACGCGCAGTCACGCATGGTCACGCACAGTCACGGAGTGATCTAAATGTCATTTACCCTCATCCGACCGATCTGAAACTTGGTTGATATACTTGCTGTAAAGAAAGACCAATTTCGACATAGCCACGCACAGTCACGCATAGTCACGCACAGTCACGGAGTGATTTAAAACCCCTTTTCCCTTATCCAGTCGATCCAAAACTTGGTCGATAGACTTGCTGTGAAAAAAGATTAACTTTGACATAGTCACGCACAGTCACGGAGAGATTAAAACCCCACTTCCCCTCATCCGATGGATCTGAATCTTTGTCCATAGATTTGTTGTGGCCAAAGATTAAGATTAAGATTAAAATAGTCACACACAGTCACGGAGATATTCAAAACTCATATGCATAAGGAAAGAATGAGTTTTAATAAAAACTTTGTTTTTATGGGCTAAATTATTATAAATTTTTCAAATGTGGCAATATCGTTTGAACTTGAAGAATATTTGTTGTATTAAGAGGAAAAAAAACTTCCTCCACATTTCGGGTGTGAATATTCTACTTTTTTTTTACGCAAAGCAATATTTCAGGTCATAGCTTTCCACAATGATGCAACTTATCCCATTTAAAATAGGAACCTGCTCGAAAGAATATCGAACAGTATTTTTCTAATTTTACCCTGGTACGTTGTTAATTTTGTAAATGAGCGTGAAATCAATAGACAGACAGACAGAGGGATGTTACTATATCGACTCGATTTGTTATAGAATCAAGAATATATACTTTATGGGGTCGGAAATTAATTTTTCGATCCGTTACAATGACAAACTTGTATGTATATACCTCTAAACAGTGGTGTGGAGGGTATAACAAGACGCAAACAAAAACTTAATAAAGAGCATTGGCATAACCTATACCGCTATGTGATATAATGAGTTTGCTATAATGCTATAATGAGTTTGTTCTGATGTTTGTAAGTACCAAAAATATTTGAACTAGAGCCACCTTTTATTTTACCGATCGATTCAGAATCACTTTCTGAGGCCATTTAGCGATGTCCGTCAGTCTATGTGCCCATATAAATTTTACAATCCAACTACAGGTCCAAATATTTTGATGCGTTTGAGTAAATAAGCTTTTATCGACCTCAGTATGAACGCAATTGCAGTGATGAAAATCAGTGTACGTTCGAGCCGAGCCCCCATACAAATAACCCCTAATAGACCGTTTAAAATAATCGTAAGGTCCAGATTATCACATATATATCGATAAGTATGGTGCATGTGTGTTTCTTATACCCACTAATCAGTAATCCAAAAATAAACCCTGTAGAACTATTTTGGTCCCCCCATTTAAGCTGATTCCCGATCTCCACTTAAATCTATCAAAAATCAAAAATATATCAAAGAGTTTTTTAACTATGTTTCAATATATGTTTAAGAGAAATCTTAGTGACTTTGCCTTTTAACCTACTGCCCACAAAAAAAAATAACAGATATGAACTTTTTCAGAACTACATGCCACAAATTAATAAAAGTAGCACTAAAATACGGTTTATGCTTATTTTCTATATCCAATTATTGCCTCGGCAAAGTAGGTTCCAAGACCCTTACTCTAAATTCATAGTATAGGGAATTGTATAGTCGGTGTAAAACGACCATATTTTTTTTTACTTCTTTAATTTTAAAGTTGAATAAAAATTTAAATAAATATTATTTGTTTAATAATTCAATTTTCATACCGCATAAATAGAGTTTTTAAAACATCGATGAATAAGTAGTTAAAATGTTTCTGCTGAGTAAAATAATCGTTGCTACTATTGGTGTTACCAAATTGCATAAGCACGAATGTAAGCAAGAGTTCAAGTTTAAGGTTTTAACAATCCGATCTTTACCTTATATTTCTTTAATCAATACAAAAATAAAAGAGATTTGTAGTTGAAATTTATTTCAGTTCTCCGTATGATTTTAATGCGCTTTATTGTCTAAACACGTTACAGGATCGACATACAATTGCCGTTGTAAGTAATATTACATTCAAGTTTAAACTTAAATTACGTGTGATTGTGTCGATTTTGAATATCTGATTTTGTTGTTGTTTGATTCTTAGTACCAGCAATATTCGTATGTATGCCGCCTTACAGCAAGCATGAGACATGACTTACATTTTATGTGTTGCGGATTTCTATACGGTTCATGGTTTAATATTGTAGGTGAAAGAAGGAGGAGTTTACCAGGTCACAAAACAAATAAAGTGTATAATTTGTTGGTTTGGGTTTCTTTTTACCAAAAAGTTTTCATTGAATTTTTTTTTTTTGGTTTTCGGTCACATTAACGGTTTGTTGATTTAACATTGAATTATGTTGGCTGTAACAGTTTTTATGCATATAAATAATTTAGTTTTTCTTCATAAAAACTTATGAAACTGTTTAGTTTCAAGTAAAACTATATCAACAACAGCATTTGCAAAAAAAAAAAGCAAACAAACAAAAGACCTATGCAACAAACTTGTTGCATTTATATTTTGATTTCTAATGAAATTTACAACATGTCTTCTAAGGTGGTCTTGTCATCTATTTTGCATGTTTCTAATCATGTTTTGTTCGTTGTTGTTATTTTAGTTGTGTTTACATTTGCCTGGATCATGTGTCATTCTTAGAGGACGTTTGTCAGTTGTTTGTATGTACTCCACCTCTCTCTCTCTCTCTTTTATTCACGGCTTGAATATTTGTTATTATACCCTATACCACTATGTGGTTTGGGTATAATGACTTTGTGCTGCTGTTTGTAACAACCAAAAATATTTGACCTACACCTATCTTTAATTATACCGATCGAATCACTTTTTGAGTTGATTTAACCATGTCTGTCCGTCCGTCCGTCCGTCCGTCCGTACGTCCGTCTGTGTGTCCATGTAAACCTTGTAATCAAACTGCAGGTCGCAAATATGAATATATTTTGATGAAATTTGGTATGTAAGCTTTCATTGATTGGCCATAGGATGAACGCTATTGAAATTGGTGAGAATCGGTCCATGTTCAGACCTAGCCCCCATACAAATTACCCTTATGAAATCGACATAAATTGCCATAAGATCCAGATTGTCATATAGATCTTATTCAAATTGGGTTTGTATGCGTTCATTACATCCATTAATGATAAGTCCAAAAATGATCCATTTGGCCCCATATAGACTGCTTCCCGATCTTCACTTAAATCTATTAAAAACAAAAATAATGCACTGATTCTTCTCAAATTTTGTTTGCATATATTTTTGCAAAATACAAGAGACTTTACCAAACATGATCAGGATTGGTCCATTTTTGGACGTAGTCCCCATAAAGATATAGCATCCGATATGAACTTTTTCATATCTGCAGCCAAAAAAATTAATAAAAATCCCACTCAAATTTGGTGTTTGCTTATTTTCTATGTCCAGTTATTTGGGCCTAAGAGATAGGGTTTCTCAACGCATGGTATAGGGTATCGTATAGTCGGTCTAGACCGACTATAATTTTCTTACTTGTTTTAGCATGCTGTTGTATGGTAGATTTAAATGTAACTTTTAATAAAAACATTCCGTATAACATGTGTCTCTTAGAATGATGTTTTTTCAAATGTTTTCAAAGTGATTGCCATCAAGGAAGTGTACAAATGCAAACCATTGGAAATGACATTCCTTGAGAAAATTTGTTTAATAGAATCTTAGACAGGCAATGATTTTATTTACTTATCTGATTAAGGAAAAAAAGTAAATAAAGAAGTCTGCTTAGATATATGCATTTTGAGACGAACATACAACTAAAAATTATATAGCCGTTTTAAGCCGACGGAACGATATTCAATACAAAAATGACCAAAATTTTACCCAATTTCAAAAGCGATCATCCTCAAGCAGAGTAAAGCTTGTACAACCGACTAGGTCCAAGCAACATTACATTAGTGACCTGTAGCTGAAGTGTAAAGCAGTCTTTAATAAATTATTTAGATATATTATAGCAATTTGTTCATATTTCATTATTTCTATATTAAATAGTTATTTTGTGTGGAATGTAACATGCCTACTAGGGTGGCCCTTCGTTATATGGAGGGAAAAAAAAGTGTTCAAACTGTCGGTCTCACCCCCTAGAAATATGCGAATAGCAAAAAAAAAACTGAGAAATACAAAGTTTTGGGCCAATCAAAAAACGTTTAGTCGTGGCGCAAAGCGATTGAAAATTTCAAGTGTGTTTATATGGGGAAAATATGACTTTTTTTCAGATTTTACGAAAATTTCGTTCTATAGTTTAATTTTTCCGACAAGCTGTTACATAAAACTTCAAAATCGTATGAAACTTCGCCAAGAAATAGGAAATGCCCCAGACCACTTTTGTGCCAAAAAAAACTAGGTCATGAAATTTGATGGCATTTTTTTCAACTTTGAGAAATTGATTAAAGCCATCATTCTTTTTTGGTCTCTATACATATAAGTACTCAGATATGAAGTATTGTTTTATTACCACGTTGTTAACCTATTGCGCATTGAGACCGAAAATTGGAAATTTTGTTGATAAAATTTTTAAAACTCCTTTTTCAAGTTTGAAAAAATTTTCTTAAACAAAATTTAAAAAAATTAATATATTACTTTAAGGTTTTATTAAATGCACATTGCGGATTAACTGTGTGAATTTTTAAGTAAATCCCTCTGCCAGAATTTTTTTGACAAGGATTTTATTTTTGCGGATTTCGAGAAAACTTGGATTTTTTTGAAATATTCTGTAAATGTACTCTTTCTAAATACTTTGTATCAAAAATTCATCACTTTTCTACTTTAAAATGTTATATTTTATCTTAATAGCCTAAGGTTTAGGAAAAAAATAATATGACTCCATTAACCCTTTTGGAATTGGGGTCACATATGACCCCAGCTACTAAAAGACAATTTATGCAAAAAATTCAAATATTTGGTAAATGCTGTCCAATTTTTAGATGCGGGGCTTAAAATATAATAACCAAATGTGTAGAAGTTTCGTTCCGAAAATTTGGGATAAATCCGAGAACGTTAAGCCATTATTTGCCCAGGCCAGATTTGGATTTTAAGATATTTTTAAATAAAAATGACCGAAAACGAGTTTTTCTATTAAACTCGTTGATACCACTATTTAGAATTTAAGAAAAATAATTCGGTTAATTTTTATTTATTTAACCCTTCAGTGCTCCTGAGATCAAAATTATCCATTGTGATATATCTCTGGTGCAATTATCTGCTTATTACTTGCGAATATAAATTAAAACAACTTAGGTCATATGTCTCAAAAATAGGACGTTTTTTGAAATTCACTTTGATTTAATTTTGTAATTTATTCCATTAAGAGTAGTATTAATTTAATATTAACTTTCATATATATTATTATATTTGAAATATACTTTTATTTAATAAACTATTTAAAACTGGGAAATAAAATGTTAGAAGTTTGAAAAGATGTAGGTGACATTGAAGATAATATAAAGCGACCGATTATTAAAAATCAAAAATGTCAACCATTATAAGTAATGGCATCTTCACCGATTGACCTGAATTTTTTTTTTTTTTGGGGTTTTTGATCAATATCCACCAAATTGGTGAGTGAGACCGCAAGATATTCAACTATTACTTTATTATATAAAGTGATTTGATAACAAAATTGGTTAAAAGTTGTTTTAATATATATTCGCGAGCACTAAGCAGATAATTGCACCAGAGATATATCACAATGGATAATTCTGATCTCAAGAGCACTGAAGGGTTAAATAAAAAAAAAAATTAACCGAATTATTTTTCTTAAATTCTACATAGTTGTTTCATCGAGTGTAATAGAAAAACTCGTTTTCGGTAATTTTTATTTAAAAATATCTTAAAATCCAAATATGGCCTTGGCAAATAATGGGTTAACGTTCTTGGATTTATCCCAAATTTTCGGAACGAAACTTCTACACATTTGGTTATTATATTTTAAGCCCCGCATCTAAAAATTAGACAGCACTTACCAAATATTTGAATTTTTTGCATAAATTGTCTTTTAATGGAGTCATATAATTTTTTTCCTAAACCCTAGACTATTAAGATAAAATATAACATTTTAAAGTAGAAAAGTGATGAATTTTTGATACAAAGTATTTACAAAGAGTACATTTACAGAATATTTCACAAAAATCCAAGTTTTCTCGAAATCCGCAAAAATAAAATCCTTGTCAAAATAATTCTGGCAGAGGGATTTACTTAAAAATTCACACAGTTAATCTGCAACATGTATTTAATAAAAGCTTAAAGTAATGTATTAATTTTTTTAAATTTTGTTTAAGAAAATTTTTTCAAACTTGAAAAAGGAGTTTTAAAAATTTTATCAAAAAAATTTCCAATTTTCGGTCTCAATGCGCAATAGGTTAACAACGTGGTAATAAAACAATACTTAATATATGAGTACTTATATGTATAGAGACCAAAAAAGAATGATGGCTTTAATCAATTTCTCAAAGTTGAAAAAAATGCCATCAAATTTAATGACCTAGTTTTTTTTTGGCACAAAAGTGGTCTGGGGCATTTGCTATTTCTTGGCGAGGTTTCATACGATTTTGAAGTTTTATAGCCTTTTGAAAGGATAATTTAATACTGATCCCGAATTATATAACAGCTTGTCGGAAAAATTAAACTATAGAACGAAATTTTCGTAAAATCTGAAAAAAAAAGTCATATTTTCCCCATATAAACACACTTGAAATTTTCAATCGCTTTGCGCCACGACTAAACGTTTTTTGATTGGCCCAAAACTTTGTATTTCTCAGTTTTTTGCTATTCGCATATTTCTAGGGGGTGAGACCGACAGTTTGAACACTTTTATTTTATTAAGGGGCACCCTAATGCCTACTAATGCGATGCCGCTTATTTCGTTGCAGTTATTTATGTTGTGTTATGTTTTTGTTACCCTGTTTTTTGTTTTATATATATGATTTAACTGTAAATTTAATTCAGAATTATTCATTCCAAATAAAACTTTTACTACAAAAGGTTATGGGCCCAGGAATCTCTGTGAAGAAAATGTACAAAAATTTAAAAACTAAAATAAAAAGTTTTTAAGATACAAGGAATTAGCTCAAGAAATTCTGAAAATATTATTAAGATATTTCATCAAGAATTTCAAGCTAAAGGATATTGAAAACCATAATTTTGGAATGAATATTTCGAAGCATATAAAGCCACTACAAAATAAAATGGATTATCCAGTCTGGAAACGCAAGATTCGTAATTTACTGGATTACCATGAAAAAGCAATTGATGTAATTGAAAGAAAATTAAAGAAACCAATTTCGCTGGTACAAAATGCAGCAGCTGAAGACAAGATATTATATTATGAGCAAGTACATTTATTCAGGAAAGCGAATAGTTACACCAAGTCTATGATTACAAGCGTTGTAAGTGACGATGTTTATCAAGAGATTATGAACAAAAAAACTGCAGCAGACTCTTGGTAATCATTAGTGCTTCAATTCGAAGCTAAATTTAAGGATCAGCTTTTTAAAATTTTCATCGATTTCTTCTCATTCATATGGAATTAAACTGTAGATGTATCTTTGCATATTGCTAAATTGAAGAGCTTGTGGATAGAGTTAAATAATGTTTTGAAAACAAGAAAGGTGTGCAAGATACTTCAAATTTTACCAAAATAAAAATGAAACTTTTAAGTCAAGCTGGATGTTCGTAAACAAAAATGAAGAAAACAGTTTTGAAGAAATGTCAGCTCAATTATGTATGTATCAAATAAATTTCAAAAGCTTTAACGGTAATGAAGGTGAAGATGAGGCATTAGTAGCAAGAAGTTCCAATATCAATAAATAAAAGTAATACAAATAATAAAAGGTCAGATATTTGTAATTATTGTAATAAAAAAGGACGTTGGGTTCGTGCATGTAGAAAATGGATTAAAGATGGTAAACCCAACAAAGATAAGAGTGAAGAAGTTAAGGTTACATCTCACCAAATTTTACAAGGAAGATTATTAAAGTAACTGATGGATCGATAATGGTCCAACTCGCCAATATGAAACTCAATCAAGAGTTAACAACAAGAAACTCACTTTAGACTTAATGAATATTTGGTATGTTAAAAATATATCAAGAAATCTTTTTTCTGTATTAGCTGCACAAGATAAAATATGAAACAGTGAGTTCAAATCGACAGCAAAAAGTTGCAAACTTTCTATCAACAATGAAGTTGTACTAGCTGGTCACCGAGAGATTGGCGGTAGTTTATACAAAGCAGGAATAAGGGCAGTGATTCCTAATGCTGAAAAAGTTTATGCAACAGAAGTTGATAAAACCCTACAAATACATCATGAACGATGTGGACATCAAGATAAACGACACGTTCAACAAAAACTTTAATCTGAACTTGGTATTAAAGTTAAATTAGATAGGAAAATATATGAATCCTGCATATATGGAAAATCTCATCGTATACTATTCGGAACAAGAGATAAAGCTAGTAAGCCAGGTGAACTAATGTCAGCAAATGTTTTTTGGTCCTTTTCACAAATCTTTTAATAAGAAGAAATATTTAGTTTTATTTAAAGATATGTATACTAAATATTATTTTGGATATTTAATGAAAGAAAAATCAGAAGTTAAAGATGCTTTAAAAGAAGTTTTTGCATTAGCAAAGACACAAGGACACCAAATTAATGGAAGTGAGTTTGATAATTTTGAAGTACGGAAAATTCTAAAAGAAAATGGTATTACTCAAAGACTTACTGCTCCATATACACCGCAATGGGCCCCAATGGTTTACTAGCACTGGTGCTGAAACAGTGCTCTTCGACGCTAGCCAGTCCATTGGGAAAAATTTTCAGCCTTTCGTACCGTGCGGAAGCCTTTCCCTCTTGCTGGATGGTTGCTAATGTCCAACCAATCCCTAAAAAGGGTGCGGTTAATAACCCTGAAATTTACCGTCCAATTGCAATCTGCACTGCGCTCTCAAAGGTAATGGAGAGCATGATCATTTTCCACCTTGTGAACCACATAGAGGCAAACTCACTTCTTAATGATCGACAGTATGGCTTCCGTAGAAATCGTTCCACGGGAGACCCGTTAGCTCTACTTTCTGAGTGCTGGAGTCGAACCATTCGCAATTTTAGCGAAAGTAAAGTGGCTGCTCTAGATGTTTAAAAGGCATTCGATCGTGTGTGGCACGGTGCATTGATATATAAGCTTATTGCGTTTATTAGAGACCGAACAATACGTGTTGTTATTGATGGGGTCTCATCTAATGAGTTTCAGCTTAATTCAGGGGTACCCCAAGGTTCTGTTCTTTCTCCTTCTCTTTTCCTCATCTTTCTGCACGACCTTCTTGGTCAAACTTTTAATCCTATATACTCTTTCGCAGATGACAGCAGCATTTGTCTTTCATTTTCCTTTAATTGTAGGACAAGACTCTTGGAGGTTGGGGTAAAAGGCGGACAATGAATGACACACTCAATCAACACCTGCTAACAATCTCCGAGTGGGGTAAAGGGAACAGGGTTGATTTGAATGCGCTGAAGACTCAATGTTGTGTGCTGACCCATAGGGCCATGGATTCAACAATGTCATCTTTATATATGGGTGGTATAGGTATTGAGGAATCGGATACTCTTGATGTTCTAGGCATGAGAATTCAATGTGATGTTGTTTGGAACGAGCATGTTTTCAAGTATCGAAAGAAGCATTCAAGTGTCTTGGTTTTCTAAAACGGTGCAAACATTGCTTCACGCCTTCTGATCTCCTTAAAATCTATACCCCCCATATAAGGGGAGGAGCTTCAAAGTGTTTTTGGAGCTACTGGACCATATGCATAGGAGGGAGTTGGCGCTCATCAATGACACATTATAGTATAATATTTAAAGAATCTTTGAAAAAATTTCAATTTAAAATTTTAATAAGTCGGTGACAGCGAGTCTCCGGAGGCCTTACTGTTTTGCGGTGAACATCATCACTCGTTACCGTAGCATGTGAAATAAAAAAAATGGAAATGCGTTTAAAAGGTAATATGTTTCCCGAGGTAATCGCGAAGAGTTTTTGTACTTTTTTTTTATTTTTGGCAGCATTTTGAAGAGAAAATCTCGAAAAAAAAAATGGGGAAGAAAATGGAAAAAATCTTCGTGGTTACCTGGTAATTTATATGCAGAAATAGTGTGTAGAATTTCAAAAGAATCGGTCATGTTGATTTTGAGGTTCACGGACTTCAAACATGTTATTTGCGAGAAAATCGATTTAAAGTTTTTCAAATACTGATTTATTTGCGATATACCTTATGAAGCCGGTCGCTGGAAACGCTATATCTTCTTTAGTTTTGCTCCGATTGACTTGAAATTTCGACATGTACATTCGGAAAAAAATCCAAAAAGGGAGTTAAAACCTTACCCCCCTTAAATATTTGAATAAAAATATTCAATTTCGAGAAGCTATTTGGGCGGAATTAGTATCGTACTCGCAACTCATCTGTGGATGATAAGAGTCCACAAGAATCATGGCTGGAAAGAAAGCCTAGAATCAATCACTTAAGAATCATTGGAAGTCAATGTTGTATACATGTTCCTAAACAGAAGAGAATAAAAATGGATTCTAAAGCAGTTAAAGGTTACTTGATTGGATACGATACTGAAGAACGTTACGGAATATATGTTAAAGAAAGTCATAGCTTAAATTTATCAAGAGATGTCAAGTTTAATGAAGAAATTATAAATTGTGATATTGTGTATATGAAAAAGACGATTCTTCCGAAAATAAAAGAAACCAAGTTAAATTGGAATATAAAGATTATAAGTGTTCTACAGAAGAAGTCCCAGTAGAAGAAAATCAGCTTAGTTCAGAAAATTATTCTCAAGTTGCTTTAGTTGAAGATATTTTTGAAGAATGTATTTAAGATGATAATTAAATTTTAAGCGATTTTCACGGTTTTGAATCTAAGAAGTCTGTAAAATCGTCAAGTGATGACGATGAACCAATTAGTAAGCGTTTGAAAGATCGTACATTATTACAAAATTCAAAGCGTTATGATTATATAATGGCGGCTCACGATTTTGTAAGTGAAATTGAATCTCCACTTACCTACTTAGAAGCAGTCAACAGCAAAGAGAAAGATCAATGGATAATAGTGATAAATTCAGTGATGAATTTCTTAGAGGAGAATCAGACATGTGTCATATCAGATCTACCAAAGGGATCAAAGGCTCTTCCATCAATGTGGGTATACAAACTAAAAACTAATTCTGATGCAAGCATGGACAAGTTCAAAGCAAGATTATTTATTAAGAGATTTAGACAAAGAGAAGGTACTGATTATAGTGAAACCGTCAGTCCAGTTGCAAAATTAGGAACAATAAGAGCAATTTTAAGTATAACAGCTAGTCAAAATATGCATCTTTCTCAATTTGACGTATCAACAGCTTTTCTTTATGGGCAACTTGACGAAAACATCTACATGAAACAACCGGAAGGGTTTGATGATGGTACTTCAAAAGTTTGCAAGTTAATAAGAAGTCTATATGGTTTAAAACAATCTACGCGATGCTGGAATCATAGATTTGGTAATTTTTTATTGAAACTTGGACTTAAGTCTAGTGAAGCTGATCCTTGTTTCTATATGAAAAAAGGGAGGGAAGAAGTTAATACTTGCTTTATATATAGTAGCAGCAACGGATGTAAATGATTTAAATATGTTTTTAAGTGATTTAAAAAGGGAATTTAAGATTGCGATAAAAGATGCAAAAAAAATATTAAAACGTTTTAGTTTCTCAGATTGAACCAGGGAAAAAAATAATTAGAGGTTCTCAATTTCCCTATAGGCAAGCTGCAGAAGCTACAATGCATTTAATGTTGGGAACAGCATACAGATTTTGCATACAGCGTTGGATTTCTATCTAAAACATTAGAAAATCCTTCACATGGTGATGTAGTTCGTGTTAAGTGAGTTTTTCATTAAATTTCCGGAACAATTAACTATGGCATATTTTATAACAAACGTGCAGAGCAAAAGTTATATTGCTATGGTGATGCAGACTTTGGTGTTTGTTCAAAAACTGGAAGATCTATATCTGGTGTTGTAGTTAAATTTTCTGAAGGTTAAATTTCATGGTTAAGTCAAAGGCAGACTCTGGTAGCAACATCAACGACAGAAGCAGAAGTCGTAGCGACTTCAGAACCGGCAAAATAAATTTTATGGCTCAAGCGTTTATATGCAGAGACAATTGGTTTAAATGATATTCCAGTGTTACAAATTGATAATTCAGCTGCTGTCCGTTTAGCACAAATTCCAGAATATCATAAAAGAACAAAGCATATCAACTTAAAACATTTCTTCATTCGAGAAAAAGTTACTAAATGAAAACTAGAAGTACAACAAATTTCTACACAAAATCAATTAGCAGATTTGATGACAAAACCTTTACAGCCAATAAGATTAAAAATGCTCTGTGATAAAATCGGTCTCCGAGATAACAAGGGAAATTGTTTAAATTATTTATATTGTGTTATGTTTTAGTTACCCTGTTTTTTTTTTTGTTTTATATATATGATAGAACTGTTAATTTGTCTTCTTCAGAATAATTCATTCCAATTAAACTTTTACTACAAAAATTTTTGGTTCGACTTCGCATATTTATTAGCAATGAACTCACGCAAAGTTTCAAGTCTATCGCTCTGATAGTACTCTAACCTCTAGCTATCTTCTGGAAAATATTTACATTATATGGGATGTACCACACGCAATAATTCCATAGAATACGTTTTAAAGGCCTTTCGTTGAATTTGAGCTCAGAATTTCTCCACCGCATCAGGTATTCGCTAATATTAACCTTAAAACATAAAAAACATGATTTGTTCCAATATTCCCGAATACACTTTCTTACACAAAAGCGTCTGAAACTTTTTCAAATATCTTAGAAATTACTTATTTTGGTGTTTTGTTTCTTTTGTTTCAAAAAAAAAAAAAAAAATTATTGTAATAATCATTATTCCGTACGACCAGATTATAATTTCTAAAAGCTCAGTTTTTTATTTATTTTTTAATGTTTTATTTTAAAATAATAAAGGATTACAAAAAATAATTTAAATCCATACCAATAATAAGGCATTAAAAACGCTAAAAGGCAACTAGTGTAGATTAATTATTTTCCAAAAATATTCATTATTTGAATTCAAATATTGATGAAATATATACAAATGTAAAATTCTTCATAAAATTTATATAAATTTATACGCTTCAAAAGCGTCATCTCAAATATATGTAAAGTGCATATGTAGGTATGTACAAAAACCGTACATCACATATGACAACTCTTACGAAAACTGAGAATAGTGGAAATTAGAAGTATAAATGCAAAAAATATTCAAAATTCAAAAATAACGATTGTTTGTTTGGACAGAGTTGTATCTTCTTAAATTAATACAAAGTAAGGCTGTATGGTACGAAAACTGAATCTAACCACACTGCTCATAGGCCTGACTTTAGGTGAGTGTGTTAAAGCGCTGACCAAAAAGTGCAAGTACGAGTGTATGTTAATTTTCATATAGAAACAATCTATTCAATTAAAAAACATAACAATTAACACAATGTTCAATAAATCGCTGATGAAGGCTGAAATGCCAGAAACCGGTCTGATTAAGAATACAGTGCAGTTATGAATTTTTGAAATATATGCTTTCTTTTTCTTTACCACGCAACATTTAAACAAAATTAAAATTGCATATTAATTACAGTAGTAATTGCAATATGTCTGAAAAATGACGATAAATCTAACAAACAAAAAAATGGTTTAAGTTCTCTTTTGAATGTTGATAAAAGTACGATGGATTTTAAATGAATTGGCAATTTGTTGTATTCAGTTGAGCCTGCAAAACAAATAGGCTGCTTTGATAACACTGTGGAACAAATTCAGGTTAGCATAAGTTAGTTCGATTCTGAGAGTGAGGAGTGAAAATAGAGGGTAAATTAGAAGACCCGTATCGCGGCGTTTGGTTTATGTTAGTTCGAATTTTTTTTTTAATGGTTTTTTGGCTATAACTCGTCGACTAATTGATATTTTTTCAATCTGTAAAAGCCAAATTATTGCTAGAGACCTGTGCAACAATTAAAGTTTTTTAAAAAATTGATTTAGAAAATTTTTCTGGTGCTTATGAAGCAAAATGTTGGAAAAAATTTTTTTTCTTGCTTTTTGAAAATATTTTCCACAAAACTAAGTCTTTTTTGCTTTCTGTTTGATCTACAATATGCTTCTCAGTTTCTTCAATAAATTTCATTTGAAAAGAAAATGGTCTTAGTCGATAACTTGCGTTAAAAATCCCAAAACCATTAAATAAATAGCGATTTAGGTAGAAGTAATTAAAAAGCGAAGTTCCAAGAATTAGGAATTATAAAAAAAACTTTTTTGTTTTCAACCACCGCACAGGTAGCGATTTTTTTTATTTCGTACAAGCGAACTAATTTCAAAAATGAAGATTCAGTTAAGACTCGAAACTCAGCCGAAGCTGATGTCTTTCAATTTTCTCTCCTTCGTGATAAAATTCGCTATTAATTTTTTTGGAACTTATTTCATTTTGTGAGTGATTTAAGTTAATGGCATCGGTTTCATAAAAATAACAAAAAAAAAAAAAAAAAAATTGTATAATATATATTGTATTAAATATGTCGGAACCAAAATGTGAAATGGACTATTTTTGTAATGTTTGTGGACGTTTCATAGCAAGCGATGAAAAATGGGGCAATGCGAGTGATTTTTTTTTTTGGAAGCCTATAAACAATATTTCTGGCAAGAGTTTATCACTGACGTAAACTATGCCCCTAAAAAAGTTTGCTTTAATTGCTATTCAACTCTTATGCAATGGAAAAGTGAAAAGAAGAAGGCTATGACTTTTGGTAAACCAATGATGTGGTTAGACAACAGCCCGCATCAAGAAGAAAATTGCTATGGATGTATCAACTACCATAAAACTTTGAATAGAAGGAAAGCAAAGAATAAAACTTATGTAGCAGTGCCAAGTGTCCAATTACCATTACCGCACTCAGAATTCGTTTCAGTACCAACATACCGAAGTATTGATCTTCAAACAGATATCAGTACTAAAACCGCCGCTGCTACATCCATGGATTTCTTCTCAGAATACGACCCTGGTAAAGGTACATCCTACCTACCAATTGGATGGAATTGTTGCAAATTTATGTTTGACTCAGAAAAAATCAGAACTACTGGCTTCATTTTTGAAAGGAAATAATTTGCTGGCGAAAGGTACCAAAGTAACAGCATTTCGAAAACGCCAAAAAGAGTTAGAAAAGTTCTTCATGTGAATGTTGGAAAAAATTTCGCTTATTGCAACGATATTGAAAAGTTAATTGAGACGATAGGGCTAACTTATAAAAAAGATGTTGGCGTTTATTCATCGATAGTTCACTAATCAGCTTAAAAGTTGTGCTGTTGCACAAGACAAATAGAATGCCTTCTGTTCCGATTGCGTAACTATAGCACTGACACTAGTGAAAATTTCGATAATTTGAAACACATTCTGGAAGTAGTCCAGAATAGTTTCATTGATTACAGGCTTAACAGCATCTGGCCGTCAAAAATATCCATGTTTTTTGTGCGATTGCGATTCACGATACGGAGAAGGTATTAAAGGAAGAAACCAGTACAAACAGCATAACTGGAATAGTCGCATTGGACGGAAATGGCCTAAAGACAATAGGCTACACGAAAGTCTTGTTCCTGAAATGAAAATTTTGTTGCCGTTGCTCCACATTAAACTTGGCATTGTTAAAAATTTTTTGAAATGTATCGCAAAAAGACCAGCAGTATTCAACCACTTAAAAGACATTTTCCCAAGACTAAGTAACGCCAAAATGCAGGAAGGGGTTGTTAATGGTCCCGACATATGGAAACTAATGAGTCGTCAAGATTTTGACCAAGTTCTGACAGACCGAGAATTAAATGCATGGCTCGCATTGAAAGCAGTCATTAAAGGACTTTTGGGTAAAGAACGCAAAGACAACTACAGGCAATCTGTTGCAAACATGTTGGCAGCTTTCGATGAAATTGGGGTTAACATGTCGTACAAACTTCATCTCTTGCATCAGCATCTTGATCAACTCGCTCAATAGTTGCCAACTGAATTTGATGAGCAAGGCGAACGTTATCACCAAACTGCGCTTCCATTTGAAATAAGGTAACTATAGAGTGTGCATATTTTGAATCCTAGATTTTTCTAATATCTTTGTCAGAGTGCACAATTTAAACATGTTAACGATTAAAAACTATTTTCGTTTTAGGTACAGAGGAAAGAAGTCTCCAGATGCAATACTCGCTGAAATTGGTTGGTAAAAAATGAGAAGTAAATTAATATTAAGCTGGAAAACGCAAGTTTTGTATTATGATTGTTTTCTTTTCAAATGAAATTTATTGAAGAAACTGAGATGCATATTATGGATCAAACAGAAAGCAAAAAAGACTTAGTTTTGTGGAAAATATTTTCAAAAAGCATGAAAAAAAATAATTTTTCTAACATTTTGCTTCATGAGCACCACAAAAATTGTCTAAATCAATTTTTTTTAAAATTTTAGTTGTTGCACAGGTCTCTAGCAATAATTTGGCTTTTACAGATTGAAAAAATATCAATTATTCGATGAGTTATAGCCAAAAAAACAGATACACAATATGCTGAAAATCGGCATTTGACTGCAAAGTTCGAAGGTCGATTAAAAAAAAAATTCGAACTAACATAAACAAACGCCGCGATACGGGTCTTCTAATTTAGCCTCTATTTTCACCCCTCACTCTCAGAATCGACCTAACTTTGGCTAACCTGAATTTGTTCCACAGTGTTATTTAAGCAAAACAAAAATAATTATTTATATAAAACAGATCATCTAGTTTTATATAAAAACTATATAAAAAAATTATACGGTTTTATTTGAAAATGAAGAGTTGTTATAAAAAATGTTCCCGTATTTTATATTTTTTAATTGACACATACTTAAAAAGTAACATTAAATAATAGAACTTTTTAGCGTTTAGAGCTATTTGAGATACTGTTTTCTTAGAAAAGGAAAGTTCTAGCACTCACAAATGAAATAAATTAAAGACTAATTTATTCCATTTGCGAGTGCCAATTTCATATAATGTATATTGTGATCCCTTTTCTAACAACGATTGAAAGCAGTTCAACATCATTACATTATCTCACTGCAATGGATAACGAATCCGAAAACGATTTGTTGTTTGTACTTAAAACAGCACAAGAACCTGCACACAGAAAATGGATTCATGGGAATCGAATTCGTTGCCAACCGAATTTTGAAGCAACAACCTCACGAAGTTTAAGGCAACTGATGTTTTAGATAAATTCGATTGTATGAATTGTTCAATTTAGTTCATACAATGGAATTTATATATTAATATTTGGTGATTCGAACTCAGAGCCTACGGTCAAGCTCGAGTACTCGAAGCTCGAGCTCAACGAGTAGTACAATTTAACATTATTTATGTTTTCAAGCATGTAAAAAGATAAATATAATTATTTAGTTATTGTTATGTATTGTTGATCTGTATTGGAATAATTAGTCATTTATTGTTCGGTTTAAGATGATGTATATATTTTTCTAATGAAAGAAAGATAATAATTTTTGTAATGTAAGAGAAATATTAGAAAAAAAATTGAAGACAGCGCTAGATGGAGTAGCTACTTTCGAACAAAGCGACTTGATCATCGTCAGCATCCTTCTGCCTATTACTTCAACTAATGCTTAACCAACTATTTAACTCAACATTTGAAAGAAAAGAACATGAGAAATGTTTTTCTTTATTATTTAGTTTAACAAATGTATATTTGTTGGAATCGTACAAGTACCAAAGAATTTCAACCTTAAATTTCACTTGAATCGGACTGTCCTACTGGCGTGGGCAAACTACTAATCGAAAAAGCTCGACGCCTTTCCATACAAATGTATGAAAATATTCACTTCATAGATGTTTGACTTCATTTAAAAAAAAAATTTCCCAAAATACATAGTATGATTTGATATATTTTGAAGTCAGTTACACTGATAGATTACTCTCCTGATTAATTAAAATATTCTGATAAAAACTATGGAGTGGGCTAACTACTACTCGAAAAGGATCATCCAGTTTCCACTTAAATGTATGAAAATATGATCCTCGTATATGTTTGATGCCTATTTACAAAAAATTTTTCAAGAACACTTGGAAAAAGCTCTTAGTATTACAATCTGAATATATGTACAGAATATGTTTTCAAAACTTCAAAGCATTTCGACAAAAATGTTGGGGTGTGGGAACAACTACTCGAAAAAGCTCGGAAATTTTGCAAATAGTTTAAAAAATTTTTTTTAAATTTTTTCACTGCCTGTAATTGACTATATTCATAGATTATTCATAAAAAAATTTAAACCATTCCGACTAAAATTGTGGCGTCGGTATAGCACTACTCGACTGCCATTGGCCACTTTCTATACAAATGTGTGAAAATATGCCCTTATTTGAAGTTTGAAGATATTTTCAGAAAATTTTTCACAATGACGTAATACAAAATTATATTCGTTAGAGCTGTGTATATAAGGAGAAAACTTCTATCCAGTTTCAAAGCATTCCGCATTCGCTGCCCGTTATTGACCTTATTCACATATAAAAAATTAAGTCATTCTGATTAAAACTGTGCTCTGGTCAAACAACTACTCGAAAAAGAAAATTTGCTCTTATTTCAAGTTTGACGTAACTTACAACCATTTCTTGGGAAAGTCCAATGCACAATTGGAGTAATTATATATACACTTTAAAATAATTTTGTATTTTACTTTAAAAGAATTTAAATTTAAACAGAAATAAACTCAAAATATCTTAAATAAATTATTGCTGGATAACTATTGGCTGCACTTATTGTGAAAGTTGATGATAACTAGAGTATCTCTTGTGTTTTTTTTTTTGGATATATGAAGATATTTTAAGTGGCGAATAAATTTGTTTCAAATTATGAAATTATGAGCGAAACGACAATAAATAAATTATGATAGAGGTTCATGTGTAATCTCATAATGGATGTTCATATAATTTTTTATATTATGAATTTATTATTTATTTAAATGTGATTTTTCTTATTCTTTTTTATATTTAATTTTCCAAAAATTAAAAATTAATGAAATTATTCGGCTGGGCTTATTTCCATTATATTTTTAGATACCTACAATAGAATTGATTTGATTATTTTCTTTTATTATGCCCGATTTCTATAATTCCGCTTACTAATTTTTGGCGTTATAATTATCAACAATTTATTACAATATTTGTAAACAAATTTTCAATTTAAGATTTATTGTGTTAATAGAATTAGATGTTAAGATCACCAATATTTAATAACGAGTCATGTAATAATAGGCATAATTTAGTTCTCTCAAGGGAATTAGTTTAACAATTTGTATAAAAACGTTGATTGGTAAATGGAACTTATTTTGCTATTGAAGGAAATTCGAGTGCAATTTCTAGCCAACTTTATTTCTCAACTTAGCCAATTTACAAACGAAGACTTTTTTGGTTTATTATTATTGTGAATGAAGATAACAAACTCATTAGCAAACACATCAGCAAATTTAGTGAACACACAAATAAATAAGTATAATTTTATTTATGTGTTAGTAGCAAAATAAAATTTATAAATCTGTAAATCTGGTGAACAGATACAAAGAAACACCTTTAAAATAATATACGTGTGATCAAAATCGGGATAAAATGATAGAACAAAACATCGGTAACAAGAAAACGCCTAATATATTAATAATATAGATTATGTTTGTGTAGTATGTACTGAAAAAATCTATTGCATTTTAAAATTTGTGTGAGTTAAAATTAAAATGATTATTACTCAATCAAATTTTTCTAGTTGCAACAGCATTCCTACCAATCATTTTTCTGTGTGTGTAACTGCTTTGAAACTTAACACCATTAATTCAGTATTTATACCTCACTAGCAAAGCCTAGCCCTCGAAATTCGGGTGCAGATTCTAGGAAATTTTATTTTTTCATTCAATTTATTTCTTTGAATGTTTTTTCAATCTATTTAATAATTCATTATATTTATTTCATTACTAGATGTAACCCGGTGTGCTTCGCTACACCCTCCCCCTTCACCCCCCCACGAATCGTTATGAGAGGGCTCACGCAAAATACCAAGGCTCTCACTAATACAGTAATTCAGATATATCACATTTAATATTAAGTTTGTGTAGGGGTGCCACGCGCATTTGTCCAATCCCGCCCATTTTTTTGTCTGACTACTCACGTTAATAACGGATGACCTGAGACAAATTTGCAAAGCTTTCTCTATCTATTAATATATTGTGAGCGTCAAAATAAAGCAAACACCTTAGTTCCTCATATTTAAACTTTTATTAAAATGAAGTAATTAACACAAAACAAAAATAAATATAAGGAATTCAAGAATTATTTAATTATAGCTGAACTCAATAACAAAAAATTAAAAAGAAGCATTACAAAACAGAAATAAATGACCAAATTTTACGCGTCAAAAAAAAAGTAAACAGCAAAGAAAAGGCAACAGAACTTCAATACAAAAAGCAAACTTTTAAAATTTTTTAATATTTGGTGTATTTTCATTTGGCCTTAAGCCCCTTATGTAGTCTTCTAAACAGCGACTCGACAATTTTTTTTATTACATCAGGGGAGATTATGCTCCATTATTTCTTTTGAGGCATTTTTAAGTTTGTCTTGCTTGAAAAAGCCTTTCGACCTATTTTTCTGTCAAGATTTGCCCATAGATGCTCGATTGGGTTAAGGTCCGGGGACTGCGATGGTAGATCAGGTGTCTTAGGAGTCCGGTACAGTAGCCACTCTTTCACTATCCTAACTCCAGCCATGCCTTATTTCTCGACGCTAGGGCCAACATTGTCCTTCAAAATGGCTAAGTAATCCATTTGCTTCATAGTGGAGTAAATAAAAACATAACTGAACCCCCACTGTATATAACAGTTTTAGTAACACAACTTTGCTTTGCATGTTTCATTCTTAGCGCGCCATATTTTTGGAGGCTTTTTCGCGCCGAAAATTTCGAATTTCCTCTTATCTGTCTATAATATGTTTTCCAACAAAGATAGAGCATAATTTTTCTACTTTTTATCGAAATTCATTAGCTTGCTCTGATTCGCCTTGGATATGTGTGGATTCTTGCATGGTATCCTCCCATGTAGACCATTTTTGTGAAGCGATCTCCCTACTGTACTCGAACTTACTGGTTTGCCTGATGTCTGCGTTATGTTTTCTGATAATTTAACATCACTTTTGGCTGAATATGTCTTTACTTCTCTTACTACATCTCTAACTTCAGTACCACTAAGTTGCTTTGGGCGTCCAGATCTCGCTACATCTTCAAATTGTTGGTGTTTGGCGCATTCATCAACTACTTTTTTTATTGTGCAGTGGTTCACACAATTTCCCAATTTCACGCAAAGATTTACATTTTTCTTTTTAATCTAAAATATTTTCCGAGTATAAACCGATATTTTCTTTCCGATAGTGGGAATATTTGCTTTTACATGTTTTTAGCTATTATTAATTAGTACAAATCAACTTTAAATAATTTTTAGTAAAGTAGAACACATGCTCAGTACACATTTGTCACAAAAAGATTAGGTTGTTCCCCGAAATATAAAAAAGCGTAAGTAAGTGTTGCCACTGTTTACTTTTTTTGACGCGTAAAATCTTATGCATTTTCACTTTCGAGAGATTTGTCTAATATTCCCAATTGATTTGAGTTCATGTTTTATAGTAGTCATTGATTTTAAAGATTTTTTTTGGGCGATTTTTATTTTTCATAATCACGTTGACTCGCCTAATTTTTATTGGACTACTCACATTAATATCTGATGGACCCGTGCAAAATATCGAGTCTTTCTCTTATATAGAACACCAATTATATGATATTAGATATCTACTTTGCATGGGCGGTGCTACGCCCATTTTTTTGTTCGACTAATCATACAAATAATCTATGGGCTCATGCAAAGCCACAAAGCCCTCTCTTTTACAGTACTCCAGATATATGATATTAAATGGTTCTTTGCATGGGGAGTGCCACGCCCATTGGTGTGAACCCGCCAATTTTTTTTCCGACTACTCATACTAAGATCTGATGGTGTCGTGCAAAGTGTTAAAGCTTCCCTTTTTTAGTACACCAGTTATATGATATCATATATTTACTCCCAAGACTCTCACTATAACAGCACCCCAGATATTTGGCATTTTATATTTAATTTGCATCTCAGGTGCCACGCCTATTGGTCCGACACTGCCCATTTTTTGTCCGATTACTCACATTAATAATATGTGATATCAGATAAATTTGAAAAGCTCTCTCTATCACAGTACTCGATATATATAATATTGCATTATTACTTGTATGGGAGGTACCACGCCCACTTATCCGATCCCGCCCATTTCCGGCGTAGCTACTAATATTAACAGTAGGTGACCTCATACAAATTTGCAAAGCTTTCCCTATCATAATACTCAATATGTGTTTATGATATTAAAAATTTACTTTGTGTGGGAGGTGCCACGCCCACTAAAAAATATTTAAAAAATTATAGCCTATAGCACTTCCCATATCCGCAGTAAGACTCTGTGAAAATTTCAGGAATATCAGATGAGTAGTTACGGAGATTACCTCCTACAAACAAACAAACAAACAAACAAACAAACAAACAAACACACATTACCTCTTTATAATATTAGTATAGATAAATATTTGGTTGAGCACACAGAAATAAGAGCCTAAAGTTAAATAAACTACCTTGTATGCCATCTAAAGGTATGCTTATTTTAGGCAATGAGTAATTCAACATAGAGCGTCTGATATGCAATTATTAAAATGAAATTTGGTTGCGTTATTGTCGTTATTGGTTTATGTCTTAAATTATTTTTCAATTCAACACTGTGATTTCCATATTCAATATTTGCAAATACATTAGCAATCTTAAATGAATTTTACAAAAAAAAAAGGTTCCAGATGGTGTTCATGTAAATCTGGTGGACAGCTAAAAATAAAGTTTTTTCAAATGAGGTATGTTTGTTCAAAATCGGTTTAAACTTATCTATCAATGTTACGTCGGTCACAAGAAATCGCCTTGCCTGTTAATATTATAGATTCCATTCTGTGGTTAAAAATACCAACAATATCTGACCAAGATCCACCTTTTATTATACTGATCGACTCAGACTCATTATCTGAGTCGAGATTTAGTTTTGCTTGTCCATCGTTTCTGCCTGTCGACCAATGCATGAACGGTATTGAAATTGGTGAATATCGGAGCATGGTCAAAACTTATCCCCATACAAAAGATACCTGTAAGATCGTACTAAAATGCCCTAAGATCCAAATTATCATATAGATCAAATTTGGGTTCTGTATGTTTATTGCACAAATCCTGTAGTCTTAGTCTTAGCTCCACATAAAGCTGACTTTGACCTTCACTTAATTCTATCAAACAACAAAAGTACTGCACAGATTTTTGTCCAATTTGACTTGTTTATGTGACTTTATCAAATATGGTAATGATCAGTAAATTTTTAGGCATAGTTCCCATATAAAAACAGGAACCTAAGACCCTTCCTTTAACTCATAGTATAGTATAATTTGTTTACTTGTTATATTTAATCACCTTTGTTTAAATTTGGTAATATACGGAAACTAAATTGTATTTTTCAGAAACATTTAAACCAAATTAAATAATATGGTGAATGAACTCTTCGCCAAAGGATCATATAATTATTAAGACAATATACTTTTGCAAAATCTGTTAAAATCACTAAGCTCACAATTATTTTACTTCATTTAGAAAAAAGTTTTTGAATTTATGACATGTGCCTGTGCTATTAACAATATTTTTATGGGATAAATATGCCCCGAAACTTAGGCCATGTATACAGTACATGTCTATACCAGTTAGTTCTATTTTTCAATAATAAACTTTTTTCTTTAAAAAGTTTAAAACTATTTTGTTTGCACCTATTTCCTGTAGATCATAAAATGAAAATTTCCCATTGTCATCACCTCTAAGAAAATACTATAATTTAATTTTTTTTTTCAACTATTTTATTATACGGTAAACAATTCTTCTTTACGATAGAACAAAAAATAAAAATAAAAATAAAAAAACATAAAAAAGTTGTGAAAATTTATGATTCTTTTCTTTTAACTGTCAAATATATTTCTTTTCTATACAACGACTACCACTACTTGAAGCTCTTCCTTATTTCTATTTCATTTTTGTTTTCATTTTGTTTGTTGACTACTGGCTAAAAGCCTAAGCAGTTTTTCGCTCCATTTCATTCTTTGCTTGAGGTTTCCTTTTGTATATACTCGTACTGTTTTTTAAAAACATTTATTTCTTTCAAAGTAGGATGACGCAAAAATTTGTTGCATTGCACTTCCTAAGCAGCTCTATGATTCTACAGCTGCCAGATTGCTTACCACATTTTCACAATGGTTACAAAAGACTACTTTTGTCTCATAGGAAGGCAACACGTATGAAGAGTTTAATAACCCTATAAAATACTTTTAAGGCAGCAAATACGATAACAAACTAAACAAGCACATACAACATTACAAATAGTATTTAATGGGGAACGTGGTTGTTCAAGGAAGTGTTATTTCTGGGCAGCGACATACATTCGAATTAGCACTTACAGAAATATGACCTCCGATTTAGTGGGTTATGTGGAGAAATAGTTGAAAGTAAACTGTGCATTGATCCATAGCAAAAGTATTTTTAAAATTGAATAGTTTTAGTGGAGTCGCCTGCACCGATGGTTAAGGATTAGAAATTGGCTGAATTGGAATAAAGAAGTGTGGCGTCAACTTCAAGTAGCGGATGTAAAGTTAAAAAAATAGCTCAAGATCAAATGTGTTTACTTTTGACAAAGCAAAAACGTTTATTTCAAAAATTGATCTATAATCTGTAGGACAGGTTTTACAGCTGTTTCGGATCGAGTCACCACCCCTTATCAGTATCCAAGAGCAGTCGATAATTTGTTTGACAAAAATCAAATTCATATAACTTTGCTGAAACCAACCGAATGAGAATCCAAGCAAAGAGTTATACTATTTAAGCTTTTTCCAATACAACGGCGATAACGGCGTGGCCTCCGTATTATTAATTTGTTATTTTATATTTTTACAATAAAATAACTTAAAAGTAAAAACGTTCGATCTTAAGCATGATTAATTTCTAACTCAATAAATAAAATGATACAATATAATAAATTATTAATAAAATAAAAATATTTTTTTTTATGTATTTCAATTAAGGTAGAAATTTTTTAATAAGAATTAAATAAAAATTAATATGTTTTCAAATGTAAATTTTATTAAAGATTTAATAAATTAAATGGGTGATTCTACGCAAATAGGCCATTATCAAATGAGTGACACAAGAAAACAAAATCATGTCAGAAGTTTCAAATATTTTGTAACAAGATACTAGAAAAGGTACTAAATAGAAAAAAATACCTGTCACACTTAATATTAAAAAATACTATTAACAAAAAATGTTTTGTTATTTATTGAAATGAGTGAATGATTACTAAGTGAGAGAATTACATTTTTCGGAAAAACCACATTTAAAATGATAATTTTAATAAAATTTTTGTCGCTCTTTGATTTGAATTTTTTTTTTACAGGATCACTCTTTAGCGTTTCCCCTTGGTTCACTGTAATTTTCATTCATTCAAAAGTTAAATATTTTAATATAAGTTAGTTGCATAAAAAAATAACAAAATACAACAAATATATCTTGACAACAAGACACAAAAAAATAATTAATTACAAGTCTTTATTTTAAAAAACAAAAGTCAGAAAAGAAAAGTAGTAACTGTTTATGTAAGAAATAATTATTTTTGTAGTTTTAGATAGTAATGGTTGCATTTTTAGATAGTAATGGTTGAGGGAATGATATTTCATAGGTTTAAAATAGAAAAAAAAAAATATTTTTTAAAATTTATACAACAAATTTATGAGCTAATGTAATAAAACCATGACCAAACTATATGTTGGATAAATAATTTATTAATTTTTATGTTGAGAAAATTAAAATATCCTCCAGTTTCATCATTTTGGCCTATTTGCATAGAATTACGCATATATTGTTTCGCATAACACAATCTTAGTTAATAATAATTTACATCCAACGCATGAACAATATTTTCTGTTTCTCTATTTGCGGCGTATATAAACAAACTCTTTGAGAACTCCAACTATCGGGTAAGAATTTGCGGAAATTCGCGAACATATGATGTGAATGTCGTGATTGTCAGGCATACGGAAAATATGGGCGGGATCGGTTAAAGTGAAAGCCTTGGGACTTTGTCTGAGTTCATGGGTTATTAATGTAAGTTGTCACACAAAATAAGGCGGGATTGTAGAAGTGGGAGGTGGAGTACTATAAAGAAAAATCCTTGGGATTTTGTCTGAGTTCATAAGTTACTAATGTGTGTAGTTGCCGATAAAACGGGCGGAATCGAACCAATAGGCATGGCGCCTTTTATGACTATGAAAATAACAGTCTTGAAGCTTCTGACAAGTACATTAAATACCAATGTGAGTAGTCGTCGAAAATAGGGCGGAATCGCCAAAAAAAAAAAATAATCACCAAATGACGAAAATAGCAGAAATCAAAAATCGCATAAAAAAAATTGCCGAAATCAAATATCAATAACAAATAAAAAACAAAAATCGTCAACAACAGTCAACAACAAAGTCGCCAAAACCGAAAATCGCGAATAACAAAAATTCCAAAAAAAAAAATAAAAGAAAAATTGCCGTAACCGGAAATCGCGAATAACAAAAATCGCCAAAGTCAAAAGCCGTCTAAATCAAAAATTGTCAAACCGAAAATTTTGAAAAAAAAAAAATCACAAAAAACTCCAAATTCAAAAAGCGCCAAAGCCGAAAAACGCGAATAAAAAAATCGCCAAAACCAAAAAACGCCAAAATCAAAAATCGCAAAACACAAAATTCCCCAAAATCATAGATCGCAAAAACAATAATCGCCAAAATCAAAAATCGCAAAACAGAAAAATCCCCAAAATAAAAAATCGTAAAAAACAAATAAAATAGTTTTCTACAAAATGTATTCCCAGTTATTTACTTTGTTACGATGGGTGTAGCGAAGCGCAACGGGTTACAGCTAGTACATGTATAATACTAATAAAACAGTTTGTCTACATTAAAACACAAAAAAATAAATTTTAAGCTATTTTTCAAAAGAATTTATTACCAAAATTAAGTTTTAGATCGAAGTTCTTCGGATTCAGACTTGGCAGAATATATTAATTATAATAAATACATATCGCCTTCTGCTAACAATGAGCACTAAGATCTTTTTAAATGAAAAGCCGAATTAAACAAATAATGCTACAGTTCTTATATATGAAAGTTTAATCTCTGAGTGCTGGAAATATTTTGGAGACTTGTACACTGAGAAAAGAAAAAATATTTGAAAAATATGAATTTTGCAAATTGTGTTTGTATCAGGAAAATATGATTATGGTTTTCTTTCCTCAAGTTTAAGGAAGTCTACTTCAACAAGCAACTTTTGGAACCATTTGCTTGCAATGTAGTTAATTTAATTTTAAGAAGAACTTAATTATATCTCAAAATGGTTTGAATCTATCAAACTCGATAGAAATCAATGTGCTGTATAGACTTGCAGCCGTTTACTCTGGTAGAAAGAATACGATTTCAAAAATATTCAAAATTTTTAAACATAGACACATATTTTCTTCCAGCGTATTCAAGCATCGGATGATATATATAACTTATATGTTAAATAGGTGAAAGAAGTGTTATGCAATTCATTTGAAAACATTTGCTTGGTATTGGATATGTGTAACGACAGATAAAGGCATTTGTTATACACAAATATAAAAGTTTACTACTGCATTCAAAAAAAATATTCGCCAACCGAATTGTTCTAAAGTGGAACAATTGTATTTTCGACTTTAAAAACAGAAATTTAATAACATCTCCCAGTTTTCTATTACGATAAAATATTTACTGCTAAGACAACAGAACTGTAATCGTAGTGAAATCAAAATTCGGTTGTTAGCATCATCTCAATTCGGTTGGCAATAAATAAATTCAAGACTTTAAATACTATTTAAACATATATTATTTTATATTATACTAGATATAACCTGGTGTGCTTCGCTACACCCTCCCCCTTCCCCCCCACGAATCGTTATGAGAGGGCTCACGCAAAGTCCCAAGGCTCTCACTAATACCGTAATTCAGATATATCACATTTAATATTAAGTTTGGTGCCACGCGCATTTGTCCAATCCCGCCCATTTTTTTGTCTGACTACTCACGTTAATAATAGATGACCTGAGACAAATTTGCAAAGCTTTCTCTATCATAGTACTTAATATATATGATATTTAAAATTTACTTTGTATGGGAGGTGCCACGCCCGCTAAAAATATTTAAAAAAATTACAGCCTGTAGCACTCCCATATCCGCTGTAAGACCCTGTGAAAATTTCAGGAAGGTCAGATGAGTAGTTACGGGGATTACCTCCTACAAACAAACAAACAAACAAATATTACCTCTTTATTATGTTAGTATAGATTATTAGTATAGATGTTTTTATTTCAATGCTTGCTGATGCTGATATACAATGTTTTTTGTTTTTTCATTCGGTACAACAATTATCAGATTTTTCAGCGTTCCTTCCCAGGAGCACGGTACATGTAGCTGCCCATGAGAAGAAGATGGATTATCAAAATTAGATCTGATATCAGTTTACTATTGAACTTCGAATATCATTTGGGAATTTTTCTTTTTAGCGATTTTTGATTTTGCCCATTTTCGATTTTGAAGATTTTTTTGGGCGTTTGTTATTTTTCGCAATTTTCGAATTTTGGGGAATTTTTGATTTAAGCGATATATTTTCCACGATAAATCACATTGATAACTAATGTACTTGTCAAAAGACTGTTGCTTTCATAGTACTTCATATTATTTATATAGGAGGTGCCACGCCCACTAATCCCATCCCGCCCAATTTTTATTGGACTACTCACATTAATATCTGATGGACTCGTGCAAAATGTCGAATCTTCCCCTTTTATAGAACACCAGTTATATGATATTAGATATCTACTTTGCATGGGCGGTGCTACGCCCACTGCTACGATCACGCCCATTTTTTGTTCGACTAATCATACAAAGAACCTATGGTCTCATGTAAAGCCACAAAGCCCTCTCTTTTACAGTACTCCAGATATATGACATTAAATAGTTACTTTGCATGGGGAGTGCCACGCCAATTTTTTGTCCGACTACTCATACTAAGATCTGATGGTGTCGTGCAAAGTGTCAAAGCTACCCTTTTTTAGTACACCAGTTATATGATATCATATTCTTACTTTTTACGGGTGGTGCCGCGCCCACTGCTCAGATCACGCCCATTTTTTGTCTAACTAATCACATGAATAATTTATGGGCTCACGCAAAGTCCCAAGACTCTCACTATAACAGTACTCCAGATATATGACATTTTATAGTTAAGTTGTATGGCAGGTGCCACGCCTATTGTTCCGATACTGCCCATTTTTTGTCCGACTACTCACATTAATAATAGGTGACACCAGAAAAATTTGAAAAGCTCTCTCTATCACAGTACTCGAGATATATAATATTGAATAATTACTTGTATGGGAGGTACCGCGCCCTCTTGTCCGATCCCGCCCATTTCCGGCGTAGCTACTAATATTAAAAATAGGTGACCTCACACAAATTTGCAAAGCTCTCCCTATCATAATAGTCAATATATGTATATGATATTAAAAATTTACTTTGTGTGGGAGGTGCCACGCCCACTAAAAATATTTAAAAAATTATAGCCTATGGCACTTCCCATATCCGCAGGAAGACTTTGTGAAAATTTCAGGAATATCAGATGGGTAGTTACGGAGATTACCTCCTACAAACAAACAAACAAACAAACAAACAAACAAACAAACAAACACACATTACCTCTTTATAATATTATTAGTATTAGTATAGATTATTTTTTTGTAGAAACATCGGCTTCAGCTATCGATTATTTTGCATTGATACGAAAATATTCTGCATATTTTACTTTATTTTTGAATGCTGATATTGTCTATGTTTTCATTGACTAAAAAATTTCGGAAATTAGGCGTCGATCTTATGCTGCTAATTTCAAGCATTTATAGTTTTCTCCTTTAATTAGCTTAGCTAAAAATAATTCAATGGGGCCGTAACACAAAACTTAAAAATATGAGAGTTTCGTGATGCACTTAAGTAGGCATATTTCTGTGGTCACAAGCAATAACCGCCTAACTCGAAAATCATGCTTTCGAGAAAAATAACTGTTTATATAAATATAATGGGGCTTTATTACGACTTAGGTCAGTATGTTTTCATTAATAACTTTTTAAATAACAGTGTTAGAAAAATGAGGATTTCACGTAAATATAAAGCATTGTTAGTAGAATATGATAGCATACATAACTCAAATCGTTCTTAAGTCGACTTAGGCGGTTATCGCTTGTGACCACAGATTTATAAACATTTTTTCGCATCAAGTATTGTCATTTTAAATTAAAATCAATTATATCGGAAGTTAACTGAATGAACACGCTTGTCTCTTAAATCTTTCGATTTGAGACAAATTTATTCACAACAATGATGGACTTGCGTTTTCAAATAAACGCAATAATTTTCTACCTCAAAAATGAATCTCAGCTAGAAAACTTTGTTAAAGTTAAATAAAAAAAGATAAGAAAGTTATAGTCAGTCTAGCTGTAGTTACACGAGCCAAATTTCAGTGGTATAGTTATGAACTTAATTCAATTTCCACCTATTTCGGTCCGTAACAACTAAATTAGACATAAAACGCAATTTTAAATAACAACTTATTTTTCATGTATGTTTTAACGTTTGTTGGCATACCCTTCACAATGGTTTCTACACCTAACCTCAAGCACATTTATGACATTGGATCATGCAATGTAATTAAACGATTCGCAATATCTTCTATCAAATGTGAGATAAAAATAAATAATTGCCATGACATCTTAACAGACAACACCTTTGGAAACAAAAAAAAAAAATTAATTTTTATAATAAATGCCCTGACATGTTTGAATACCACATAATTATGAAAAAGTAAACTTAATCATCGATTGAAAACCATCTTCAATAGACATAAATATTAAATTAAAAAGCAATCTATCAAAACCTCAGAATTTTATGGCGTTGTATGTTCGCATCATTTCAAATTAATATGACACACGTTCCTTTAAATACCTTTACATGTTATTCTTAATGTCCAATAAGCGGACGGTGGTGTCACATGCTTAATAAAAATATAAAAAAAAAACAAAAAACCTTAACAGAATTCTAAAGGCAGCAGCTTGGTCTGTCAGTTAGTTAGTTTACATCATTAAAATGTTTGAATGCACTTTGTGTTTTATTTGTGTAAATTATTGAAAAATATTCTAAAAATAAATAAATATATTAATTACATATGAACTTAACAATACATGAGCGTTAAGATGTGACATCATCTCATCTGTCCGAACGAGTTGGCTGGTTGCATCTTTATTTTTTTTTTTCTTATGACGAGTAGGGTTTTTTTTATTAAACGACCTTGCGCTCGGTGTAGAATGAGGGGAAAATGCGCTCCAGTCAACCAAATACAAATCTTGTTTCGTTGTTTGTTAGATGTATGTTTATTTTAAACAGACATCAAGCTGAATACTTTTTGACGTAATGACGTATTTTCATATTAGAACAATAGGGTAGCACTTGTTGCAATACGTCTCAATCACCGACAGCGTTGCCACTTTTGGTCTTTTCCAACAAAATTTGTTGAATTTTTTTCTTTAGTCGGCTGGTATAATTTTGATAGTATTTGAATTTTCAAATAAATTTAATTTTTAATTACAAAAAATGTGTTTACTTATCAAACTTTATCTTTAAGTTAAAATTTTTAACAATCCTTTTAATTTTGCTATTGTGCAATAATAATGTGCATGGTTGCATCTCCCCTACGTGAATAAAGTGAAGAAGAAAAGTGATATACAAGCTGTGTAGTGTTGGTACATTTTTAACTGATGGATAAGTAGTTACACTTATAAGTAAGTAAATAAAGTTGGAAATTTAATGGTTTAATCTTAAATTTATCACCAAAAGCCAAAGCCTGTGATAAAGATAACAACAATGATGATTTTTGCAGGTTATTAATTATTTTTTAAGTGATTCAAATGAGAATAAGCAAAATGCAGTAATAAAGTTCCGATCTGAAATATTGAAAACCTTCGACTGGTTGCGAGAAAAAGACGGAGCTGCTTTTTTGTTCTGCCTGATCGAAACAAGCAAGCCAGCCTTACGAACTAAAAAATTCTCTTCAATTGTTGAGGATGTGTTATCCTATTTGTAATGTAATAAAGGAATCTTTTGCCATGCATGAGATTCCGTTAAAAAACCTGGGGCCGTTAAAAACTGGTTAGGCCACCGATGGAGCCAAGATATAGGCGAGATTAAAGCCTTAATAAGTGCAGAAATCAATTTAACATAAAGTGCACATTAGAGTGGTCCTTAAAAATGAAAATGCGCTTTGGGGAAGTATCGGGGTCCAGTTTGATTTTTTCTATATAAAATTAAAACCCGAACCACATAACTAAATACAACAAGTACAATTTTATTGTGCATGCGGATGTTTTTAAAAGTCGGAACTCATAGATAGGAAAGAAAGAGGAAGGAAAGAAATAGAACTTCTACTGAAACTGAGAATTTCTATTGTCAAAATGTGGTGTGTGTTATTATAAAATCGTAAGGCCCCACGCAACCATGATCATACAATCTTCAGCGGATAATGTTATGCATGATCCCAAAAATGTTTACTTAACCCAGTCGACATGTAGCTGTTGGAAATCTACACACTAACTTTTTAGTGAATCATAGTAAATTTCATGATATTTATTGAAAATTTAATAACAAAAATACAGATAACCAAAGATTATTAACAATAATTACATACTAGCTTAATGTAAGTCTAATTATAATGAAAGCAATAACAACAAGTAAGAAAATTATAGTCGGTCGAGACCGACTATATGATACCCTATACCATGCGTCTAGAGACCCTATCTCTTAGGCCCAACTAACTGGATATAGAAAATAAGTATGAACCAAATTTGAGTGGGATTTTTATTAATTTTTTGGGCTGCAGATAAGAAAAAGTTCATATCGGATGCTATATCTATATGGGGACTAGGCCCAAAAATGGACCGATTCTAACCATGTCTGGTAAAGTCTCTTATATTTTGCAAAAATATATGCAAACAAAATTAGAGAAGAATCAGTGCAATATTTGTGTTTTTTGATAGATTTAAGTGCAGATCGGGAAGCAGCTCTATATGGGGCCTATGACTAAGAGTTACCCAATAGGGATCATTTTTGAACTACTGATTAATGGATGTAATATATACATACAAACCCAATTTGACTAAGATTTATATGATAATTTGGATCTTATGGCAATTTAAGTCGATTTAATAGGGGTCATTTGTATGGGGGCTAGGTCTGAATATGGACCGATTCTCACCAATTTCAATAGCGTTCATCCTATGGCCGATAAAAGATCAAATACCAAATTTAATCAAAATATATTAATATTTGCGACCTGCAGTTTGATTACAAACTTTACATGGACACACAGACGGACGGACGGACGGACGGACAGACATCTTTAAATCGAATCAGATAGTGATTCTGACTCGATCGGTATAATTAAAGATGGGTGTAGGTCAAATATTTTTCGTTGTTACAAACAGCAGCACAAAGTTATTATACCCAAACCACATAGTGGTATAGGGTAAAAAATCTTTTATTTAAACATAGCAAAAAAAAAAAAAAATTCTTCAATTTATGCAAAAATCAATTCTCCATATCCAAAACTAAACAAAATATAGGCCTTTAATTCGATTACCAAAATAATAAAAATATATAATTTAAATAAAAAAAATAATAAAGTTAAAAAAAATTACAAAAAAAATTATCCGAAACGCGATCTTCTAAGTACTACTAGTGAAAAAGTTCATATCGGGTGTTATATCTAAAAAACGACCGATCTTGACCATATTTGGTAAAGTCACTTATACTTTGAAAAAATATATACAAACCAAATTCGGGAAAAATCTGTGCAATATTTTTGTTTTTTGATAGATTTAAGTGAAGATCGGGAAGCAATTCTATATGGGGCCTATGACTAAGAATTGTCCTGTATGTATTATTTTTGGGCTAGTGATTAAAGGATATAATAAACATATACAAACCCAATTTGACTGAGATCTATATGATAATTTGGATCTGATGGCAATTTATGTCGATTTCATAGGGGTCATTTGTATGGGGACTTGGCCTGAACATGGACCGAATTTCACCAATTTGAACAGCGTTCATCCTATGGCCGATAAAAGTTATATACCAAATTTTATCAAAATATATTCATATTTGCGACCTGTAGTTTGATTACAAAGTTTACATGGACACACAGACGGACGGACGGACGGTCATCGCTAAATCGACTGAGAAAGTGATTCTGATTCGATCGGTATAATTAAAGATGGGTATATGTCAAATATTTTTGGTAGTTACAAACAGCAGTACAAAGTCATTATACCCAAACCACATAGTGGTATAGGGTATAAAATAAACGGAAGCTTCTTGCGAAAATGATAAAGTAACAATTAAAAATGGTTAAGGGATATATCCGTTTATTTTTTTTCAGTTGTGAAAATATAATTTAATTTAGATTTAGATAGTAAGTGCATTCTTTTAAATGAAGATAACAGAAAAGTATACTACCAATTGGAACGAAGCACTTGACCTGTATATATAAAACATTAGCTTTTATTTATCACTTTATCACAATTTTGTTCAATAAGAAGTTAATTTTTAATATTTTTCAGTCGTATTTATACTCATTTTGCGTATTTTTTTTATTCCCGACACGAATTTTTAATAATTTTTACGATTTCATCATCACAATAAGCAGGAACGTTGTATTAATGTTGTTGTTAACAGACAAACTGGTTAACAGTGCTTTTTTATGTTAACATGACTGTGAACTGTTAAGAACTTAACAGATTATTAATCACTAATTAGTAACTGCGTTTCTGCTGTAAATATTCAATTGTAAATATAATTAATAAAAGGACTTACATCAGTGGTTGAGATCCATCGCTGAAAGCGCTTTCAGCGTAAATCTGGAGTTTTAACGGTATTCAGGACATAGCACAATTTTTATACCCTATACCACTATGTGGTTTGGGTATAATGACTTTGTGCTGCTGTTTGTAACAACTAAAAATATTTGACCTACACCCATCTTTAATTATACCGATCGAATCAGAATCACTATCTGATTCGATTTAACGATGTCCGTCCGTCCGTCCGTCCGTCTGTGTGTCCATGTAAAGCTTGTAATCAAACTGCAGGTCGCAAATATGAATATATTTTGATTAAATTTGGTATTTTATGTTTTATCGGCCATGGCATCAACGCCATTGAAATTAGCGAGAATCGGTGCATGTTCAGACCTAGCCCCCATACAAATGACTCCTATGAAATCAACATATATTGCCATAAGATCCAAATTATCATACAAATCTTAGTCAAATTGGGTTTGTATGTATATATTACATCCATTAATCAGTAGTCCAAAATTGATCCCTATTGGACAACTCTTAGTCATAGGCCCCGTATAGAGCTGCTTCGCGATCTTCACTTAAATCTATCAAAAAACAAAAATAATGCACTGATTCTTCTCAAATTTTGTTTGTATATATTTTTGCAAAATACAAGTGACTTTACCAAACATGGTCAGGATCGGTCCATTTTTGGGCCTAGTCCCCTTATAGATATAGCATCCGATATGAACTTTTTCATATCTGCAGCTGAAAAAATTAATAAAAATCGCACTCAAATTTGGTTTATGCTTATTTTCTATATCCAGTTACTTGGGCTTGAGAGATAGGGTCTCTAAATGCATGGAATAGGTATCTTACTTGTTTATATTTAAATTCAATTGATGATTAAGTTTTGAAATTCAATACTGTCACTTGTTACTCAAAAAAAAAAAAAAGCTTTCCACTCTCAGTTCCTGGATTTATATAAATTTTTTTGATTTTAGATTTTTTCTGTTTTTAGCTATATTGGCAAATCCTTTTTCGTTTATTTCGTTTTTTTTTCGGTTTTAGCACTTTTTGACGGTTTTAGCACTTTTCGATTGATTTTTGGACAAAATAAAAAAATTAATTAGCAAAGCAAAATAATTGAAAAAATTAATTGAATAAAAATATCAATGTGAGTCCGATCACAGGGGAGATGTGTAAACATCTACAATTTTCCAATTGTATTTCAGAAAGTATCAAATGTATTTCAGAGAACATCAAATGTGTTTCAGAAATTATCAAATGTATTTCAGAAAATATCAATTGAATTTCAGAAAATATCAATTGAGTTTCAGAAATTGTCAAATGTATTTCAGAAAATATCATATGTATTTCAGAAAATATCAAATGTATTTCAGAAACCATCAAATATATTTCAGAAAATTTTAAATGTATTTCAGAAAACAGAAAATGTTCTTCAGCAATTATCTAATGTATTTCAGAAAACATCAAATTTATTTCAGAAAACATAAAATGTATTTCTGAAATTATCAAATGTATTTCAGAAAACATCAAATGTATATCAGACAGTGAACTCGGCGACAGCGAACTCTGCTTACTAAAGGTGCTATTACATGATGTGTTTTTTACATATGTACTGTCACTTTTTTTATCCATATGAAATTCCTCATGTCTGTCAAAATTGTCTTTTACATACGATTCATAATTTTTGCTATCACACGTGCATATGTATTTCCGTATGACATAACCTCTAAATGTAAACAACAGCTGATTTAATTTGTGAATTTACAAAAATTTATTGTGAAAAAAAGTTATATATTTTTTAATTGTTAATTAATATTGAACAATTTATTTTTCTTTCAATATATATCTTTATAATTTACTCTGTTTTTCTTTCGCCACAAGCAGTGTTGTATTTTCATATGTTTGTCATGCAGAAATAGAACCTGTTCTAATTGAAAAATGTACATGTGACTTTCCTCATGTATTGTACATAAACAATGTTTCATATGTATCACACGATGTGTACAACTTTTGTTGTGGGAAAATTTGACAGTACATATGTAAAAAACACATCATGTAATAGCACCTTAAAAAGTTCTGTCGATAGCAAATAAATACTTGAATATTAAAAAAAAAACAACTCTGTTAGTCAAAAGCTTGAATATTTAAAATTAACGAAAAAGATTTGTGATTTTGCTAGACAGACAGCGAACTCGGCGGTTCTGCTTACTAAATACACCAATACACTTACATATACGACACACCGAATTTCCCTTACGCTGATGTTGTGATTGTATTGTGAAATTGGATTTTACCCCCCCCCCCCCTGAGCGCATAGATGTTTACACATCAATAATCATTATTTAAAATAAAATTTCGTCCAGAGTGGCTAAAACAAGATATATTCATTTTAGTTCAACTTACAGTTTGGGGTATGTGTATATCCTTATGCGTGAAAAAACTTAATTTTTATATTGTTTTTTTTTTTTTTAACTTTTGTGTTGAACAGACGCGCTGGCAGCAAAACCATCCGAGGAAAAGACTGATTTTTGCCTTAGAAAAGCTTTTTAAAACCCCCTTTTCATGCGTATAAAATTGGAAAACTAATGCTAGAAAAAATACACTCACATATTCAGCCCATTAGAACTAATACACGCATACATTCAGCATGAACTAATACTCATATAATAATAATAACCACTAACCGGTTTTGCATTACCATCGACATAAACAATTAGATGGTAAGGTAGTTTATATAATGTTAATGATAACATGTTACATATGAAGTTACAGCGGTTGCAAAAAAATTTAAATCGTTAGAAAAAAATTCAACAAAAGGTCATTAAAGGTATTTTTGCCTACAAGCGGCCCTACAAATTTCGTTCTACAGTTTAATTTTTTCGACAAGTTGTTATATCAATCGACATCAGTAATAAATTATCTTTTAAAAAAGCTATATAACTTCAAAATTGGATAAAAACTCGCCAAGAAATAGCAAACGCCCCAGACCACTTTTTGCCAAAAAAAAAAACTAGGTAATGAAATTTGACGGCACCTTTTTCACCTTTAAGAAGTTGATTTAGCTAAAGTTAGGATATTATCGGACAAATTATTAGTTTTTCATTATTACAACTATACTTTAAGATAAAAGTGACCGATAAGCTAAAGGGAAGATATTGTTGCCTTTAACTTTTAACGTGAGGTTTATGTATTTTATGTTGCCACATTTTCTGATCTATGAAGAAGAAATTCACACCAATTTAGTTTTGGAAATAAATTTATTTGCATATACTTAAATATATGCTTGTATATTTTTTACAAAGTTTTATTACACATTTACAACAGTTATGCAACTTATAATAAAAGTCTTTAGTTTTTATTCTAATGTTTGCTTGCGAACAAATAAAGGAACGTTGCCACTACGTATTTTATAAAGCAATTCTTTTGGTCAAAAGTAATCGGTGTTTCCTTTGGTGTTGCCACAATATCAAAAATATTAATTTTATTTTACTAGGAAGTTGTAATAACGAAAAGAAGTTAAAGATAACTTTATTGCTCACTTTAGCTAAAGTTACCTTCAACTAACATTTACTTTAAGTTGTAATAATGGCCCTTAATCTATCATTTTTTGTCTCTATACTTATAAGTACTCAGATATGAAGTATGGATTGATTATCACGTTGTTAACCTATTGCGCAAGAGACCGAAAATTGTGATAAAATTTTAAAATTTTTTTTGTTAGTTTTAAAAAATTTTCTTAATCAAAATTTGGAAAAATTGATCTGGCATTTTAAGAATTTTTTGAATGCATATTAGAGATTATCTATGTGACGCTTTAAATATAGTAATCAAATGTGCAAATCTTCCATGCTAAAAAATTGGAATAAATCGAACAACGTTAACCCATTACTTTCCGAGGCCATATAACGTAGGACCACGCTGGTGCACATGTCATTCTCTTCACCTTTGCTCAAGCTACTCTTGTAAAAATTTACCGAAAAACTTTTGAGACACTGTGCCGCAACGTTTTCCCACAGTCCGAAAAGAATGCACGAACTTAAAGGGTTCCAGGAATATTGGGATTATTTCAAACCCGATTGCTTTCATAAGAAGGCATTGTTTTGGGACTTGTTTAATAATGGGATTGTTTAAAACTTTGTTTTATCTCCATACTTTTATGAAATAAATGGCATGCGATCTGCGGAGCTGGCAGAAGAAGTGAGTTGCAAAATTTAATGCTATTTTAATTAAAAATTTTAACAAAGGGTTCAAATTCAAAAGCTCTTGCTTGTTTTATTTGACGGCTGATTATTTGAATGATCGCCGGACTTGTTTGACAAACAAACTTCTTTTGGTTTGAATTTTTCACGTTGAACACATGTGCGGGAAAAAATCTTTTTCTAATTTCTTGATTAAAGTTATTTCTTGATTAAAGTTACTTCTTGTTATATAAAAGTTAATAATAAATATTTAAGTATTTAATTATATATTGTTTTATAATTAAATTATTATTTTAACTAATAATGTATTAGTGAGAAATTATCAAAATTTATTATTATAAAGTTTAGAAATATGATAAAATTTATACAAAAATTAACATACTAATTTTACTAACTAATTTAATTGATTACAATAATAAAATGTTTAGTTATAAAATTTATAGGTAATTAAATTCATTAAAAATATCATAAAAAATCAAATTGTTAAAATTACAATAACATTAAATCATAATCCGACGACGACTTGATTTGATGCGAACGCTACAAAATCAAAATAGAAATGGTGTTTGACGTGTTTATTTGTACGTCGCCTTTAAAGCTTCCAACACACGAAACTCACACATATGTTGGATGGGTTTATTTGAGATTCGCCAGCCGCCTTTATATTTAAGTATAATGCAAGAAACACATAGACGACAGCGGCTACACGAACACACGACTACATATGCTGCTGTCTGCAATTGTCGTCAGATAATTCATTTTTTTGAAAACGACAGCAACATATAACAACAATATAAACAGCTGTTTTTATACAAATGCATTTTTATTCCAGTAGTGCCATTATTTTTTAACTTTATTAATTAATTAATTACTTATTTATAATGCATTATTATAACGTAAAAATATATAAATACATTTATTTAACCCCTTCTGATTATTAATCGAATTGTAGCATTTCATTATGCGATGTTTTTCTTTAACAAAATAAAATATTTCATAGCACTAATTTCTTTCCCACCCTGTAGGCCAACTTGGCTGACTAATTTGAAATGCTTATGATTTTTATATTTTTTATTTTTTTTTTTTTTATTTTTTTTTGCAGATAATACAGAATTTTATAAAATTTTATAATGTCATCATACTCAGTGGAAGAACGTGTAAAAATTGTTGAATTTTATTATGTTTCCGGACAATCAATTGTTACAACGCAAAGAAAATAACGTCAGCATTTTAATACTGCAGAGACTCCCAGTGTAAACATGATAAGAAGCTTAATGACCCGTTTTGAGAATTTGGGTTCAGTGGGTAATGAACTACGAAGAAATGTTGTTCGTCCTGTTCGCACTGAACAAGCTATAGAAGCTGTACGAGAAAGTATTAACACGGATGCAACTGTGTCTACTCGTCGACGAGCTACTCAATTGAACATCTCCAGAACATCGCTACAACGTATTCTAAAGGATGATCTGAAGATGTTTCCATATAAAATTCAATTGGCCCAAGAATTATTGCCGAGGGATGCACCACAACGGCTACAATATGCCAATAGCTTGGTTTTGCTAGCGACAGAAAATGCCAATTTTTTGAATAATCTGATTATGAGCGATGAAGCACATTTTCATTTAAATGGATATGTGAATAAGCAGAACTACCAAATTTGGCGTACAGAGAATCCGAGAGTATTGCATCAGCGACAATTACACCCTGTCAGATGCAATGTTTGGTGTGGAATCATGGCTGATAAAGTTATTGGTCCATATTTCTTCGAAAATGAACTTAATGAGCCACAAACCGTCTCTGGGGTGGTATACCGCACCATGTTGGAAATTTTTTTACGTTGGATAGTTCTCAATAATCGTAACATATGGTTCCAGCAAGATGGAGCTACAAGAGCCACAATGGCAACTCTGCGAGAACTTTTCGAAGACCGAATAATTTCAAAAAATGCAGATTTCGCGTGGCCACCTCGTTCTCCAGATTTGACGGCCCCAGATTTTTTTTGTGGGGTTTCTTGAAGGAACGATTTTATGTCAACAAACCACAAAATATTCAGGAGCCAAAGCAGAATATTCGCACAGAAATTGCTCAATTGCAGTCAGAAACATTGCGCAACGTAATGCAAAATGTATTGAGTAGAGCGATTAACTGCCAACAGGAAAATGGACGCCATCTAAAAGATGTAATTTTTTCATACTTAGCTTAAGAAAAATTTATAATTTATACTTTAATTTGCAAAAAAATTAAATAAAAAAATTTAAAAATACAAAAATTATAAGCATTTCAAATCAGTCAGTCAAACTTGGCCCACCCTGTATTTTGTTATATTGTCAACACTATTTTTGTTTTTCTACCAACAAAATAGAAATTTTCCTAAGTTGACTATAGCGACAAAAGTAGTAGTGTAGCCGTGCAGCTGTGTATATTATTTTTGACAGGCTGTAGTCGTGTAGCCGCTGTCGTCTATGTGTTTCATACATAAAGGCAAACTATTCCTAAAGTTTGAGCAAAATTCTTAAAAAAGATGTCATCAATAACAATATCGTTATTGATTATAAAAACGAAAGTAATCAAATTGAAATATCAAATATTTTTATTGAAACGAAAGCTGAAATGTAACGTAAATGCATTCGAAATTCTTGAAGTTAAAATCGATATATTAAGTTTTTATGCTGTTTTTGGATCAAATAAATTCAAGGTTTGTTTTAAAACGTGAGGAAATAAAACTTTTGTAAATAATTACACCAGCCAAGGTACCCTCCGAAGAAGATTTACCAATTTTGCCTCTTATTTTAAAATATCCCAACCTAGCACATTCTGACCAAGAACTAAAACCCACGGGGTGGAATTTACTAAGACTTAGAGCGGTTAATCTTTCCAGCGATCTGGATATTAATATATTTTGGGAAAAAGTGTTCTCAACTAAAAATGTAATGAATGAAAATAGGTTTAGCGATTTCGCTAACTTTGCTTTTAATTCAATTTCGCTACCGCATAGCTCTGCAACAGCGGAACACAAATTTTCGATGCTTTCCTTAATAAAAACTAAATTAAAAAATAAACTCAATCATTCAAACTCAATCATTAAAAAATAAACTTAAATTAGACAATATTTATAGGATAACGAAGTGCACAGAAAATACCCTCACCATATGTGGTCCGCAAATAAAAATTTAAGTCATAAGATTACACAAGGGAACAGGGTTTTTGTTGATTAAGAACTGAATGTTGTTTTTAAGGTTATGTGGGATGCTGAATCCAAATCTGCACTTGGTTTTTTTCTATCAGCTCGACTTTTCGCGATATACCGTTACGCCCATAATTAAGGCACTTCCACTACATATATTGGAATAACTTGAAAACGGTTCATCATATTCAGTTAAAAAAATCCGAAACTCGTCAACAATGTTTCTTGAAGTCAGCGACTTCAAATTAATAAAAAATTGCAGTAAAGTTCCAGTCAACAGCAAAAAAGTTCAATTTTGTTCCCTCGTGTTATGAATGCACTTAATTTAAAGAATCGAAATATATAGTACATAATATGTACGTACTTAAATTGAACTCAGTGTAAGACTGTACTTTTTACATATATTTAATTTTTGATGTGTAAACATCTATACGCGCAGGGCGATAAAAATCTATTTCACAATACAATCACAAAAACAGCGTAAGATGTAAGACGTAAGTCAAAATCGGTGTGACTTATGATTGCATTGGTGAAGAAATTATGATATGTAATAACCTTTTTGTCGCTGGTTTCTACATTATATTTCTTCACTTTTTATAAACATTTATAATTAATTTCCTCAATCATTTAAAGGTATTCTTAACGCTTTGATTTACTCCATATAAATAACACTATTATTACTGCATTTAATATTAATGCTAATCAAACAATAATAAAAATAAAAAATAAACGAATGACAGTAAAAATGAAGTGTTTGGAGACAAAGTGGTGGCACGAATAGCGTTATAAAAAATCTATTTCACAATACATTCACAAAAACAGAGTAAGACAAAAACGGTATTAGGTACGATTGTATTGGCGAAAATATTAGTAAGTGTTTGGATAAAATGAGGTAGCGAATAGCGTTTTGGGAAATGAAATATAAAAAATTAAAAATTAAAGATAAAAAATGAATAATTAAAAATGAAAAATTAAAAATAAAAAAATGAAAAGTGAAAAATGAAAAATAAAAAATAAAAAATGAAATATTAAAAATTAAAACTTAAAATTTTAAAAATAAAAATTAAAAATTAAAAATCAAAAATTAAAAATTAAAAGTAAAAAATTAAAAATTAAAAATAAAAATTAAAAATTAAAAATTATATATTAAAAATTAAAATTAAAAATTAAAAATTAAAAATTAAAAATTAAAAATTAAAAATTAAAAATTAAAAATTAAAAATTAAAAATTAAAAATTAAAAATTAAAAATTAAACATTAAAAATTAAAAATTAAAAATTAAAAATTAAAAAAAAATTAAAAATTAAAAATGAAAAATTAAAAATTAAAAATTAAAAATCAAAAATTAAAAATTAAAAATTAAAAATTAAAAATTAAAAATTTTACAAAAGTGTCATAGTAAAATCTTTAATTACTAGATGTTTACACATCTCCCCTGTGATCGGACCCACATGTTTTTTTTTTTGTTACCTTGTTTGCTTTATGCTTTAAAAATGTGAATACATATTTCAAACATTTACATTTACATGAATTAAAAAAAAAACTTGTAATATGTAAATTGTTTTGGTCAGATTTGGGTAAAAATTCGGTAGAAAAAAATTTAGCAGTGGCAATGCCTTCGTGCAATGCCTTTTGTTGAAAGGGAAGGACCGAATGAGCGCATAATATCGAGGAAATCTCACTGCAATCTTCTTCAATTTTGGAACGTAATGGCGGAATGTTTATCACTGTTACTAGAACAATAGTTATATTGATTGTATGGGTTAAAAGTGGTCCCTTTCTGTTTGGATTGCAAAAGTTATGTACTATTATTTTATTATTTTTTATAAAAATAAAAAATTTTATTTTCGATTTTTAATGATTGAGTTTGAAATTATTCAGGCTCAAGATCTAATGCTTTTACTTTAAATAAAGCAAAAACATTGGCAGATTTGTTTCAAAAATTGAACTATATTCTGCATGACAGGTTATACAGCTATTTCGGGAAGAGTCACCAACCCTCATCAGTAACCAAAAGCAGTAGGTAGTTTGTTTGGTAAAAATTTAAATTCATATATATTTGCTGATAACAACCAAATGAGAATTCAAGCAAAAATTGTGCTATTTAAGCCTCTTCCAATAATAACAAACTGAAATATAAAGTAAATTTGAAACAAATTTGTTTGTATATGCGTACACATTGCAGACTTCAATGTACAGGGTGGCGCAGAATGAGCTATATGGTTTAAATTGTTTATAGCTTTTTTATTTATGCGATTATTATAATTTTTTTTTTAATACAGTATATTATTGGGGAATTTTTTTCAATTAGCTCTGAAAAATTTTATCTTGTAAGTGATGTCCATTTTCTGCTTCGCACTTACGTTCTCTTTTGAACATATTTTCCATAACTTTTCGAAGAATTTCGGGTGTAATTGCTATAATTTCATTTCGAATATTTGTTTTTAGTTGGAGAATGGTTCTTGGCTTGTTAACATACACTCTTCCTTTCAAATATACCCAAAGAAAACTATCAGGAGCTGTTAAATTCGGTGAACGTGTAGGCCAGTTAAAATCGCTTGTGCGTGAAATAATGCAATAATGGCATAGTCAAGTCGTAGTCTGTAGTTTTCAATTCTTGTACAAGTTGAACTTTATATGGGAACAAGTCTAATGTACTCAAAATTATCTGCAGCGGCCGCCGTGTGAGTCCAAGTTGATGTTGAGGGACTATGATGTACGCTCTCCCGTACAAGTTCAATATTTTGAGCAGTGTTCACGGTAAGTTCTCTTCCGGCACCAGGAAGTGTTCTAACAGACCCATGTTGACGAAAACTTCCAATGAAATGGTTTACTGCTGACGCTGTCGGCGCAATACGCACATTAAAATGACAACAGATTGTTGGACTAAAAAATAAAATTCAACTATTTTTGACCGTTTTTCGATTGTACAGTTATAATTAATTTCCCAAGTCATCTTCACAAAATGCTGAAGAAAACACAAAGAAAAAATAATAATTAAAAAAGTTATAAAGGATTCAAAGCATATAGCTCATTCTGCGCCGCCCTGTACAAAAAACAAGAAAAACAATGTGTTTTTGCTAAACTTACATTTAGCGTTAACGGCGTGTCCTGCGTATTTTTAATTTTATTATTTTCTATAAAAATAAAAAAATCTTATTTTCGATCTTTATCATTTTAATGATTGAGTTTGAAATTATTCTACTATAATATTGTTTATTTTAAGACAATTTTTAAGTCAAACGAGCCGTCCTATTTCAAACAATTTTTCATATCCTAATATTTACTATAAAAATATATACAGACTGATCGAAGGATGGATAAATAAATCGAAATACAGCTAGGAAATAGAAATAAGTGCCAACCTAATGTAAATTGTTATAGAGCTACACATGTACAGATGTATCAGGTGTATATCTTTCACTTATGTAAGCAAATATTTAGTTGTTTGCTAATTTTTGCATAAATAATTTATCATCATACATAGAATATTTTAAATTTGACTTACGTGATTGAACACAGTCTTAAAATTTTTTTTATTAATTTATTATTAACACGCAATTAATAATATTAATTATATAATTTTAAATATATGTGCAATATACCAACAACAGTAATAATAAGCAATTATGTTAATATACAAATATTCATTGACAAATATTTAGTGACTGCTTAGTTGTAATGCGTTTTAGGCGACCGTTAAAAAATTATGTAAACAATTTTTTAGTCAAAGTCACTTAATTTTCGAGATAAATGCAATGTCATTTTTACGTTTTTAAATCTGAAAAACCTAAACATGGTGTTTAAATAGTGAGCAATATGTCAAACATTTTGCTCTGCTATGCTTAGTTTTCAATTTCTTTTCCGCCAAAATAAAAAATATAAAATTTTTAAGGTCTGAACAGTACTACCACAGTTAAATCTAAATATAATCCCATAGTTTGAAAAGTACTTTTTCTATTCTATAATTTATTTTACAATATTCTACAAATTTTAAATTTGAATTTAAAAAGAAAATAAGACATCAATACAACATATTAAATAACTGTATTTTTTAATTCTGTAATATTTAATACGGAAACTTTTTAGCATGTCTGTGGGTGAAGATTTAAAAATATTTTATAGATTAAAACTCTACAAAATCAAACAATCAGCAGTTGTCAATATTCTGAAAGTGAAGCCCGCAGATAGATGATAAAGCTGTTGTGCAAACGTTTTGACTTGTCATGTGTTAAAATATCAAAAAATTAATATACGAATTTAATAAATATGTCTTAATTACTTTTAATTTAATTTTTTTTAAATATTTTATTTTCAAAATCGCATTAAACGCTTTTTGATTTTTTGGACTGATAAAAAAAAAATAAAATAAATTATTTCAATTCAAAAGTTTTAGGGGTTCTTTGTTGAAAATCTCCCTAATCTATGGGTTATTGTAAATTGTTTTGGGGGCCGTTCAGAATATCATTTTTGAAAGATTAAGATCAGTGTCGTATATATTATGTATGACGTTCACTATCCACATGAACTCATCAACAAAAAAAAGTTGGCAACACTTTTCAGCTTACCAATAGTTTCAATAACTTTAGTTGAGACAGTAAAAAAAAACATGGCCATGATTTGAACATTTTTTTAAGTTTATTTATTTATATCCTGTACAACAAGACCAAGTTTTTAATTATAGTACATGATTATATGTGGATAAGGGGCTCCGTATAAGCGTTTTGCGAAAGTAGATACATGGTCGTATTTTCTTAACCCGTAACCATACCTAATGATGTTATTGTATAAAACATTAAGCTTGTTTCTGCTTATAGAGTCGTAACCAGAAAAGAGTTCACAACCAGAGGTAAGTCCCGGATTTAATTAAATAGGTCTTTGCCAGAAGTATCCTAACTCTTAAGGGTGTAAATACCTGAGTTGCCCAAATCGTTCTTAGTTTCACATAAATTTGACATACACGTGAATTTATATGATCAGTCCAGGTTAAATTTTTGTTGAAGACTAATCCAAGATTTTCACTGACTGTGCAGTTTAAATATTCTGGCCATATAAAAGGATTTCAGGTTCGATATGCGGGGTCATGGTTCCTTTGTGCATCACCAAGCTTTTAGATTTTTTAGGATTCAGACATAAGCCGTTAGCAGTAGCCCAACGATATATGGTATCCAGATCTTGGTTGAGTTTTCCCACGCTTGCGACTATTGAATTAACTGAGCCACTTAGGTACAACTGTATATCATCCGCATACATATGTACGCTGGAATGGAATATTTGTTGCGGCAAGTCATTTAAATATATGGAGAATTAAAGTGGTTCCAATATTGATCCTTGTGGTACACCTTTCATAAGTGACACCGGATTCGATGATGTATTATTAACGAACACTGATTGAGTATGGTTTGAAAAAGCGGTTCAGCTTCATATACAGTGTGGAGTGATTTACAGTATCGAAGGCTTTTGAATGATCGAGAAGCACCAAAAAAGTTACGTTTCCATAGCCTAGTTCACGTCATATATTTTCTGACACATCAGCCAAGGCAGTCACACAGCTTTGATTGGGACGGAAACCAGATTCCATATCAGTAATGAGACAATTCCTGTGTACGAATGCGCTTATTTGTGAGTGCTGAATCTTTTCTAGAACTTCTGAAAGGAAGCATAGTATCGCAATCGGATGATATTCTGTAGTAGACTTTGGAAGTGGAATAACTTTTATATGTTTCCATTTCATTGGAAAGCAGCTTGATGTAATGATCGTGTTGAAAAAATGAGTAAAAAATGGCAAAAGAGATGGTAACAAAATTTTAACGAATTTTGATATTAAAAAATTTCTCAGTTATTAAAAATCCTTCGCGATCTTCTAAAGTATATATATATTTTTGATCCTTATAATAGCTCGAGTTGATATGCTGATATCCGTCTGTCCGCCTGTCTGTTGAACTCACGTTCATTCACAAAATAAACCATTTACCTGGGTAATCGAACCTGGCGTCATTGGACTACATTTCTTCAAAAATGGAGCCGGAGCCGGATGATCAATGATTTTTTTGTTTGAAAATTTGATGACACTGATTCGGGCGAGATATGTGTCAACAGATGGCGCTATTTGCATACGGCGATGGCAAACATCGACTTATTGAAATAAAAATTTGGCGATAAGGTGATTTCGACAAGTGGACCTGTAGTTGGTCTCGTAGGTTGTGCGAAGTGAATTCGAGGATGTTGGTTGGTTCTAGTAATTTTATGTCGCTACCTAGTATGTGGAAGGAACCCAGGTGCTTTTTCCTTTTGTGCATTAGCGCTCCACAGTTCCCAAGTATGTGCTCTGGTGATTCGGCTTCCTCATCACAGAATCTGCACATAGGGTTTGCTACAATTCCGCACCTGCCCAGATGTTCCCTGAGGCTACAGTGACCAGCTAAAATCTTGGCTAGTATTCTCAGACCGTTCTTTGACAATCAAATGCACGACCAAAATCTCTTCTTGTTGTAGCCACCCAACAACATTTTGGATTGCCTTAAGCCCAAGTGGCTCGAGAAAAATTCCCGTCTTTCACAATTTTCATGTTCCCTGAGTACTTCTTCCCATACTCCTTTTCATTTTCTACAAAATGGTTCCGGCCCTATTAATTTTGTGGAAGCTCCCCTTCTGGCAATTTCATCAGCTCATTACCTTGAATCCCAATGTGTCCCGGGACCCAACAAAGGCTAACCTTGTTGTGTTTACCTAGCTCATTTAGCTTCTGTAGACAATCCCATACTAATTAAGTGGTCTACTTCGTAGGAGCTTACTCGAATAGCAGCTTGACTATCTGATAATATGCTTATGTTCCGTCTTTTGTACTTCCTATTCAAGTTGGTTTGTGCACATCTATCGATGGCATAAATCTCTGCTTGGAAAATGCTCGGGTGTATTCCCATTGGCTCGAAGTATGTGGTTCTAGACCCGAAGACTCCCGCCCCTGTTCCACTTTCGGTTTTTGACCCATCTGTGTACCATTTGATTGTATCTTCTCAGAGAATATGCTGTACTTAAACCGCTCCAATTTCTCTTATTGCTAAGTTCCGTAATAAAGTATTTCCTGAAATCATATCTCTTCTCAGCCTTGTTCATGGGGCAATCTAGGAGGGAGTAATCATTAATTGGCTTATTCGATTCCATTGCCCTTCCTAAAGCCTGGTTATAAGTTTATCTCCCTTTATCCTGATTGCCTTTGGCAAGGCTTTCCTCTGCACCACTATATGTAGTGGGCTTAGTTCCAATAGTGCTTCAAGTGATGCCGTTGGGCACGTCCTCATTGCACCCGTTATCCCAATGCACGCTAACCTTTGTATCTTACTAAGCTCCATTTGAGTCGACTTCAGAACTGTTCATTTGGCCCACGCTATAGCTCCATAAGTCACTATTAGGCGGACCATCATAGAGTACATCCAGTGTAAAATGCTGGGTTTATATTTCCAGGTTTTAACCGTTACCCTTCTGCATATCATTGTAGCTTTCTCAGTGATGTGGTCGACATGTGCCTTCCATGTTAACTTGTTGTCCAGTACTATCCCCAGATATTTCACTTCTGCTTTTGGTCCAATGACTTCTCCCAAAATTTGAATTTCCGTCCATCTTGGAAGTTTCCTTTTCCTGGTAAATGGTACAATAGTGGTCTTTGTTGGATTGATGTTCAATCCTGTTGCCCTGCACCATTGGCATATAATCCTCAACCCTCTTTTACAATGTCACATAGGGTTTCCTCGAACTTGCCTTTTGCTATTCATACTATGTCGTCCGCGTTGCCTTGTCATTCTATTCCTGCTTCCGAAAGTTTCATTAGTAATTCAACAACAACCAGACTCCACATCAAGGGCGAAAGAACTCCTCCCTGTGAACATCCTCTGGTTGTGTTGACGGATATGGTCTCCCCCTCTGCTGTTGTTTCTACTGATCTCGTGTGGAGCACTTTTACCATTTTGATGTCACTGGGTCTACTCCTCTTTGGTTTAATGCCCTTTATATTACTTCGTGTGAAGTGTTTTCAAGGGCTCCTTCTATATCTGGGAAGGCACAAACGGCTATTTCCTTTTCATCTATTGGTTTCTGAATAGTTCTTACTATGCGCATATTGGTTTGGATGCAAAGGCATCTGCTGTAATATCCCACATCTTAGATAGTTGTCTACAGCTTTTTCAAGTGTTTTCAGCATAAAAGATGTTAGGCTTATCGGTCTGAAGGATTTTGGATGCGCGATGTCCTTTTTCCCCACTTTGGGTATGAACACCACTCTTGCCCTCCTCCATGCCTTTGGTATGTACCCCAAGGCCAAGCTGCTACGCCCGATATTTAACATGAATGGTAATAGTTCCTTTTTTTTTTTTTATAAGTATTTTCATTTATTCGTAGATATTTTACAAATTTACAATTTGGTGCCAGCGCCTTAAAGGCTTTATAGGGGCAAAAGGCAACTTTAGATATTACATTAAAAGAGAAAAAAAAAGAAAATATAAACAAATATACAGTATTATTTTAAAGATATGTAAAGAAAAAAAAAAAGATTCAGATACATTAGATTTCATAATTACATTAGAAGTGTTTCTATATTTTTAAGTAAGTGGTCTTTTATCTGATTTTTAAACGTTGAAATAACATTAATGTTTCGATAATTTACAGGCAATTTATTATATTCAATAGGCCCAGAAAATGAAATTCTTTGCTTGGTCAAATCAAGGCGACATCTTGCAAAACTTAAATTTTGAGCTTGTCTGGTATTTCTTTGCGTTCGAGCGAAATTATTAGAAAATTGTACAGATCGATGTTCATTGTCGCTTAGAGTCTTAAACACGTACATCAAAACTTTTTGTTTATACAAGCCTCGTATTGGCAAAATATTTTTTGCATATCTTTTAAACAAATTTAACGTTGAATATCTCGTAGGTAGATTAAATACAAGTTTTAACGCTTTATTCTGGGCAGATTGAAGTGACTTCAAGGAATTATTTATTCTACAACCATATACAGCAGGAAGATAAGTAAATTGTGAATGTACAAGAGACTGATAAATAAGTAACTTTGTATCACAGTTAAGCTTATTTCTAAACTTATATAGTATTCCAATGCCTGGGGAAACTTTAGCTTTTAGTGAAAGTATGTGCTCATCCCATAACAAATTTTGATTTAAGACAACTCCTAAGTATGTTACCATCTCAGATTCATTAATAGCGATTCCATCAACATGCACAAACATCTTCTCATCATTTTTTAGATTGTATGGTTTAAATCTTACAAATTTAGTCTTGGAGGGATTAATAACAAGTCTGTTGCATTGCGAAAATTCCGTTAGAATAGCCGCATCATATTCAATCTGTGTTTTTAGAACTTGTGAGTATCTATAAGGATAAAACAAGCATACATCATCAGCATACATAAATAACTTGCCGTTAAAGCCAATATTTTTCAGATCATTAATAAAAATCTTGAACAGTAAAGGACCAAGGACACTTCCTTGCGGAACTCCACAGGTTACTGGTAGCATTGTACTCACCAACTTGAACGAACTGCTTCCTGTTTGATAAATAACTTCGGAAAATGTCCAGAGTTTTGTTCGCAACTCCTATAATAGTAAGTTTTTTTATTAAAATATCATGGTTAACCAGATCAAAGGCTTTAGAATAATCAAAGAACACTCCTGCTACACCGCTGCTGCCACCATCAAGCTCTCCACAAATGTAATCAACCACAGTAACAACGGCTTCCTCAGTTCCTGAACCTTTTTTGAATCCGAATTGCCTTTCGAATAAAATGTTATTTATATCTAGATAGTTTGAGATCTGTTCAAAGATAAGTTTCTCAAAGACCTTGTCCACAATCGATAAAATAGATATTGGTCGAAAATTTTGTATTTTATTTGATCCAACAAGTAAGTTTAGGTATGGGAATTATCTTATGTATTTTAAGAACATTTGGATATTTTCCTTCATCAATCATTTTATTAAACACGTCAGTTAATATATTAACAATTAAATGTTTCCTTCTTAGTAACATATTTGGAGTAACGCTATCATATCCAGGAGACGAATTGCACTTTAGATTGTCTACTATACTTCCAACTTTAGCATTATCGACTTTTTTTTAAATAAAAGTTGTTCTCTGGGGTATTAATGTTCGAAATATGTTAATGTCGTCATTATAATTACTTGCATTGATAGATTGCATATTTTGTACTGCACTAAAGAAGAAATCGTTAAATTTTAAAGCTTTATCCTTTTCCTGACTTAAAACAGCTCCTTCTTCAGTTACAATATTTTTTATACCACGACTATTACGGCCTAACTCCTTGTTTAAAAACTGCCACGTTTTCTTAGTATCACCACAAAAGCTCTTTAGTTTATTTATGTAATACTCATTCATTAATTGGTTGTTACATATTTTAATGACTTTACTTATTCTTTTAAGCCGCTGAGATATTAACTTATTTTCGGTATTTTTCCTTCGAGCTCGAAGTAAAGTTTCTTTAAAACAAATTAATAAAAGAAGGTTATCTGTCAGCCAAGGAGTCAGTTTCTTACGTGCACACATTTGCCTATTTGACGTTGTTGTATGAAGTAATGCAGCTTCTGATAAAGTATTTATTAAGTTCTCACAAATGTTTGATGAACTGCTAGTCAAATTTTCATTCTGTAGATTGTCATTTAAATAATGTCCCAGTTGTTCATAATCAACTTTGAAGCTCTTTTCAGTTAAGACGTTCTGTCTCACTAATTCAGTTCCAAACCCACAATATATTAAATTATGGTCACTTAGTCCATTTTCAATAGAGTGCGCAAAAACATCACGATTTATATTAGTAAAAACAAGGTCAATAGACGTTTTACTTTGAGGTCGTGTTACCGTATTATGACATGAAAACATATCAAGCTCCGAAAAAAGAAAGTGTGGTTTTAATAACAGCTCCACCCTGTCTTGGCCGTTCTTAGAGTAACTACCGTCCTCTTTCTTAAGTGACATCGTCATTTCTGGTCCACATTTCGCAAAGGCTTTGTATAGCCTTGCTGTTTCTGGAAGCGATTGTTGGTGTACCTGGGCTGCTTTCTCTGGCTTGGCTTTGTGTTCTTCGGCCTTTCTTCTTGCTTCCTTAAGTTCGAGATCTTTTTCAAGGTATCTTAGGTATCATCTGCACCCAGCCCCACTGAGACCTTTTCTTAGTGGGTCGTCGAAGGCTCCTGGTTGTCCTGGTGCTGGTACCCTTGGGACTTTGCGGGATTCATGCCCTCGAGATTTCTGCCTAACTCCTGCAGTAGTAGCCGCAGTTTCCGCTGCTTTAACACCCAATTTTGGTCGCCACGCTAAATTGCCGGATGTAGACGGTATGTCGTTCCGCTTAGCTTCTGCCCTTTGGGTTGCTTCCTTCGACGTCGTCGTACCAGCCATATCGCTTTGCGCTGCCTCTGGTGTCCCGCTATTCTTCGAGGGAGCTATTGCCCCAATCTTCGACGTAGCGGTTTATTTATGATTTTAAATGAGGGAAGAGAGGAAAACTGGAATTCACTTCATCTTTTTGTAAAGAATGCATTAACTTATAGAACATTTTTATTAGATGAATTCAATTTTTCAAAAAAAAATTAAAATTATTAGTTAAACAGGACAAACTTCAGGCTGATGGTTAAAAAACCAAGCCGTAAATATCTTTTTTATTATAAATATACTCAATTATAAAATTTTTTTATTGAAGTTTTACATTAAAACAAATATTGTAATACCAAATTGTTATATTATATAGTTTAATAAATAATCTAATCTAATAAAGACAAAAAGAAAACTAAAATTATTGTAAACGTTCGTGTCCAAAAGAATTTGATATCATAAAATAGAATTGAAAATGATTTTTGAGTAGGATTGAGTTGTTAATTGTTTGTTGCATCTTTAAACTTTTCTAAAACAGACAGTTTTGTTAAGGAAAGTGCACATTTTCTAATTTTTTTTAGCTTATGAGCCACCTACTCCAGATAAAACGATTAAAATCTATAAAATATGCAATCTCCTCAATATTTATTATCATTGAATTTTAAAACGCTCGTTCCCAAATAAAAAACAAGTAAGAAAATTATAGTCGGTCTAGACGACTATACGATACCCTATACCATGCGTTTAGAAACCCTATCTCTTAGGCCCAACTAACTGGACATTGAAGATAAGCAAAATCCAAATTTGAGTAGGATTTTTATTAATTTTTTTGGCTGCAGATATGAAAAAGTTCATATCGGATGCTATATCTAGTTATAAAGGGACTAGGTCCAAAAATGGACCGATCCTGATCATGTTTGGTAAAGTCTCTTGTATTTTGCAAAAATATGTACAAACAAAATTTGAGAAGAATCAGTGCAATATTTTTGTTTTTTAATAGATTTAAGTGAAGATCGGGAAGCAGCTCTATATGGGGTCAAAGGGATCATTTTTGGACTACTCATTAGTGGATGTAATGAACGCATGCAAACCCAATTTGAGTAAGATCTATATGACAATTTTGATCTTATGGCAATTTATGTCGATTTCATATGGGTAATTTGTATGGGGGCTAGGTCTGAACATGGACCGATTCTCACCAATTTCAATAGCGTTCATCCCATCATCAAAATATATTCATCTTTTTCGACCTGCAGTTTGATTACAAGGTTTACATGGACACACAGACGGACGGACGGACGGACGGACGGACATTGTTAAATCAACTCAGAAAGTGATTCTGATTCGATCGGTATAATTAAAGATGGGTCTAGGTCAAATATTTTTGGTTGTTACAAACAGCAGCACAAAGTCATTATACCCAAACCACATAGTGGTGATATTATCAAATAGCTTTTTCTTTTTAGAGGCCATGTATGCTTCTTTTGCTGAAAAAATTAAAGCACAAGTTGTGAGATTTATTGTCTTTTGATCCTTCTCCACACTCCGATTTGACCATTATAGAACATAAGTTCAATTACTTGAGCTAATGGTGTAGGGTACCATATATTCACTTAATATCGTTTATTACATACTTTTTAATAAATCGAAATTTATGTCCATTAAAACTTTCTTTGCCTTTGTTGATAATAATGATGATGCTATCAATATAAATTCGTTTAAATTACTGCATGGAATTTTTTTTTTTACAAAAATGTCTTCCTTGACCGCCCACAAAACAAAACAGCTAACAGAAATAAAAATCACAAAGCATAATATATAACGTTAACTATGAACGTTTTAATATTTACATGCAAATGGAATTAATGAACATTTATTCTACGATGGGATAACTGAACAATGGATGAGCGGTTCCAGAAAACTGGAAAATAATATAAATAAGTAAAAACTCTAAATAAAGTAAACACAAAACTTGGGCTCTAAAAATTAATGATATATTACAAAGGTCGAATAGTCTTAAAAAAAAAAGTATATATATAGAATTTTTTTATCTTAAAATTGCCTTATTACAAAGTTATTACAAAATAATATTACAGAGTTTGCTACTATTCCATTTAGAGATTGACTACTATAAAACATGAAATCAAATCAAGTGGCAACGTCGCACAAATCTCTTTGTTTTTTTATATTTCGGGGAAGAACCTAAACTTTTTGTGGATATTTATACTGCTAATGTATTTTATTCTACTAAAAATGATTTTAAGTCGATATTTGTACCAATTAAAGATAACTAAAGAGATGTTAAAGAAAGTAATCTCCCTATAGGAAAGCAGACATTCATTGAAACTCGTAAAATTATATTAGATTTAAAAGAAAAAAGTAAATCCTTGCCTGAAATTGGTAAAATTGTGGGTAGGAACCACTGTAGAATAATAAAAAAAATAGTTGCTAAATACGTCAAATACTATCAGATTGAAGATTTACCGAGAACTGGACGCCCAAAGCGGCTTCGTGTTACTGAGGTTAGAGCTGTAGTAATAGAATTAAAGACATTTCCAGCCCAAAGTGCAGTTGTCAGAAAACATAACGCAAAGGAAATCGCTTCACAAAAATGCCCTACATGGACGGATGCAACGTAAGAAACTATTAATATCCAAGGCGAATCAGAACAACCTTATGAATTTTGATAAAAAGTACAAAAATATTACGTACAGATAGAAGGCCTCCAAAAATATGGCACGCTAAGAATGAAACTTTCAAAGAAAAGTATGTTATTAACACTGTCAAACGCGGTGGAAGTTCAGTTATAGTTTGGGGCTCTATGGCGGCAACATGTGTTGATAATTTTGTTTTTATTTACTCCCCTATAAACAAAATAGATTTCTTAGGCATTTTGAAGGACAATGTTGCTCCTGGCATTAAGAATTAGGCATGGCGGAAACTGGATCTTTCATCAGTACAACGATCTAAAGTATCCTAAGTATCCGTAATCGTAAGACATTTGACCATTCGCCGTAGTCCCAGGACTTAATCCGATCGAGCATCTGTGGGAAAACCTGGAAAGAAAAATCAATCGAAGGGCTATTTCAAGCAAAATAATCTGTCGAGTTGATGCCTAAGAGACTAAATGAGGGGCACAAGACCAAATGAAAATAACGAAATTTTAAAAAATATAAAAAGTTTAGTTTTTGCTAAGTTTAGTTGTTGACTTTTGTTTGTTGTTTAGTTTATTTTGATGTGTAAAATTTGGTTATTTCCTAAATAGTGTGCATTTATTTCTGGTTTGTTTTACTTTTGTTTGATGTTTTTGAGTTAAAATATTATTAAATAAATCTTTAACTCCTTGTATTTATTTTTGATTTTGTGTTAATTACTTAATTTTAATGCTTACAGTACAAAAGTAAGGGAATCAAAGCCACTTTAGTCCTAGCACGACTTCAAATGATATATAAGGAACTGACGAATGCAATTATGTTAGATTGGACAATATTGGGACAAATTATGTGCTATTGAATCAGCTAGACTTTAAGGCAGTTATACGGTATTTATACTTCAATATTGCTTTAGACCATTTGACGTTATTGCATAAAAATTATTTTGAATTTGTCCCCTTAATAAACAGCTTTTCTTTGAATTCCGACCCAAAGTGTAGCACGAAGGAAAAAATCACTAAAGAACAATAATATAGTCGAGAAAACAACAAATCTGTAACTTCCTTAGAAAGCTGTAAACAATTTGAAAATGTGCAATGCAACATCTACAACAACAGTAATAACGACGACGATGACAACAACAACTTTATAAATGATAATGATGCCTTTGGAGCAGCTGATGATGATGACGACGTCGATGACCAAAAAACGACATCTAAACAATAATGATAACTACGATGACGACCTTTAATGTTTAAGCATTTGCAATATCGTCTGCATTATAGTCATAGAAGACATCATTATTGTGGTAAGGCCATCATCATCATCCATATTACGTAGCAGCATTCGCTGATACATTCGTAGGTTTGCATTCCATAGCAGTGTTTAAAAATATTTTAGTTCTTAAATCCAGAACCACTGTTTTAATACCCTACACCAGTCTGTGGTCAGCGTCTAATGAGTTTGTGCCGATGATTCAGAATCACTTTCTTTATGTAAATCTAGCCCTGACTCAAACTATAGGTTGCAACTAAAAAAAATATTTTGATGAAATTTGGTGAAATTAACGAAAATCGAAAATTATTCAAATGACCCCAGTTGGATCGACTGTATATAAATAGATTCATAATAATTTGATTTATACATATAATCTTCCTCAAATTATAAGAAGTATACAAACAGTTTTTGTCTTTAAGAATGGATTGAAAGAGTATTTGCTCCATAATTTAGAAACGTTTCTCTTATAATTAATTAAATTTTATAGTTTAAACTAAACTTATTATATAATATTATTATTGTAATAATTTAATATATTTTTTCAATTTTCGTTTTCTCTTCACTTAAGATAAAGTTGAGAATTTGTAAATTTGCCAGCTCGCCTCAATAATGTCCAAGTCATGCTGAGGCAATTTATTTCTGTTGTATAAATTACATCTTGAATTAAGATTAAAAGAAAAAAATAGTGGAGTTAGCAAATCTGGTTTATCTATTTATTATATCCATAAATCATCATATCAAACTAATATTATTGATAGGCCCACATAAAGCAGCCACACGATATTTAGATAAATCTACCTTAAGACTTAAGGCCTAGTTAGCCACACGTAACCTTAACCAAACGTGGCAGTTACTGAACTCAACTGTCACGTATCCGGAACGTCCCAATCTGTTGAAAATAGATTTTTGCTACGTTTATTCGTGACATTTGTGAACAGCTGATAAAGTTTGGTTAATATTTATTACACAGCAACATGCTGGTTCGTTTTTTACGTTTTATAATTGCACTAAATGCCAACGTTACATTTACGGTACAGATACATTTTAATAACGTATGGCTAACTAGGCCTTTACAAGTTTAACATAATTGACATCTTTGGTGGGTTTTGTTTTTTGTTTACACTTAAGTGGACCCAGTATCATATAATAATTGCATTCCATAGGAACACATTTAAAAAAATATATGACAATTTTCTTAAATTTGGTTTAGCTTATTTTCATATACATTAATGACCTCATCCCGTTAGTCTGTATGTAGAAGCCTTTTCCGAAAGCGAGGTAGAGGTTATCACATAGTCGTTTTAGGCCGACTATAAATTTTATATGTATTTTTTGTGTTTTTGCTTTATTTAAAAAAAAAATTTTTGTTGCGAACAAACCAAAAAACGACCATAACAATACATGCGCATCTTCATGTTAATCATGTACTGTATTCAAGAACACCGTGAACTGATAGCTGCAGTGTTGGTTTGTTGTTAAAACCGCTCCCTTAAGTGGAGTAATGAACTTTTAAAAGTCGTTATTAGACAGAGATGTTCCAGTCAGAATGCATGTTGAATCTTTCATGCTTTTATTTAATTCTCTTTGTTTTGTTTGATGAAGGAGGATTTTTGTAATTGAATTTTTACCAACTTCTCGAAAGCTCTGAAACTTTTAAACTTTTACATAAACATTTCAACATTTGATCAATTTTTTTTACATAGTTTGGTCATTATTTCTCGCAGTTAACCTAAAATCTCCAAATGTTATTTTTTATTTATATATCTTTGAAAATGAATTGTTCGGTAAGGAGTTATATTCTTAATTTAGGACTATGAGATTTTCCGAACTATCTTTGAATTTTTCAGAAAAAAAAAAAACAACAGTTTGACGATGTATTTTGAAACATGTATGAAACATACAAGGCCTTCGCACCTTATGTTGGCCATTTTGACTAAATATGTTGCATTCATTACGTGAACAATCGTTTTAGTTTTGTTGTGGGTAGCTGGTTGTAGAATTTGATTCATACACAAATGTAATGATAGACCTTAATTTTTAACAAATTTACAGAAGACGAAAACTCAAGTGCCTGAAGTAGTAGTTAAGATATACCAAAATGTTTTAAGTGTTTTATTTCCTCTTCATAATGATACTCCTAGAACAATTTACGTTTAATTTTGTCTAAGTTTTCTGTAAAAAAAAAAAACAAAAATATAGAAAGTAACGTGCCTAAAATACACTATTTGTGGTCCAGCAATTATTGTGATCATCAGGCGTATTAGACGGAGAAAAATGTAAGGAAGACTGTGTGATCATGTTTGGTCTTGTTAAAAACTGTTTTTTATGTTAAAACAAATGTATTTATAACCACTAGTAGTACATTTAAAAATATATAATAAAATTCTTTGTTAGATGGTTGTAATAGTGATTTGGGGTTTTTCTGAATAACTTTTGTTTTTTGCTTTAGTCATAAAAAACATTCGATTACCATAGATATGTATGTGTAGTTAAAAGCAAATGCTAAAGATATTATTTGGATTTTATGGTTATTCAATTTCGTTGTTCTAATACAGTATTTCTAACGGAAATAATGTTAAATGGGTTGCTACAGAGCTTCTAAGGGATTCGTTATCAAATAAAATGCTTGGACTTGAAGTAAAAAATCGTTAATTTCTTGAAATAATTCATTCATACGTTTAATTTATTTTTGAAATGTTTATGAATTCGTTAAATTGAAATAGTTTCAAATTCATTTTTATGTTTATGTCCTTGAAGGACTAAATGTTTTTAATATGTTTTTGTTTATATAAGAAAAATAGTTTTACGACAGTTAATTTTTTTAAATTTAGTATTTCGCCACGTGATGATGACATCTTCAAGAAGAAGTTTTTAAAATATAGATAGTCTTACAAAAGTGCATATACCCATGATATATATTTATACCCTCCACTCCAGTGTGCAGAGGGTATATATGAGTTTGTCATTCCATATGTAATAATTATAAAAAAAATTTTGGACCCCATAAAATATTTGTGATTCTTATAAAAACCGGAGTTGATATAGCGATGTCTGTCTGTCCGTCTGTCCGTCTGTGGAAATCACGATGACGGCATCAATCGGGCAGCTAGGCTGATCGTTGACATAAAACATGATTCATAGACATCCTGAAAAATTTGTTGTTTAAAATAGTCCAAATCGGTCAATTAGGGCCCGAGATTTGAACGAAGAGCTAAAAAAAGTCTTGAAAAAATATAATTTTCTATGTTGTTCTTGTCACGATCGCGCCCTCAATAGTGCAGCTACAGTGATTATTTTTAGTGAGGATGATTCATCAAAAAAAAAAAAAAATGAAAAATATGATGTTTCTATATTGTTCTTGTTGTTATTCTAAATGTTGTGTTGTTGTCATAGCTGGACTTGTTGTTTTTGTGGTCGTTGTGGTAATAATATAATAAAAACTAACCCTTTGTACATTTTTTTATTAACTCTGGTAGAAAATTTTAAAAACTTCCATTGTTTTGGCATCATTTATGTTATTACCACGAGCCTGCCTGCAAAATTTCAGATCGAATGGCTCACGGAAAATTGGTTAAAATCGATCCAAAATTTTTTCGACAAGCAGACACTACGAGTTAATATATGTAAAGGGAGTAAAAATTCACCAGCATCTAAAGCAAATAATGCTAAAATACCTAGTTGTTAATATAAAAAAAAAACAATGTAAATTTAGCAAAAAAAAAAAATTCATGTATAAATTTATTTAAAGAGAAAATCACAAAAATAACTTTTGATGTTGTATTTTTTGTGTGTAATATTTACATATACATACATGAACATATTATATAACACAAATAATATACATATATTATATATTATATATGTATATGTATATCCATAACAACTTCATGTTAGAAATAAATCGGTATATTATTTTATTTACATAATTTTCTGCAATATTTTGTTGTGGGGAAAATACATTTCTTTTGTGAAAATATTTTGCTTTTATTAAAAAACTTTTTTATATAAATAAAAAAATTAAATAGCATATTCAATTCATAATTTCATTTTCAAATAAATAAACAGAAATATAAGTAAAATAAATAGAGATATTAAACATAAACATAAAATCATCCTGTCAAACACGAAGTAATTTGTTTTTTTCTATTCTTCTTTGTGTTTTTCGCTTATTTTGACAGAGATGCCACTCGTTTACAATTTAAATAAATAGAAAATTAGATTTGTCGACTGTCGTTAAGATGTGTGTACTTAGTGAATCACTTAATCCTTAGTGCAAACAACAATAGCTGTCGATATATTTTGCGATTGTCGGATCGTTGAAATTTACAGAATCACACTACAGAAAACATTAATTTAAATTCAAAGAATTTTAGAAAACGTCAAATGATATTTAAGAATTGCGAACATTAAAACTGTTACATAAATAAACGCAATTTGATGAGAATGTTATTTATATAGAAATTTTCACAATTTTTTTTGGATAAAAATTTGAAGTTTTTCAGAAAATAAAGAGAACAAATTATTTTATTTAAAATGTTTGGGACATTTGGTTTTTTGCGTTGGCATCCCTAATTTGAATATTTCTTATTATAAATTTATTCTCTATGTTTTCCAAATATGGCAATGTTTTAATAAAAAAGTTGAGAGAGCTTTTTTGTTGGTTATTATTTGTTACTCCATCCGACCTACATGACCGCAATGAAAAAATATTTCGCCAGTTAAAAGAAACTATACAGCCATTTCCAATTAGCACGATTTTTAATGCATATATCCACCCTACACAACCATTACCTTTGCAATGGAGGTTAGGGCGAGCTATTTAATTAGAAAAAACTAAATTGAAAGAGAAGTTATGTCATATAACCGGAAACGCATGCATATATGTAGGTATATAACCAAAATGCATGCCGATCAGCAACGATGACCAAAAAGCAAACACCGAAATAATAGAAAAGAGGAAAACCAACCCAAAGAATTTTCTGAAATAATTTGGTATTAAGTTTAACAAATTGTTTACTTTTTCCAATATTTAGTTTACATTTATTATCAATACTCAAACCGAGGTGGAGGGTATCAAAGATTCGGCACAGCCGAATTTAACACTCTTACTTGTTTTTTTTTATAAATTGTTAATGGAAAATGCTTCAATAATTTTGAGTTTTATTTATTGGATTTTATTACAAAATATAATCTTTAAAAAATATTATAAGTTTATAAATGTATATTAAAGAACATAAAATAATTACGTTTTTGGTTTTACCTATATTTAAAAAAGATTATATACGATTATATACTTGTACGGCGACTTTAGCATTTATTACAGAAGATAATCGAGATGGCAAAGATAAAGCTAATTTTTTGGTTGTTTCAGTTGTAATTCTGATCCACGCTTCCATCAACGTTTCCGTCAGAGCTGGAATTGATGTTATTGGATGTTTACTTAGACCTCTCTTTAGAATGTCCCATAAATTTTCAATAACATTTAACATTAATGCATCGGATCGTTCTTCAGCAGAAATATATATTTTTCCCTTTGATCCAGTCTTTCGCATTGGTTCAGAAACTTCGTTGTGTTTGCCCATTTTTCTCCACTACTGTCACTTTATGATTTTTATTTTCGAAATATGACCACTTTTTGTGAAGGTTCAAGCTACACAAATGATTCTAGCGGCACTTATAACGGTACATCATTTTTATTGGAGGGTATGTATACTTATGTAACTTTAAATAATGACAAATTATACGATTTTGCTTGTTATTTGTTAACAACAACAACAAAAAAAATATTTTACAATATGATGAAAATGATTTATTTTTGTACTTCAAATAAAAAATGGAAGTAAAAAGAAAGTAAAATTTGTTTTCAAGAGAACAGACATTTGTCTCCCGATGTAAAGTTTTGCAAGACTGTGTATTAGGGTGGCAGCTTTTTCAGCTTTCTCGAATTTCATGGTTCACCGGGCAGAATTTGGTTACAATTCGCCACAAAATGATATGGTTAAAATTTGAGCCAAATGGGATAAAGTTAACAACGAGATCAATGGTCAACCCCATGCAGATTTCATATTTTATATGTAAATATATAAAATCTTTTCTGAATTCTTTATGAATATTCAAAATTAACTTCAGAAGTTTGTGTTTTTCTATAAAAATTTAAAAATTTAATTCAGAGCTAATTTTTTCGTTACATAAAACATAAAATTTAAGTATTATTCATTACACTCATAAACGACTGCGGCTATAGACTACAGCCTGTCAAAAAGAAAAAAAAAATACGCACGTTTATATGAAAACGATTATTTTGACAACAACACAGCTACACGGCTACACGATAACTTTTGCTGCAGTAGTCAACTAAGGATAATTTCGATAATTGCACGGCATTTTAATAGGTTAGATAAAGTAATTGCATATTTAAGTCAAGTTTATATACGAGTCTACAATCATGCTTGTTTTTCTATTTCTATAAAGTATAAAAAAATGAAATCGACGCTCCTGAAATCAAAATGCATTTGTATAAAAAACAGCTGTTTCTATTTTATTTTAGTGTGTTCTTAAAGAAAACCCGCGTTTTTTGGGAAAAAATTAAGGATTTCAAAAAGAACAAGAAACAGTGCCCACTATATCTGTTGTTAATGATTGTGCTGAAAGAGGCATTAAACTTATCTGGGAATATCATGTAAAAATCACAAAGGATGAGGTGTAAAAACAAAATAGCTCTATATGGGGCCTACGACTAAGAATTGTGCTATAGAGATTATTTTTGGACTACTGCTTAATGGATACAATGAACACATACCAACCCAATTTGACTGAGATCTAAGCGATAATTTGGATCTTATGGCAATTTATGTCGATTTCATAGGGGTCATTTGTATGAGGACTAGGTCTGAACATGGACCGAATTTTACCAATTTCAATAGCGTTCATCCTATCATCGATAAAAGCTTATGTACCGAATTTCATCAAAATATATTTGCGACCTGTAGTTTGATTACAAGGTTTACATGGACACACAAACGGACGGAAGGACGGACGGACATTGCTAAAACGACTCAAAAAGTGATTCTGAGCCGATCGGTCAAGGTGAAAATTTTTTATTAGTTACAAACAGCAGCACAAAGTCATTACACAAACCAGATAGTGGTATGGGTATAAAAACTAACCAGCCTTAAATGAAATTTTAAAAATATATCGTTTTTTTTTTCAATGGTGCGTGGTAGAGAAGAAGAAAGTATATGCCCCTAAAAGTTCATAACTACACTGTGTTCTTAATCGGACCGGTTTCTGGCATTTCAGCCTTCATCAGCGACTTAATGAACATTTTGATAATTGTTATGTTATAATTGAATATATTGTTTTTGAAGAGATTTTTCCACTTAGGGCGGCCGTGAGGTTTTTTTTTTTTTTTGTGTCCGGGAGGTGGAAATCTTGCATAAGATGCCCGAGCAATCCAAATTGGGATATGTCGGATTCTTACCGACTAAAACCACCCCCCTCTTCATCCTCTTTCCCTGCGGGACTGCCTGTTAAGGTATTACGTCGCAGGGCAGTATAGCCTTAGCTAATCACCACATTTGCTTCCCTCATTTCTTTTCGTTTAAGCTCCTCTGCCCTCAATGTGTCATGCAGAACTTTTATGTAGTCAGTCAACCTGCTCCAATTTTCCTCGGATCTTAATAAAGTCTTTAGAATATTCTCCTTTCTCATCTGATTGCCTATATCTTGCTCCAATTGCACACGCTCGTTGCGGAATCTCGGGCATGTAAATATTATATGTTCTACGTCCTCTATCTCCCCTGGACACCCAGGGCACATTGGGGAATCATCATGTCCAAATCTGTTCAGGTACTTTCTGTAACAGCCATGGCCGCTTAAAAATTGGGTAAGGTGGTAGTTCACTTCTCCATGACGTCTATTTATCCATCTTTGTATGTTTGGTATAATTTGGAATGTCCAACGGCCGTTAAGGCTCTGCTCCCATCTAGTCTGCCATTGACGCATTGTTATTTCGCGCACCGCCCTATGTATTTCGGGTTTTGAAACAATTGTATTATTCCCTTTCGAGTCATACAGTCTTCACATGCCAGTAAATCAACCGGAATCATTCCCGCTATTACACATGCCGCATCATCTGATGTAGTTCGGTACGCACTACTAACTCGAAGAGCACTCAGCCTATACACCGACGTAATTAGTTTACGAGAGCTGGTACTTAGTGTAGGTGACCACACAGGTGCTGCGTACAGCAGAATTGACTTAATAACACTTGATATTAAGAACCTTTTACTCTGCCTTGGCCCTCCAGCATTTGGCATCATTCGTGCTAGCGCCGCCCTCACTCTTGATGCTTTTTCGCAAGCGTAATTTAAATGTGCATTGAATTTTAGTCGGGTACCAATCATCACTCCAAGGTACTTCTGCTCTCCTCTGGATGTTACCTCGTGATGTCCAACCTTAATCTTGCTAGATTCCGTTTTCCTATACCCGCTTATTAAAACCACTTCAGTCGTTTGCTCCGCCAACTGGAGTCCCGCGTTATGCAGCCACAGCCTGATAGAATTCGCTTCCTCATTTGCATAGATTTCCACTTCATCGATATATCTGGCAGTTACAACTACGGCGATATCGTCCGCGAAGCCGACCACCGTCGTGCCATCTGGCACTTTAACCGCTAAAACTCCTTTGTACATTAGGTTCCATAGAAGTGGGCCCAGTACTGACCCCTGTGGTACTCGAGCAGTGATCTTTTAACTTTTCTGTCCATCTTCAGTATTATAGCATAGCGACCTGTTATAAAAATAACTCGAGATTATCCTAACTAGGTATCTTGGCACACCTAGCCCATCTAACGTGATCATTGTGTGGTTCCAATTTGCACAATTAAACGCGTTTTTGACATCCAGTGTAATTATTGCACAATATTTTCTTCCGGCTCCCTTTGCTTGTATGGCGGTTTTAGCTATATCAGTTACCATCTTGATAGCATCAACCGTCGACCTTGCTCTTCTAAAACCGAACTGTCTCTCGGATAGACCCTCTGAGCTCTCTGCCACAGGTAGATGTCTGTTATATATGACTTTTTCCAGCATCTTGCCCATGGTGTCAAGTAAGCAGATGGGCCGATACGACAAGGGGTCACCTGGGCGTTTGTCAGGTTTCGGGAGAAGCAACAGAGTCTGTTTTTTCCATGGTTCAGGAAAAGAACCTTCAATGAGGCATCGGTTGAAAACTTCAACAAAAGAATTGCAAGCCAAGTTAAGATACGCATCCACAGCAAGGAAAACTATTAAATGACCAACGATATTTCACACGAAATATAGTTTTTTAAGAGATTCTAAATTGAAAAACTTCTTTGCCAAATATTTCTTATCTGTTTTGATACTTATGTATATAATTTCTACAAACACAATCTTTTTTCACATGTACATATGTAACAATATAATTTTCAATTTACTACTATATTAAAAGAAATTTAATTTATTATAAATTTTTTGTGTATTTAAATTTAAACCGTTTGTTTTATTCTTAATTTTTAAACGGGCGCCTAGGCGTCACACAATCAAATAGTATTTGAATATTTAAACACTTTGATAAACCTGTTACTGAATTATTACAACAAATGCTCCGAATTTTCAGCATTTTATAGAGGTGTTTACATATTTTAGGACATAAATGGGCACAATGACACCCGATTTATACCATTTTAAATACTAACCTGATCCAGATAATTACAAACAATATTAAGTTTAACCAGGTAAATGTTTTATTTTGTAATTTTCTTTTTAATTTAAATTTTTAATATAAAGGTGCATTTTATTTTTTACAATCCTTTTCAATTTTCCAGAACTATTAGTATAGGGCACATTTGTGAGACCGCATAGATCAACTTTCAACTCTTACTTGTTTTTATTGTATTAAATCTATATTTGTGTCTTTAAATTAATTAAGATAATTAAGATGAAAATATTTAACAATTTGTTTTTTTAGTTAATATCTGAACATTTTACTGATACAAGGCAAAACTAAAACTGCCAAAAATTTCAATCAAAACAATTTTGAATGTATTTGTTAAATATCGCATAATTTATTTCAATTTTAAACTTTAAAGTCTTTTTTAAGTCTGGTAATAACTCTATAATATGAAGGAAGTAAATATGTGGCTTCTTCAATAACAATGACAAGTATAAAACTCATCTTTGTGCATTACATTAAAATATTATAAATTTGAACATAATTAATTTTAGAAAAATGTCCGATTCGTTTTTCGATGATGCTGAAAACACATCAAAGAAATACAGAAAATAAAGATTTTGCTTCACTTAGTTGGGAGACGAGAAGCTAATGGATGGCTGGAACAGGACAAAGGTGACTATAAATGCAGATGCAAGGCTTGTGAAAATATATTAAAATGCGATAAATCAGATCTAAGTATACATGCTTATAACCACTGTTATAAAAAATCTTTTAAAACCAACAGTGTTGCCATAATTTGAAATTGTAAAGATGCTAAATTGCAAAAAAAAAAGATGCCAAAACGTACTGGAGTCTAAAAAAAAGATGCAAAATTTTTTTTTTCAAATTTCATTACCTTTATATTGAAAAATTAATACTTATTAATAAATTCTTTGGTTTTTAAATCGAAAAATTATAAAAAATATAACAGAAATTACATTATCAAAAGATACGATTATATTACAATAATTGGTTTATGGTATCTAATATTTCTGTGATGTTTTCATCTTCAAGTTCTTCTTGGCTCTGATATTTTTCTGACGATCGACTTTTATCAACGACATCGTTCGGTATATTGTAAGTGTGACACCACCGATTTTTCAATTTCAAACCTTCTTTTATACATATTACAGAACATAACAACTCGGATTTTATTCTGTTCGAAGTTTGCTTTTAACTAAAGCCATTAAACTAAACAAACGTTCAACTTCGGCTTTTGAGAAAGACAAAACTAATAAAGACAATACAAATATTGATAACTCCTTAAATGGATTTTCGCCAATAGAATTTTTGTTAACTTCAATCCATAAAGAAGTTGTATTCAGTGTTGTATCCCAATTTTGTTCTGTGATATAACTCCATTGGATTTAAATTTTTTCTGTTTCAGATGATATAAATTTAAACTCTTCTAATATATTGGTTATCTGTTCTTTTACCCGGTTTAATGTGTTTTGTATTGAAAATTTTGGCATTTTTTTATTACAATAATATTTTTTGGCAATCGACTTTCTAATTCATTAAAAACTGTTGTTGGTGTTTACATTCTTCTATTTGAAAATGTTTTGTTATATTTGTTGAAAGAAACGAGCAGAGTGGCAAAAGGAGTAATACACAAAATTACCGTACTACACTTTGAGAAATTAAACAAGTAAGAAAATTATAGTCGGTCTAGACCGACTATACGATACCCTATACCATGCGTTTAGCGACCCTATCTCTCAGGCCCAACTAACTGGATATAGAAAATAAGCATAAACCAAATTTGAGTGGGATTTTTATTAATTTTTTCGGCTGCAGATCTGAAAAAGTTCATATCGAATGGTATATCTATATAGGGACTAGGCCCAAAAATGGACCGATCCTGACCATGTTTGGCAAAGTCTCTTGTATATTGCAAAAATATATACAAACAAAATTTGAGAAGAATCAGTGCAATATTTTTGTTTTTTGATAGATTTAAGTGAAGATCGGAAAGCAGCTCTATATGGGGCCTATGACTAAGAGTTGTCCAATAGGGATCATTTTTTAACTACTGATTAATGGATGTAATATACATACAAACCCAATTTGACTAAGATTTGTATGATAATTTGGATCTTATGGCAATATATGTTGATTTCATAGGGGTCATTTGTATGGGGGCTAGGTCTAAACATGGACCGATTCTCACCAATTTCAATGGCGTTCATCCCATGGCCGATAAAAGATTAAATACCAAATTTCATCAAAATAGATCCATATTTGCGACCTGCAGTTTGATTACAAGCTTTACATGGACACACAGACGGACGGACATCGTTAAATCGAATCAGATAGTGATTCTGATTCGATCGGTATAATTAAAGATGGGTGTAGGTCAAATATTTTTGGTTGTTACAAACAGCAGCACAAAGTCATTATACCCAAACCACATAGTGGTATAGGGTATAAACATATCAATACCATTAAAATTATATATTCAAAAATAATGAAAAAAAAAATATCAAAAAAAAGATGCTAAAAGCAACTTTTTATTAATAAAAGATTCTAAGTTAGCATCTAGCATCTTTTGATAAATTTTGGATGCTAAACGACAAAAAAAAGTTGCTAAATCTAGCAACTAAAAAGCTAACACGGCAACATTGAAAACCAAGAACAGATATTCTGTATGAGTTATAACATCTCATTTGCAAGCCATTTTAATTAATTGTGTAAATTTTAAATGCACATCTAGCCATATCAAAAAGATGAATTATACAGAATTGTAAAAATATTTTTTTTATAATATCTGTATGTTTTTTATATTATTCTTATGTAATTCTCATGATATGTTTAACTTATTTTTTATATTTTTTTTTCGTTTTTATGTTATTTTTACATAATTGAAATTGAAAATGTACAAATTAAAAATAAATTTAAAAAAAGTAGTGTAGGGGAAAAAAAGTGGGTGTAGGGAAAAAAGGGAATTTTTTCATAAGCGTTGAGATTTCTGAAAAAATCTCCTGCCATCACTAGTACCTATTAAAAAACAATGTAAAAACTTCACAAGACAACGCGACATAGACTTGCTTTGTTCAAAAGCTTCCATAGGACTGAATGAAATTGTTGCTTACTTTACTCTTTGGTGAGTATTTTCGTTTTTGTTTGGCTGTATAGTATATAAGTATACAGTGTTGTATACATATAAGAAGCCGATTAGAGTTCGGTTTAATGGTACTGCTATGCATATGTGTGTGTGTTAACAAAAATATACGATATCCCAGTCATCATTTCGAAGATTGTTTTAACAAAAATTACCTTACTGTGTCTTCTTCGAGCACTTCTGATGATTAAAAACTGATTAATTACATGCGCTATTAGAAAAAGACTAGAAAATGATTTTTGCTTTCTCTTAAAATGTGATTTATAGAAAAATGACATTAAATACGACTCAAAAATGAGTCGAAACTGATCAGAAAAGCGGATAAAAAGGACTCTCAAGAAGATTCGCGGGTAAGGTTATATTTAATCCCAACAAAAGAATATTTTGTGATCAGCAAAAGGGCGCATTTATGACTGTTTTAAAAGCACATATGAGTCAAAGAGACTCTCATTTATTGCATAAAATGCTTACTGGGGTCTTATTCATTATCTGTAGAAACAGGTTTTTTAAGTAAAAAAAATCTGCACACAATTTCAATTCTATTTCGTTCACAATGATACGATCACTTTGTTTACTAGCTACCAGTAAAATAAGAAAATAGTATTATAATACAGCGTAAGAATGAATTGTACTTCTCAATTAGTTTATTCTTAATGTGCCATAAGAAGTTCGGTTTGTGCTAAGAAAAGCATGAATATATGTTTCCCAGGGTGAAGCTTCCTCATTGCACTTTGATTGAGTTGAGCTCCGCGACTATTCATAATGTGAATTGCTCGTGTCTAACATTTTTGGTAGTTGGGAATGGCGTTTGTGTGAAGAAAAGCATGAATATATGTTTCCCAGGGCAAGTCTCGATCACTGCATATTGAGCTGAGCTCCGCGGTTATTCTTAATGTGGATAACTCATGACAAAAATTTTTTTTTTAACTTTATTGTAATTAACATCTTTTTTTAATATCTGACAAAAATAGTATTTTTTTAAACACCAATTTTTTACAGGGTAAATATTTTATGGTTTACCTACCTACTACTTTTGAATGCAAGTATGCAGAGTTTATTCATATACTAAAAATACAACTCTTAAAACCATACTATTTTTGCAACTCTAAAAATATCAGAATTTTGTATAAATAAAATAAAATACCGATTTATTTAAATATGCCCTTGTTATGGATATACATGTACGGAATATATGAATATTATTTATAGTATTTTGATATTGGCAACAGTAGTATGTATCAATTTGTAACAATTTGTGATGTTATAAAAATCGAAGAATATTGATATTGACTTTATATAGTTTCTTTTATTAATTAATTAACTTAAATATTACACCAAAAAATATTGGTGTTAATGAATTTTTATATTATTAACACAACGACCACAAAAACAACATGCACAGCTATGACAAAATACAAAATTTAAGAAAACAATATAGGAAAACGTCATATTTTTTTTACCTTTTCAGTGATTTCTCGGCACCTATGAAACCTATTGTCATCATTTAAAAAACAGGGTCCTCTTCTCATGATGCTAGTGAATCATGCTCACTAAAAAACGAGCGCCCTAGCTGTCTTATTGAGGGCGTTATCGTGACAAGAACACATATTCAAATCATATTTTCTCAGGACTTTTTTTACTTCTTCGCTCAATTCTCGGGACCAGATTAACCGATTTGGACTATTTTAAACAGCACACTTTCCAGGATGTTATTGAATCATTTTTTATATCAACGAGCACCCTAGCTACCCGATTGAAGCCGTCGTCGTGATTTCCACAGACGGACAGCCGGACAGACGGACATCGCTATATCAACTCCGCTTGTTATAAGGGTCACAAATATATATATTTTATGGGGTCCAGATTTTTTTTTCTAATTATTACAAACGGAATGACAAACTTATATATACCCTCTGTACACTGGAGTTGAGGGTATTAATATAATTGATCTATTACATTCTTGGATAACTTTTGTGTTTTTGGATTTTCAGAATATTTGAACATCGGATTTGTCTAAATTTATATACTCTATAATCATTGTAATAATTATTTCTGCTACAAATTTGTTTATTGTTAGTAAAATAAGTTTGAAAAATTTGATACAGTATCTACATTATTAATAGGCAAGGCGATTTCTTGTGATTTAAAGTATTCAATTACCAACCTCTTCTGACAGAAAATAACTCATTTCAAAGACATTTCTTTTTCTTTATTTACAGATTTGTGGCATCGGGAACATTTTTTTTGGAGTAAAATGCATTTAAAGTTTCTACTATTTCTACTAAAAGATTTTTTTCATGCAAAATTTTTGGGGTACTTTAAAATAAAATTCTTAATTAATGCGAAATTAAACATAAGCTCTCTGTTGTTGTGTCTTATTTCTGACTTTCTGGTTGAATTTTCCGTTTCGGTGTATTCAGTGACTTATAGTAAAATTTCACGGCGAATATTTTTGGGCAACATCTTAATCCCTTTGATACCTGTTTTAATGGTGTTTTTTGCTCTTTTAAGAATTTGCCAAAGCTGGGAAACTTTAACCCCCCTTCAAATGAAATTCAGATGTAAACTTTCAAAACGCCGATATACTTGTCTTTTTTTTTGTCTCCCCTATCAAAATTTATAGGTCGGACCTTGTAATTTTGGAAAAATTTGATTTTGTTGTACAGTGATAATTATTAACAAACCCAGTTATACATCTTATGTGTGTTCAACAAATAGTTATAATTGAATGAGAAAATAAATTTTCCTAGAATATACACTCGAATTTCGTAGGTTGAGGCCTACTAGTTTATATAAACGCTAAAAATTATTTAGATGTCCGCAAATATATATTTATAATAGCATGAAAAAATGATTTTTATTTTTCACAAATTTTTTGAAATACCACCCACCTTTTTTTGCCACCCATGAAGGTTAAAACTACATTCAAAGCAGATGCTCATTTATAATCTACGAAAAAGTCATTAGTTGTTAACCACTGTATTGGCCGCCTAAAGGCGGTGTTCTATTTATCTTATCTGGATGGAAAACCGTAAACTTGTTTAAGATTTGTCGTATACAAATTTCCTTAGGAATAATTTTTTCATTGCAAAAAAAAATTAGCCGGTTAAAAGGTTAAATAGAAAAAAATTAATGTATATTGCTTTGTGAATTCATGGTTAGATGTAGCCAATTATTTTATAATAAGTTTTCCCTATTTTCAATATCATAAGATTCCACTGCATCGTTTAGTAAGCAATAAAATAATATTTTGGAATAACATTTTGTTTTGTCTTTATACTTCATAAAATAATTATGTTCACCAAATTCATAATTTTAATTTCTTTTATAAACAAAATTTTTTTCTTATAGTGATGAGCAAATAATTTTTACGACATTATAAATACTATATAAAAACAATAACATGATACAATGTTTAGATAAAAGGAAATTCATTACATTGCAATTTCATGTCCCAGTCACGTTTTATATACCATTTAGGGTTACGATTTATAATTGTTTGTATTTTACACATAGAAGTAAAAATAATTTTTGCCTAATTTTTATTAAAATTTTTTAATAATTAGTCGTAATTGCTTCTCCCAACTTAGAACCACCTGTTCATTAGCATTTTATTTTTAATTTCACCATATTAGAATTCACAAATAACATTCTAAATTGCAAATCATTGTTAATCGAAAAAAATGAGTAATGCACATAAAAATAAGCAGTGTCAAGTTTATTTTACCATAAAGATTAAAATATTTTGAATACATTTGTGTTAACTAGTGATACTCATAATGTATGTAACCACAAATTAACTTATAATATTTGAATGCTTTTACATTTACCCTAAATGTTTGATATCATCACAAGGTTTGTTTTATGTGATTAGAAAATTCTTATAATTTTTGAAATAATTTTATAAGCTTTACAACAAAAATAGTTTAAAATTAAAATTTAAGTATAAGAAACAAAACAATTAGTGATATGCCACTAAGAGAACTATAGTCGGTAATAGACCGATCCATAAGCTTCGAGAGCGGTTCTTAATGTTTTTCTCAAAATTATACAGTGGCTCACAGCTTATTTTCTCTAACTATTTTTTTTGAAAATATTAACTTCATAGATGTTTGACTTCATTAAAAAAAAAAAATTCCCAAATTACATGGTATTATTTTATATATTTTGAAGTCAGTTGTATTGATAAGCTCGACCACTTTCCATACAAATATATGAAAAAAATCACTTCATGCAAGTTTAACATCGATTTATACAAAATATTTTAGTTTATTAAAACTTCAAACTATTCTAGGCAAAATTGTGGAAGCGGCGAACTTATACTCGGAAAAAACAGCCATTTTCAAATGAAATTCACCAAAAAAGATCAGTCATTTTCTACACAAAAGTATTTTCTATACAAACTTAAAATAAGAGAAAATTTTCACAAATTTGTATAGAAAGTGGCTGATCTTTATAAAGTAGTAGTTCGCTAACAGCTCAATTATTGTGGGAATGCTTTGAAATTTTAGAAAAGCAATTTCCTCATATTTCAAATTTTAGAATGTATGAATACATATCATGTGTTCCTTGAATATTATTTATAAATGGATGTCAAACCTGGTTGGAGTGCATTTTGCCGTATATTTGTATGGAAACAAGCTGATCTTTTTCGAGTAGTAAAACGTCAACAGCACAATTATTACCGAAAGTCTTTGAAATTTTAAGGTCGTGATGTCCTCTTATTAAATATTTTTTGTAAATCGATCTCAAACTTGCATAAAGTGCATTTTTCCATATATTTGTAAGGAAATTCACTGATATTTTTCGAATACGAGAAGTATGTTGTACAATATATTTACGCTGATCCCTGACTCACTGACTGACTGACTGATTCTGTAACGCTGAAATAATACACACACATAGCACTCCATACAAAGCTATGCGAAATACACAAACAAAATTTAATCTTTCTCATTTTATACAAACCCACACACAATTTTCTCTCTTCTTTGTTACCGACCAGTGCTGCTAAATAAATCTTCTGCAAATCGACAATTTTGGAAACTAAATCGCCAAAATCGTCAAACAAGAAACTTTCAAGAAAATTTTACCGCTAATAAAACTCGAAACAATAAAATATATTTATTTCATTCATATTACGAATATTATTACAGCATTTGTTATTTCTATATATAAAAATTTATTAGTGATGAAATTTCAACAAAAAAATTTAACACAGCAATCAACTAAATAATTTTATTGAGATGTATCTATAGCTGAAACATATAATATTGGTTTAAAGTATCGCCGTAATTAAAACTTAAATCTTAAATGGAGACGCTATTCAAGGTATTTCCGTTTTGAAACGACTTGACCCAGAATTAAATCTATACATATTTTGTAATTTACATTTACACTGAACAAAAACTATCAATTTTCGATAAACAACCCATTAATTGTTAACCCTTGAAATCGTAATTTTTATACTACTGAAAATTTAAATTCTTCAATCATCATTTTAACAAATTTAACAAATCATTTTAACAAATTGAAAAATCGTCGAAATTACAATAAGTTGCCAAAATTGGCAGCACCGCTAACGACAATAGCAATACGTATGCAGATTTCGTGTTACATATGAGTTAAAACACATTAAACCATCACGAAAAAATCGCATTTTCGGCATCATCACCTCCGATTTCAATGAAATTCAACACAAATGTCATACACTATAAGAGTATAATTAATCAAAAAAAATTTGACCCAATATTCTTTCGGGTTCCGAAATATGATGTCATAAATGTTGTAAAAAATTTTAAAAAATCACAAAAGCGTCCTTACACAAAGCGATAGAACTTTTGAACTATGCAAGATAATTTAGGTTTTTTGGTATCGTTTTAAAGGTGAAAGTGCGTCCTTTAAAATTATATGCATATTGTGTTTTTTAAGAAAAGGTCCAAGGGTATATTTTGGGATCTCGAGTTCCAAGGTCCATATCTGAAAAAGTATATTTTTTAAAATTCTTAAAAAAATTTATGTCAAGTATTAGACCCTCTTCTACATTTGCAGAAAATTTAAAGGTGGAGCCTCGATTGGTGTCAGAGTTATAGACCAGAACGTGGTATTTCTTTTTTTTTTTTAATTAGTCAACACTCAGGGGATGCCCCCTACAGATGCCGTGCATTGTGTTGATCTCAGGAAAATAGGTTAAGGAAGAAAGAGGGAGTAGTTCATTATTATTTTTTTTTTTTTTTGCAGCGACAGACCACAGTCTCTGGTGGGAATCGAACCCACGACCCCCGCATTATAGGCGAGCACGCTACCTACTCACCTACCGGGGCGCTTAAGTGTGTTTTGTGTTCGTACTCAATTGATTGTTTTGTACAAGCTGAAGTATGTATGTGCACACTTTCTGTTTCGATTGTTTTTGCAGTTTTTTTTTTAATCAAATCTACACGTGCAAGTGAAAAAAACAAGTAAGAAAATTATAGTCGGTCCATACCGACCATATGATACCCTATACCATGGTTTAGAGACCCTATCTCTTCGGTCGAACTAATTCGATATAGAAAATAAGCATAAACCAAATTTGAGTGGCATTGTTATTAATTTTTTGGCTGCAGATATGAAAAACTTCATATCGGTGCTAAATTTATATGGGGACTAGGTCGAAAAATGGACCGATCCTGACCATATTTGGTAAAGTCACTTATATTTTGAAAAAAAAAAAAAACCACATAGTGATATATAAACACACATGTGTAACCTTTCTCTTGCTATCATCATACGAAACTTTTATTGTTGTTGCAAAAAAACCGTTAATTTTTTTTTGCATAGGTAGATACATACATGAATTTTAAGCTTAAAGAATATATTGTTTCATTATTTGGACAGTTCGATTTCAGAACCTTGACCTAGAAAGAAAACTCGCAAAAAATTAGTTTCAAAAATTTAAATAATTGTGATCTGTGTTTAAAATGTCACATAAAAAAATGTGTTGTTGCAACCCTTTCGAAAAAGTGGGACATAAATATATATCATTAGGACTAAGAAGAGCTCAAGAGTGGATGACTGTCATATGTAAAAATATTTCAACATCAAATAGAATATGCCATTCATGTAGACTTAGATTAAAAATTGTGTGCTCTTCAGAATCTCCATACTGCTATATTGGAAAGTGTAAATTTGGTCCTGGAACAGATAATTTAATACTAGATACATGATGGTTTGACATGTTTTCACTCATATGGAATAAGTTGAACGCAAAAAATGCATCAAAAAAACTAATATCTATTCAAATTCTTCTTTAAATTCCCATTATTGGTCTGACTGACTGAGAGACTGACTGATTCTGTAACGCTGACCAGAACGATACGGTTCTAATTCCTAGGATTGATCTCGCCCCAACCGACACCACATTACCTTTCATATTAAAACACTGCCGGTTTCCAGTAATTACTGCATACGCAATTACCATAAACAAGGCTCAAGGCCAGTCATTTGATTACGTTGGCATTAATTTGGAGACCGCGGTATTTTCACACGGCCAACTGTATGTGGCTTTGTCACGATCAAAAGTTGCAAGCCAAGTTAAGATACGTATTCAATTGAACCCACAGCAATGAAAACTATTAAATGACCAACGATATTTCACACGAAATATAGTTTTTCAAGAGATTCTAAATTGAAAAACTTTTTTGCCAAATATTTCTTATCTGTTTTGATACTTATGTATACAATTTCTACAAACACAATCTGTTTTCATATGTACATACATATGTAACAACATAATTTTCAATTTACTACTATATTAAAAAAAATTTAATTTATTATAAAATTTTCGTGTATTTAAATTTAAACTGTTTGTTATATTCATAATTTTTAAACGGGCGCCTATGCGCCATACAATCAACTAGTGTTGTACAATATTAGTCTGAATTGCTTAAAAATTTAAATGAGCCATCTAAGGATATAGTCAGTTGCAGTTGATAAAAAAACACAAAAAAAAAGTATTTTCTATTTTTTTTTTCATTGCCTTTTTCGAGTAGTAGTTCGCCCACCCCACACGTTTCTTTCTAGTCCTCCAATATTTTAGGAAAATAATCTGTTGGTAATAGGGACTACAATATGCATTAGTTTTTACCATGTATTTTTGGAAAACATCTTTTAAAATGATATCAAACTTCCATACATTTGTATAGAAATTGATCAAGGTTTTTCGAGTAGTAGTTCGTCAACCCCACAATTAATGACGGAAACGTTTGAAATTTAAAAGAAATACTCTCTTTACATTTTCAACTGTACAAAATATAACTTTTGGCTAAGTCATTATGAAAAATTTTCTGTAAAATTATCTCAAACTTGAAATAAGAGCAAATTTTCACACTTTTGTATGGGAAGAGTCTGATCTTTTTCGAGTAGTAGTTCATCCGAGCCACAATTTTGCCACAATTTTGGTGTACGTAGTGTACTCGTATTTCCAACTTTAAAAAGCATGAATTTGCATCATATGCGCCGTAAATATTTTTTGTGATTCTATGTCAAACTTGCATGAAGTAAATTCATTCATTTATTTGTATCGAAAGTGGTTCGCCAACAGCACAATTATTTACTTGGAATACTTGGAAATTTTAAGAAGATTATCTCGATATATTTGCAACTACAAATAGTAAAAAATTTTAAAAAGTCGTGATGCTATACCGACGTCACAATTTTGCTCGGAATGGTTTAAAATTTTTTATGAATAATCTGTGATATAGTCAATTACAGACAGTGAAAAAATTCAATTTTTTTTACACTTTTGGCAAAATTGCCGATCTTTTTCGAAGATTAAATTTTCATACATTTGAGTGGAAAGTGGATGATCTTTTTCGAGTAGTAGTTAGCCCACTTCATAGTTTTTATCAGAATGTTTTTATATTTCAGGAGGACAATCTATCAGTATAACTGACTTCAAAATATATAAAATAATACCATGGATTTTGGGAAAAAAAATTTTTAAATGAAGTCAAACATCTTTGACGTGAATATTTTCATACATTTGTATGGAAAGGCGTCGAGCTTTTTCGAGTAGTAGTTTGCCCACGCCAGTAGGACAGTCCGATTCAAGTGAAATGTAAGGATGAAATTCTTTGGTACTTGTACGATTCCAAACAGTATACATTTGTTAAACTAAATACTTATGTTAATTTTTTTAACAACGAGTAGCTCGAGTAATCGAGCTTGACCGTAGGCTCTGGTTTTTAGCTTTTTTTATTTTCTGAGTCAGGCAATCTATACTTGTTTTTCGGTATCCAGTTCTATACACTCATCTCATTAAGGTTGCCCAAAAAGTTTCTATGGGTATAAGTTAGGGAACGTTGGTGTTGTTCCACTTTTTTGTGATCTAGATTTTCTATGGTGGCATTAGCGTAGTGGTTCGGCGCTAACTCTGGGCAAAAAACTATTTTTTAGTTTTCATGGAATTTTTTATGTATATTATTATTATAAACGTTTGAATTTATAGCAGATTTGCCCTTGAGAATTGTTAGATTACTGATATCATAGTCTCTAATCGCAAACCAAAAAACCCGTCCTAGAAATTTGGTATTACTTATATAAAGGGTGTCCCAACAAGAACGCAATTTTTAAATTTTAAATAAAACACAGATATTTAAAAAAAAATCGTGAAACTTTATTATATCGTAAAGTAGACAGAATGAGGTTATGTATGGAACAATATATATTGCAGATAGCCGCCGCGGCTTTGCTGGCATGCACGCAATCTTTTAATGAAATTTTCAATGACCGTTTTGCATAAATGCTGCGGTATTTCATTAATGCAGCGTCCAATTTCCTCTTTTAAGGCTTGAGTCGTCCTCGGCTTATTCGCGTAAACCATCGACTTCAAAAAACCCCAAAGAAAAAAATCTAATGGTGTTAAATCGCAGGATCTAGGCGGCCAATTCTGATCTCCAAAACGCGAAATAACACGACTGGGAAATGACTGATGCAGCAATTGAATTGTTTATCTGGCTGTATGACATGTGGCGCCGTTTTGTTGGAACCACATGCCCTCCACATTCATTTCTTCAATTCGAGGCAAGAAAAAACTGGTTATCATTTCACGATACCGAACACCATTTATTGTTTGCGCTTGACCTGCCTCATTTTCATAAAAAAAAGGTCCAATGATTCCTCCAGCCCAAAAACCACACCACACAGTGACACGTGGAGGAAGCATTTGCTTCTCGTCAATCACTCGAGGATTTTCCTCACCCCAAATGCGACAATTCTGCCTATTGACGAAGCCATCAAGATGGAAATGGACCTCGTCACTGAAGATGATTTTAGCGGCAAAATCAGCATTTTCATTTTGTCTCTCCAATACCCAATTAACGAACTCCCTTCGCTGTCCATGGTCAGCTGGCTTCAGTTCCTAAGTCAATTGAACTTTGTATGCATGAAGATGCAAATCTTTCGTCAAAATTCGCTGCATAGTGGATTTGGAGACACCAATTTGCTGAGCTCGGTGTCGAATTGAGGTGGATGGAGTTTGAGCGACATCATCACGTACAGCTGCGACATTTTCGGTCGATCGACCTGGTCGATGGCGCGTTGTTGTCTTGACATCACTAACAGACCCAGTTTCGGCAAATTTATCCATTAATCTCTTTACATTTGACTCTTTTGGAGCATTATTGTGACCCCAAATTGATCGCAATTTGCGAACTGTAGCCACAAAACTTTCACCATTTTGGTAAAACAATTTCACAATGAGAATGCGTTGTTCATTCGTGTAGCGCTCCATTTTTACTAACATCGTACCTTCTACTAGCAAACAATAACAATTGTTCAAATGTCAAACAACGACACTTCGAATGTTGCCAGATTTAAAAATTGCGTTCTTGTTGGGACACCCTTTACTTTATTTTGTTATTGATTACGTTCTACTGTGAAGTGCGACTCATCATCCATTACACATTTGTACTCAGTGGTTGCAGAGAAGTTATTTTGAAAAAGGTGACATAATCTGGATTTAATAATTTTATGTTCTCTCTCAGTTGTAGCTGGCGAAGTTTTTTTTTTCTTCTGAACTGCCATAGACTCTATATATTTTTTAACTGAATTTTTGCGGCATTGATATTTTTATTCCCACCTCCCGGAATTATTTATAGCTGTTATATTTTATAAAAATTTTGTTGTTGTAAACAACTTATTTTCAAAATTACCGCATTAACATATTCCATACTTTTTTGCACAAACTTTATAAGATATATATGTTATAAAAGATATAAGGCAAACTAATCGTTTTGGGTTGGTTGGGAATCAAAGGAATCATACAAATGCACGCTGCTAGTACTTCTTTTGCTATAGAAACGCCAACTAATAATTGAAATCGGGTTTAAGTATTCTCGTAGTGTAACTGAAGTTTTTATATAATATAAAATATAAAATATAATATATAAAAGTTGTATCTAAAAGATATTGAGATATTGCGAAATTATCACATGATCAAAATTTTGTGATGATGTCAGGGAAGTGGTTGTAAATTTCTTCAGCGAATACAAATTGCAAACAACCCGACCGCACATAAGCTACCCGGTGCTTGCGGAAGTAAGAAGTGAGGACATAGTAGCACACAATCGGACTTTCTGAAGAAATATTATTTGATATAGTTTTAAGCGATTGCGGACAGTCAGTGGTTACAAGAGAATCTGACTGTATTTCGTGTTTGAAATATATGCCCGAATAATAATCCGCGCAATTTCGTGGTGGGCAATTGGCGTGATCCAATCCAATCTCACAATAAATAGGGCTTCAACCAGCGATCCCATTAATAGACTATATAGCTATCATCTAAGCATCGTTTTTTTTAAATTAGCATGATCGATGGGTTTGGATGCAAGCAAGTCGATACGATCTATTAAACTTTATAACTCAGCACAGGTCGATGTAATTTTCCCAACACTCTTGCAGGAGTCCGTAAAGATAAGCATGATGCGGTTACTACGAATTTTTGCAGATAATCTGGCATCAGGTTATATACCAACAGAATGGATGGTTAGGTCTTTATCCACATAACGGAAAATTTAAACCAATCCCATCAGTCTGTTAACGTTTTTACTAAAAAGATGTAAGAGATAAACTCACTTCGCAATACTTTTGTTAAACTCAACAGCAAGCAAGGTCGCTTTACACAAAGTAGCTGGAAAGATTGAGAATACCCTTCACTACAGGAAATAATTAAGGGGGTTTTTTAGTCGTAATCGAGATTAGTTGCAAATCCTACTTGAGATGAAAAATTTGTACAAAACATGAAGAATTTTACTCTAGTATAAAAAATATTTAATCTACATTTAAGATAGAGGTTTTGATATTACCAATGTTAATTCTAATTGTCCTGAGAAATGGTGGTACTTACCATACTGTTCTATCTAATATTTTATACCGTTATTTCTAATTGTCCTGAGAAACGTTGGTACTTACCATAATGTTTTATCTAATATTTTATACTGTGTCCGTTTTTCTTTCCTTTTAATGTTAATTTTGACATAAATTTCCACATAGAAATAGAACATGAGTATTACTTTAACTACTTGTAACATATTCATTAATCTTCTCTCCCCACTACTTTGTAGCGTTTAATGCTAACAACAACAAATAGCCTCGAAAGCACATCGTTAAAATTGCAAATTTAATTCAATCATTGTTAGAACTTCGAACTACACAATGTAGCAATCATGCATCGGCATCTTAAAGTTATTTGATGCATGACAAAAGTAAAAAAAAGTGTTTTTTTATGAAACTTCTTCTATCAACCCACAAAAACTAAGTGCTGAACAAGCGAGAAGAAGAACATTTAAAGTAAGCGCAAATTACATGTGCCACGACAACATCATTATAAATACTCTATTAGGAATGAAGTAGGTAGTACCCTAGTAACTAAGTATGTAAGTACTCGTACTCATTCATATACTCGTATGATTTAAATTTCATGATGAAGATGAAAATAAGGAACATGACAAACTACTGCACTGTGGGACAATGACTGTTATTTTAAGTCACAAAATGAGGTGCTATTATTTTAGGAAAATTTATATTTAATTTTATTATAATTTGCCGGCTGAAAAGTGATTTAAAAAAAACATATTATTTTGGCTCTATACATTTCCTTTCCAATTTTTTGATGAAATTTATAGATTTTAGTTACGCTTGTGCACATTGTATTGATGGAGAAGCACGTCGTTTTTGTAAAATTATTGTTGAATCGATCTCATATGTTGCAACAATATCTGAAGTCAATATTGCAAGTGAACATCGCCAAAAACTCCGTTTACTCCTTTATGTTAATTTTTTTGTGCAGGATTTTTTTATTAATTTTTTTATGTGTAACATTTTAATTATCTCACGCAACTTCCTTCGGCGTTCGTTCAGAAAAATAATCCATATTTGGTTAATCACTGCTTCATTTGTCATCTCTTTTGGTCGTCCCGAATGATATCCTGTATCCTCCTTTACCGAATATAATTAGTATTAAAGGAAAGTACTTAAACGCTGCTGGAAGTTACTTTTTATTGTCTGAAAATAATAAACTTTGTTGAAAATACTGAAATTTATGGAGCATATACGTCCTTAAAAAAATTAAATAATAAGAATAATTTTTGACTTACGGTACATTTATTAATTTACAATTATAAAAATACAAGTCTTTATCAACTGTGAGGTCATCACAGGTTTTAGCCATTCTTCCTAACAATTGATTCCAACTGTTGATTAACTCTATGTATGCGTTCTGTTAAGATGCCCAATAGATTTACTGTGGGATTGAGGTCTGGTGAGCTGACGTCCACTCCAAAATTGTTATTGTTATTAGTAAAAACCAACAGTTATTTTTCTCGACTAACATGGTGTCACATTTCTCTCGAGGAGTTGTATGTAGTTTGTGGTCTTCATCCGTTCAAGCATCTCTTTTTTTCGTTGGAATATATAATCAAAATTGGTTTGATACCACATAAACTTATATTTTAAAGTATATGAAAATACAACTTACCCTTTCCCAATTGATGCAGATGTTTTTATTAGCAAAATTAAATCTACCATCTTTGTGCGGCTTTGTTATTTTAGAAATTTGTTTCTGTTTCTCAAATTGTATATTTTTGATAGGTTTTAAAGTCCCGAAGATTGTTGTCTTTGACAAATTAACAAGTTGCTAACTTTGCGTGACTACAATTGTCAAGTGTCAGTGCGCAAATTAAGCTTTCGTTAGGTGCCAGGATGCTTGTTCGTACCGTATATTTTAAAAAATTTTGTGCTCAAAAGCTAATAAATTTCAGTGCCGAATCCTTTTATTGCTACTCCGCGATCGTGCCAGATTGCATACTATAAGCGCTAATTTTCAATGGGCCCAGTGGCGTTTTTCAACCATCAAAGGCGATCTCATTATGCTTTCATCATAAAAGTATGATTTATGTTCTTGAAGGTTATTTCAAGAATCATATATGGGGCGTTTCATGTCAAGTGATCCAACTTTTAAAACCGATGTCTACTGATCGGGATGAAATTTGCACCAAGGTTAGTTCTATTGGATAGTTGTTTAGACACAATTTTTCAACAAGATCGGTCCAGAACTCTCTGAGTTAGAGGGGGTCAAAATTTGACATATTGACCAAACAGGTGGTTTTTCTCATCCATGTAACTTTTTACCAATTGTTCTTAGCAAAATTTGTCCCAAATAGTTTAGATAGCCATTTCTTCAGTCTTTCGGGAAAAAAAATTAAAAAAAAAAAAAAAATTTTTTGAATTTTTTTCAAAATCAAAAATTTTTTTGACTTTTTTTCTAAAAAGGAAATTTTTTTTTTGGGCTCAAAAGAAAGCTTAGGTTTTTTCCTTTAAGAGCTTTTTGGTCGCTTAGTGGGATGCGAGTGGGATATCTATCAAAAAAAATGTTTTGTAACTCAAGACAACGGTTTTTCAATTTTTTACATATGCACTAATTTGAATTTTTTCGTATTAGTGTGTGTTTCCAAAACCTTAAAAATAAAGCATACACTGAGAAACTAGACAAATTAACTTTTCCGACGGTATGTAACATACCCAACTAAAACTTCATACCTTCGATAATGTAATACACGTAACAGGGAAAAAATCACTTTTTTTTATAGAAATATTGAAAATTAATTTTTTTTTGTTTATTTCTAAAAATAATTAAATTAATTTTATTATTTTATCTAAAAATAAAAAAAATCTTATTTTCGATCTTTATCATTTTTAATGATTGAGTTTGAAATTATTCAGGCTCAAGATCAAATGTTTTTACTTTAAATAAAGCAGAAACATTGGCACATTTGTTTCAAAAAATTGATCTATATTCTGCATGACAGGTTATACAGCTGTTTCAGGAAGAGTCACCAACTCTCATCAGTAACCAAAAGCGGTAGATAGTTTGTTTGGTAAAAAGCTAAATTCATATATATTTGCTGAAAACAAAAAAATGATAATTCTAGCAAAAGTTATACTATTTAAGCCTCTTCCAATATAACAAACTAAAATATAGAACAACTTTGAAGCAAATATGATTGTATACTACAATACATGTTTGTTTTTGTCTTGAAAAAACAAGAAGAACAATTTGTTTTTGCAAAACTTACATTTAGCGTTAACGGCGTGCCCTCCGTATATTTAATTTTATTATTTTTTATAAAAATAAAAAATTTTATTTTCGATCTTTATAATTTTTAATGATTGAGTTTGAAATTATTCAGGCTCAAGATCAAACGTTAGCGTTAAGGTCTCAAAGTCGAGCTCACGTAAATCACAAAACATTCCAGCCATTGTCTTCTTTCAGGTCATAGTGTGAGGATATTTCCCCTTTGTTCCCCGATTTTGAATATTTTCACCCTATGACTTCCAAGAGGATAATAATCATAATTTTTTTGCATTCATGAACACAGCACTTTTAGACCTTACGATTGATATATAATATATGGTTGCTCTTAATTCAGAATATATAAAAAATAAACTTCTCCTAAAAAGGGCCAAAAAAATGGGCGATATTGTTTGTCAGAAAACAACCGGCATTAGTCTAGACCTTAACTTTTAGATTATCTTAGTTAAATTTGTGCATACAAACATTTCCAGCTACAATTTTTTTTGTTGATAGTGTCAGTAACAATATTTGTGCTTAAGTCCTCTTATATGTACGATTCATGGTAATTCTTTGTATACAATTCTCCATATAACATTGCAAGCATCAAATACGATTTAGGGTATCTCCCACATTTGAATAATGCTTACTAGACTAAAAAATTCTATTAAAATTTGTTAACTTTTTTATATTTAAACCCTTATCTACATCTTCTGTTAGACATGATGTATAATATGGGATACAAGGAATATGTTTAAAGTCGTATTTTTCATACCATTTGTTATCCATTAAAATGCAGCTTTTAACAATTTTTAATAGCAAAATTAATAACATCCTAACTGAGTTTTACTTCGTTTCTCTCCGTAATCGGTCCTAATTGAGAGATATTAAACTTTGAGATATTTATTGCTTGTTTTTGGTTCATGGGTGGTTTTAGATTTTGTGAGCCGATTTATAATCAAACTACAGGTCGCATATATGAATATATTTTGATGATATTTAGTATATAATCTTTTATCGACCAGAAGACGAACGTATATATATAATATTTGGTGTGTATGTGTGTCTCTACCTACTAGTTAGTAATCCAAATGAGACCAGTTTTAGCCATTGTGCCCATGTACATCTGATTCCCGATCTTCACTTAGATTTTTCAAAAAACAAAAATATTGCATAAATTTTTCAACTGTGGTTTATATATGTTTTTGAGAAAATTAAGTGACTTTGGTAAATATGGCCATGATCCCGTTAATTTTTTTGGCCTGTCCCCATATAAAAATAACATCATCTAATAATAATAGCTCTAGTTAGTCACTTAAAAACCCGCCTCAAACAAACAATCAAATAGTGTTGAATAAAATCATGTAAAAGCAGCCATTGTCATTTCAAATTCGATTTTAATATTCTTAAATTTATATTCCTTAACACTATCCCATGGTGCACCATTATGTTGATGTTGTTACGTTTCACATAATACTTTAGAAAACTATTAGAATTTCTAATTTCACAAACAATGCAAAGGTTCAGTTTTTATATATTCTATTATAAGAAATCGAACAAAAAATGCACTCCCCCTTCTAAAAAATTAAACATCATTTATACCGTATTTAGTTGAAATTTGAATGCAATTGTAGTGTTTTTTTCTTTCCATACATTTTGTTGAAAATTTAAAACAATGCCAAAGCGTGCGAAATTCTCACGAAAATTTTGTTATTTTAGACAGTTCTTTTACTTTGTATCTTTTTCCATTCTTATTCTACTTAAACGACTGTTGTAGATGCAATTATTACTTGTATGAGCGTTACCGGTCTATTTAAAGTCATCGGTTTAAGTGTTATAATGAGATGCTTTTAGCAGTTATTTTTCAAACGTGTAATCTGTTGCTGATTTGAAATGTAGTTTTAATGACGGCAGTCGTACAGTGCACTGTGGCCTCAAATCCGTTTTATGTTTGACAGAAAATAAAAAAATAAATTTATATGAATTGTTTTAAATGAAACTATATTTCTTTTTGGTTATTGAAAACAAACTGTTTTTCTTCATTAAAAATAAGTTCTTATTAAATAAAAAACAAGTAAGAAAATTATAGTCGGTCTAGACTGACTATACGATACCCTATACCATGCGTTTAGAAACCGTATCTCTTAGGCCCAACTGGATATAGAAAATAAGCAAAAACCAAATTTGAGTGGGATTTTTATTAATTTTTTTGGCTGCAGATTTGAAAAAGTTCATATCGGATGCTATATCTATATGGGGACTAGGTCCAAAAATGGACCGATCCTGATCATGTTTGGCAAAGTCTCTTGTATTTTGCAAAAATATATACAAACAAAATTTGAGAAGAATCAGTGGAATATTTTTGTTTTTTAATAGATTTAAGTGAAGATCGGGAAGCAGCTCTATATGGGGCCAAAGGGATCATTTTTGGACTACTCATTAATGGATGTAATGAATGTAAACAAACCCAATTTGAGTATGATCTATATGACAATTTGGATTTTATGGCAATTTATGTAGATTTCATAGGGGTAATTTGTATGGGGGCTAGGTCTGAACATGGACCGATTCTCAAATTTCAATAGCATTCATGCCATGGCCGATGGAAGCTTACGTACCAAATTTCATCGAAATATATTCATATTTGCGACCTGCAGTTTGATTACAAGGTTTACATGGACACACAGACGGACGGACGGACGGACATTGTTAAATCAACTCAGAAAGTGATTCTGATTCGATCGGTATACCCAAACCACATAGTGGTATAGGGTATAATGACAATATTTATTGTCCACTTGTCATTTATGGGTTTGGATTTATTTATTCAACTTGATTGATTATTTGCCATTTTAGAGACAAAAAAAAAGTATCGTTGCGACACATACTGTTATGAGATGCAACAATTATTATTTATTCTAGAAAGTGTTATTTTGCATAAAACTCAAATAATCGATTGGTTATTGGAATATTGTATTATTGATAGTCGGAAAATTATTTCATTGTTGCAGCACACAATGTAATTTGAGCTGCAACCAAATTTATTGAAACAAATCAATAAGCAAAGCAGCAAAATAAATGAGAATGAGTATTAAAAATTAATATAAACAAAAAGGTTTTTTCGTTAACTCTTCCCCACTAAAAAAATTTGTCCTCAATATCAAAAATATGGATTCTGAGAAATCTTTGCTGTAATAGTAATATTTTGCAATAGTAACAAAGTATCTATAGTATAATAGGAAGGGCGATTTCTTGTGACTGACGTTTTGTTTAACAGTTCTATCGCGATTTTGAGCAAACGTATATTATTTGAAAGGTATTTCTTTTTAGTTGTCCACCATATTTACAGATTTTTCCATTTATAATTCTTTTTCGAGTAAAATGCATTTGAAGTTAATGCTAACACATACATAAAATTATCCAATGCTATGTGTGTATTTATTATACTTGTTAATGTGCTTGTAAAAATAATGAGTTTGTTTTCTCCATTCACAATAATAATTGTGTAGCATTGAAAAATAATCTTGGACATAAATCAATTAAAAATAATATTTAAAAAGTGCTGAATTGTGAATTGGCTAAAATTGATTAGCATTCCTTAAGGGACTTTATGAAATGAAAAAATAAAATTTCCTAGAATTTGCACTCGAATTTCGTATCTGGAATCTGACATTAATGTCTGCTAGTTGACATTAATGTTTTCGGAGCGTTTCAAGCTATTTCTATTGCACTTTTTTTTTCAGACAAACGTACATCGTTAAGACGATTATGAGAACCGCTAAAATGTATGTAATAGTGTCATCCAATTTACTATCCATACTCAGAAGCTCTATTGCATCATATGCAGGGAATGCAGGAATTTGATTCGGGGGGAGCACACATTTATTTATTTTTATTTTTCGACATATATTACCATTAAAAAGGATTTGAATATTATTTCATAGTTAAATTATCTAAGAATATCTGTTGAAGTCATCCTTATGAATAAAGTATATATTTGTGTTATTCAGAAACAGTTCGTTTATTCAGTAATTTAAAAAATATTAAAAAATATTACATATGAAAACAATTTATTTCTTACTTGAAGCTAAAAATATTTCAGTAATTTTATCAATTACTAGTAGGTCCTGTCGAGCTTCGCTATGACTTAACGAGACTTATTGACACGTTTTATTTCGTAATCAATTTTTCCTACGAATTTTGTATTGTGCAATTAAAATATTTAATTTAATTTATTTTATACTAGATGTAACCCGGTGCGCTTCGCTACACCCTCCCCCTCCCCCCCCTTCCGAATTGTTACGAAAAGGCTCACGCAAGTCCCAAGGCTCTCACTAACACAGTAATTCAGATATATCACATTTAATATTAAGTTTGTATAGGGGTACCATGCGCATTTGTCCAATCCCGCCCATTTTTTTGTCTGACTACTCACGTTAATAATAGATGACCTAAGATAAATTTTCAAAGCTCTCTCTATCATAGTACTTTATATATATGATATTAAAAATTTACTTTGAATGGGAGGTGCCACGCCCACTAAAAATATTAAAAAAAATACAGCCTATAGCACTTCCGATATCCGCAGTAAGAATCAGTGAAAATTTCAGGAAGATCAGATAAGTCGTTACGGAGATTACCTCCTACAAACAAACAAACACATTACCTCTTTAATTCTTTTTTTTTTGAATATGTTTTTTGTTTTCGCGATTTTTGATTTTGACAATATATTTTCCACGACAAATCACATTGATAACTAATGTACTTGTCAAAAGACTGTAGCTTTCGTAGTACATCATATTTTTGATATAGGAGGTGCCACGCCCACTTATCCCATCCCGCCCAATTTTTATTGGACTACTCATATTAATATCTGAGGGACTCGTGCAAAATGTCGAGCCTTTCCCAGTTATATGATATTAGATATCTACTTTGCATGGGCGGTGCTACGCCCACTGTTTCTATCACGCCCATTTTTTTGTTCGACTAATCACACAAAGAACCTATGGGGTCACGCAAAGCCACAAAGCTCTCTCTTTTACAGTACTCCAAATATTTGACATTTAATAGTTACTTTGCATGGGGAGCTCCACGCCCATTGGTGTGAACCCGCCAATTTTTTGTCTGACTACTCATACTAAGATCTGATGGTGTCGTGCAAAGTGCCAAAGCTTCCCTCTTTTAGTACACCAGTTATATGATATCATATATTTACTTTGTACGGGCGGTGCCACGCCCACTGCTCCGATCACGCCCATTTTTTGTCTAACTAATCATATGAATAACTTTTGGGTTCACACAAAGTCCCAAGACTCTCACTATAACAGTACTCCAGATATATGGCATTTTATATTTTATTTGTATGGCAGGTGCCACGCCTATTGGTCCAATAGTGCCCATTTTTTGTCCGACTGCTCACATTAATAATAGGTGCCATCAGACAAATTTTAAAAGCTCTCTCTATCATAGTACTCGAGATATATAACATTGAATTATTACTTGTATGGGAGGTACCAAGCCCACTTCTCCGATCCGGCCCATTTCCGGCGCGGCTACTAATATTAACAATAGGTGACCTCACACAAATTTGCAAAGCTCTCCCTGTCATGGTACTCAATATATGTATATGATATTAAAAATTTACTTTGTGTGGGAGGTGCCACGCCCACTAAAAATATTAAAAAAATTATAGCCTATAGCACTTCCCATATCCGCAGTAAGACTCTGTGAAAATTTCAGGAAGATCAGATGGCTAGTTACGGAGATTACCCCCTACAAACAAACAAACAAACAAACAAACAAACAAACACACATTACCTCTTTATTATATTAGTATAGATTTTCTCACTTCACTGCTTGCTGATATACAATATATTTTGTTTTCTCATACGGTGCAACATTTATTAAATTTATCAGCATTCTTATTCTGGAGCAAGGTAAATATAGCAGCGCAAGAGAAAAATATGGATTTTCCAAATTAAATCACTTAACTATTAACTTTGAATTTAGAGTATGATTGGCAATTTTTCATTTTGGCGATTTTTGGTTTTGCCCATTTTTTATTCCGAAGATTTTTTTTTTGCGATTTATATTTTTCGCGGTTTTCGTTTATGGCGATTTTTGATTTTGGCGATTTTTAATTTTGACGACTTTTGACGATGTCGATTCCGCCCATATTTATCACGACTACTCACATTGATAAATAATGTACTTGCCAAAAGTTTCAAGACTGTCGTTTTCGTAGTTCTTCATACTTTTTTATAGTTTCACGCAAAGTCACAAGGCTCTCACTTTAACATTACTCCAGATATACGACATTTAATAATTATGTTATATGGGAAGTCCCACGCCCATTGGTAAGATCCTGCAAATTTTTTGTCCGAATACTCATATTATCGGATAGACTCGTGAACAGTATCAAGGCTTTCCTTTTCATAGTACACCAGTTATATGATATTATATGGGCAGTGCCACGCCCACTGCTCCGACAAGAAATGACGAACCAAGTAAAAACATTTTTGAATCCAAATTTTAATAACATTTCTCTAATATAGGCTTTTTTAGGTCTTTACCATCAATTCTATATACTTTAGCCATGCTAATGTGAATGGTTTTTAAAAAAGAGTTTTAACAGAGTTTTTCTTTGGGCTCAGCAAATGGATTAAGTTTAAATCCACGAAAATCTAAATGTATTGTTATACGCAAAAGGACTAGCAAAATTATAATTAGGCCAAACATACTTATAAATAATCAACCGATTATAATTGTTGAAAGCGCAAAGAATTTAGGAGTTATCTTCATTAATACGCTTACTTGGTCTGATCATGTAAATGCAGCATGTGGCAGAACTTATTCTATGCTTAGAACTCTCTGGCCCACACAATGCTATACACCTATAAAAATTTGAATTTTACTCGCGAAAACATATTTGTTACCGATTCTGATGTATGGATGTGAGGTTTTCTCCTGTTGCGACTCAGAAAGTAAACGGAGATTAAACGTTGTTTACAATAACATTATTAGCTATGTATTTGGACTGCGGAGATTTGACAGCATTTCATCGTATTCGAAGAAACTATATGGTGTACAATTTGAGGACCTATTGAAAATATGTATTTTAATCTTTTTAAATAAAATTATTATCGCTCAAGAGCCTGACTATCTATTTAATAGATTAAAATTCAGTAGATTTAATAGAACCAAAAATATAATTCAAATCAGGCATCATAGATTAATATCAGAATGGCAGTTTTATATTAATGCTATTCGTCTTTGGAACATGTTACCAGTATACATTAAAGATATAAGCAACGCACGTTTTTTTAAGAAATAATTATTTGAGCTATACTCGTAAAAGTAATATATGTATTGTTTTTCTTTTTTTTTCTATTTTTTGTATTATTAAAATATTTATTATTATTATTTAAAATTTCAATACTGTTTTTGTTTATTTGACTAAACTTAATGATATAAATTTTAATTAATGCATTTTATATTATATATTTTTTTTTTAATTGTTAACTACTAATTTTTGGATTTAATTTTTATTTTTAATCTTTAACTTTTGCTTTTTAATTTTTGATTTTTAACAGTTTAATTTTTGATTTTTAATTTTTAATTTTTAATTCTTAATTTTTAAATTTTTAATTTTTAACTGTTATTTTTTATTTTTTTATTTTTAATTTTTATTATTTTAATGTATTAGTTTCTTCTGAGACTCTTATAAACAAGTTTGTTATTATTTTCATCAAAAGCAATGTCAAATTATCATATTTGTCCTTAATGTACCCCTGTGTTGTTTTAAGACTTCAGTCTTGTTACACAGGCTAACAAATAAATAAATAAATGTAAAAAAAAGACTTCAAAAGTAAAGAATATATTTGTGACACATTTGTAAATTCAGTTATATTAATATGTATCATATAAAAAACTATCTATTTATGTATAACTTTATAACTGGTATCTAAATTAGATTTAAGATTTATTATGAATTAAAATTTTTTTTTGCCACCTTACATCAATTATGCCTCTACGGCGCGCCGCGGCGTTTAGGTCAGCATATAAAAAAATAGAAGGTATCAAAATTTCTGCTTTTGGAATGTAACGATAATACCTGTCGACACATTTCTACAAACAGAAAAAGAATTTGTAGGAATTCCGTTACCACTAGAAAACTTTAGATTACAATAATCATTTTTATTGTAATTCACAAATATTTTGAAATGCAATAGATTTTCTTCATTTTCTACATTTAATTCTCATAAAATTAATGTATATTAAATAGATATTTAAGTTCCATTTACGAATCAAAATTTTTAATGCAAACTATTAAACTAATTCAATTGACGGAACTAAATTACTCATTATTATATATTGGTGATTACAACATAGAATTCTATTAAGGTAATATACTTTAAACCGAAAATCTGTTTAGAGTTATTGTGAAAAATTGTTGGTAGGTATAATACAAACAGATTGGTAATAAGAGTAGTAGCTGTCGTCATAATAAAAAAAACCAATCAAATAATCGGATTGGTAGTTTTAATCGTATTCATATTACTTTAATTAAACTCTATTGTACGTACCGAAAAATATAATGAAATGGTAAGCCCAGCCCAACTGAATAATTAAATTTATTTGTAATATTTGGAAAATTAAAGATAAAAATGAAGAACAGAAATAAAATTTGAAAACATTGTAAAGAAAAAGAAAAATTATATTCACATCCATTAAGATTGTAAACATGAACGGAGCACAGTGGCGCCTTTCCGCAAATATCGCGGCAAAAATCAAAAATTTGATATAAGCATTCAGTTAAATCAATGAATGTATAGGATAGAGGATTTCTCACAGATTAAGAATCAATAAGCGATTTTAAAATCGGGTAAAAATTATGGTTGATAGAGCTCCACAAAGTTGTAATTTTTTAGCTTTAGAAAAGAGGCGCAACATTTTTTTGCAAAATATCCTCTTTAAAATCAGATTGTAGGCAAACTAAATAACCGATTACGATGCTTTTGGTGTCGTTTGAAAGGGTTTTTTAGTTTCTATAAAACAAATTCAAAACTGTGTTATTTGGTCGTCTATTTTTTGTACAGGGTAAGTTTTTCAAATATACTATATTTTGGTAGTTTTTTCTATTTTGATAGAATAGAACTAAAAATGTTTAAACATGTTTACTTAAATATTACATAAAATGGTTTACTAATACAATACCCTAACTACCTAAAGTCAACTTGGCTGCATATACTTGCCTGTCTGTATGCAACAACCATAAAGTTGTAAAAACATCTTGACATACACTGGATAGATGGGTAGACGTGCTGTGCCATAACTCAGTGAAAAATTAATCGATTTTAAAGTTGTATGGCTTATTTGAAAGGCTACAAAATCAAATTTTTGCAGATTTTTATGTTATTTTTCACGATTATTTTGTGCTTGAAAACAGAAATGTTTTTCATCGATTTGCTTAGCAGGTTGTTATATAAAATCATCAAAATAGGTTCAATAAGTTCAATGAAAATAATAAAAAGTTTTGAAAAAAATGACTTTTCAATGTTGGTTTTTATTATTGCTGTTATCCACGATTTTGTTCCTTTTGTGTGAAGGCTATAATTGTTATTGTTGTTGTGGTCGTTGTTCTTGTAGCATTTGCTTCTTGAGTGTATATGGCAATACTGTAGGTCTAATAGATCATCTAATATTTACTTAGTCAATTTTTTTATTCATTTATTGATAATTTATTATACATATTCACAATAATTTATAAGTTTTTCGTTAAGAGATCAATTTGTAAAATTTTTCACCTTAAGTATTGATAATCTAAAAATAGTATACATATATACAAAGAAATATAATGTTTTTGAAGGGATAAGTTTATATAAAAACCCAATGAATACCTTAGTTAATTTTACATTTTTAAATATTAGAATAGAAAAAAAAATAGTGGAAACGCATTACGCTAAATATGAGCGTGTCTTCGAACATTGCACAATTTTTCTTAAGATTGAACAGGTCCTGTTGGTACTTTATATTGTCGTGGAGGTATGAAGTTTTGTCTAGTACCAATCATTAAATTCGGTTTTCATAAAACTTGGAATAGGTAATATCTGTATGAATGGGAATATAATCACGATATGGTTGAGAAGTCTACTCTTGTTGTATGTAGGTAAAGTATGGACTGCTGAGAGCGAATACACGTGATCATTAAACTTGACCATTTATGCAACTTCCCCTGGGGATTTATCAACTAAAGCGACTAATCCGTGGAAGGTTTAGCATGTGGATATGTTACAAATTCATCGAAATATGATGAATTTATGAAAGAAAGAGGAAAAAGGTATGTCGCTGAGTACTCTTGGTAAAACATACCAGTTACGTTGATTTTTTTTTAGTACACAAAATATTTTTTAAAATTTAATTTAAAAAAATAATTTTAGCTCTTAACAGAATTATCAGAATTTTTTTTTTAAACTCTGTAATGAATAATAGTTTTTATACCCAAACCACATAGTGGTATAGGGTACTGCTGTTTGTAACAACCAAAAATATTTGACATACACCCATCATTAATTATACCGATCGAATCAGAATCCCTATCTGATTCGATTTAACGATGTCCGTCCGTCCGTCCGTCCGTCTGTGTGTCCATGTAAAGCTTTTAATCAAACTGCAGGTCGCAAATATGGATATATTTTGACGAAATTTGTCATTTATTCTTTTTTCGATCATGGGATGAACGCTATTGAAATTGGTGAGAATCGGTCCATGTTCAGACCTAGCCCCCATACAAATGACCCCTATGAAATCAACATATATTGCCATAAGATACAAATTATCATACAAATCTTAGTCAAATTGGGTTTGTATGTATATATTACATCCATTAATCAGTAGTCCAAACATGGTCCCTATTGGACAACTCTTAGTCATAGGCCCCATATAGAGCTGCTTCGCGATCTTCACTTAAATCTATCAAAAAACAAAAATATTGCACTGATTCTTCTCAAATTTTTTTTGTATATATTTTCGCAAAATACAAGAGACTTTACCAACCATGGTCAGGATCGGTCCATTTTTCAACCTAGTCCCCATATAGACAGAGCATTCGATATGAACTTTTTCATATCTGCAGCCGAAAAAATTAATAAAAATCCCACTCAAATTTGGTTTATGCTTATTTTCTCTATCCAGTTAGTTGGGCCTGAGAGATAGGGTCTCTAAACGCATGGTATAGGGTATCGTATAGTCGGTCTAAACCGACTATAATTTTCTTACTTGTTATTATTTGTATAATAATCAAGATTTCAAGATTCAATAAATAAAGAAAGAAATAAAGAAACATATTAAGATTCAAGATGTCTACTGTGGATGTAATGACAATTGGTCAAATTCGAGGGGAATTTAAGAGCCGGAGTGCTCATGTAAGTGGTTCAGTTGAAGTTGTTTTAAAGTTGCGGCATGTGGTGCAGGTGATGAAACGAGTATGTTGATGCAGAGGCAGGTGATATATAGCAGTCGACTGCAACAAAAGGTGTTGTCTTACAGCAAGATGCATGTTATGTACCAGACGCAAATGGTCATTACCCGTATGTCATTCAAAGATGCAGATGGCAGTCGAGACGTGTTCTGGTGAAAGTGATATGTCTATGGACAAATGGATGGTCTGACAAAGATTTGAATCTTTTTAACAAAACGCTGTAAAAAGGTGGAGCATGTCCATTTGTGGCCAGCTTACAATGATGACGAGTACTTGGACGACATGCGTGAGGTTGCGGGGTGTAGGCGTACTGAGCTCCTTTTGCGAGAATAAAACTTGAGTGCATAATCATCAAGTTCATATATTTTCAGAATAAAATTTGTAAAACTATATCAAATATCTTTAAAAAAAATTTTGCCGTGAGGTGGACTTGTCAATGGTCCAACCCAAATATCTACATACTAAAATCCAATATCTTGGAAATTCGCATGATTTTTTTCATTCAAAATTCGGCAAATGTGACACTGTAAGCTGTTTGAATCACCGGTATTTATAACTGCAGCTATAAATTATTATTCTGTCAGTAACTCGGTTATTAAAAATTTATATTCAATACATATTCTGATAATGTAATGTCATCCGAGATGGTAAATTGTTTATAAGAGTCCGTGACTTTTTGAATTTCCTCTTAGATAATTAAATACCAACACTGCTCTCGTCAACTAATATCTGTTAATTGATTACTATCAAATCATCCAACGTCGAGAATTTTTGCAAAAATTAAAAAATCATAAATCATTATTTTTGCGGAAAAAAATTTCACTCAAACAAAGGAAAAGCATCATACGTAGGATAGATGCCTTATGCCCCTGATTTTCGTTGTAGTTGCACAAGCACTAGCAACGCCTTGTTGTTCATTTGAACTTCATTTGATTCTTGAAGTGACAGCTGTCATTAATTTTAGTGGTTTGTTCCGCTTTTATTGTGGTCTTAAGTATGGGGTGAACCTTTGTAAAACTCACCTCGGTGTGGTGTTTATATTCTTCGTCGCTCTAACATAAGAAGGTTATAATTCAATTAAGTATGTGTATTGATATGTATAATGTAAATAACGGTATACGTTATATAAAAATAAATTAGTTGCTAACGAAAACGAGGTGTACCGACTTCCGCTATAAAACGATTATGTTGAGAAATATATTTTTTTCTTAAAAAAATGACTTCATTCAACTCGTGATGGAATTGCTTATCTCGTACATTATTCCGTCTCTTTTGCTATAATATCTTCCTCGTTAGTGGATATACTGGCAATGTTAAAAATTTTGTTTCTTTTTTAAACTTTTTCTTTTAACTCATACTCTCTGTCTGTCTGTCTGTCTGTCGTGGGTCAATCCCATTTACCCTTATCCAATTGATCTGAAACTTGGCCCACAATCTTGTTGTGACCACATGTTAATTTTGGGGTAGTCACGCATAGTCACGCAGAGTCACGGAGTGATCTAAATGTCATTTCCCCTCATCCGATCGATCTGAAACTTGGTCCATACACTTGTTGTGAAAAAATGTTAATTTTGATTCGACACGCACAATCACGCATGGTCACGCACAGTCACGGAGAGATTTAAAACGGATTTCCCTTCATCCAATCAATGTGAAACTCGGTCGATATACTTGCTGTAAAGGAAGAATAACTTTGGCATAGTCACGCACAGTAACGCAATGTCACGCATAGTCACGGAGTGATTAAAACCCATTTCCCTTTCTCCGATCGATCTGTAACTTGGTCGATAGACTTGCAGTGAAAAATATTAACTTTGACATAGTCACGCACAGTCACGCAACGTCACGCATAGTCACGGAGTGATTTAAACCCCATTTCCCCTCATCCGATCGATCTGAAAATTTGTACATAGACTTGTTGTGCCCAAAGACTAATTTTAAAGTAGTCACGCAAAGCCACGCATAGTCACGGAGAGATTCGGAACTCATACGCATAAGGAAAGAAAGAGTTTTAATAAAAACTTTGATTTTATGGGTTAGATTATTATTGAAGAGTATTTTAAAGAAGAAGAAAAGGACAGCTTATTAAAAATTTATTTTTTAATCGTAAAAATTACTTTTTCTAAAATATTGTTTTATTAGAATTGTCAGACAAACTAACAATTCCCCATTCAACGCTTGTATAAGGCTGTGCGTTATTCGACTCCCAGCGTCGGTTTTTAACTCACTATAATCGTATTAAAGTACGTGCATTTTCAATGAACGAATTCAAAAATTTTTTCATTTAGAAAAGAATTCGTATTATTTTGCTTGAAGGATGATCGCTGCAAGCGAATTACACTGTATAACAATATAGAATATTAAATTTTCAACATGTCTAAACTGACTATAACATTTTATCATAAATTCGAAAATATTAAAAAATGTCTTATGCATAAAAGCTTCTTAACAAACTTTTATGATCGCCTAGAGATTTTTGTTTTGTTAACATTTTCCTTTAAAATGTTTATCATTGATCAGATGCACGTGCAAAAGCATGTATTAAAATTTATGTCATCTTCAAAATACTTTAAGATATTCATACAAAAAAAAAAAAACTATAAATCCCTAATGCTTGCGGTAGCACTATAGCACAGTTATATAATTGAGAGAATGATACGTTTGGTCGATTGGCTTGTAGCATTTATTTTTTGAAAAGCTGATATAAATATACGGAATATTGGAGTGTTGAGATATGGAAATAACTGACCACTAGTTCGGACATAAAAAAATTTTTTTCTGGAAAATTATACTAATTTTTCTCGATCAATGAATCAACACAAATCAACACAAAAAACAAACTCATTTTTATTACAAACAGATTAAAAAATTTAATAAACACACACATAGCATTGTATAATTTTATGTATGTGGTATTAGCAACATTAAATGCAATTTACTCAAAACAAAGGAAAATAATTTTAAAATCTGCAAATCTGCAAAACGGCTAAAAAGAAATACCTTTTAAATAATATACGTTTGGTTAAAATCGGGATTAAACGGTAGAATAAAAGCCTATTAATATAATTATTGAATTCGGTTATAACAAAAGAAAACTATTTAAATGGGTTTGGTAGATTTAACCGAAATGAAGTTGTGTGGATCAAATTCTGTTGTAGGTACAAAAAAAAAAAAAAAATAATTAAACGATAAGACCAACCATTTTTGAAAAATTAAATACAAAAAAGAATAATAATAATCTAATCAATAAAAACGAGGTTTTTATTAAAACTCTTTCTTTGCTTATGCATATGAGTTATGATCTCTCCGTGACTGTGCGTGACTTTGCGTGACTATTTTAAAATTAATCTTTGGTCACAACAAGTCTATGGACCAAGTTTCAGATCGATCGGATGAGGAGAAATGGGGTTTAAATATCTCCGTGACTGTGCGTGACTATTCGTGACTGTGTGTGACTATCTTAAAATTAATCTTTGGCCACAAGAAGTCTATGGACAATGTTTCAGATCGATCGGATGAAGGAAATTGAGGTTTTAATCCCTCCGTGACTGTGAGTGATTATGTTGGCAAGTCTATCGACCAACTATCAGATCGATCGGATAAGGGGAAATGGGTTTTAAATAACTCCATGACTGTGCGTGACTATGCGTAACTGTGCGTTACTATGTCGAAGTTAATCTTTCTTTACAGCAATTATATCAACCAAGTTTCAGATTGATTGGATGAGGGAAATCCGTTTTAAATCTCTCCGTGACTGTGCGTGACCATGCGTGACTGTGCGTGACCATGCGTGACTGTGCGTGACTAAGTCAAAGTTATTCTTTTTTTCATAGCAAGTGTATGGACCAAGTTTCAGATCGATCGGATGAGGAGAAATCAAATTTGGTCAATTCGTGGCTGTGCGTGACTATGCGTGGCTGTGCGTGACTACCCCAAAATTAATCTGTAGTCACAACAAGACTATGGATCAAGTTTCAGATCAATTGGATATGGGGGAATGGGGTTGACCTACGACAGACAGACAGACAAAGAGTACGAGTTAAAAGAAGGAGTTCAAAAATGAAATTGTCTTGCTGTGAGGTTTCGTTTTTTGGATATTTTTTGTGAAAAGTAGACAAGAAAATCGGAGATAAAAATTGCTCCATCTGTACCTAAAGCACCCGGCATGGCCTGCAACGAATTTCCCCAAACCATGCGCTCCGACTATGTTCCAAATGGAATGAACAGAATGAAGAGCAATTTGTAGCCAATGATGCTATATAATGCGCGAATAGCGTGTTGAACAAGACACTGAAGTCGGAGATGACACCAATTTCATGGTAATATTTGCCAGTGCTCTGCTCGAAAAAGAAGAAAAACTTTTACGTTTAGGTACGAGAATTACCACCTCGGAAATAGCTGATGGTTATGAGAAGGCTTTGACATTCTGCCAAAATTAACATGTCACGAAATTAAAGATTATCGTGATGTTGCTCAAGTTAGGGAATGCTTACAAACAATATGGCCAAGATTATTTTCTTACTAGATAAGAATACTTTCAACATTGACAACATTCGCGGATGCAAAATCTTGCACAATGGTTTATCCAAGTCTGAGGTGGTGCACGATACTCAGCTGGTGAAGAGGATCAAATTAAAGCGATTGCCGATACTGGCGCTAAAGTTGTGGTTGCCGGTGGCAAAGTTTGAGATATGGCTTTACATATCCTTAACAAATATGTCTTAATGGCGGTTCGTTTAAATTTCAAATTCGATTTGAGAAGTTTGACTAAAGCTCTCAATGGTACTGTTTTGCCACGCAGCAACACACCCAGCCAGGAAGAATAAGGTTATTGTGACAAAGAATGCATTGAAAAATTGGGTGATACCAGAATTGTAGCAATGAAGAAACAGATTGTCGTATCTCTATAATTTGTTTACGTGGTGTCACCAATAATTACTTGGGAGATATTGAACGTGCTATCGATGATGCTGTCCATAAATTCAATAGTTTGTCTCGTGACGTCCATTATGTGGCTGAATCTCGTGCTACTGAAATTGAATTGGCTACACAAAATACTGATTTTGCCGATACCTGACCTGGTTTGGAATCGTATACCTATAAAGATTTACCACTGCTATTTACTGAAGTGGTCAGCCAGTTATATTTCGATCATAAAGAAGAGTCTGGTTAATATATTTGTTTCAATATTGAAAATGAAAATGCCGAAACTATTAATGTTACCATGCTGGGCTATGAACTATGACAATGAAATATGGTGCTGATAACACAATCTTGAAGGTTGATCAAATTATTATGGCCAAACTGCTAGCGAACCCAAACATCGCCAAGCTGGTGATAGCGATTATGAGCGTTAAATTCGATATTTTAACATATTTTACTCAGACACATACATACATACGCACGTATTAATCCTTAATTTATAACTATAAAAGAAATAAATTGTGTATAAAATTAGTTAAAAAGTGTGATTATTATTACTGTATTTTGCACTGGGCTACTCCAATAAATGGTTGAAGCCATCTATAAAGCAAATCTAAATACCCTTGTATCAACTAACTTTAATAGTTCATATTTTGTTTCTTGTTTTTTTTTTATTTATTTATTGAATCTTCACTTATTGTGAACTAATTATAATTATTGAAATCTTAGACTAATACTTAATACAGTGTCCAGCCAGTGCCAGACAAACCTTCTATTGCTCATTTATATATTTACGAATAAAAATGTTTTCACAATCGTCCTTCATACGTCTCAGTGAGTAAGATCAGCTGTGTCCAACCTTCTAAGGCGTAGGTGACCAAGGCTATTGAGTATATTTTGGGCTAGTAAGTTAAGGTGAGTTTCAAGTTTTTCAAAAATCTTGCACTGTGTCTCATAATTTGATCTTTGGCCAATGGAACATTTTAGTCGTTATGAATGTTAGAATTTCTAACAAACCAGGGTGCACCTGTAATCAATCTTAAAAGTCTATTTTGTCTTGCAATTTTTCATCATTGGACGCGGAGGCAATGCCCCATATCTGAATACCATAGCACCTTATGGGTTTTTTTAATAGAGTTGTAAAGCAGCAGTTTACAATCCAATCCAAGTTTTGGGTTTCTGCCCATGAGCCATGAAAGTTGTACAATTTTCAACTTGATTTGGGTAAGTTTCGCATCTATATGAGGCTTCCAGGTAAGACGGCGGTCCAAATGGATTCCGAGATATTTGACGTTTGTGTGTTGTGGTATATCATGATTATTAATCTGTACTGGTGGGCATGTTTCTCTTCTTAGGGTGGAAGTGATATGAATGCATTTTTGTTCAATAAATTTGATTTTCCATCTCTCCAGCCAATCTTGTGATTCCGAAATGTGAGCAGAGCAATATTTTTTTTCCTTAAAAGCGTTTCTTATAACTGTGACCAGCCTGTGAACTTGCTCAATGGTGCTGTGTTTTTCCCTGAATCCGAACTGATTATCTGGTATAAAATTATTTTGATTTACAGCTAGGGTTAGTTTATTCTTTAGCAGTCTTTTGAAAAATTTTGAAATATTCGATAAAAGACTTATTGGTCCATATGAATCGAATTTCGTGATATCTTTGTCTGGCTTGGGTATCATTTTTATACCCTATACCACTATGTGGTTTGGGTATAATGACTTTGTGCTGCTGTTTGTAACAACCAAAAATATTTGTCCTAGACCCATCTTTAATTATACCGATCGAATCAGAATCACTTTCTGAGTTGATTTAACAATGTCCGTCCGTCCGTCCGTCCGTCCGTCCGTCCGTCCGTGCGTCTGTGTGTCCATGTAAAGCTTGTAATCAAACTGCAGGTCGCAAATATGAATATATTTTGATGAAATTTGGTGTATAAGCTTTTATCGGCCATGGGATGAACGCTATTGAAATTGGTGAGAATCGGTCCATGTTCAGACCTAGCCCCCATACAAATTACCCATATGAAATCGACATAAATTGCCATAAGATCCAAATTGTCATATAGATCTTACTCAAATTGGGTTTGTATGCGTTCATTACATCCACTAATGAGTAGTCCAAAAATGATCCCTTTGACCCCATATAGAGCTGCTTCGCGATCTTCACTTAAATCTATTAAAAAACAAAAATATTGCACTGATTCTTCTCAAATTTTGTTTGTACATATTTTTGCAAAATACAAGAGACTTTACCAAACATGATCAGGATCGGTCCATTTTTGGACCTAGTCCCTTTATAGATATAGCATCCGATATGAAATTTTTCATAACTGTAGCCAAAAAAATTACTAAAAATCCCACTCAAATTTGGTTTATGCTTATTTTCTATATCGAAGTAGTTGGACCGAAAGATAGGGTCTCTAAACCATGGTATAGGGTATCATATAGTCGGTTTAGACCGACTATAATTTTCTTACTTGTTATTAGTGAAACTTTCCATTCTATGGGATAATATTGAAGGCGTGCGATAGCATTAAAAATATAAAGAATTATTCTTAAATCTATACTGGGTAGTTCTATAAGCATCTTGTTACTGATCTTGACGATCACTGGTGCTTTGTTTGGGTTTAAATCAATTTGGGTCTTTTAATATTTTTTGTTGCACGCCATAATGAGTAGTCAGAGCTCGGTTTGTTATCAAGGTTCTTAAGGATACTATTTAAAGATTCGTTTCTCTGGGTTTCCAATAGGGTTCGTAGCCCTCTGACACATTCTTTTAATCGCATCTTAAGTTGGGGGATCTGTGCTGTTGGCATTCTCTTCATGCTCTCCTTTTTATACCCTATACCACTATGTGGTTTGGGTATAATGACATTGTGCTGCTGTTTGTAACAACCAAAAATATTTGACCTACACCCATCTTTAATTATACCGATGTCCGTCCGTCCGTCCGTCCGTCTGTGTGTCCATGTAAAGCTTGTAATCAAACTGCAGGTCGCAAATATGAATAATTTTGATGAAATTTGGTATTTAATCTTCCACCGGCCATGGGATAAACGCTATTGAAATTGGTGAGAATCGGTCCATGGTCAGACCTAGCCCCCATACAAATGACCCCTATGAAATCAACATATATTGCCATAAGATCCAAATTATCATACAAATCTTAGTCAAATTCGGTTTATATGTATATATTACATCCATTCATCAGTAGTCCAAAACGATCCCTATCGGACAACTCTTAGTCATAGGCCCCATATAGAGCTGCTTCCCGATCTTCACTTAAATCTATCAAAAAACGAAAATATTGTACTGATTCTTCTCAAATTTTGTTTTTTTATATTTTTGCAAAATACAAGAGACTTTACCAAACATGGTCAGGATCGGTCCATATAGATATAGCATCCGATATGATTTTTTTCATATCTGCAGCCGAAAAAAATAATAAAAATCCCACTCAAATTTGGTTTATTCTTATTTTATATATCCAGTTAGTTGGGTCTGAGAGATAGGGTCTCTAAACGCATGGTATAGGGTATCGTATAGTCGGTCTAGACCGACTATAATTTTCTTACTTGTTTCAAATAAAAGTTGTTCAACGTTTGCTGAAGCAACATTATACTGTCTATTGTCTTGTGGGTTTAGTAGCAACTTGAGCGGCGAGTTTGAGATTTAATTCAAAATTTTTGATCGAGTGGTCAATATTTTCTGGCATTCTTAGCTGTAAGTTCTCTGAGCAATGTGTACTGATAAACTTTTTGTATTTTAATCAATTTGTAGTTTTGCTTAGCGCGAAATCACCAATGTATTGTACAATTTGTTTAAGGTTTAAAAGGGTAACAATCGTAGGTGTGTGATCTGAAGAGAGTTATAATGCTGGTTCGACATGAACCAAGTGTCTAGATATAGACTTTCTCACTCCGAAATCTGTTAGATCCGGTGTTTTTGCCCATCTGATGGCCAAAAGTGGGTTCTCCGATTGAGATCACATCCAAACTCATTTTAGAAATTGTATTATACAATACACGACCTTTAGGGGTAATTAGTCGTGACCCCCCGAATGTATGCTTGACATTATAGTCGCCAGCAGCTAAAAAGTGTATGCCTATTGTCTTAAAGAAATTTTTGTAATTTTCCTCCGTTATTGAAAACCTCGGGGAGTGAGTAAATTGATGAGATCACAAGGTCTGCTTAAAATTCTTCAAGGCATATAGCCGTTGCTTGAATATAATTTTCTCGCAGCTCAGGCATCATAAAGTGTTTAAGTCGGGATTTTATGAGAAAGCTGAGCCTCCACATGCCCTGGCTCTAGGGTCTTTAGTGTCATATAATTTATATTCTCACATTGAGAAAAAAACTACGTGTTGCTAGATGAGTCTCAGAAACAAGCATTAGGTCAATAGTTCATATAATCGTATGGTTATTTCGAGATTTTATTTAGTAAACACAACAGAATAATGTGATCAAAATTTGGTGGGAAACAAATTTAGTTGCCCGAAGGAATCCGTATTTTGCGTGTAGTTAAATGTAATTTAAGACCATTTAGTCGATAACATGGGTATAATTGGAGTGGTATGAGCACTGACTGCTTCTATTATTACTTTCCAGCATTAATAAGGATTCATTTATATTATCGGATTATCGGATTATGATTTCAGATTTATGACTTATTAATTTTTTATTTAAACCTTTGATGATGTCAAAAAACTCATTACATAAAATTTTATTTGAAACAGAGGAAATTAAATAAAAATGTAATTAGCTTTCTATATATATAAAAGAGGTGCGTGGATGATCATAATTACTCAGCCCAAACCCTTCGACCCAGAAACTAGGAATTTGGACTGTAGGTTCCCTCTCGGCATAAAGACCCAATACCAATGGAGTTTTAGAAATTCGTGTATTAAGGGGGGCAAAAGCGACGAAAAAGGGGGGAAATGGTAGCAAATGAATCTAGGGATATGATATTTGGTGTGTAGAGTCCATCCGAGAAGCAAACATTAGCTCAGGATTATTTTTTTTTCGAAATACGGCCATTGAAGGGGAAAAATGGCCGAAAAGTGTAAAAATTTACCTTTTTGCATCTTCTTAACATTTTAATCTATATATATGAATTTTGGTATGCAGACTCCACGGAATACGTGGAATTATTTGTAATTATTGGTAATTATTACATCTAGTGGACGAAAAACGGCCAAAAAGGGGAAAAATTGTACATTTGGTATCTTCTAATTAACACTGGTGGATATTTGGGTTCCTTGGTGCCCTGTGGAGTAAAATAAATATTAGTGCGAGAAGTAAATAGCTTATAAGAGAGTGCATATGGAAAGGGTAGGTGATCAATAGTATTGTGGGAGTGGCTGAAAGAGTTATGGGTGTGAGTGTTAAGTGCATGAGTATGGAACATTTGTATCAATGGGGAGAATACAGAGTTTGACAATAGGCCTAGTGATAACGCCCGATTGAGTTTTTATTTCAGCCACGCGAACGAGTCCATCGCGACCATCGTAAATTCTAACAATGCGACCTAATCTCCATTCGTGGGGAGGGAGAAGATCGTCTTTCACGACAACGAGCTGGCCGACTTTCACATTTTCCTCTTGATGTTGCCATTTGTATCTACGTTGGAGTTCCTTTAGGTATTCGTCCTTCCAACGTTGGGCAAATTGATGGTGGAGTGATTTCAGTCTTTCCCAACGGTCTCTTAGAGATTTAGAGTCAGTGGGAGCTTCGGGAGGTGCTAAAAGTGGAGCCCCGATTAGGAAATGGCCGGGAGTGAGAGCTAAGAGTTCGGTAGGGTCATCTGTCATTGGCGAAAGGGGTCGGGAATTCAATACGGACTCGATTCGACTCAAAAGGGTTGTGAATTCTTCAAAAGTGAACTTCTGATTCTGAGCCACTTTCCTAAAATGAGTTTTAAAGGATTTCACACCGGCCTCCCATAGCCCGCCCATATGAGGGGCATTGGGGGGTATGAAGGACCACTGAAAACCGTGAGATACATATTTTTCGGTTATATCCTTCGAGGCTGTTTTGAGAAATTCCTCGAACTCATGGGAAAGAGCATGGTCAGCGCCTACGAAATTTGTTCCGTTATCGGACATATATTTTCGAGGTAGTCCACGGCGGGCAACAAATCTGGTGAAAGCGGCTTGGAACGAACCAGAGGTTAGGTCAGAACATAGCTCGAGATGAAGAGCTTTAGTGCTAAAACAAACGAATAAACACACGTAACTTTTGTGATATGGAGCATTTCGGAGTATGGACGTTTTCGTTGCGAACGGACCGGCAAAGTCTACTCCTGAGAAGGAGAATGGGAGAGAATAAGTGCTTCTGTCTAGGGGAAGGGCAGCCATCATTTGAGATTGCATCTTTTGTTTATAAATAACGCACACTTTGCAGCCTTTGATGCATTTTTTGATGGCAGATTTTAACCTTGAGATATAATATTCATTCCGTATAGCTCTTAGCATAAGATTATGCTCGGCGTGCATAAGGAGATTATGCGTAAATGAAACCAAAAGTTCGCAATACTTTGATTTCACCGGAATTATAACGGGGTGTCGTTCGTTATAAGAAATAGCAGAGTTAGAGATTCTGCCATTGGCTCTGATAATGCCATGATTATCTAAGAAGGGATTAAAGGGGAACAGATGACTCGTCTTCGCTACGATCTTCGAATTTTGAAGAGATTCATATTCCTTGAAAAAGTGTGCCTTTTGTGTGAGAGAAATTAAACGATTTTTCACATTGAGAAATTCATGGTGCCCGATTGAAGGTGATTCAAACGTGATTTTGGGGTTTAATGTTTTCGAGGTTTTAGAGAAAAATCTGAACACATACGCGATGACTCTAATGGCCCTGTCCCACTTTGAGAATCGGTCTAAAATATCGTCTTCTACTACTAATGTGTGAAAAACTTAAATTTTTCTTGCTTCGGGGCAATTTTCGTAACTAACTATGGACTTTGGCCATTCTTCGTGATCTTTTTGAAGCCAAGTCGGCCCATGCCACCAGAGGGAGTTGTTAAGAAGATCTTGAGGGCTGCAACCGCGTGAACCTATATCCACAGGATTGTCAGCTGACCTTACGTGACGCCAGGAAATGTTACCTACGTTTCTAATTATCTCGGGCGCTCGATTGGCCACGTATGTTTTCCACATACATGGAGGCTTTTCTAACCAGCCCAACACGATCGAAGAGTCGCACCAGAGATAAATATCGTAGTTATGAATCGGTAACGATGAGATAATCTTCTTGACTAATTTGGAAAGCAGAACTGCACCGCAGAGTTCTAGTCGGGGAAGACTGACCGGGTCGATTGGAGCCACTTTACCTTTAGTGGCTAACAGATGGGAGGAAACTGTATCTTCGTTAATTATGCGGAGGTACACCGTGCCACAGTAAGCCTTTTCTGAGGCGTCACAAAAACCGTGCAGTTGGGTTAATCTTCTGGGGGCGAAATTAACCCAGCGGCATATTTTCAGTTGGAATATAGAGCTTAAATTTTCGACAAATTGGTTCCATTTTGCTAAAGTGTGAGGTCTTACACATTCATCCCACTCATTTCCTTCGAGCCATAGCTGCTGCAACAAGATTTTTGCTGTCATTAAGACTGGAGAGATCCAGCCAGCTGGGTCGAAAAGTTTTGAAACTGTGGATAAAATTTTTCTCTTGGTAATGGAATCAGCGGGATCTGGAGCTTCAACTGTATATGAGAAACAGTCGGACAGAGCATTCCATTGAATACCAAGAGTTTTGATAGAGCTTGTTTCCTGGAATTTAAGGAAATCAGTATCAAGAATATCGTTTTGGGAAACAGAGGCTAAAATTTCGGAACAATTTGAGGTAATTTTCTTAAGGGGAAATCCTGCTGATTTGAGGACAGCAATTACCTGGGTTAAAGAGTCGAGAGAGGATGGGATGTCGTGGGATTCCGAGAGTATGTCATCTACATAAGTTTCATTTTTCAAGATGTGAGAAGCTTGAGGGTAAGTACTTTCAGAGTCATTGGCCAATTGAATAAGGGTTCGAATTGCCAAATATGGAGCACAGTTTACCCCGAAAGTAACGGTGTTGAGGGAGAAATCTTGTATTGGACCGTTCGAATGTTGGCGAAACACAATTCGTTGAAATTGGGAGTCCTCGTCGTTAACGAGAATTTGGCGATACATCTTCTCTATATCACCATTAAAACATATTTATATAGCCGCCAATTTAGAATTAAGGTCATTAAGTCAGATTGCATTGTGGGGCCGACATGGAGAATATCGTTAAGTGAATTGCCTGTGCTTGTTCGTTTTGAGGCATTAAAAACTACCCTCACTTTCGTGCTTTGACTCTGGGGTTTTTATTACCGCATGGTGGGGCAAATAAAAGGAGCGATATGAATCAGGACAATATATTTCTTTACTTGTGGTGGGTTTCATATGGTTGAGTGTGAGATACTCATTTAAAACTTTGTTGTAGGTTTCTGCCAATTCCGGTTTAGCTCTCAAAGTTTTTTCGGATGAAATGTATTGTGATATTGCCTTAGATCGAGATGATCCGAGAGGCAAATTATGTGGAAAGGAGGCCTTGAAGGGAAGTTTTACAATGTACCGCCCACCAGAGTTACGGGTGGTCGTTTTCGAATACACTGATTCACAGAATTCATCTTCTTTTGACAGTGGCCGTGCAAGAGATATTTCTTCTTGTTCCCAAAACATCCGTAACTGTGCTCCAATTGGATCTTCTGAGATTTCATTAGCTTGAATCGAAAATGAGAACACTGATTCTGTTGAGACAGGCCCGCTTATAATCCAACCAAATATGGTGGATTGTGCCAGAAGGGAATTACAGACATTTTTAACACCATTCAGAAGGATATCTGGTAAAATGTTACTGCCGAGCAACAAGTCCACGTGGGCCGGGGCATGAAAGTCCGGGTCAGCTAAATCAAGTTCACGAATTTGAACAATCGGGAGCGCTGTGTGTGACATGGAGAAACTAGGTAACAATCGGGTTATCTTCGGGACTACTATAGCCTCAACATATACCCGACGACTATGCTTTGGGGAACACAAAGTTAATTTGCACACGGAGTTAGAATTTCCCACTATATTACCACCTATTCCCCGAATCTGAAAATTTTTCGCTTCTGTGGGAAGTATGAGCTGCTGTACAAGTTTTTTAGAAATAAAGGTTTTCTCAGCCCCTTGATCTAAAAAAGCTCGAGCGTTAAAATTATCTCCCTTATGAGAAATTTGCACCAAAGCTGTAGGAAGCAATGTATGTTCTGTGGAGTTTGTGCTGGCACTCGAAGCGAAATGGGTTGAAGCTTGGGTAAAAGATCTCGTGGGGCCCTGCTTTGACGTACTTGGTCCATCATTATAAGTGTGAGATGGTGTTATTTCCCCCGCGGGAGAAGGGTTGGGTTTAAAAAAATGTAGAAGTGAATGATGGTTCTTTTTGCAATGTGAGCAAGTGAATTTACTAGTACAGCTTTTCCGCAAATGAGTATAAGAAAGACAGTTCAGGCAAATTCTGTTTTTTGAAACGAAGTCATATCTGGCTTGGGGATTCATGTCTTTGAATTTGGGACAAATTTTTAGCGAATGATTAGCATTACAAACTTTACAGGGAAATTGGGAATTGCTTTCTGTATTAAATGTGTTAATTTCAACTTCTGCTTTTTTCCGAGAAGAAGATTTAACCCCTTGAATGCTATTTAACCGCTCGACCACTTCATAACGGTTTGATAAGAATGAGTCCATTTCATCCCACTTTGGAAGATCTTTATGGGACTTGAGAGATTGTTCCCATAGTGATAATGTCTCATGTGGAAGCTTGGTGGAGCACAAATATATAATGATGGGATCCCAGTCTACTGTCGAAATATTCTGGGCTTTTAGAGCTGATAAACAGTCATTTATTGTGGTCTGAATTTCTTGTAGGGATTCGCTACTTTCCGAACTAATTTGACGAAGGTTGAGGAGAATTTTCAGTTGATTATCAACTAGAATGCGTTTATTTTCATAACGGCATCTTAAAGCTTCCCATGCTAAAACAAAGTTTTCGCCACATAGCTTATATTTTTTAATAATTCCTCCCGCTTGACCGCGCACCTTAAGTCTAAGGTGATATAACTTTTGTACAGAGGACAGCTTCGGGTGGTCTATGTACACCGCGGTAAACATATCGCGGAAGGAGGGCCATTCTTCGTAACCGCCGTAGAAGATTTCTGTATCACACGGTGGGACCTTGATGGAACAAAAATCATTGTTAGAGGGATTAACTGACGGATCTGATTCGTTGGGAGCTATGGGAACTAAAAGGGATTTTTGCAAGTCTAGAATTGTTGCTTTGCATTTGTGAAATGACTTAGTGCAAACACTGTATTTACCTCTAGCTGCCTGTAAAAATCCTTTTTCACACATACTCTCTGAAAGCACGCCGAGAGATCTATAACTTTGTTGAAGATTTGCCCACCGATCGCTAAGATCCTGAAGGTTAACTTCGAGCATGGTATCTGTGAGTTCTTCAATGGGGGTGTTGTCGAACTCTGAGCAAAACGTGACCAAGTCATCTGAATCGAAAATAAATTGATCAGCCATATTGGGAAAAATTTAAATGAACGAATGTGGAATTCAAATATCAAGAATACTTTAATTGACCGAAATGGGAATTCAATTGCCGAGAATAATTAAATTGAGAAAATCGGATCTTCAAATATCGAGAAATTCACGCCGAGATATACAAATGATGATTATAGAATAAATTTTAATAATCGCGATTGTAAATTTAGAATTTGTGTAAAGTCTATGTGTTTAGTGTGTTTATAGGGTATTTGCAAACGATATTAAATTATTTAAATTCTTGTATTAATTATATATTAAATGTGACCGAATATAGGGTATTCGTGTAATTTATAAATTGTATAAAATATTTTTCAAACTTGTTCTTTCCGAATATGGGTATTCGTCAAATTTATTAGTTATACACGGGGAAATTATTAACAATTAATATTTTTTTTTTGAATTTATTTCAGCTGGGTGTTTAATAAATTTGGGAATTTAAAAAATTTTCGGATTTATGATTAAACTATAAATTTTCCATTTTCTGTTTCAAAAAAATGCTCGAAGGACCATGCTAACTGTTAGGGGAAATTCTTGGTCTATATAGGGATCTATATATATATATAAGCCTATTGGAGGTATAGGGTTTATTAAATGAGATTTGCGGGAATTGTGGGAAACTTAATTTAAAAAAAACAAAAGAATTACATGTCCGCCAGATTCCAAATATGTACAAAACAAAAAAACTGGAGATATATACGTTGGGTGTATAATACAATGTATCCTTTATTTGAATATTTCGATGGATGGTATGAAATGTTGAAATTTTATGGACAAATGTTGCACCTTTGATGGATAAATGTTGATGGATGCTTATGATGAAGCGTGATGGAGGTTTATAATGAAGCTCGATGTATGCTTATGATGAAGCGTGATGGATGTTGTTGATGGAGGGTGATGAATGCTAATGATGAAGCGTGATGGATGCTTGATGGATGCTTATGATGGATGCGGTTGATGGATGCTTATGATGGATGTTTGATGGATGCTTATGGATGCTTATGATGGATGTTTGATGGATGCTTATGGATGCTTATGTGCTGACGATGTGAAAGCAAGTCTATGAAAAAGAAAGTAGATTCCCTTCATAGCCGGAAACTTCGTTAAAAAAAAGGTAAAGCTAGAAAAAAGGCCGAGAAAAAACCAACTATTAAACACGGTTGTATGTAATTGTATTATTTATTAATTATACACATTGAAAAACCAGGGGGGATGGTTATATGCTAAACAGAGTATAAAATATAGTTTTTGGATTCCACTAGAGATAGAAACATCAGGTGAGAGGAAAACATTTCGAGTTTAGGATGTAAAGGTGGGTAAAAACGGCCAAAAAGAGGAAAAAGTGTACATATGGTATCTCCTAAACAAACGAATATAAAATATAGTTTGTGGATTCCACTGGATATAGAAACATCAGATAAGGGGAACTCTTTTGGAACTTGGGATGTTAAAGGGGGCAAAAACGGCCCGTACGTGTAAAAGGGTACCTTTTTGTATCTTATTTACAAAGTAGTTTAGGAATATATAATTTGATATGTAGATTCGAACAGAGACACAAAGATCGGACAAAAACAAAATTTGTTTTAATTCGAGCCATTGGTGGGTAAAAACGGCAAAAAAATGGGAAAACTGGTACTTTTCAACTGGTAAATTTTCATTTGAAATTAGAAGTGAGAAAATTATAGTCGGCCGATACCCTATATTAGGCGTTTAGATAATTGGTCTTAAGTCCAACTAAGCATAAACCAAATCTGAGTGGAATTTTTATTAATTTTTTGATTGTAGATCTGCAAAAGTTCATATCGGATGCTATATTTATATGGAAACTAGGTAGGAAAATGGACCGCTGCTGACCATATTGAGTAAAGTCACTTATTTTTTTTAAAAACATGTGCAAAACTAATTTGAGAAAAATTTGTGCAATATTTTGCTTTTAATAGATTTTTGTGAAGATTGGGAAGCAGCTTTATATGGGAGCTATGACTAAGAAATCTTTTACAAAGTTAATTTTTAGACTACTCATTAATGGGTGTAATAAATACACACAAATCCAATTTGACTGAGATCTATCTGATAATTTGGATCTTACGGCAATTTAAGTCGATCTCAAAGGGGTAATTTGAATGGGGACTAGGTCTGAACAGGCATCCATTTTCACCAATTTCAATAGCATTCGTCCTGCGGAGAAGTTTATATGCCATATGTGATTGACCTATAGTTTGTTTACAAGTTTTACACAGACGGACGAACGAACGGAGATCGCTAAATCGACCCAGAAAGTGATTCTGTATCGATGGGTACAATAAAATATGGGTTTAGGTCAAATATTTTTGGTAGCTACAAGCATCAGCACAAATTCATTATAGCCTATACCACTAAGTGGTCAGGCTATAATGAATAGTTGGTATTATAACCAAAGTTTTTAAGTTTAATAATTTTTCCTTCCCATGTAAAAAAACGCAAATTTGAGTTACATCCTTTCCAAATTACGCCATCGAAGTTTTGATCGTAACTTATTTATATGACATCAAATTTGAATAATTTTAGTTAACTGCTTAAACTTTTGTTATTGCTTACGGTGTAATATATAAAAACATTGATTCCGGTCTGTAAATGTAATTTTACTGCTATAAAGATATGATAATTGCATACAAACTTTATCTATAAATGCAGCGAAACGTTTGGGAATTGTGCAAGTTAAATTTGAGATGAATTTTAAAAATTAAAATAACTTTTTTAGTGATGCCAAAAAAGTGTAAACTTTTAAACTTATTTACCAGAATTGATTAAAACAATAAAAACAGAAGAAGATGTGAAAGGAAATGTAAAAAATCTTAACCGTTATTTAAATATGATGATGACTTTAATGCTGGTCGTAAGCAAAAGAATTCTTATTATTATTTATTTATTATTTATTAATAGATTTGTAAATTTGTAATATAAAAGATTAAACATATTTATTAATTATTTCATAGCTACAATCTATATTTGGCGTAATCTATATTTGGCTGTTACCTAGATTGGCATTTAAATAAATTGTTACACATTTGTTTTATTTTTTAATTTTAAATTCAAATTCATTTAGTATATATAAGGTTTCTATATTTTATACGTGATTCCAGATATTTGAAAAGAGAGACTAATTCGTGCCATATAACAATAAGTACTTAATTTTTACTTATTGTGTTTTTACCAAAGTATATAGGTCTAAATTCTTTATATATTGGATAAATGCCAATGAAATGGAAGGTATTTTCTGGTCCGTGCATGTTACAAATTGAACATATACCATCTGTATTAATTTCGAAGCATCTAGCGTTGAAATTCAGCAAACAACCTCTAGCCTTTATAATTAAGCTAGTAGCTCGTGAGGAAAATTCAGCATCAAGTTTTGGTGTAGTATTATAATCAATTTGAGCGTAAAGATCACGGAACTGTGAGTTCGTCGCGTTGAGGTAAAATCATTTTTTCTTTTTCAATTAGCTCTTTCCAGTAAACACACATAGCATGTTATGCTATGTTCACACGGACAGCAATATTCGCGGTTCGCTCTCTCATTCTCGGTTGGCGAGCGAATCATGATTGAATCTACATGATTCGCCAAACAAAATTTTGAGAGCGAATCTACTTGGTTCATTTTGAACCTAGATGTGAACCTAGAAACATTCAGTGTCATCTCCAAGTTTGATAACAAATTATCGCTTGTTTATCTTAACTAGCTGTCAAATAAAAAATATAAACAAAGAAAAAACACGAAATTAATGTGTAAAAAACAATATAAACAAAGAAAAAACAATAAACTAAAGTGTACAAAACAATACAAACAAAAAAAAAAAAAAAAAAAAAAACAAGAAATTAACTTGCACAAAAAAATAAATAGAAACAAATAAAAGCCATATATTTACATACTTATATTACATAAAGCATATAAATAATTAAAAAAAAATGAAAAAAAAGAAATAGTGAAACATATTTTGAAGTGCAGAAGAATGTCTTCAAAGCTTGTGTGTTTTGAAGAATCAAAAATTTCTTTCCTAGTGCTGGCGGATCAGCAGGAGATCGCCATACAGCTTTAAAAAAAAATTGAGGAATTTGTCACAGACTACTATAATTATAAGGGATGGTATTCCATTGTGCTTCTAGCATTGGTAGACGCAAGGTATGAACAAACATATGTGGTTAGTAAGCGTCGATTAATTTGTTTTTTCTAGATGCCGTTTCATTTATGTAAGCTCTGGTAGTCCTGGCCGTTGCAATGATTCTCAAATATACCAAGAATCTTCTTTGAAGAATCAGCTAAGTCATTGTAATATTATGGCTGATTTAAAAAAAACTATTTTAGATGTGAATGTACCAGTACACATTATTGGCGATTCAGCATTTAGGCTAAGCGAACAATTAATGAAACCGTACCCATTCGCTGTTTCGCAAAGCTTCAAAGAAAAGTGTTTCAACTATTCATTATCCAAATCGCGCAGAGTTGTGGAAAATGCGTTTGGGCAGCTAAAAGCTCGTTTTAGGTGCATTGGAAAAGGAGTTGATAATGCCATAAAAAATGCTAACTCCGTAGTGTTAGCCTCATGTGTTCTTCACAACTTCCTCAGTGATAATAATGATAAAATAAATGAAAATTGGATGCAGGCTTTAGATGCTGCCGAAGAAAACCGTTCGAATTCAGAAAGAATGAGAAATGCAATTTCTGCAATTTTATTCAACAACTCAAAAATTCAAATACTACATATATAGATACATATTTTTTAATACATTTCTGTACCTTTATATAAAAAAAAACTAAAAGAAATAACAGTTTCTTAGAAATAAATTTAAATAAATAAATATCACGAATTCATGAGATCTAATAAAACTAAAATTAACTGAAATGAAAAAGGAAAATTTTAAAATTTAATTTTTTTTCAAAAATTCAAGAAGTGCGTCTTACACTTTGGCTTCCTTCTCAGCAAATTTTTTCAAAATTTCTTTTTTCTCTTCCTCAATCGCCACAACCTTTTCTGACATGTTTCTGATGTCTTCTCAACAGATTTAAATAGTTTATCAATGTTGTCACTTTTCTTTTTCTTTTGAGATGTGACGGCGATGGAGAAAGAGGTGATGCTGTTGAAACTGGTGGTGATGAGGGCGCCGGAGAAATGTCGGTTGCTGATGCTGACGATGATGGCAATGATATTTATGGAATATCTGAATACATGTCTGAAATAAATTAAATTTGTTTAAAATAAATATTTGTAGTATTTATAAAACCAACTTTTCTCTCAATTAATTTTAAGGAAAATTATTACTACTTACTTTTTATGCTATCAGCAACTAGTTGTATATGGAGCCAATAAATTTTGCATGTCTTTGTAAATATCCCACTCCGAGGGTGAGCCACCGGTTGACCCAATTTTGATTTTTTCCTTTCTAAAAATAGGAAATGGTACACACAAAGGTTAATTAATAACACAAATCTTTTAAAAGCATATACAGTTGGGTCATATGTGTACGGAATGGTTAATTATCACACAACACATTATACTTTTAACTTACCTATATCGGTTGGTCATATTATGCATTTTGGTTTTCAATTCCTCTGTTGTATATGTATACCCACTCGCTTCCAGTTCCGAAGCCATTTCCATAATTATGTGGTTATTTTTCTTGCAACCACGCAATTGGTTCATTTTCTCTCCCCATATCTCGATCAGAGCACGCTCTCCGCTTTGGTCCCATTTGCTGGCATATTTTCTGTTTACTTTAAATAGAAAAAAATTTTTAAAAATACATTAATGTAATATTTATAATTTTTACTTACTTTTTTGGTCCATTTTTACAGCAAATCACACATAAAACAGAAAAACCCTAAATAAATATTTAAACGAAAATGTTAATGTAAAAAAACAAAAAAAAAAAATATATATATATAAACGTCAAAATGAAACAAGAACACTCATCTGAACACCTAGGTTCACAATCATGATTCAGAGAGCGAATCAAGTGGTTCATTTTGACGTCTGAACATGCTATTACACAAATATGACCATGATTTTGCCCAGTATATATTCAGCTCTATTACTTGCTCGGCCAATATTCATGATAGTCTTTGAGGACTTAAAGCTAATATTTTGTTGATGTAAGAAACATGTAACTTCAGAGTTGAAATAAACATGGAATTTAGACCAGTGTCTAAGTATAGCATGTAGTTAGGAGTAGTGCTGGGCAGGTATAACATTTTTTTTTTATGAAAAAAAAAAAATAAATAAATTCTCCACATCATCATACATATTTTTCATATCCCCAAACTTAAGCAGCAATTTTTTTTTCAAACATTTTTGGTTTATTCCCTTTTGATATTTCTAGAAGATATATATACTTGGACTAGGTGGAATTTATGGCTATTATAGAAGACCAAAGTTTGTTGTGAAGATATTTTCTAAATGATAGGTTATATATTATATTGATTCCAAGGTACATGTGTACATCTTAAATCTGCAGCAATTCTCAGACCTTTACGCAAAATAACTATTTTTGATTTTGTAAAATTTACTTTTAAGCTCCATGTTAAACAAAATTCTCGTAGAGCATCAATCATATCTTGTAAACCACTCGTAATCAAAAGAATATTTGTGAGAAATATTCTATGAATAAATAAATAGTTTAATTTTGTGTCGCAGGCACCATAAAATGAGTCAAAGACAGGATAAGTAGCACAGGATAGTAGTAGCAAGAGAGTTTAAAGATACCCAAAAATGCTACTTAAAGAGGTCATTAACCAAGTGAAAGTAAAACTATGTGCTATATCTGTTTCTCGACGAGCACTTGAGGCTGATCTTGGTTGTTATCGTCCTGTGAGGAAATCACTGATATCAGAGAAAAATCGTCTGGCTAGCATTAATCTTGCTAAAGAACGCATTAACTGGAATTAGAGTACTGTTTTCGAATGGTGTTGGCGAAAAAATTAAATATTTAAACGGCCGTGAAATTAGCCTATACCCACACAGGACCAAATGCTTTGGAGGTTCTACTACAATAACGTAATGCAATCGTTTGGTATACGAATCATTCACCCCCAATACCATGGCCATCATATTATTCCACAGTGTTATTGTATAGTAAAGATTTCCATTGTTTTGTAAACGGCATAAAAATGAATACTTTTAAGTTTTCTAATTTTTTTGCTGAAGTTACTTCAATATTTCTTAAATAAATAAAACATACAAATGTGTAAATTAATAAAACATTTTTAAATTTTATGATCAAATCTTTTGGCCAAAAATATATTTTGTTAAAAGGTTCCATCGTTCTGTCACTTACGCTATATTTCTTCTTGTTTTTAAATATTATTATGGTTTAAATAATTAATATAATAATTACGCTAACAACGTAGCGGGTATACTGCTAGCCATCAAATAAAGCTGATCTTAAGAGAGAGTAAATTGTTTTAATAATTATGGTAAGGTTTTTCGCAGATTTTAACACAATACCCTGAATGACTGTTAACTTTAAATTTTCCTATATTTATTGTCATGTGTAGAGTATTGTCTAGTCTATATTTTCCCTCTACAAAGTTATTACAATAATAAGGAAATAAAACAAAATTTATATTTTTTGCTTTCAAAAATTTACATAAATACATAAAATATATAATACTTCATAATAATGAACATTTATAATATAAGACATTAATGATAATGTAAAATAAATGAATAGAATAAAAATATGCAAAGCTTTGTTAATAAAAAATAACTAAGAAAAAAAAAAAAAACATTTACAATAACATTAAACACACTAAAATGTTATCATCTAAAAACTTGTATGATACAAAACGTCAGAGTTAATTTTGTTTAAATTACCTTGTTAAAACACTAAAGTTAAATGTACTTAGATATATCAATTCGGGCACTTAAAAATGGGAAAAGTTACCTTTGTTTTTCTTACATATGTTCTCTAACTTTTTTTTTGTATATTATTACTTACATATTTATTATTAAATTAACTAAAACATAATAATTAAAAACTTTTTATGGTCAAGGTTGTTTGTACACTAAGACCTCGCTTTGCGTCGTGGATACGAGTACGTTACAAAATAACGCTCCGAAACATGAAATGACGCAAAGTGAATTACAATTTTCAATAAGAAATCATATAAATATAAAAGACAGGTTCAATCATTTTATTTTTGTCTTAAATGTTAAAAAAAGAAGAAAATTTATATAACAAAAATGAAACGTAACTTTATTAATTCATTTAAAAACATAAATAATCTAACCCATAAAAAAAAAGTTTTTATTAAAACTCTTTCTTTCCTTATGCGTATGAGTTTTGATTCTCTCCGTGACTGTGCGTGACTTTGCGTGACTATTTTAAACTTAATCTTTGGTCACAGCAAGTCTATGGACAAAGTTTAAGTTTCAGATTGATCGGATGAGGGGAAATGGAGCTTAAATCACTCCGTGACTGTGCGTGACTATGCGTGACTGTGTGTGACTATCTTAATTAATTAATACTTAATTAATATTTGGCCACAACAAGTCTATCGACCAAGTTTCAGATTGATTAGATAAGGGGAAATTCGTTTTAAATCTCTTCGTGACTGTGCGTGACCATGCGTGACTGTGCGTGACTTTGTCAAAGTTAATATTTTTAATAGCAAGTGTATGGATCAAGTTTCAGATCCATCGAATGAGGGGAAATGACATTTAGATCACTCCGTGACTGTGCGTGATTATGCGTGACTGTGCGTGACTCCCCAAAATTAATGTGTAGTCACAACAAGACTATGGGCCATTTGCAGATCAATTGGATAAGGGGGAATGGGGTTGCTCCACGCGAGACAGACAGAGAGTATGAGTTAAAAGACTAGAAATTCAATTAAAAAAATAAAAATACAAAAAATAAATCAGTAATAAGTAATTAGTGCTTATGGCCACTGAAATCTCTTTTACAAAAAAATGTCCAAAGTTTAGCAAACTGCTTTTGCTTTATTTCTAGGTAGGGCTACTTGTAACAGTTGATATTTGTTGTTACCGTACGAGATACTTTTGAACTTCTTTCGCTGTCAGGATTAGTTTTTGGCTTCATCAATTAAACTCATGGCTTTCGATAGTTGTTGAGAAGTTAAGTTTTGACGCTGACTGATTTCTATTGAGCTGACTTCTTCGTCAGGAATTTCCAAAACCAGTTGCATTCATAAATCATTAGATATTTCTTGAATATGTTAAGTTACCAACTCATCAATGTCAGTCTCTCAGCTAACTTATCGATTTTTTGACAATGAGTAGCTGCTTCATCATCATCAACTTCTAATATGGAACTTTCACCTTTTTTTTTCTTGTGCAAACATTCTGGTCATATTTTGCACCAAATACCATATACGCAAGATGACCTAACCTCTTCCCAAGAATCTGAAATAATGTCTATTGCATTCAAAATATTAATTTTTATACGCTCCACTCCAGTGTGCAGAGGATATATATAAGTTTGTCATTCCGTTTGTAATAATTAAAAAAAAATTTTGGACCCCATAAAATATATATATTTGTGATCCTTATAACAAGCGGAGTTGTTATAGCGATGTCCGCCTGTCCGTCTGTCCGTCTGAGGAAATCACGATGACGGCATCAATCGGGCAGCTAGGGTGCTCGTTGACATAAAAAATGATTCATTAGCATCCTGAAAAGTTTGCTATTTAAAATCGTCCAAATCGGTCGATTAGGGCCCGTGATTTGAATGAAGAACTAAAAAAAGTCTTGAAAAAATATAATTTTCCATGTTGTTCTTGTCACGATCACGCCCTGAATATCATAATTTTTAGGGAGTATGATTCACCAAATTCTTGGGAAGATCTCTATTTCAAAAATCATTAAAATCGGTGGAACAGGTCCAGGGAAATCTCTGAAAAATAAAAATGAAAAATATGATGTTTCTATACTGTTCTTGTTGTTATTCTAAATGTTGTGTTGTTGTCATAGCTGGACTTGTTGTTTTTGTGGTCGTTGTGGTAATAATATAATAAAAATAACCCTTTGTAAATTTTTTTATTAACTCTGGTAGAAAAATTTAAAAGTTTCCATTATTTTGGCATCACTCTAAGAATTTGTTAGTTCATTTCTGTTATTACCACGAGCCTGCCTGCAAAATTTCAGATCGAATGGCTCACGGGAAATTGGTTAAAATCGATCCAAAATTTTTTCGACAAGCAGACACTGCGAGTTAATATAAAGGGAGTAAAAATTCACAAACATCTAAAGCAAATAATGCTAAAATACCTAGTTGTTAAAAAAAAACAACTGCATGTTAGAAATAAATCGGTATATTATTTTATTTACATAAAATTCTGCAATATTTCGTTGTGGGGAAAATACATTTATTTTGCATTAACAGAGTGTCACATCATTTTGGTCAGCGTGACTATGCCACAGTAGATGGCGCCACAATTTTTTTTTGTTCTAATTAGCTTTGCAATAGTTATTTCTATTTTAACATGAATGTTAATATTTTCAACTGGATATCATACAGAAAAATGTTAAGAGTATACAGGGGCTGGTCTTTTATTTCATACGTATTTTCATTATTCTTTTACAAATATGAACATAAGTTTGGCATATTAACTTTTTGTTATCTTTACAAAATAGAGTTACCGAGTTCATCAATGAGTTTTTTGCTTTCAAAACAGTTCTACATAGTTATATAGAATTATTATTCTGCTTTACCTACAAAATATCTGATTGCGATTACATCTAATTTTTAAAAATTGTTTATAATTACTAAAGCATTATTGTTCACATAAATACAAAATTGCACTTTTTAAATTTTCCATTCAAATTTAAGAAAATATCAATTCTAAAAACTGGAATTAAAAATTTCCAATTATAAATTACAATTAATTGAATTTCAGAAAATCATATCAAAACGTCGGAAATTATAATTTTTAATTTAGAAGACATCAATTGCATCTTTAATATATAAATTTTATTCGTTAAACACAAACTGAAATTCCAAAAAAAAAAACACCAAATAGCTATGTTTACATTTAAAAAATTTTTAAATTTAAAAAAAATATTGACATTCAGGAGAAATTAATAGCTTTTCAGTACCGCGATTCAGTAACTTCTTTTAACGATAGTCGAATCGTAAAAAAAAGAAAATTGCAAAATTATCAGCAAAATTTTTAAACGATATTCGCTGTTGTTAAAGTCAGCTGTTGTTGTTATCTAAACGACAATCATTTTTGTGTTGTTTATACAATCGATAAAAACTTAAATTTTTAGGTTGAAATGTCGTCATACATAAAAAAAAAATCATAAAATAGTGAAAATATTTTGCTTTAATTAAAAAAACTTTTTATATAAATAAAAAAATTAAATAGCATATTCAATTCATTATTTCATTTTCAAATAAATACACAGAAATATTAGTAAAAAAATAAAGATATTAAACATAAACATAAAATCATCCTGTCAAACACGAAGTAATTTGTTTTTTTCTATTCTTCTTTGTGTTTTTCGCTTATTTTGACAGAGATGCCAACCGTTTATAATTTAAATAAATAGAAAAATAGATTTGTCGACTGTCGTTAAGATGTATGTACTTAATGAATCACTTAATCCTTAGTGCAAACAACAATAGCTGTCGATATATTTTGCGATTGTCGGATCGTTAAAATTTACAGAATCACACTACAGAAAACATTAATTTAAATTCAATGAATTTTAGAAAACCTCAAATGATATTTAAGAATTGCGAACAAAAAAACTGTTACATAAATAAACGCAATTTGATGAGAATGTTATTTTTTATATATAAATTTTCACAATTTTTTTTGGATGAAAATTTGAAGTTTTTCAGAAAATAAAGAGAACAAATTATTTTATTTAAAATGTTTGGGACATTTGGTTTTTTGCGTTTGGCATCCTTAATTTGAATATTTATTATTACAAATTTATTCTCTATGTTTTCCAAATATGGCAATATTTTAATAAAAAAATTTAGATAGTTTTTTTTTGGTTATTATTTTGTTACTCCATCCGACCTATATGGCCGCAATGAAGAAATATTTGGCCAGTTAAAAGAAACTATACAGCCATCACCAATTAGCACGATTTAATGCATATAGCCACCCTACACAACCATTACCTTTGCAATGGAGGTTATGGCGAGCTATTTTATTAGCAAAAACTAAATTAAACGAGAAGTTATGTCATATAACCGGAAACGCATGCATATAATCTAAATGCATGCCGATCAGCAACCACGATGACCAAAAAGCAAACATCGAAATAAATCCGAAATAATAGAAAAGACGAAAACCAACCCAAAGAATTTGCTGAAATAATTTGGTATTAAGTTTAACAAATTGTTTACTTTTTCATTTACATTTATTATCAAGACTCAAACCGAGGTGGAGGGTATCAAAGATTCGGCACAGCCGAATTTAACACTCTTACTTGTTTTCACTGATGTAGTACTCGGTGGTAAAAACATAAGTCTAATATATTCTGATAAATCATCAATATAAACTGGGTGACCAGGAGCATTATCGACTAAAACTAAAGGCTTGAAGTCTAAGTTGTCTTTATTGCTTTAATTTCTGGAATAGCTCAAGATGAAACCCAGTCTCTAAATGATAATGCCGTCATCCTGGCATTTTTATTGGCTATCCAGTGGACAGAAAGTCGATCTTTTGAACAGCCCTTAACAGCTTTAGGATTTTCAGATTGGCAAGTATGTAACCGCTTAATCTTAAAACCACCATTTGCATTGCCACCTAGAAGAGAGTCAACTTATCTTTACTCGCTTTAAATTCTGTTGCAAATTTTTCAGTTTCGATATGAAGGTTTTTTTTGTAGACCTTTCCAAAACAGGCCAGTTTCGTTTACATTGAAAACTTGTTTCGGCATATAACCACCATCGTAAACTTTCACTTTAAACTCTGTTGGGAAACGGTTTGCAGCGACAATGTCGGCGTAGGCTGCTTCACCTTTGAAAGAAATGTTGTGCTGATTTGCGCGAGTTTTAAACCTATCGAACTAGGCGTCACTGGCTTCAAAATTTTCTTCCTTGTCAGTAGCACTACCGCTTGCAACGTCGCGACATCGCTAGGTATATATTGTTTTTAATATCTCCAAATAAGCTTTTTGCTATTGCCTGGATTACCATTTTGCTTAATAGAATTTTCTGATTTTAAATCCAGATAGAAAGCAAGGACTTATACGCCATCTAAATATGTTACAGATTTGGCAGCGTCTTTTATTTTAACTCTATCTCAAGCTTGGATAGTTCTGACGGTTGTTACAGCCAGATGTACAAAGCTTTTCATATTTTATCAAATCGTCGTAAAATCTCCAATTGCATTTGCAAGTTATATTTTTTTTGGTTATTCTACCAGCACTGCTTTTTGTACTCATAATTATTAAAGTGTGCGAAGTTAGCCCCCCATTTTTGGAAATACAATTTTTTGAAGATTGTTTTTAATTGTTCTAGGATTGTTCTACAATGTTCCAAAACGATTAGTTTCTAAAATGTAATTTGTACCGGTGAATCGAAAAAAACGAATTTTAAGCTTTGCCATCCACTTTTGGGAAACGATGAAAATCCAAAAATATTATTTTTACTAAAATCGCAAAAAATTAAATTAAAAACTTTCATATAAATATAAAATTATACTGTGAAATTAAAAGTGATTCCCCGAATAATTTACAGTCTTTTAAAAGTTGCAGTTTCCATCTACTCACCTAAAAATTAAAATTAGTCACAATGAAAACACCGTCCACTACAAAATCGAGCAATCAGCTAACAGTTGAAAGTGAACTAAATAACCGTGATTCCTTGATAATCCAAAAAGTATGATTTTTACAAAAATCACAACTACTATATGTTTCAGAAAATAAAAAAAAAAGGGTCAGAAAAATTTTATTAAAAAAAGTGTTTGCCAGAATAGTAATAAAAAACGGCGCGATTCGACTCAGAGCGATAATTAGTCTTAATTTAGTAGCGACGTAACTTCAAAAATACGCAAAACGAAACGTCGCAAAGCGAGGTCTTAGTGTACTTGTATTTATTTTTGTTCCTTTACTTAATTATTGCCCCCTACAGATATAGTGCAGTAGTGTTTGTGGATATTTGTCTAAAATTTCAATAGATTGTAACTGTCAGGAAAGACCTGTGTGGGGAGTTCATTCCACATACGCCTAGTTCGACTGATAAACGAATTTTCTCTGTAATGCGTTGTGCGGTCAACTAGACAATAGACTACAAAAGGATGTGATCTACTGAAGAAGCGGGTAGGGTGAACTAAAACTCGGGCACCTGGAATAAGTTCGCTAATCTCAGTAGAGCATTTCCTATGGTAGTTTCTATGGAACAGTAATACAAAACACATATTCCGACGATCAATATAGTTGGATACTCTACTGTCATTAATAAGCATTAATAAGCGCTCCTTTGCACACAGTCCAGTAGCTTCATAATAGACTTTGAAGCCCCTGCCCATATATAGGCGTTATATTCCATTTTCGGTGGGATAGATGATAGATGGTATAGATTTTAAGGAGTTCAGAAGGAGTGAAGTAATTTTTGCACTGTTTTAAAAACCCAAGACAATTGAATACCTGTTTCGACACTTGAAAAACATGCTGTTTCAACGAACCTCGCATTGAAATGTATCCGATTCCCCAATACCTATATTATCCATATATACAGATGACATTGATGGATCCATGGCCCTATGGGTCCACAAACAATACGAGGGCGGATCAATAAGTCCATGACGTTTCGAATTTCCCTCGTAGTTATATGAAATGCAATGAGCAAGTTCCGTCATTTACTTTACGTTTAACAGCTGTTCAAAAAATACAACCGCGTTTTTTTTTTAAATGAAAAAAAAGTGAATTTCGAGTGCTCATTAAACATTATTTTTTGCGAAAAAAAAGCGTCAATCAAACCAAAGAAAAGCTTAATAAATACTGTGTGGACTCTGCACCATCGATTTCACTGGTTAAAAAGTGGTTTACTGACTTTCGTTGTGTCGCACAAATACAAATGACGCTGAACGTTCTGGACGGCCAATTGAGGTCAATACACCCGAAGATGTCGAAAAAAAACCACGATATGGTGTTGGCCGATCGAAGAGTAAAAGTGCATGAAATTGTTGATGCCATAGGTATTTCATATGGCAGTGTGGTTTCGATTTTAAATGATCAGTTGGGTTCAAGGAAGCTGTCTGCAAGATGTGTGCCGCGTTTGCTCTCAATTGACCATAAACGTAATCGTATGACAACTTCCAAGGATTGGCAAAATTCGATAAATTGGGCTACGAATTGGTACCTCATCCGCCATATTCTCTGAGTTTAGCCCCAGTGACTATTTCCTATTTCCAAACGTGAAGAATGGCTCGTTTGAAAGAGATTTAGCTCCAACGAGGAAATTATTGATCAAACAAATGCTTATTTTATGGACCTCGAAAAATCCTATATTTTGGAAGGGATACAGTGTATTGAGCTAAAAGGAGATTATGTTCAAAAATAATTTTTTTTTTTTTGCAATGAAAACTGTGTTTCATTCTAAAAGTCACGGACTTATTGATCCACCCTCGTATTGAGTCTTCTGCGCATTAAAATTAAATCTATTCGCTTTACCCCACTCGGAGATTTTTAACAGGTCTTGACTGTATGTACCATTCATTACCTGCTTTTTGACCCCAACCTCCAAAGGGCTTGGCCTACAATTGGAGGAAGATAAATGACAAATGTTGCAGCCATCTGCGAAAGAGTATATAGGATTGAAAGTTTGACCAAGAAGGTTGTTCAGAAAGATAAAGAAAAGAGATGGAGAGAGAACAGAACCTTGGCATACCCCTAAAGTAAGCTTTAACTCTTTGGATGAGACCCCATCAATAACAAAACGTATCGTGCGGTCTCTGAGAAAACTCGATATAGATTAAGAGAAGACAATACCGACCCAAAATGCTATAAGGTTTGGTATCAGCGCACCGTGCCAAACGCGATCGAACGCCTTGGTATGAAAAAGAAGAGCTAACAGGTCTCCGTAGAACAATTTCTACGGAAGCAATACTATCGATCCTTAAGAAGTGAGTTGACCTCTAGGTATTTTTATATGTTCCTCACATATTTCGTTTCTTCCTGCTTCTAGAATTCTAAACTTTGCCTACTGTAGTATAACAATCATATTACATAAACAAAATTAATTTTATTTAAAATTATATAATTGAATTCGAAAAATATAAATTAGACCTACTTCTGTTTATTTTTAATTTTATTTAACAAAATCTGCATCACCATTTCTTTCAATGCTTTCTTTTGTGTCAAGATTGTGTTTGATAATAAGTTATTTCTTTGATCTGTTTTTCAAATTTGTAACTGACTCAAAAATCTCTCAACTAAAAATATTTATTAATTTTAATTTCGCTATCCTAGTTTTGCATTTCATTATATTACCATAATTTCCACGCTGAAATGAAAATCTAGTAAGCAAAATTTTACATTTTTGATTTTAAAATAACAACCAAACCAATTGAGCTTAAAATTGCAATTATTACTCGTTATTTAATTACTTATAGTATTTTCTCCATTACATATTAATGACTGATAAGCATGTGGTTATTTTAAATATCTAATTAGCGCTTTGAATTTTAAAAATGCTCTGTAGAAAGCTTGAAAAATAATATTAGCTATTATTTCTTGGGCTCCAGTTAAATAGTTTCTGATAGTTCGCTTTACAAAAGGAAATATGTTTTTGTAAAAATTTAAAAACGATTGAATTTTAAATGACTAAACGAATTTATAATCTAAATTAATAAAATAAAAAAAACAAGTAAGAAAATTATAGTCGGTCTAGACCGACTATATGATACCCTATACCATGGTTTAGAGACCCTATCTTTCGGTCCAACTACTTCGATATAGAAAATAAGCATAAACCAAATTTGAGTGGGATTTTTATTAATTTTTTTGGCTGCAGATATGAAAAAGTTCATATCGGATGCTATATCTATAAAGGGACTAGGTCCAAAAATGGACCGATCCTGATCATGTTTGGTAAAGTCTCTTGTATTTTGCAAAAATATGTACAAACAAAATTTGAGAAGAATCAGTGCAATATTTTTGTTTTTTAATAGATTTAAGTGAAGATCGGGAAGCAGCTCTATATGGGGTCAAAGGGATCATTTTTGGACTACTCATTAGTGGATGTAATGAACGCATACAAACCCAATTTGAGTAAGATCTATATGACAATTTGGATCTTATGGCAATTTATGTCGATTTCATATGGGTAATTTGTATGGGGGCTAGGTCTGAACATGGACCGATTCTCACCAATTTCAATAGCGTTCATCCCATGGCCGATAAAAGCTTATATACCAAATTTCATCAAAATATATTCATATTTGCGACCTGCAGTTTGATTACAAGCTTTACATGGACACACAGACGGACGGACGGACGGACATTGTTAAATCAACTCAGAAAGTGATTCTGATTCGATCGGTATAATTAAAGATGGGTCTAGGTCAAATATTTTTGGTTGTTACAAACAGCAGCACAAAGTCATTATACCCAAACCACATAGTGGTATAGGGTATAAATATCAGAAAATATAACTAACAGATTTTATTTAATTATTTAGAAGGTAGCATAATTACACTGTGATTTGCTGAAATCTTGTAATATATATTTAAGATAAATTTAATTGAAATCATTTCCGTTTCCTATGCGTCCTGACATAGAATATCCAATGTCAAATATAACAAAAAGAACATCGGTACACACACCACTTACTGATTCGAATTATAATTGTTTAAACAGGGAATTTTTGCACATTTAAGACTACTAAATTGCAAGGTATTTATTTATTGATATATCTCATAAGAATCAATTGCATTTTAAAGTGTTTCTATGAAGTCATAACAATTAATATTTCTATATATATCTAAAAACTCTTTTGTAAAGCTTAATGTAGCAATATTATTGGCAACGAAGCGTTGGCAACAGATATATAATATTTTAAATTTTATAACGCTTTCTTAGAAGTATATTTGTATCTCCAACAGCTTTAAATCTAGTCCGTCGACCGGAAAGTTAAATTTTGTTATTGCAATAAGAAGTTTATATTCATTTGTAGGAAAAAGTATCATCATTATAAAAAATCAGTATTGTTATCGTAAAAGCAGCATGACCAACGTAAAACTATGATCGTTAAAATTATTGTTTAGAATTAAGTTTAGCAAAAAAAAAAAAAAAAAAATAAAAAAATAAAAAATAATAAAAAAAGCCATTTGTTTTGTGTTATTGTTACCAACGTAATATTTGCATCTACATTTATACTCACTGTTTTTTAGACTGGATGGCTGCAATTTATTTGTGGCCAATATAAAAAGTCTTAATAAAGTCGGCTGCCAGATTTAAGATTTATCGCCATTTTGTTGGTTCTTTTTTTTACCAAAAACTGAAATCCTACTAATATGACGATTTTTTTTTTTTTGAAATCCAGACATTAAGACCAAAAACAAATGTTACACCCAAGCCCAACGAGATAGGCGTTCTTATTAGTTTTTGTGGAACAGATATTGCAACAACATGATGCAACAATAATTTATTTTTTGTTCTGTAGTCAATGCAAAGTTAAAATTAAATTGATGACATTTAATTTTCATTTTTTAAATTATCTTAATATATAGTTAGATCATCCCTGAACAGAGACCTCCGCCGTCTAATTTAATCGGCGGCGGCGGCTGACGAAAAAATCGTCGGCGGCGGCTCAAATTCGGCTTGAGCCGAATATTAAACGGCTAAGCCGACATATTAACGGCTTATGTAAAAAATCCGCTCAGCCGGCTAAAATTTAATTTAAAAAAAGAATCGTTTAATTGTATAGAGATCAGTCTTTTATTATTTTATTAACCAATTCATAATTGTCGTGATTAAATAAAATCCGTTTTATTGTCAATGGATTTAAATTTGTTCGTTTTGATGTTACTAGTAAACATGCACTAGAAAACGCTTCCTCAGACGATGCACTCGTTGATGGTACACTTAAAATAGATGCAGCTAGTTTTGCAACTTTCGGGTACTCCTTAAAAATACTTAAGTTTTATTTAGTATTGTGACCGACTAAATTAGTTTATAAATATATACCTTTTCATTATTTTTCCACCAGTTAAAAGTATCTGGATGGTCATTTTGCAACCTCCTTTTCAATTGGGCAAACTTGTTCAGCGGTGGAAGTGGATGCCACAAATGACGCAATACTAAAACAAGGATTACTATCGAAGTTCTGAAAAAGTACTAATCAATAAAATATTTAATGAAGTATAGTGTGTTTATACATTACTTGTTTTTTTTACTCTATTTGATGGGTATGGCATTTCTGGAACCTCTACATTTACTTCCTCTTGAGGAATTTGAAATTTCTTTATTTCTGCCAAAATAAGTTGTTTTCAGGAAAGTCCTCCGTTAGGATCATCAAATGTCAGCTCATCATACAGATCCATGGAGTTGTTCGCCGGAATTTTTTTTAACCACTTATCCAACCTTGTCCAATATTTTTGTGCTGGATCTAGAAGTGTCGCAACAAGGCGGATTTTATATATTTTGGATCTTTTTGAAAAATTATCGTTTGCAAAATTATACTTATGTATGCTCTCTTCCATACACGCCTGTGTACATTTTTCCAGAAGAACATCCGATATATTTTCATTAAATACTATTGTTAACGCCACCGCCTACACACATTAAACAACCGTGTAAAATTGTAAAGCGACACCTTGGTGTCAAATAATAATAATAATAAGATAACTTTCCAAGCGGCAAAGCAAGCGATAGGTGATAGATAACATTTGTATTAAAATTTAAAGGTCACTTTGTTAACACAATTTGTGAGATTAACCTCAACTTAGAAGCTTGCTCCAAGGCCAAATTAAAAAAGTTTGTAATTAATTTAATTTAATTTAATTTGTAATTTAACTGAATTTTATTAAAATTGTAGGAATTTCAACGCTACTATAAAATTTAAAACAATATTATAAATAAAACTTGATTTGGACAATCTATTTATTTGGCGTTTATAATCTTTTGGACTCAGGAGCTTAGGGCTGCTTCACCCAACACTATTGAAATTCTTTTTTAGATTTTCAACCTCGCTTTTCCGGATTTAACTCACTTTATTGCTCAAGGACTTCTGCCAAAACAAGATATAAAAATCGTAAGTACAATATTATGGATTCTTTAACCTCACAGGGTCAACCACCAAATCCTCACGACGAAAATCCACATAAAAATGCCAGCTTCTCTGAAAACTGCCAAGTATGTCACCAGCTTGCCGCTAACCAATTTGTCAAATGCAAAGAATGTAGTTTACCCTTTCATTTTGACTGCATTAAAATTACATGTGCCAATGAAACATGGTGCTGCGCAGAATGTTTAGCAAAAGAACGACCTACGTCACCTGTGTCCGTCCGCAGCCAAGGTAGTCATGCTTCTGATTCATCAAAATTCCTACGAAATAAAAGGCAACTGATGTTGCAACGTTTAGAAGAAGAAAAGCGAATAGAACTGAATTTTATACATAAAAAATATGAAATACTCGAGCAGACCGAAGAGAATGACTGTGAGTCAGTCTCTGGTGAAAAATCTATACACGAGTGGCTGAGTAACCAGCCTAATCAAAACGTTCCAACTTCAGCACCGACTACATCTAAAAACAGCCTTGGTGTTGATGCTAATACTAACACTTTACCGAACGAAACCTTTGCTTTACAGCAATCCCAAAATCATATGCCAACTGCGGCAGTAAACGCCAACCTAACCTCAAATATGATTTATACCACAGCAACTCAACCAATTATAGCAACCAATTATTCGCTTTGTAATAACAATAAAAACACTTGCCAACAACTAAATAATCGTTTATCAACAGAAAATTACAACTTTGGAAATAATACATTTAATAATCCACCAACTTACTACGCTGGTAACATCAGCGGCACTCAAAATGCAGTCGGCACAAATCCATGCCAGTTCCCACAAAGGATTTTAAATCAGCATAATTTTTACACGACACCAACATCAATTATCGATCCTTACGCCCGTAGCACACAAACAAATCTAACATCGCAACAAATCAATGCCAGGCAAACCGTGCCAAAAGAACTTCCCAATTTTTCGGGCAATCCGGAAGAATGGCCGTTGTTTATTTCAACATATGACTGGTCCACTTCAGTATGCGGATTATCGGACGCCGAAAACTTAGTCAGACTTCAGCGAGCTCTACGCGGCGATGCATTAAAGTCTGTACAGCATATACTTATTCATCCCACTTGTGTGCCAGAAACCATTTCAACCCTTAAACTTCTATTTGGCCAGCCAGAAAAAATATTACATGCTATAAGAAATAAAATAAAATCAGTCCCTCCCGTAAATAGCAATAAATTAGAGACAATTACCTGTTTCGCCGTGGAAGTAAAAGGTCTAAAATCATTAATAGAAGCCTGTGGATTATATGAAGAGCTGAACAACTCCTCACTTTTGCACGATTTAATAATTAAAATGCCACCAGACCTACAATTGACGTGGGGTACGTTTAGAATGAAGCTATTGAAAGAAAATAAAAAGACAAATCTGTCTGCATTTGCCGATTGGCTTTTTGACGTCGGTGTATCTGCCAGTAACATTAACATAACAGAAAGCCGCGTAACATTCACAACAACAGAACAGGTTTCAAGAAATAGATCAAAAAACGCATACATACACACACACTCTGAACAAAATCAGAGACATTGCATAGTATGTGACAATGACTGTAAAACTGTTTCTAATTGCGTGAGATTTTTGTCAGCCGACCGAAATGAAAGATGGAACATAGTAAGAGAGTGCAATCTCTGTAAATTATGTTTGCGAAGACATTACGGGCTTTGTAACAGCAACAATGTATGTGGTATAAACGACTGTCGTATAAAACACAATTCTCTCTTACATAAGGGAGAAGATATGTTAACAAAAGCAGATACATTGAATCAAAAAAATAACAATGTTAATCCAACTTATAATGTAAATGCACACCGCGGTATGTCTAATCAGGTACTATTTAAAATTTTACCGATCACAATATTCGGTCAAAACAATAAATGTGTTAAAACTTATGCTTTTATAGACGAAGGCTCATCTGTAAGTCTTATTAGTGAAAAACTAATAAACGAATTGAATTTAGACGGTCAATTAGAGCCCTTATGCCTGAGATGGACTAACAACATGCAAAGAAATGAAGATTTCTCCAAAAAATTATCGATCAAATTATCAGGACCAAACAATAAAAAACATTATGTAGATGTACGTTCTGTAAAGTATTTATCATTGCCATCTCAAAGTATAGATTACACAAATATTAGTGAACAATTCCCACACCTAAAAAGTTTACCCATTAAAAATTATAAAGATGCAGTGCCTGAAGTTTTAATAGGACTAAACAATATTAAGGTATGTGTCGCAAACCGTATTAAAGAAGGGCGTAGAGGAGAGCCTACTGCTGTACGTACTCGCTTAGGGTGGGTTCTGTGTGGAAATATGTGTGGGGAACGATGTGAAGAAAATTTTACTTGCGTTCACATATGCGAGTGTAACGATTCAAATTTGAATAATTTAGTTAAGCAATTTTATGCAATAGAAACCACTGGCATTACCACATCACCATCCAAGCTTGGTATATATGACCAACGAGCCATCAATATACTGGATCAGTTTACAAAACAGAAAGCTAATGGACACTATGAAACTGCCTTGTTATGGCGTAGTGATGACATATATCTGCCCGAAAGCTATGCAATGGCCAAAAAAAGACTTATATGCTTAGAGAAAAAGTTAAAAAATAACACCGAATTGCTTACTAATATCGAAAAAATTATTAAAGAATACTTAGAGAAAAATTATATCACGAAACTAAGCAATTTCAGCCAAAATGAAAAACGCATCTGGTACCTACCAATTTTCCCAGTATTTAACAAAAACAAGCCAAATAAAATCCGCATTGTCTGGGATGCTGCTGCAAAGGTCAATGGCGTGTCGTTAAACTCAGCACTTTTAAAAGGACCAGACCTATTAAATTCACTTTCAGGTATACTTTTTCAATTTCGGCAAAGAAAAGTTGCTTTCTCAGCCGATATAGAACAAATGTTTCACAGAATCTTTATAAGGGAGGAAGATCGTCATGTCCAAAGATTTTTATGGCGTGGCTGCGACACCGAAAAAGATTTTGAAATCTATATTATGAATGTTATGACCTTTGGCGCCTCTTGTTCGCCGTGCATTTCACAGTATATTAAAAATCTTAACGCTAGAAAATATGAAAATAAATATCCAGATGCGACATCCGCTATACAAAAAAATCACTATGTCGATGATTTTCTTTTTTCTACAGATACCTCGGATGAAGCTGTAAAAATAGCCACCGAAGTGCATTATATCCACAGCCAAGCGGGTTTTAATCTTAGAAACTGGGTTTCAAACTGCAATCTCTTTTTAAACAATATGAACGCTAATAAAGGCGACGATAAGAACCTCAATATCGGAAATGAGCCAGATTCAGAGAAGGTGTTAGGTATATTCTGGAGATCATATGACGATATCATAACATTCAAAATTTCACCATCAATCTTAACCAGCGACCTCTTCCTTGGTAAGAAGCAGCCAACTAAACGACAAATTTTAAAAATACTCATGAGTATTTTTGATCCACTCGGATTACTCGGACATTTTTTAATGTACCTCAAAATAACGCTGCAAGAGGTATGGAGAAGTGGAGTTGGATGGGACGAGCCAGTGCCAGCTCCACAAGTAGAAAAATGGGAAAAGTGGTTGTCAATCTTACCTAAAATAAAAGATTTAAAAATTCCCAGGTGCTATCTACAAAATATGTCCAGCTATGCTAATGCTTCGGTAGAGCTTCATACCTTCGTAGATGCCAGTGAAAATGGCTATGCAGCTGTATCCTACCTCAGAATAAATTCTGCTAAAAATATAATTATTTCATTGATTGGTTCAAAAACCCGCGTAGCTCTGCTAAAATTAGCATCTATACCAAGACTCGAACTTATGGCAGCGCTTATTGGGTCCCGATTCGCGAAATATATAATAGAAAATCATACCATAAAAATAAACAAGAAAATATTTTGGTCAGACTCAAAAACTGTTTTAAGCTGGATTCGCTCCGATCACAGAAAATATCATCAATTTGTAGCGGTAAGAGTTAGCGAAATTTTGGATCTAACTGATATGGAAGAATGGCGATGGATTTCAGGAAAGATCAACGTTGCAGATGACGCAACCAAATGGACAGCCAATCCCAACTTGTTTGAATCTAGTAGATGGTTTAAAGGCCCTGATTTTTTAAGGTTACCTGAGCAGGGCTGGCCTGTTGATAAAAAAGATCCAGTACATACAGAAATAGAAATAAAACATACAAGCCTTTCGATAGATATTACATATAGACCAGTACTTATAAATTTCAAACGTTTTTCCCGATGGAACAGATTACTGAGAACTATTGCTTATGTAATAAAATTTTGTAAATCTCTAAAGAATAAAGTACCAGAAAATCAGTTACCAACTGAGCTTACCCAAGATGAACTGAATATGGCCGAGAGTGTTATTCTGAAAGAAATTCAATCTGAACACTTCTCTGATGAAATTAGAACCTTTAAAAAACAAAAAACTTTACAAAAATCAAGTTCGCTTTATAAACTTTCACCATTCTTAGATGAAAGTGAAATTTTACGCATCAATGGACGCATTGATAATGCCGATGTACCACCAGAAACAAAAAATCCAGCAATCCTACCAAAATATAGTTACGTAACGGAACTTCTAATTTTGCACTACCATTTTAAGTTTTATCATATTAATAATGAAACTGTAGTAAATGAAATACGTCAGAAGTATTATATACCCCAACTAAGAACTGTTTTTAAATCAGCTTTAAAGCGATGTCAAATGTGTAAAGTAAAAAATGCTACACCAAAAAACCCGCAAATGGCAAAGCTGCCACGAGCACGACTTTCTGCTTATGTCGCTCCATTCACGTTTACCGGGCTCGACTACTTTGGTCCAATGTATGTTGTAGTCAATAGGCACAAAGAAAAAAGATACGGAGCCATTTTTACCTGTCTAACTGTAAGAGCAATTCATATCGAAATAGTGCATTCTCTTACAACAAGTTCATGCATCATGGCCATAAGAAACTTTACCGCTAGAAGAGGAACGCCAAGGGAGTTCTTTAGCGATAATGGCACCAACTTTGTTGGTGCTGACCGCGAGTTGCGTCAAGCCTTAAAGGAAATCGATGCAAATGCATTGGTTCGAAATTTTACATCTTCTAACACTAAGTGGAACTTTAATCCACCTGCAGCCCCACACATGGGAGGAGCATGGGAGCGAATGGTACGATCGGTGAAATGTGTGTTGTATAAAATTTCTTATGGAAGATGCCCAAACGATGAAATCCTCAAGAGCATGATGGCAGAGATCGAAAATATAATAAACTCCCGTCCTCTGACATATGTTCCTATTGAAAATGAAAACATGGAAGCACTCACTCCAAATCATTTTTTAGTTGGATGTTCCAGCGGCCTGAAACCATTGGCATTTTACGAAGACTCAGGAGACTCATTACGGCAATGTTATTTAACTTCGCAGCTCTTTGCAGAAAAGTTTTGGAAAAGGTGGGTGGCAGAGTATTTGCCGACCCTGACATGTCGATCTAAGTGGCACGAAAAAGTAAAACCGTTGGATATTGGAGATTTGGTGATTGTGGTTGACCCTACGAGCCCCAGAAACGTTTGGCCCCGAGGAAAGATTATCGAAATATTCAAAGCTGATGACGGACAAGTGAGGAAAGCTAAAGTGATGACAACATGTGGCGTTTTAGAGAGACCAGCTACGAAATTAGCCCTCCTAGATGTGGCTCCGAATTCGGAGTAAGCCTTCGAAAGCTTCTCGGCATACTGTGGGGGGGTGTTAACGCCACCGCCTACACACATTAAACAACCGTGTAAAATTGTAAAGCGACACCTTGGTGTCAAATAATAATAATAATAAGATAACTTTCCAAGCGGCAAAGCAAGCGATAGGTGATAGATAACATTTGTATTAAAAAATTTGTGAGATTAACCTCAACTTAGAAGCTTGCTCCAAGGCCAAATTAAAAAAGTTTGTAATTAATTTAATTTAATTTAATTTGTAATTTAACTGAATTTTATTAAAATTGTAGGAATTTCAACGCTACTATAAAATTTAAAACAATATTATAAATAAAACTTGATTTGGACAATCTATTTATTTGGCGTTTATAATCTTTTGGACTCAGGAGCTTAGGGTTGCTTCACCCAACAACTATGTTGCAACTTATAGTTGGATATTTGCGTCCTTGCAAATGCTTTGTAGCATCCTCAAAAATCTTTAGAAATCCCAAAAATTCCTCCATCGTAATTTTTTCTACATGGTTAAGGGCTAATTCCGTTTCTCCCATCTCAAGTAAAACGATATTAACTACTTTTTGGTTCTGAGAGAAGCTTTTAAACATGTAACATAGAGTATTCCAGCTGGTGTCTTTGGAATTTTTAAGCGTTCCGAAGGACGCATTTATTGGTATGGTATCATAGAATCTTTCATTAAAATATTGATACTGATTATCAACTTCTATGGTTTTTAATATATCCGTCGCTTCACTTAAAATGTTAAATATTTCTTCGTCTTCGAATGTTTTTTGAATTTTAATGATGTCATCAGTGTTGTAATTTAAAAATTTATAAATGCATTTTAATTTATTGGCAGTATTGTTAAAAACAGTGAATCGTGGGTTCTGTAAAATATCGTGCACAATAAATCTGTGTAGACTGTGAACAGAGCATCCAAGTCTTTTCAGTTTATTAACCTTAATTGCAGCAATGATGTTAGATCCGCCATCACTCACGACAACAATATTTTTATTTCTAATTCCGAAGAACTCCAACGTATCGTTAACATTTTGGGAAATTGTTTCTTTATTGTGAGGATGCGGAAATAGCTCGGTTTTTAGCGATATGCAAACTGTTTCAAAATTATGGCAAAATAGAATTCTCATGCTTACGTATCCACGTCTTTTATACGAATCCGTTAACTTGTGATATATTTGCCGGGCTATTGTCTATAATGAATTTTTTAATAGCAGTTTCATATGTTTTATAGACGTCTTCCAGGGCGGAGCGACTGAGTGTCGTGGCTGCTGGCATTTGGATATTGGACTTTATTGCCTGAACGTAGGCGATGAAACCAGGCTGCTCTACGAGCACTCGAGCATTTACGAACTTCTGTGTTTCTGGTCTATTCAATAAATCACTTTTTTGGGATATAATTTGTTTGGTTTTATAAATGTTAGATTCTGCCATTTTAGAACTAACATTAACAAAATGAGAATTTCGCAGATGATTGCTTATATTTGAAGTTGAAGTGGATGTGCCAAATCTGAAATTATTTTTCTTCTTAAAACGGATCTTTTTTAAAATAAATTTAAGATGATTGACATTAAACGGTTACAATTAAAAAATTTTATTAAATTTATGAAATCACTTACCGCTTCAAACGCATAGGTATGTCTTCAAAACAAAGTTAACATATATAATATTTTTTATAAAATTGGCCATAACCATTTGGGCAAAGTAGCTCCAAACTGGAGAGCCTCCAACGGTCTTTTTTATTAAAATGAGTTTAGTGTTTTTCTTAACATTTCCTTTTTATACTCTATACCACTATGTGGTTTGGGTATAATGACTTTGTGCTGCTGTTTGTAACAACCAAAAATATTTGACCTAGACCCATCTTTAATTATACCGATCGAATCAGAATCACTTTCTGAGTTGATTTAACAATGTCCGTCCGTCCGTCCGTCTGTGTGTCCATGTAAAGCTTGTAATCAAACTGCAGGTCGCAAATATGAATATATTTTGATGAAATTTGGTATATAAGCTTTTATCGGCCATAGGATGAACGCTATTGAAATTGGTGAGAATCGGTCCATGTTCAGACCTAGCCCCCATACAAATTACCCATATGAAATCGACATAAATTTCCATAAGATCCAAATTGTCATATAGATCTTACTCACATTGGGTTTGTATGCGTTCATTACATCCACTAATGAGTAGTCCAAAAATGATCCCTTTGACCCCATATAGAGGTGCTTCCCGATCTTCACTTAAATCTATTAAAAAACAAAAATATTGCACTGATTCTTCTCAAATTTTGTTTGTATATATTTTTGCAAAATACAAGAGACTTTACCAAACATGATCAGGATCGGACCATTTTTGGACCTAGTCCCTTTATAGATATAGCATCCGATATGAACTTTTTCATATCTGCAGCCAAAAAAATTAATAAAAATCCCACTCAAACTTGGTTTTTGCTTATTTTCAATGTCCAGTTAGTTGGGTCTAAGAGATAGGGTTTCTAAACGCATGGTATAGGGTATCGTATAGTCGGTCTAGACCGACTATAATGTTCTTACTTATTTTTTTTGTAAAATATCTTCATAGCGCTGTATATCACTGTCCAGATTATTTAACTCTATGGCAGTATCAGAATCAGAATCTAAATCTTCTTCGACCACTTGAATATTTTTTTTTTTAAAAAGAGGTAATTTTTGAGCTGTCTTGCATTTTGTTTGTTTCTTTTTTAATGACAAAAGTACGTTTTTTCTTTTTTAAAAATGAACCGTTCTATGCAGTAGTGCTCAGATTGTTAAAAAATAAAATACTTGAAAAGATTACCAGACTACAATAATATAGCGCAGGGTTGGAAAAACAATAGTGAAACAAAAGTAACATTACTATTCAGAAAGTTCTACTAATAGTTAATAATAAACTAAAAATAAGAAGAAATATAAATTATTACCAAAAATTCCACATTGTTCTAATAAAATCGGCGGCTAAATTCAAGCCGATTTTGAGCCGACAAATTTTCGGCGGCGGCGGCTGCTACTCTCTGTCCCTGACTCGCTGACTTTAGAATGATAAATATTAGTATGATAAATATTTAGTTTTATAAAATTATCACTCATACGTCTAAGTATTATTTATATTTAAAGAACAAATAAGTTTGTAATCTTTTCAGTTTTAATAATTAATTTTAATTCTTTTAATGAGGCTTTTTTTTCGATAACAGTAGGACAAAACTGTCAAAAGCTTAAGTTTAGTTTTTTGAGTTGTTAATGTAGTACTCTAACACACTACGTGAATTGTACATTAGTTATTTGTACTGTTTTCAATGGTAAAAAAATAATGTTCGCACCCGACATTAACAAATTCGTACATCGTAGGTCTGTCATAAGTATGTAAATTACAATAATCGAATTCACTAAGGGTGAAAGAGAAAATTATTCAAAAACAAAAACTATAATTCCACCACAATATTAAAGGGATAGATCAAGTAAGACTAATTTCATCCCCTGCGAATCCAGAGTGGCCCTCTTGTAAAAATCCGGCAAAGAAAATGTGTTCAAATATGCTGCTGAGTAATTCTCAAAAATAATCCCAACTGGCGAGAGGTGCTTAGTATCTGACCAGTTGGTATTGCACTCAAAGTCGGGTACTTCCTCAATCAGAGTGTTTTCATGTACGGCCAATTTATGAACAAATCTTCCCTGCAAAGAAAATGCATATTTACTGAACTTACCGCTGATTGTTTTTAGATGAAATTATTAGAGAAGCGTTTCGTATTCATTACAAAGTTCCTACTAACACACCTCCTAAGAACATTTCTTTCAAATAATTCAAGCTCTTTCAGCACTGTCGGAGATATGGTGAACCATATTGGGAAGGCGTATACCAAGGCTGTTCTGATGGCAACCTTGTTAAGTTTTGTTCTTCGAGGAAGACAATTCTCTTGCATTTTGATAGAAGAGCTCTCCCATGGTTGTTAAACTTAAACAATTTGTCAAGTGTTACCCCTGCCGTACTTAAAGTGGTCGCAGAAGACGAAGTTCCTGAGACACAAATTTTTGTGGGTTATTTCCCCGAAAAGGCGGACACGTCCACGGAAACCATCTTTGGACTGATCGAGGGCCAAAACAGTGACCTTCCGGTTGAGTACTGGAAAGTGCTTAAAAGGGCGATAAAAGGAGATGTAATAGAACTCACCCTATCTATCGACACAATATCGGCAGAAGCGCTCAAACGACTGGAACACTCGGTAAACTATGGGTATAGATCAGTGCAAGACCCACTCGTCCGCAAAATGAGGTAAGGCACCTCATACCCAAAGAGACGAAGACAGCTACATCTACAACTACGGCCAAACACCAAACGGGAGCTTCCCAGAACTCCAAACTGGATGCGACGCCTGGTTGTTCGAAAGATGCTGTCATGTCTCGATTATTCAGGCCCCCGCTCAAGACGAAAGCTGATAGAACTCACGACGGGCCGCTGACTAGTAAACCTAGAAAATGTGAGAGATCAGCCGAGGAAGCAGTTCTGCTTACTTCCAGCCGAAGCAGAAAAGTGTCGAAACGTGCCTCAAAACAGTCGCTGTCATAATGCCTTCCTGCAGAGGCAATCATAAAAGGTACCTTAAGTGCCTACAAGTGAACCTTTACCACGCAAAGGTTGCATCCCATGTGGTCAGCCGAAGGTTCACCACTGATATCATGGACATCGTATTTATTCAGGAACCATGGGTAAATGCCGGAGTCATTAAGGGGCTCAACGCCAACCAAGGTAAGCTCATATACGATTATCGACAACCAAGACCCAGAGCGGCCCTGATTATTAGAAGTGGTATAACTTTTCTTCCAATTTCAGAATTCGTCTCAGGTGATCTGGTCGCCATTCGGGCTGAAGTGCCCTCTCTTGCTGGCGAACATGAGGTAGTGCTGGCCTCTGCCTATTTACCAGGTGAGGCGGAAACAGCACCCACCACAGAGTGACGGCCCTCATGGAATATTGCCAGGCACGAAGCCTCAGCTGCATCATATGCTGCGATGCCAGCGCTCATCATACAACCTGGGGAAGTGGCAATATTAACAAACGTGGTGAGTCTCTTCTTGAATTTATTTGCAAATATAATTTAAGTATTGCAAACAGGCGTGACGAACCGACATTTAGGAACTCAATTAGAACACAGGTTTTAGATCTTACTTTGACTAGTTCTAATCTATCTTTTGCCATCTCAAACTGGCATGTTTCTCGTGAACTCTCTATGTCAGATCATCAGCATATAGTTTTTGACATAATTAGTTCTATGAACACTGACTAACACTATCGAAATCCCAAAAAGACTAACTGGGATAAATTTCGATACCATTTAGGTAACAATGCTAATTATTCGGAAGGGCTAATAGAAAGCACTAGGGTAATTGATTACGAAGCATCTGAATTACAATCAAACATATCATCAGCTTACACAGAGAGCTGTCCATTAAAGACTAGAAAGACTAGAAGAGATGTTCCATGGTGGAATGATGGACTGGAAGGGCTCAAACGTAACGCTCGAAGATTATTCAACAAGGCTAAAATTAATGGTGACTGGAACGCCTATAAAATAGCCCTCACTGAATACAACAAGATACTACGCAAATCCAAAAGGACCACGTTGCAGAGCTATTGTGAGAAGATCAATGACCTTCCGGATGCTGTGCGACTTCATAAGGCCCTCTCTCAAAATCGCGCAAATGGTCTATGTACCTTAAAGAGACCAAATGATTCATACACTGAATCTCCGGAAGAAACCTGTGAACTTTTATTGGAAACACACTTTCCAGGATGTGTCCCCATTAACAGGTCCCCACCAGTCATCGAGATACCCTCCTTGACTAAAAGGAACGTACGTTTGGCGGACAACATTTTTCAGAAGAACCGGGTTATATGGGCGATAAATGGTTTCTCTCCACTAAAATCGCCTATGCCGGACGGTATATATCCATGTCTACTACAGGAAGGGATGGATATCATCATCCCACAACTGACTAGACTTTTTAAGTCTTGTCTTCTACATGGCTTTGTACCATCGACATGGATAGAAGTAAAGGTAGTATTTATGCCCAAGGTAGGCAGAAAATCTGAACAGTTACCTTAATCGTATAGACCGATTAGTCTAAGCTCTTTTTTTCCTAAAAGCAATGGAAAAAGTTCTGGACCATCATATCAGGGATACTTACCTGGCACGCAAACCAATTCATGAACTACAATTTGCGTACCAACAAGGTAAATCCACGGGATCAGCTGTCCATAGTGTAGTCAGAATGATAGAAAAGGCATTTGATGCCAAACAAATATCTCTCTGTGCCTTCATTGATATACAAGGCGCCTTCGATAATACGTCATATAGAGCAATTGAAGAGGCCATGTTGAGAAAGGATATTTCTCCAATCATAGTTAACTGGACGCTAGAGATGCTCAACTCATCACACTGAATATAGGCAGTACATTTGGGACCATAAGTGCCACTAGGGGTTGTCCTCAGGGAGGCGTTCTATCGCCACTGCTTTGGACCTTGGTCATAGATGAGCTGCTGGGGGACTTAATGAATTAGGATTCAGGGCCTTAGGTTACGCAGACGATCTTGTTATCTCTGTCTCCGGATTTGACGAGAGCACAATATCGGAGCGTAGGGAGCGGAGAAAAGGGCTATCTATGAACCCATCAAAAACCATACTGATACCCTTCACTAAACGAAGGAGACTCAACCTTATGGAACCAAGTCTGAACGGCTTGACAATAGGGTTCTCGGACGAGTTCAAATATCTTGGGGTCACCCTGGATAAATCCCTCACATGGAACAGCCACTTAGATTAAATTACCAAAAAGGCAACCAAGGCTTTATACGCCTGTCAAAGACTATTTGGTAGAACATGGGGTTTAAGGCCCCACATGATCTACTGGTCGTTTGATTACCTACTCTGCCCTTGCATGGTGGCCGAAGGTTGAGCAAACCAAAGCAAAAGCAATCCTGAACAAGGTGCACCGCATTGCCTGTATTGGTATCACTGGGGCGAACAGAACGTCTCCAACCGATGCTAGCGGCATCATGCTTAACATTACACCATTGCATATTTCAATCATTGAAGATGCGTGCATGAGTGCCGTACTACTTCAGGATTTTGGTAGCATGAAGGACGGTGACCTAAAGGGTCACATGAGAGTCGCGAGGCTCTTCATCCACGACCCGGTGACGAGAGTCACGGACAGAATGTTACCAAAAAATATATTCATCAGGGAATTTGAAACCATGATATTGGAACGGAGCGCATGGACCAGTGGGACCTGGTAACCGGAGCAAGGTTCTCATATGTGGTTCACAGATGGCTCAAAACAAACAAATGAGGACACGGGCGCGGGTATATTTGGTCCCAATTTTCAACGTGCCTTACCCATGGGTAAATACCCATCCATTTTCCAAGCGGAGGTCTTCGCTATTTTTACACGCGTGACTGAATGTCTCAGAAGAAAGACAAAAAGGGCACTCATTTATATACTATCCGACAGTCAGGCTGCACTAAAGGCAATAATGGCCTACAAAGTGACGTCCAAACTGGTGTGGGAGTGCATCGAAGGGCTAAACGAATTAGGTAGATGTAACAAATTAACTCTATGCTGGATTCCGGGACATGAAGGACATATAGGGGATGAATGGGCCGATTGCCTAGCCAATCGAGGGGCCCGTCGCCCTTTCATCGGTCCGGAACCTTTCGGTGGTGTTCCTGGGGGACACATTAAAGAAAAAATGAGGGAGTGGAGAAAATCTCAAATTGCCGAACACTTGAACAAAACTCCAGGTCAACGGCAGGCCAAGAGATTCATAACTCCATCCAGTGTTCAATCGGAAAGACTACTTACCCTTGATAAAAAGGACTTAAGGACCTTGACGGGATTCTTTACAGGACACTGCAATCTTAGATATCATCTACGAATGAAAGGACAATCTGCTATAGACACATGTAGGGTCTGCGAGCAGGAGGTGGAAACAGCGGACATATTCTCTGTGAATGTCCAAGACTAAGAGGTAAGAGAATCCTTGCACTTTGAGAATACATTGTATCCCCCCGGGACATATGGAAACTAATTCCAAATAGGGTAATTGGCTTCATAAGAAGCCTTAATCTTTAGGACAACCATGGGCTGCACAAAAGATCAAATTGGTCGCAGTGCGTATAGCCTTCCTTATCTTATCTTACCCCTGGATACCTTATACTGGATGCAAAATATATCTCAATGCTATTGAGGGTTATGTGAAGGCCCTGACTTTCAGATACAACAAATCTTGGGTACTTTACCGAGGCATTTCTAATACAATTTGCTTCGGTTTTTGGTGCATTTATTTGAATGCAGCAATCATTATAAAAGTTATCAATGATTAAAAGGTAGGCGGAAACTTTATTTAGAAATGAGGTAGGGGATACAGCGTGTGCAAAAGTCAAACAGTTATCAACGACTCTGCTTCTTCGTGAGGAAAATCGTGATGGCGAAGGTTAAAAAGGTACGGTGCCAATACACTGCCCTGTGGGATGCCACTTTTAACAGTTCCAAAGTGCGAGCGAGTATCATTTAACTGGATACAGAATTTTCGATCTGAGAAATAGCTGATGAATAGCTTTATTAAATAGGGGTCTATACCGAATCCTGCAAACTTGTATAACATACTCTTATGAAGGGCTATGTCCAATGCCTTTCGTATATCCAGTGACACTGCAATGGTGCACTTTTTATCCATCAGGTTACGTATATCATCATTGTCGAAAGCCAAATTGGAAGCAGGTTACTGGATCAATTATCAGTTCCGTTTCAAGTTTTCGTTTCCAAACGAGTTAAAAAACAATTTCCCATGTTTGATAGTAGTGATATGGGCCGAAATTCCTCCAACCTTTCACTATTTGGCTTCTTTTTTAGTGGTAATATTTTCCCAATCTTCCAGCATTATGGAAGGTATCCGTTGTTTAAATAGTTGTTAAAAGTTGTAATTGATAATTTCAACGAAGTGTCAGGGAACTTTTTTATTAAAAAATTTGATATACCATCAATTGCTGAAGATTCTTTGTTTTTAATGAGTTGAAGACGTTATCGATAGAGTGGACGAGGGTGGCATGTTTGAAGCATATAAGCTAACATGTGCGTCCAAATCTAATACTGGTCTCACTAGTTGTTTTTCAGTACACGTTGATGAACAAAAATCTCGAAAAAGCTGATATTTTTCGTTTTCGTTTACTACGTTTCTACTACTTACAAAATGGTGCTTTTGCATTTCCAATAATTCTGTAAATGTAATTCCCTAAATGCAGAAGTGTCTGGGTTTACTTTTTCAAGACGCTGAACCTTTCAGCATGCTCTAAGTTAACCAATACCTATAATATTATTTTGATTAATTGAATTTGTTTTGAAACTCTGTCGTAATCTTGGACTAGTCGGTTTCCTGCTCTGTCATATATTTTCTTCAGATCTTTCTGTTATCTGTGTCTTATGCGAAAATTTTCTTTTAAATTATCAGAGATTTGGATTTTTGCCACTTTTAATTTCAATTTTTGCAATGCGGGTGTTTGTAACTGAATTGCAAATTGAAGTGAATTCGTGGATTTATTGATTAATATCCTCATTTCATAGATTTCTATTATCTGGAGCCATCATACCAAGAGAAGAAAATCCAAGTTTGAATTTGTGTCAATTCGCATTCTTAAATGACGTAAAAACTTTGCGATAATGAACAACGGAGTCAAAATTTTCGAATTGTAGCTGCATTTTGATAGGGAAGTGGTCTGAGAAGGTCGCCAAACTGGAAATTTCAACGTTTTGTGGGAAATTGATCGAGATATGGTGAGCCATTTGGAAAAGAAGGTTTAGTGTCAGCCAATCGAATTAAATCAATTACGGTTTTCTACCAAAACTCTCCGGGATATGTAAAATATATTTTGTAAATCTATACGTCGACTTGGATCTACAAGTGAGCGCACAGTGTAGAATATGAAATTCAGATTTTTGCGGGTCATAAGATTTCCGTTCTTTTGTTAGAAGCCTCATAAAGTCATTTTTATCTTCAAACTTTGGCATTTTTATATAATTGTTTAAAAAATTTTCTATCTCTTTCCCCAGCGTCAATTGTTCGGGCTCCAAAAAAAATATATTTGAAACTTTGGAAATCACATTATGAACTTTTCCATCAATGGCAGTTCCTATATCATCTATCTGTTTTGTAATACAAACCACGTATTACGAAGCACAATTCGCGCAGTTCTTTTGTGGTAAAAGAGTATGAGTTAATTTTCTTTTCTTTCAATAGTGTAAATAATTATATCCCCAATAATAATGTTGCTTTTGTGACGATCTACGTGTTTTATTTTGAATACTATTTTAGGGGTTGTCGCCTCTAAGTGGCTAACTAAGAAGTTCACGTTTATGTTGTACAGTATAATGGGGGGACACAATGGCTTGTTAACGACATTTTCAATACCTACATTTGCATTATTTTTATTACGGTTGTTGTTGTTGCGTATGTTATCACTGTCAGCTTTTATTTCCAAGACTGCTAGTGGAGCAAAAGGATTTGTTGAAAAAAGTGATGGAGGACTCACCCACCGTAAATTTGTTACTTCAACATGTTTAGGTAAAGTTGAAATATCAAAGTAAAATTTTGTCTATTCTTACAATTTTTGCTGCCGCATATAAAACAGTCTTCATATGTAAGGTTATTTACTACAGCATCCACATCTTCGGATTCCATTGGACCAGAGTTAAAAAATGTACTACTTACGTCCATGATACGTCAAATGGACAAGTAATATTTTGTTAAAAGTATGCAAAACTTCTTTATATTTTAATTTGTTACTATCTGCGGAAAGAAGTACGTGATACTCTTGCTAGAGTTACCAGACTCATACGCCTAATTAGTAATACTAGTAGATTCCAGCCCTCGAAATTCGAGCGCAAATTCTATGAAATTTTATTATTTCATTAAATAAAAACCCTAAAAGTATGCTAATGAATTATAGCCAATTCACAAATCAACACAAAAGCAAACACTTTTCTATTACAAACACATTAAAAAATTTAATAAACACACACATAGCATTGTATAATTTTATGAATGTGTTAGTAGCAACTTTAAATACAATTTACTCAAAATAAGGGAAACAATTTAAAAATCTGTAAATCTGCAAATCGGCTAAAAAGAAATACCTTTCAAATAATATACGGTTGGTCAAAATCGGGATAAAACGGTAGAAAAAACTTCAGTCACAAGAAATCACCTAGCCTATTAATATTATAGATATGAACTGGCGTTGCTTAAAATTTACACGAATTTTCTTAAAAAAAACTATCTCCTCTTTAAAAGGTACATTTTCTTAAAAGAAAGTGTACAAATTTCGTTGAAATTAATTTTTCTGAAAGTACCTTTAATTAAAAAAAGTAAATTTTATTAAAAAAGTAACTTTTATTAAAAAGTAAATTTCTATTAAAAAAACCTTTTATTAAAATTGCTCTTTTATTAGAAAAGTAGCTTTACTTAAAGAGTTCCTTTTATTAAAAAGTGCTTTTTATTAAAATGTAACTTTTATTAAAAAAGTTCTTTTATTAAAAAGTCCTTTTATTAAAAAAGTACCTTTCATTAAAATTGTACCTCTTATTAAATAAACCCTTTTATTGAAAAAATACTTTTTATTAAAAAAAGTACCTTATATTATTTAAAAAATACCTCTTTATTAAAAAAGTCCTTTTTCGAAAAAGATTTTCATATGTATATTTGCAACGGGCACCTTAGGCGACTTACAGATAATTGGTAAACGGCATGGAAAAGAAAGCTTTTTAAAACAGCAGTCTATAAATTTGAAAATATGAATTGGTAAGGAGTTATGAAATAAATTTAGAAGATTATTTGAATCTTAATAATTTCTTGGAATTATGGAGTGCTAAAGAACATAAATATTTCGAAACCAGAACTTAATCAGGAGGAAATGAAGACAATAAAGGATAATTGTTTGAATTTGCAGATTGCAAGTATTTTTAGAAGTTTGAGAGTGATAAACCCAATTTATTTTATTACGAAAAATAATGATTAATTTGTAATATAATTAAAAATAAAAATTAAGAATTTTTTGTTTATGAAACAATTTTTAATGTTATTGACATAATTTTTGTTACTTTTTGACAAAAATTTCTAATTGAAAACTTGAGATTCTATTTCTTATTTTAATAAAAAATTTTCGAAATATAATGGTGCTACCTTGTTCAGCTGCAAATGTTTGAATAAATTTTGGTCAGATGAATCTGAATAGCACAATGGAGAATATCCGTTTTTCCTTATTGTTGAATAATTTAAATTATTTCTACTGCACTAATATAGTAATTACACTTGACTGGTTACTAAATTCAGATAATTAAAAATTTCAATAAAATAAATATTAATAAAAAAAATGTATACCACATATAACAAAGATGCATAAGACAATTGTCTCATTGTTATTTCTTTTCAAACAACTAATATATTCAGAATTTCCGATATATTCAGAAGCATGAGAGGGTTATCTGTAATTCTTCATTTATTCAATTTATTATTTTTGGCACTTTACATAATCAGACAGAGTAAGTCCCAAAAAAAACTCAATTCAACGATCTAGTTTCTAGTCGGAATTCTATTCTTCTTTCCGTTTGCATGACTCGCTAAAAAACTTGCGATTGGCGTTGAACTTCCCAATAATATAGTTCTACTTTTGTGTAAAAAAAAGATATTTACAGTTACAGTTTCGTTATTTAAAAATTGGTCAATATCTTCATACATTTAGAATTCTTTTCATATCACTTTTTATCAGATATTAAACGATTTTTCACAAAATCCATGTGGTAGCCTCGAAGAAGGCAATAATCTGCTATATATATAAAACTGACTTTAACGAGATGAGTTATATATGACTTAAATTACAAGTTTAGCTTGGTCAATGATCCTTTGAAAAATATTTAAATTAATTATTAAAACAATACAAAATCGTGTTTAATATTCACTGATATTTCTCATAAGAGATAAAATGCTAAACATTTGTTAAATGCTATAAAATATAAAAACAAGTGGATCTTAGAATGAAATATATTCATCTAACGACAGCAAAGTAAACATGCAAAGGGCAAAGTTACATAAACCAACCAACCAAACAACCAAACAGCCAACATAGATAGTTAAACATGATTTGCAAAAAAAAAAAAAAAACAAAAAGAAAAGAAAAATAAAAATTGAAGAAGAGATTACAAACATTTAATATTCAAAAGGTTTGTGTATGAGCATTTGAGCCATAGGAAAGCGATATGGAAAAAACAAGAATGTTGAACTTATGGACACGCTCTTGGCCCTTGGGACATGAAAATGAAATGGTTAAAGAAAATTTATACAAGTGACAAGATTGTGAGAAGTATTAACAAAAAGTACGAATAAACGAAAAGGAGGAAGAAAGTAATGTCAGTTAACAGAGAGGGACATTATTAAAATAAAAATAAAAAAGAAAATGAAAAGAAAAATATGAAGTTCGTTGTTTAAGTCTTTCGTTTTTCTCTGCGAATTAGGGTTGAACTTATTTTCCTTGTGAGAAAAATTCGCCAGGTGTTCATTTACAAAATGTTTATGATAATTACTCATTGAAAAAAGAAAACGAGTAGATACAAGAACAGCAGTAGACAAAAAATTAAAGCAATTTTGATTTTTACATATTTGATTTAAAATTTCTGGAAAAAAATTTGGGGAATATAAAATGAAAGCACATGTATTGTTTTTCGGAATTCATTATCCCAGCACAACTGGCATATCAGATTAAAGTTTATAATATAAAGTTAAAAAAATTAACATAGAAAATTTCCGGAATATACAGCTAATCTATTTCTAATTATATTTCAGGCCCAACTTTTTGCAAATGGTTTTTATTGAATCACTGAAAATATTCGTAGCAAAGCAGCTATATTTAGCAACTGAGCTTAATTAAAAATATTTTATTATACTTGTTTTACTTATAACTAAATAATTGTCAAGCTAAAATTACTTATTGTTTTAAATATTTAAAATTATATTAATTTTATTTTATTTTGTTTAACAATGTTCTATGTTTGCCTTAATCTACCCAGTACTGCAATATAAGACATGTTCTTGTTGTATTGTATTTATCCTCAATAAGTAAATAAATAAATAAATAAATAAATAAATAAAAGCAAATGTGCAGATACCAAAACCATTTTTATTCAAAAAAATTTTCTGTGCTGATTTTGAGGATGTAGGATTTTCTAAAATATTGGCATATATGTCCTCGACAATCTGCAAGGTTTTTTTTGGAAAAATTTAATAATTTTCATAAAATTTCAAAAAACATACCATTTGTAATTACTGAAAGAATTGAATAGATTAACTTAAATGGATTGACGGCTCGGAAGCGAGGATTCTCGGCAGAGTGGCCCATTGTGATATCCTTTAGAAGAATGATAGAATATACTACATGGAGTGAAAACTCCGTAGCCTAAGGATGAAAAACCAGTTTTTTTGGATTTGAAAACAATTTTATTCTTCAACGTATCATATAGGCTTCCGTCTCTAATATGACTTCATAATTTGTAGAAAATCTCTATTCGTTGAGCTATCTTTTCAAGTTTGGGAACAAATAACAATCGCTGGGGCCTACATCTGGCGAATATGGCGGATGTGCCGAACTCACTCTGTTGATATCTTTCTGATGCCAGCAACCCCACTCGCTTTATTTTTTCGATCATTCCGTACAATCTGATACACTTTTCCTACGTTTTCTTCGGCAGCTGCCTCATTTGGTCGATCAGGACGATCTGCATCATTTGTGCTCGTACGACCACATTTAAATTCGGAATACCACATTTTAACCACTGGATATGATGGCGATGATTTGCCATTATGGTTACCAATCCATTCTTTGGACAGTATTTTTTTCTCACCAAAAACTTTGTTTAATCAAAGCATGATCATTTTAAAAACGGTAACTTTTTTCTAGTTAATCAAATGTCAGGAAATTTTTACACAATTCTCTTAACGGTAGGTTATACTGAATAAATAGGCAAAACTGGCACTTATCACGCCATCTGTATGTGAGACCACGAACTTTACACTCCATGTAGTATAAAGGTGGATATGGAAGAAATAAAGTGAAAGAGAGAAATTATTCGCTCTGTTTGTGCCCTAATCCAAATGTATTTACTTACAAAATCTACAGGGTAGCTGAGTGGAATATTGACATGTAGCTTAGCTCGTCTGAAAATATTTTTCTCTTGAAATTTAGGGCGTTTATCTTTTAACCCTGGGCATTCACAGAGTAGATTTAGCACTGACTCTATTTGCTCTACATCCATACAGTTTTGCCCTATTTCCCATTATAACTCCATTACCAAATAACTCCATTACTTTTTCGCGATATATTAAGGTAATGAGAATGTAATATATCGCGCAAACCATACTGGTCTTGGATTTGAATGCCTGATATGGTCAAGAGAACCAATATATCCCCTTACACATTTCGACGTCACAGTCTTCCATTTCAAGTCTTTGGGAGCAAGACTGTCCACGAACATTTTATTGGATGTTAGAATTATTTTCATTGCAATGTGAATCTCGACTTGGAAAATACTACATTTGCTAGGGAGTCTATGAAGTATCTGAATATGAAGTTCCTCCGTGTATACTTCTGAGTCTGTGTATTGATCCATCAATGAAAACTAAGCTCCCAATTATATTTATGACAAAGTACGTCATGTTGTGTTCCCTAGTAATTATTCGAACTGATCAATTTTCAACAAATTTCATTCCCGATCTTGATGAAGATATCTTGATGAAGATATCCTGATATTACCTCCAACGACGTCTTTTATATTTACAGCATTCTATCTCACTCATAATATCATTAAAAATAATTGCCCCCTTAATGTAGATTTAATATCCCACCATAATGGTCATAGTTAAAATAAATTTATGCTTGTGTATTTACTGTAGAAAACCAAAAAAAAAAAAAAAAAAAAACTATAAATACCACATGTCTACTTGTAAAACTATTTAAGTTTGATAGTGCCAGTATTCTTGTAAGCCCTTTGATATAAAAGCTTTAACCACAAATGCACACAGAGTTAGTTTTTATTGTTTTTTTTGGATGTGTGTATTTTATGTTTAGGCGTCTGCCTCTTTAAAATCAAATGATAATAAATCACCATAAAGATATCATAAAACATGTTGTTGGCCTCTTGGTGATGTTTTTTCACCAAACATTTGTCCTTTTATTGTTATACTCTTTTTTTTTAATCTTGCTAAACTAAAAACAGCTAGACAGACAACTAGTATCATAATCATACACTAACAAGGCTTGAATATAGATGTAGGAAAATATTATAGAAACTTAAGCATAAGAAACGACCAGTCATCTTGAGAACTAATCATTGCCAAGTCATGAGTATAAAATTAAAGATATGCTCATAAATTCCATGACAATAATGCCAGAAAAGTGCAGACAAATTTTTTGAGGTTATTTATCAACAGATATTAACAGGTATTAACTATTCTACACATTTTCAAATGTATACATAAAACATTCGCTAATCTCGAATAATCCTATGCTGAAAAACTATACTTTATTTTTGTTTAATTAATTCTCGCTTGAAGATGCTCGTATGTTGTACCGAAGAGATAATAGTATTTACATGTAATTAAAAATACAAACAATTACTGGCTAAAATCAGATTCCAACAAAGCTGATGCATTTTCTCTACACATGGGATCCACCTTTCAACCATTTTCATTTAACAATCGGAAGATGAAAAAAAAGTCTTCTCATTTCTTGATAGTCCATGCTAAACGGATTTACCCATTAAGCATATGTCTCCTCCTGAAGTAGAAATAGAAATAAATAATCTAAATATAAGAAAATCACCCGGATATGATAAAATATGTGCCAAAGATGTTCAAGCGCTGCCCAAAAAAGCTTTTATTTTATTAACTAATTTAACTCAATTTTGAAACTTCAACACTTTCCGGAACAATGGAAATGTGCAGAAATAATAATGGTGCCAAAACCTGGGTGGCCGGGAAATGATATCAATTCTTATAGCCTTCTGTCCACTTTTTCAAATACATATATTCGAAAGGCTCTTTTTACGTAGAATGCAGCCAATATTACAAAACAAAATATTATACCTGATCATCAATTTGTATTTCGTTAGAAACATGGAACTCCTGAACAGTGCCATAGAGTAGTTCAAATAGTGAGAAATGCGCTAAAAGATAAACAGTATTGCGCCGCGGTGTTCTTGGACGTTAGCAAGCTTTTGACAGAGTTTGGCATCCAGGTCTACTCTTTAAACTTAAACAATATCTACATTCACCGTTCTATTTTTTCCTTAAATCATATTTACAAAATCGATGCTTTTATGTTAAAATATAGAGCGAAATATCAAATATCTGTGCAATAAAGGCAGGAATGCCACAGGGCAGCGTGCTGGGCCCTGTGCACCACATTATTTTCACCTCGGATTTACCGGTTACTGGAAATGTTACGGCTGCAATAAATGCTGATGATACAGCGTTAATGGTAAGTAATGATTCTAAAGAGAAAGCCTCAAAAATGGTACAAAAACAACTCAATAAAATTAGTATCTGGTTGAAGAAATGTACATTTCTGTAAATGCTGAAAAGTCTACGCATATCACATTTAGTCTAAGAAAGAGTGATTGTCCTGCAATGTTTTTCAATGATGAAGAAATCCCTAAATCAGACTGTGTAAAATATCTTGACATAAATTTAGATAGAAGATTGACATCGAAGAACCATATAAAGACAAAAAGAATTCACTTACACATATAAACTAAACGTATGTATCGGTTGTTTGGCCAATACTCGGAGTTAAGCTTTGAAAAAACAGCATTGCTATATACTAAAACTATTTTGAAACCTGTGTGGACATATGGAATTCAACTGTGGGCTACTGCAAGGCATTCCAACATTGAAATTCTTCAGCATTATCAATCTAACAGTATAAGGATGATGTTTAACGCATCCTGGTTTATAATAAGCAATAACATACATAAAGACCTTTCAATACCAAAAGTAAAAGAAGAAATCTGTAACATTAGCTCAAGATATCTAGAACGATTAAGTAATCAATCATTGAAGTTTATTTGCAATTAGCTTACTAGATAGGGAACAGGTAACACACCGAAAAGGCACCATGTGCTAGATCTTTCTTTTAGGAAATAATAGTTGTATATATGTAAAGTTAGTGTGAAAACTATATATATATAAAATAATAATCTAACCAATAACAACAAAGTTTTTACTAAAACTTTTTCTTTGCTTATGCATATGAGTTTTGAATCTCTCCGTGACTGTGCGTGATTTTGCATGACTATTTTGAAATTAATCTTTGGTCACAATAAGTCTATCGATAAAGTTTCAGATTGATCGGATGAAAGGAAGTGAGGTATTACTCTCTCCGTGACTGTGCGTGACTATGCGTGACTGTGCGTGATTATGTCAAAGTTAATCTTTTTTCACAGCAAGTCTATCGACCATGTTTCATATCGATCGGATAAGGTGAAATGGGTTTTAAATCACTCCGTGACTGTGCGTGACTATACGTGACTATGTTGAAGTTAATCTTTCTTTACAGTAAGTATATCGACCAAGTATCAGATTGCTGAGGGATGAGGGGAAATCCGTTTTAAATCCCTCCGTGACTGTGCGTGACTATGCGTGACTATGCGTGACTACCCCAAAATTAATCTGTACTCACAACAAACCTATGCGCCAAGTTTCAGATCAATTGGATAAGGGGGAATGGGGTTGACCCACGACAGACAGACAGACAGATAGAGAGTACGAGTTAAAAGAAAGAGTTTAAAAATAGACCTAAGTCTTATGTAAATTATATGAGTATCCAACTGTATACGATTGTAGGTATGTTTTAAACTCAGTGGAGGTTGAAACTAATGTTGTGACTTATCTTCAACCCATTTGCAGCAATTGTCTGAATTAAATCGATAGAAATTTTAAAGTTAAACAGCCATATTCATAAAACGCAATTAGTAATGAAATTCAGGTACACTTTGCTACTTCCAATCGCTTTAGTTCACGATTTATTTTGTAAGAGAGAGAAAAATTTACCAAAAACTACAGTATTTTTCGGATTTCTCACATTTGATCAAAAGAAACCATATACAAAGTGGACATCATATAAGCGGTATTTGCAGAGCCTCTCGAATAAAGCATTCCATATTTACATTGGAAATTGCTTAAGTATTTATTTTGCACTAATTTTATCTAAATTAACATTTAAGTAAGGGTCATATGTATATGTAAATATATATATGTATAGGGGGTCCATGTCAAGTGCACCAACTTTTGAAACCGATGTCTTCCGATAGGGATTATATTTGCACCAAGGTTACTCCTATTGGATAGTAGTTTAAACACAATTTTTCAACAAGATCGGTCCGGATCTCTCTGAGTTAGAGGGGATCAAAATTTGACATTTTGGTCAAACAGGTGTTTTTTCTCATCCATGTAACTTATTACCTATTGTTCTTAGAAAATTTTCTCCCAAATAGTTTAGATAACTATTTCTTCAATATTTCGGAAATTTTTTTTTTAGACTTTTTGTTGCTAAATCAAAGCATTTTTTGCTTTTTTTTTTAAAGGTCATTTTTTTTTTAATAAGAAAACAGGATTTTTCTTTTAACAGCTTTTTGGTCGCTTATTGGGATGGGAGTGGGATATCTATCAAAATAAATGTTTTGTAACTCAAGACAACGGTTTTTCAATTTTTCACAAATTCACTATTTTGAATTTTTTCCTATTTGTGTGTAACACCTTACAAATAAAACTTATACTGAGAAACTAGACAAATTAACCTTTCCGAAGGTATGTATCATACCTTCATAACATAACAGAAGAGAATGGTTCTCTGTAACCTGAAAGAGTTATTAGTTTTACCCAAACGAGGCCCAAATATTGCGTTTTGGCAGGAAGCAGCGGAACTCATACAGTACGCGTTTGCATATACCATGAAAATGTTAAACTGATGTTGAGGAGGTCAAATTTGATTCTTGGATTCAGACTGACAGATGCACATTGAAAACAATCATTTTAAATGTGGATGATTTTGTGGAAGAAATGTGTACAGGATTGCTAAACTTGAGAACCCATGACTTTTTAGTCAAAGAGCAATGGTCATTCTTCAAGGATTTGAAGATACATTTGAAGTCTGGTGAATTCGTTATTTCATGTGATTTCGCAGAAAACTATAAATATGTTCTTCAGGATGCCACAGTATATTCACAGTATTTATCTACTACATGAAATATGAAAAACTGGAACACAGAAGTATGGCAATCATATCCGACGATACCGTTGCAGTTTATGAGTACCAGAAGATAATACTAAAATATCTAAAATCTAAATTTACAGTAAAGAAGGTATACTACGTTTCGGACGGAATCGTCAACATTTAAAAACAAAAGTAGCTTCGCAAATCTTATGGCTAATGAAAAAGATTTTAGAATGCCAGCTGAGTGGCATTTTCATCCTACTGCTCGCAGCGAAGTATACTGCAGCGAAGTATAGCCTCCAGTGCTCTCATCAAGATCGCATCTTAGATCTGGCTGCTTTATTCCATTGGGCAAAGAATTATTGTAAAGAAACTAAAAAAGTTTTAGTAGCAAAGAGCATCATCAGGAAACATTGAAAACATTGAAGAGCGGATTCGATGCTGCGGTAACAATCGATTGCACCGCTCAATACCATGTGCAAAAAGTTTTCTGGCTCTATTCAATGCGATTTCTTCCCAAAGCCAACAAATAAACCAGCAGCGAAATCAACAGCTGAACCTAGTAACGCCAAGAAAGGATTGATAAAAAAAACGCAATAAATAAAGGCGACAAAAAAATTTAAAAATTTACAAGACTTAAATACTTCATCAGGTACAATAAATTAAGTATAAATATAAATGGATCTAGTGTAATTAAGATTAAATTTTATTCAACTATTTATCTTTTTTTTTTAATATTATTCTTATTATATATTAATTTAATTATTATTACAAATAAATAACAAATAATAATTTTTCAACATTTCTGTAGAAAAAAAGCGATTTTTTTTCTTGAGGTTAACATATTCTGGGTATTGCAGTATCGAGGGTATGAAATTTTAGTTAGGTATGTTACATACCTTTGGAAAGTTTAATTTGTCTAGTTTCTCAGTATAAGTTTTATTTGTAAGGTTTTACACACAAATAGGAAAAAATTCAAAATAGTGCATTTGTGAAAAATTGAAAAACCGTTGTCTTGAGTTACAAAACATTTATTTTGATAGATATCCCACTCCCATCCCACTAAGCGACCAAAAAGCTCTTAAGTGAATAATCCTGAGCTTTCTTATGAAAAAAAAATTACCTTTTTCAAAAAAAAAAAAAAAAAAATGGCAAAAAAGCTTTGATTTAGCAAAAAAAAAATCTAAAAAAAATTTTTTTTTAAAGTATTTTTTTCTGAAATATTGAAGAAATAGCTATCTAAACTATTTGGGAGAAAATTTTCTAAGAACAATAGGTAATAAGTTACATGGATGAGAAAAAACACCTGTTTGGCCAAAATGTCAAATTTTTATCCCCCTCTAACTTAGAGAGATCTGGACCGATCTTTTTGAAAAAATGTATTTAAACTACTATCCAATAGGACTAACCTTGGTGCAAATTTCATCCCGATCGGAAGACATCGTATGTATCATCATTCTTAAATAAAATTTTACGTGCATATGAATTTTACATCAAATCTAAGTAATTTTTATTTTCAGAAATTAATTGAACATAGAATGTTTCATTAATAACAACTAGCCAATAAAAGATTCAATGAAAAATATTACCAGTTGCTAAAAGCGAGTATTATAAAAAATAATAAATTTCAATGTTTCATAAATAAGTAAACACTGCAGTTAATGGCCGCCTTTATTTTTAGACATTCGAGCTAGCCATGTTGTCATTGAAAGGGCATATTTTCTGCACATTTCAAGAGGAAAACCATAACAAGTCTCAGTAATTAAATCCTTCAATTCACTTAAATTTCGAGTACCCTTTTCACGAATTTTAGTTTTAAGTCATGATTCTTGCATTTACTCCAAAATATTAATTCTCTCCTTGCGAATAGGTATATTGTTCTGCTTCAGGAACTATTACGTATTTCATCGAATTTAAATAAACTTGCGGTTTGTTTTTCCTACTCCGTAATCAGAAATGCATCCTCAAATCATTAAGCCCGTGTTGCCGCATTCAAGTGTAGCTTTTGTACACTTGAAAGACAAAGTCTCATTATTTTTCCACCAAACGAACACATGCCCACCATAGTATTTCATTCCAATAGAGTCATCAGTGCACAGTATTTTTTCTTAAAAACTTTCGGGTGTTAGGACGTGGTTTGCAGATTAAGTTTGCTTACAAATGAAATTTTTTGTACAACTCGATCGCGCTTTTCATCTTCAAAAAGTCTTATCCATATTACGGATAGATAGGATGTTGTTTGGGTTTTCTGATACTATCTTAGATAGAATTTTTGGAGCAAAAAGCATGAGTTTAGAAGCTGAAATGTTTTTTTTTTATCTATCCTTTTGCTTTTTGACAGCAGCTGGAATTTTATTGAATAATTTCGCTATACTTCTGTATGTTTCATCTTCTTCGTGTCACGATAAAGCTTTTCATTTTCCGGTACTTAGCCTTAACTAATATAAAATAATTCAATAAAAAAATTGTATTTATTTTAACTACGAAGGAGGACATGTGTATTGCTAAAATTATTAAATCACTATGAACCAAAAACTACACTAATTAAAAAAATAATGTCAAAGACTGCTTGCTTACTGATTTTTTACTGAGTTTGTCAATCGGTTTGTAACTCATCGAAATAAATTCTGGAGACCTCATAAACTATATATATCCTTGATGCTTATAGAAAGAGAAGTTGAAATGGCGATGTCCGTCCGTCTGTCCATCTATTGAAGACATTCTCCTGCCCGCAATAGAACAGATAGTTCATGCTACTTACGCTTAAAATAATCGTCGTAATCTGTAGCAGTTTGATGTTGCATTTTGTGCCTAGGGCCCAAAAGCAGAAGAATGACATAAGAAAATATAAAGATACTCCGATAAACTTTCATATAAAAAACTTAAAACATGTTCACATTGATATGTATAAGCTATGCGTAGACATTTTTGATTGCTTGTTGCTTTTGTTGTTTTTTGTATGTGTGAACAACAACGAGCAAAAAAATGGGGTTTCATCGCAAATAAATAAAAAAATATGTAATTTGGTATGTTCACATTTATGCTGATTGTATTTAAGAATTGCTGTCAATAAAAAAAAGCACGAAAATACCTAAAATTTTTGTAACTATCTTATTTATTTTAAACATCATTGTAAAAAGTCTGTACGTAATAATGCGAAATCTAGACTTTGTTGTCTCTTAGTGTTAACAATCTTGGTTAAAGTAATGTGTTAAGAACACGGGTGGAGCGCATTAAAGTTTAATCACATCCGAATTTAATACTCTTTCTTCTTTCGTACTTTTCTGATAAATAGCTAAAAATAAATTTAATGATTTATGATTTTAATCTATATAGATATGAGAAAATAATTAGAAAATTTTTAAACTAAGTAAATTTGGAAACATCGACTATTACATTTACCATTATTAAAAGCAAAACAAGAATCGATAGTTTATTTACTTATTTACGAAGAATTTTTGCTAAATTTGACGTAATTTTTCAGACATATCTATATTAATAATAGGTATGGCGATTTCTTGTGACCGATTATTTGTTAAACAGTTTTCTCCCGATTTTGACCAAATGTATCTTTTTTGAAAGGTATTTCTTTTTAACTGTCCACAGACTTACAGATTTTTAAAGTTTTACATTTCATTGGAGTAATGCTTATTTACAGTCGCAACAAACACATACATATAAATTTGTTAATGCCTTTGCCGAAAAAATTAGTGTTTTCTTCATTCACCATAATAATTCTGTTAAATAGAAAAAATAATTTTGGTAATTTTGCTAGTTGCAATTAATACTGTAATTAATATGAATTTTATTTTTGTTTCAATGGGGCGTGGTAAAGAAGAGGACATATATTTCTTACTTTTCTATTTTTTTATTTTATTTTTTATTTTTTAATGTATGATAGTTTGAGTACCTAACAAAAATGCTTAAACAAATTGGAATTTTTAATTTAAAAACATACTCGAAAAATTATCAACTGTAGTATTTTGTAAAGCTACACACAGTTGCGAGCAAAAAATTCAACTTTCGGTTAAGGTTGATCTCTAAGTGTATCTCTTTGATAGTAATGGAATCCAATTCACCCCGTTGTTGTGTTTTTTTGTTCTTTACAGTTTTATTAAACTTTTTTAATTTAATATACCTAAAGGTGAGATCACACGATGTGTTTTTTACATATGTACTGTCACTTTATTTATTCATATGTAATTCCGTATATCTATCAAAATTATAGTTTTACATACGGTTCATAATTTTTGCTAACACACCTGCATATGTAATTCCGTATGACATAACCTCTAAATATAAACTACAGCTGATTTAGTTTGTGAAATTACAAAAAATTATTGTTAAAAATAAAGTTATATATTACATATATTTTTGATTGTTAATTAATAATAAACATTTTATTTTTCTTTCAATATTAATCTTTATAATTTTCTCTGTTGCTCTTTCGCCACAAGCAGTGTTGTATTTTCATATGTTCACCATGTCAAAATAGAACCTGTTCTAATTGAAAAATATGCATGTGACTTTCCTCATGTACAACTTTTGCTGTGGGAAAATTTGACAGTACATATCGTCGGTATCCTGCAAAAACATCTCAAGTCCACTTTTTTGACAAATGGACTTAATGATGCAAAAGTGTTGCAAAAGTCACAGTCTATGCCCTGTAAAAAAATCCAATGTCTATTTAAAGTAGTTTTGTAGTTATTGTATCAAAACAATTTATTCTAAGTCCAAAACACCCAAATGTGTGGACCAAAAAAGACCCAAGTGGACTTGGGTCTTTTTTACTTACACAAATCGCGTTTCTTTTTTTTTTTTGCTGCAAAAAAGCTCAAGTCCTCAAATTCATAAAAAATACACACAACAAAAAAAAAAAAAACCATTTCATAGCCTACCTAAAAATTTATTATAATGGAATTTTAGAACACATTTGCTATGATTCGCTTTGAATTTACATTTAGGGAAATTATCATTATTAAAAAATATGAATGACAAGAGGTTAAGCTTTAAAAAAAAAATGAATTCCAATAAAAATTGTGATATAAATTTGTGCAATCCCAATACTTCAATAGTTTCAAAAGCAAATTTAACGGAATCAAATGGTACTTCTTGACTTATACAAATCATTTTATGATGTACATCTTAAATTTTATTTGTATTTTATGTTTAGATATTCAATAATCAATTGCTGGATACAGTAAACAAAACATTGAAAGAGAATGGGATGGATCAAGCCTTCATCAAGATTTTTCAGACGATGACGATGACCTGGAATATTTTCCTGAAAACAACAAAAATCAAGCGATAATAATGATGAAGAAGTGGCCATGGGTTTGGAAGCACCACAACGATCTACCGCAGAAACACCCACACCAATCATTGAAAAGAAAAATGTAAGGTGGAGAAAAGCGTATCCAGATCTATGGAAGGGAAATATAAAGCATGCCGATATTATACGAGGTAAGAATCCCAAGCACTCAAATTGTGAAAAATGTCGTTTCAAATGCAAGGACAAATTTACTGAAGAACAGCGATTGAAAATGTGCAAAGACTTTTGGAAGTTGCCATATCAATGCCAAAAGATTTGTTTTAAAGTCGGTCATCGATACAAAAGTACAAAGGTCCCGAGTAAGATCTTTAATCAAAAAAGTCAACCGTAACGTATCGAGGTCATACTTTTTAGAAAATGAAAACTCCAATGTACGGATCTGTCGCGACTTTTTTTGTGGAACGCTAAGTATTTCATACAGCACAGTTAAAACGGCATTTAAACATAAAGGACCAACTGGAGTTTTTTCTAAAGACGCCGAAAAGCTGCAAATAAAACATCGGATGAAAATATAACACGCATTATGGACTTCATCGAAAGCTTCCCAACTGTAGTCTCACTACTGCCGCAAAGAGTATGTATTTAGATGCCAATCTGAGTGTATCAAAAATGTATTCCTTATTTTTAGACAAATACAAGAGTGACACGTCAACAAAGCTACCTTCATTGACCACCTTCAGGAAAGTTTTCGGTGAGTACTATAATTTATCGTTCTTCCATCCAAAAAAAGACCATGTCAAGCTCGCGAAAAAGATAAAGAAACCCAAAATGAAGATTATCTGGCCCATTTAAAGAGAAAAGATGAATGTTCAGCTGCAAAATCCTTGGACAAAGAAAGGGCCATCAAGGAACCTAATTTCATGGCATGCACATTCGACTTAAAATCTGTATTACATATTCCATCAAGCGCAATGTTCTACAGCCGAAAATTATGTGCATACAATTTAACCATATACAACGCTGCTGCACCTAACTATGGTTTCTGCTATTTTTGGACAGAAACTGATGGCAAAAGAGGAAGTAATGAAATTGGTTCGTGCTTGTATCTTTTTTTTCTGATACTTGCGGTGGCCAAAATAGAAACAAAAATATTTCCTATTATTTCTCCATTTGATTCGAAGTTCAAATTTGGATGTAATTGAACACAAATTTCTTGAAAGTGGACACCGTTACATGCAAGTTGATAGCTTGCACAGTGCTATCGAAAAGCAAAAGAAGAATGTTCCAGTATATACAATTCAAGACTGGCTAACTATATTCAGACTCGCACGGTCCAAGAGACTTAAAAGCAAAGGAAATCCTTACACGCTCTCTCGACTAGCTATAATTTATGACAATGTTCATGTTCAAGTCAGAGAAACAAAATGAGAGATAACGCGAAGTGGGCAAATTATGTTTAGACATTTCATTTCCAAAATGTCTTTGAATCGTAAACAACAAAAATGGGTTCTTGTACTCAATGCTTTAAAAGAGTTAAAAAAAAAAACTAAAAATACAAATTAAAGAAGAAAAAATGAAAGAAAAAGCACGAGATTTTGGGTGAATCTTTTTTTTAGAATGAAATTAATAATTTCGCTTTTATTTAATTTAAGTTGCGCCATTTTAAAATACTTAAACGTCAAAATCGAATGAAACTTCAAATAAATGTCTGAGTTTATGACAGACTTTCTGTCATGGCAAAAAGTTGGATTTTTTAGTCATGACATGAACATTAGCGGTCTCCACTGGCCATTGACTTGAACATTGTCATGAATTATGGCTAGTCGAGACACCATGTTATAATATAACCCAAATGCGGTATACTGATTTTCTGCATTTATCAAACTTATCGGAGATTATATAAAACAAAAATTTGGACGAAAATGGAGATAAAGTGAACGGGTTGAAAGTAAAATCTGTTAGGTTGAAAGAAGTAAACATCAAAAAGGTGTATGAAAGCAGTCTTCCTATAAGTATCGAAAAGAAAAAAGATTTACTTAATAAAAACAAGCAAAACTACCAGAAATAAGGCTCCAGAACCCGATATATATGATGATTCGGAATCAGATCAAGATTAAGAAATTTAAAATGAAAATCACAAACAAGCTACTTTCATAAAAAAACCCATGTCCATAAAAAAATATTTTTTAATGCAAAAAAGGCTTATGTCCAAAATTCATTTTGTTTTGTATCAAAAAAAGTTGAATAAATTAAAGTGAATAACTGGTGAATAACATTTTTTGGTTTCTTCTTATTTATAAATGTTTTTATTATCAGATTTGTATACCGATTTTCAAATTAAAACTACTTAATGATTTTTTCAGCGGCCATATACTTTAAATATTCAATAACTCAGAAACACAATTATGTGACTTGAGATCTTTTTGCAGGATACCGACGATATGTAAAGAATACATCGTGTAATAGTACCTTAAATAATTTTAATGGTTTTTTTTTCGTTATTTAATGATATATATATTATATAATTCTGTGCGAGAACATAAATGTAATTAATATATTTATTAAAATTATTTTGTCATTTCTTAGAAAATGTAGAATGTAGAAATTATTTGTTATTATTTCTTGTTATCTGGAAGGCATAGAATCATTCAATGATGTGATGGTGGTTTATAAATTTATTGGAAATTCAGTTAGATTAGATGGATTTTTCTTTTTAACTTCCCCATCTACAAGTGCCCATAGGATTTCTATGGGGTTGAGATCAGCCCAAAACATGAACATCGTTACCGCTGAGAAAACTTGGAGTTTAGCGACTTGAGTGCTTCGTATCTGTATCAAGTTGATAAAGTTGGATGCCCTACATTTATTTATGAGCATCGACGCCCTCTTTTGTACATGGTCCAATAGCTCCAAAATAGATTTTGAATCACTTGCCCATACCCATGTATGGTTGTTTCCAATTTCAATGAGATTTAAGTGGTATAGATTTTTAGGAGATCAAAAGGCGTGAAGTAATATTTGCATTGTTTTTTGAATTTTGTTGGCAACTCAATTACTTTATTTTGCCAAAGACTTCCAAAGACTTATCGACACAATTTTTGTTTTTTTAATTTTGGTGGGTTAATAGCTCCAATTCCAACATCTGCGGGATTTTGGTCTGGCGCTATATGTCTCCACTGCTTTGGTTACATATATTCAAAATTGCGGCTGTAAGATGACTTATAAAGGCTTTAAAAGTCTTTCAGTTGAGTTTATCCATTGAGCGTCAAACCGAAAATATATTGATTCAATTTTCAGCTCGTGATTTTGTAGAACTGTTTTATTCAATGTTGAGCGCAGAACGGCAGTTTGGAGTTCCTAACGTGGAATACACATTGATTTTAAAGATGCACATCTTATTTTCAAATATATCAAATATTTCTGGTAGTTACAAACATCAAGGCAAAATCATTATACCCTCACCACATATTACATATTGGTGTGGAGGTTATAAAAATTAGAAAATGAAAGTCCCTTTGTAAATTAAAATTGGTCAATGTCAATACAAATATTTAAAGAAAAATTAAACAACTAATAAATTTTTTTACCTTTCGTGTGAACTTTCAAGATCGATTGATACATTGAACGGCCAATTACCTTAATATCTTTTTATCTGAAGTAATTGATAATTGTTGATGTCGCCGGTTTCCATCTACCTCAACGGGTATATAATATCCCTCTAAGAAATATTTTAACTTTGCCTCGTCATGAAATTGATAACTATACGCAAAACGTAATGATGGTTTTACTCGGATATTATTCCTATTTCTCCACATGCTTAAGTAACCAGCGCTTTTTTCATTGACAAAAACTTTAAACATCACAAGTACTTTGCTTGTTAGTTTAAAATTAAATTCTCCACATAAATATTTATGGAAAGAGTATAAAGAAAAAATTTACATATATGACAATGAAATTCATAATGCATACGTTCGAAAATATTTATAAATATTTTGTGGTTTTATATCGCTAACGTAGTTTCTTATTACGAGTTTTTGTTATTGCATTAGTGGTTGATTGGTTTGGTTGGTTGGTGGGTTTGCTGCTCAATGATAAATGCATTTTGTGAGTCCTAGCGATGGACACATGAAACGAATTTGTCTTGAATCTTTTGGTGCCGTCTTTTTTTTTTAGATTATGTTGCAATATATTTCAGGTGTGGTCCTTTGCTTAGATGCAGTAAAAATACGCTGCAATTAAAAAAAGGAAAAATTTGCAATTACTACTGTAATTAATATGCAATTTTAATTTTGTTTAAATGGTGCGTGGTAAAGAAGAAGAAAGCATATATTTCAAAAATTCATAACTGCACTGTATTCTTAATCGGACCGGTTTCTGGCATTTCAGCCTTCATCAACGATTTATTGAACATTGTGATAATTGCTATGTTTTTAATTGAATAGGTTGTTTCTATATGAAAATTTTTTCTACTTAGGGCGGCCGTGAGGTTTTGAACCGTGAACCTTCACATACACTCTTACTTGCACTTTTTGGTCAGCGCTTTAACACACTCACATAAAGTCAGGCCTACGAGCAGTGTGGTTAGTTTTCAGTTGAAAATCATTATTGTTAAATACACTATTAATATGTATTGAAAAAGATAACGAAAGGTCTAGTCAAGATAAGTTCAATACAGTCTATTTTTGAATTACCCGAATAAATTTCTTAACGATAAGGATATTATCGTTAACTACCGCTAATTTAAGAAAATTTGATAATATTAGTTCAACTTTTCATTCAAAAGATACCAAGACATTATGGTAGCACTAAAACGTGTAAATTTTTCACTTAAGTATTTTTTTTTTGCAAAATGAAGCCTCTACTCTGTGATTTTGTTAACAGCTGTGATATAGATTTTAAGTAGTGTATGTTTCTTGTTTTTTATTAAAAAATTTTTAATGTTTTAGTCAATTTGCAAACTTCCTTAAACCCCTTGAATATGTCGACAATAAATCGACGAAACGTTGCGTAGAAAAGTTAAGGTAAAATAGAATTTTATTTGATTTGGGGAGAAAAAAAAAACAACCAGTAAGCTCAATAAATAAAATACAAAGACTTCAAAAAATTGCCTGGGTCATAATAACGAATAAAAAAAAAACAATTTTCATTGAATTTTAAGCTCATATTTCACACTTCAGATATGGAATTAAGGATCATTTGTCTGTTCAACGATTAATAATTGTGGTGAAAGTTTGTTCGAGTAAAACTGGCTTCGTGAGTGCTATTTATTGCATCAATGCATATGGCCGGTAGGAAAAATTTCATAAATTTTACATAATGTTTGTGCATTTATAAAATAGACAACCTATAATTAATTTTCGACAAGTCACCAGTCCAAGTGTAGGACTTTTTTATTCCATATAAAAATTATTAAATGCTAGTGTACCCTGTCGTGCTCCGCTACGAGTTACAGTGAATATTTCCTACAAATATTCATACCACGAAGTAAGAACATATAAAATAGAACTAAAAAAAAATTTTATTTATTTTTTATTTCAACGCTTCCTGATATAAAATGTTGCGTTTTGTTTATTGATTCGATGCGAAAATTATCAAATTTTTCGGAGCAAGCTACATATAGCTGTTCATGAGAAAAACATGGATTTTCTAAGTTTATTCCATAGAAACTTAATGACTGACCTTGTACTTTGTTGATTGTAATTGCGAAAGCTAGTCGCAGGGGAAATTGCAGCCGTTTGAGTTCGAAGGGCATGTTGGTCGGCATCGTCGGAATGCGTTGAATCAACATATCTCCTTAGCTTTTTCCGCTATTTTTAGTCCGATTACCCACATTAACAACCAATGAATGTTAGGTTCATAGTACTCCAGAAATTTTTTTTTACGAGACGTGCCACGCACACTGACCCAATCCTACCCTTGTTGGTATGACTTCTCATACTTCAAACCAATTAAGTTGTACAAAGTCCTTAGCTTCTGGCCGTCATCGAACTGTAGATATATGATGGCACGCCCACTGATTTGATTCCGCCCATTTTTAGCATAGCTCCTCGCACTCATCACTCTTGAAGTCATACGTAGTTTCAAAACCGTCGGGTTTATAGTACTCCACTTCATATATTAAAAAAAAAATATATAGCCTAGTTTACTTCCCCGACACAAACTTACTGTGAAAATTTCTTGAAAATCGGTCCTCTGGTCTATATATATTAGGGTGGCCCTTTATTATATGGAGGCGAAAAAAGTGTTCGAAGTCCCAACCCCTAGAAATTTGCGAATAGCAAAAAAAAACTGAGAAATACAAAGTTTTGGGTCAATCAAAAAAAAATTTAGAGGTGGCTCAACGCGACTGAAAATTCCAAGTGTGTTCATATAGGGAAAATATGACTTTTTATCAGATTTTACGAAAATTTCGTTCTATGAATCGATATCACTACTAAATTGTCTTTTCAAAAAGCTATATAACTTCAAAATCGAATAAAAAGTCGCCAAGAAATAACAAATGCCCCAGGCCATTTTTGTGCCAAAAAAAACCCTAAGTCATGAAATGTGATGAACATTTTTTCAACTTTAACAAATTGATTAAAGCCCTAATTATTTTTTTGGTCTCTATACCTATAAGTACTCAAAGATGAAGTACTGTTTTTTTACCACGTTGTTAACCTATTGGGAAATGAGACCAAGAATGGAAAATTTTTTGATTAAATTTTGAAAACTCCTTTTTTTAGTTTTAAAAAAAATTTTAAACAAAATTTCAAAAAATGGATCTGGCAAGTTAATGTTAGAGGTTAACTCTGCCAAAATTTTTTTTTACAAAGAAAATTTTTTTGGATTTCGAGTAAAATTAGTTTTTTGTGATATATTCAGTAAATGTACTCTTTCTAAAATTTAGAATCAAAATGCTTTCTGTCAAAAATTTATCAGTTTCTACTTTTAAATGTTATATTTTATGTTACTAGCCTAGGGTTTGGGAAAAAAATTATATGACCCCATTATTTTATTAGGACTTGGGTTTACATATGACCCCAAGCGAATAAAGGACAACTTATTCAAAAAATTTAAATATATTGTAAGTGCTGTTGAATTTTTAGATGTGACGCTTAAAATATAATAAATAGCAAGTTTTTCACGGTTTTCTTCCAAAACAAAAATGTCTGTATTATAATTCCTATTGACTTGACTGTGTTGCATATTTTGTGGTTGAACAAATCTTCTGATGTCTACCTCCTTCAATAGATTATTTTAATAATTTTGTTACACCCTCCACACCTCAGTGGCAGAGGGTATATATAGGTTTGTCATTCCATTTGTAACTCTAACTAATTTCCGACCCCATAAATTATATATATTCTTGACTCTAATCACAGCTCGAATAGATGAAGCGATGTCCGTCTGTCTGTTAAAATCACGCTCATTCACAAAATAAACCATCTACCTGGGTTAGGTTACGATAATACCATTTGCCGTTATTCCCACCAGGTTGGTGTCTAAAATGTGGTAAATCGGGCATCTCTAAAAAAACAAGTAAGAGTGTTAAATTCGGCTGTGCCGAATCTTTGATACCCTCCACCTCGGTTTGAGTCTTGATAATAAATGTAAATGAAACAGTAAACAATTTGTTACACTTAATACCAAATTATTTCAGCAAATTCGGATTTCGGATTTATTTCGGTGTTTGCTTTTTGGTCATCGTGGTTGCTGATCGGCATGCATTTTGGTTATATACCTATGTGCATGCGTTTCCGGTTATATGATATAACTTCTCTTTTAATTTAGTTTTTGCTAATTAAATAGCTCGCCCTAACCTCAATTGCTAAGGTAATGGTTGCGTAGGGTAGCTATATGCATTAAATCGTGCTAATTGGAGAAGGCTGTATAGTTTCTTTTAACTGGTGAAATATTTTTTTATTGCGGCCATATACATAGGTCGGATGGAGTAACAAAATAATAACCAAAAAAAATAAATAAATATAAATAACATTCTCATCAAATTGCGTTTATTTATGTAACAATTTTTATGTTCGCAATTCTTAAATATCATTTGAGGTTTTCTATAATTCTGTAGTGCGAATTCAACGATACGACAGAATTTCAATGATCCGACAATCGCAAAATATAGCGACAGCTATTGTTGTTTGCACTGAGGATTAAGTGATTATACTAAGTACATACATCTTAACGACAGTCGACAAACCTATTTTTCTATTTATTTAAATTGTAAACGAGTGGCATCTCTGTCAAAATAAGCGAAAAACACAAAGAAGAATAGAAAAAAACAAATTACTTCGTGTTTGAAAAGATGATTTTATGTTTATGTGTAATATCTCTATTTTTTTACTAATATTTCTGTTTATTTATTTGAAACTGAAATAATGAATTGAATATGCTATTTAATTTTTTTATTTATATAAAAAAGTTTTTTGATAGAAGCAGAATATTTTCACTAAAAATTTCAACCTAAAAATTTAAGTTTTTATCGATTGAATAAACAACACAAAAATGGTTGTCGTTTAGATAACAACAACAGCTGGCTTCAACAATAGCGAATATCGTTTAAAAATTTTACTGATAATTTTGCAATTTTCTTTTTTTAACGATTCGACTATCGTTAAAAGAAGTTACTGAATTGCGGTACTGAAAAGTTATTAATTTCTCCTGAATGGCAATATTTTTTTTAAATGTAAAAATTTTTTAAATGTAAACATAGGTATTTGGTGTTTTTTTTTGGAATTTCAATTTGTGTTTAACGAATAAAATTTATATATTAAAGATGCAATTGATGTCTTCTAAATTTAAAATTATAATTTCCGACGTTTTGATATGATTTTCTGAAATTCAGTTAATATTTTCTAATATATAGTTGGAAATTTTAATTTCAGTTTTTATAAGAATTGATATTTTCTTAAATTTTAATGGAAAATTTAAAAAGTGCAATTTTGTATTTATATGAATAATAATGTTTTAGTAATTATAAACAATTTTCAAAAATTAGATGTAATCGCAATCAGATATTTTGTAGGTAAAGCAGAATAATAATTCTATATAACTATGTAGAACTTTTTTGAAAGCAAAAAACTCATTGATAACTCGGTAACTCTATTTTGTAATGACAACAAAAAGTTAATATGCCGAACTTATGTTCATATTTGTAAAAGAATAATGAAAAAACGTATGAAATAAAAGACCAGCCCGTGTATACTCTTAACATTGTTATGTATAATATCTATTTGAAAATATTGACATTCATGTTAAAATAGAAATAACTATTGCAAAGCTAATTAGAACAAAATTGTGGCGCCATCTACTGTGGCATAGTCACGCTGAGCAAAATGAAGTGACACTCTGTTAATGCAAAAGAAATGTATTTTCCCCACAACAAAATATTGCAGAATTTTATGTAAATAAAATAATATACCGATTTATTTCTAACATGCAGTTATTATGGATATACATATATTATTTGTATTATTTAATATGTGTATGTATGTATATGTAAATATTACACACAAAAAAACGTTATTTTTGTGTTTTTCTCTTTATATAAATTAATACATAAAAATTTTTTTTTTGCTAAATTTACATTGTTTTCTTTTTATTAACAACTAGGTATTTTAGCATTATTTGCTTTAGATGCTGGTGAATTTTTACTCCCTTTATATTAACTCTTAGTGTCTGCTTGTCGAAAAAATTTTGGATCGATTTTGACCCCTTTCCCTTGACCCAATCGATCTGAAACTTTGCAGGCAGGCTCGTGGCAATGACAGAAATGATCTAGTGAATTTTTTTAGTGATGCCAAAACAATGGAAACTTTTAAATTTTTCTACCAGAGTTGATAAAAAAAATGTACAAAGGGTTAGTTTTTATTATATTATTACCACAACGACCACAAAAACAACAAGTCCAGCTATGACAACAATATAACATTTAGAATAACAACAAGAACACTATAGAAACATCATATTTTTCATTTTTTTTTTTTTACTTTTTCAGAGATTTCCCTGGACCTGTTCCACCGATTTTAATGATTTTTGCAATAGAAATCTTCCCATCAACTTGGAGAATCATTCTCACTAAAAATGATAACCTTAGCTATCCTATTGAGGGCGTGATCGTGACAAGAACAACATAGAAAATTATATTTTTTCAAGACTTTTTTTAGTTCTTTATTCAAATCTCGGGCCCTAATCGACCGATTTGGACGATTTTAAATAGCAAACTTTTCAGGATGTTAGTGAATCATTTTTTATGTCAGGGAGCACCCTAGCTGCCTGATTGATGCCGCCGTCGTGATTTCCACAGACGGACAGACGGACATCGCTATATCAACTCCGGTTAATATAAGGATCACAAATATATATATTTTATGGGGTCCAAAATTTTTTTCTAATTATTACAAACGGAATGACAAACTTATATATACCCTCTGCACACTGGAGTGGAGGGTATAAAAAAACCAGCGTGCTTGTTGTAATATTTTAGTGGTGGAACATAATAGCTTTACACAAAAAAAATTATGCAATCATATCAAGAAACACAACTACCATGAGCTATGTTACTAGTATTGCCACATATTTTTTTTCACCGTTATCGCGGTATAATAAAAAAAATCGCCAATATGAAAAAAAAAAATATAATCGGTTATGAAAAACGAAAAATGAAAAGCGAAAAACGAAAAGCAAAAAAAGAAAAATGAAAACTGAAAGTTGAAAATTGAAAAATGAAAACTGAAAAATGAATAATGAATAATGATAAATGAAAAATTAAAAATTAAAAATTCAAAGTGAAAGATTAAATATGAAAAATGAAAAAGGAAAAATGGAAAATTAAAAATTTAATATTAAAAGTTTTACTTTCTACATTTAGTTTCTTACCTGTTATTATTAAGTATTTTTTTTATGTGTCCTTAAATTAACATATTACAAGGTAATTCAGATAAAAATACTTTAAAATTTGCTTATTTTTAATACTAATAATTTTTAGCCAAGAATCATTTGATTTCTTTTTGATTATCGTATATCTTCTAAGGTCTCACAACATTCAAATAGGGATCGAACTTTGGGTATTATAACGCCGGCTGCGTTAAGTAATGAATTTGATTAGTGTTCTATGAAGTACTTAGGGAACTTGTAGTATTTCTACTCTTGTAAGCAAATAGTAATTAATTTTCCTATAGAAGATATGATCATTATTTTTTATGAAAAGAAATTATAAGAAATTATAATAGAACTTTAAATTTAATTGGTATTCGGAATTAATGTTTCAGTATCAGCACAACATTGGGTGTAATATTGAGTTTAAGACGCAGGTGGATGGCATCAAAAAATTCGGCACAGCAGAATTTAACACTCTTACTAGTTTAAATATATTGTATGGACGCAATCATACAATTTACTATTCAGATTTTATGAATTCAAAAGCGTCGATCAAAGATGTTTTTAACTATAAAATTCGGTTGAAAAAAATGTATAGAATTAGTTATAACGACAATTATAGCATATTTAGTTATGAAAACTTAGCTACCGATTTTTGTCATTAAAAAGTTGGAGAATTGCGCTATAGAAAACATATTAAATAAGTATCATTTCGAGTAACTTATAGAATGTTTTTTGCTGGAAACCAATAAACTGCATTTAAGTTTTTATTTAATTTCAGAGTGCGATGAAATCTGTTGAAAATCCCTCACGCGGCTATCACTGAATACTTCTATGTATGTCGATTTTGTTGATGTCGTCAGATATGTTTGCTTGTTTTCCATAATAAATATTTAAATTTTGTTTGTTTGTTTGTTTTCTGCTTAATAATCACACAAACATTTAAAATTATTTGTCAGATATTTAAACACATAATGCTTGGCAATGCATTCGTATGCAGGCTTTTAACAACAACAACAACACATTAAAATTTATCTGTTTTTATTTTGTTAGATGTACTCGTATGTATGTAGATGTTTTGAACAAATGATTGAAAATGATAAAAAAAAGAGACTAAAAAAGCTGCAATAAAACAACAAAAGGTTTGAAGAACAATTTTTAGATATTTTTTCTTTTTATGATGAGTGATTTTATTATTAGTAGATTTTGCATAAACATTAAATAAAACATAATTAAACACAGCAAAAACTTTTTTTAAATTTGTTGGTTACTTTGTATGTACCGAAATAATACTTTTATTATTTTACTGCTAGTACTTTTTCCATGTATTTTAAATTACAAATATAAATTATAAAAGTAAAAAGATAAGAAAATTATAGTCGTTATAGACCGACTAAACGCTACCCTATACCATGCGCTTAGAGAAAAGGTCTTATAGCCAACTAATTGGTTGTTGGAAAAAAGCATAAATCTAATTTGAGTTGCATTGATATTAATTATGTTTGCCTGCAGATAAAAAAATTTTATAGTAGATGCTATAAATATATTAGGATTTGGTCAAAAAATTAATCAATCCTGACCATATTTGGTTAAGTTAGTTTTTTTTTTTTGGCAAAAACATATACAAATCGTATATGAGAAAATACTATGCAATTTTTGCTTGTTGATAGATTTATTTATTTATTTATTATTTAAATGAAGATTGGGAACTAGCTTTTTATAAGCGCTATACTAAGAATTTTCATACAGGTTTTATCTTTGGTGTAATAAACACACAAAAACAAATTTGACTGACCTGTAGTTTGATTGAAAGGTTTATATGGACACACAGATGGGCGTATGGACAGATAGACGAACGGATGGGCGGACATCGCGAAATCGACTCAGAAAGTGACATTGAGTTGATAGGGTCTAACACAAACTTATTACACTTTGACCACGTAGTGGTATTTGGTATAAAAACCTTTATAGTGAATTTATCTCTCTATATAATTTTGGTCTTTTAAAAAATTGTCGTTATGTACAAAAAAGCTAAGTGGCGTGAAAATAGGCAATAATATAATAAATTATATTCGAGCTATGATATGCAATGCTAAGAATTTCTTTTATTGCTTATCCAATTAATTTATTTATTTAAATAGGTACTAAAAGAGTAAAGTCTTAAGTACAAAAAAAAAATCTTATAATAAGATAAAAATAAAGAGTATAAAATTTATTATTAATAATTCCTTAGATATAAATTGTATTTATGTTTTTTTTTTTAATACAATAACTTAAAACTATAAAGTATTGTCTAAGTTACAATAATTTTGAACAGCATTTAGCTTAATCGATTAAGATATTAAATTTTAATAATAAAACAAATGTTAAGTAAATGCCCTTGCTCACGTAACTAATTTATCTTGAGATTAAATTTCTTAAAGTAAACTTAAAACATAAAACTTATAACCTAAAACTGTAACGATTATTTTGTCTTGCGGCTGGGGTAGCCAGTCGCGTTCGGGGTCTATTCAAGGACCCTCAAAACCTTATATAATAAGACAGTTGTTTTCCTTCCCTAGGATTGAATATAAAACTGAATTTTATTGTTTAATTGATATATATATATATATATATATTGTATATAATGACACACTGGCGAATGGCTCTTCGTCTTTTATTCAGACCTTCTAGGCTTCTTATCGGTGGTTGAAATGATTCGTTTATCCATAGATCGACAATATCGGCTATAGTTGATTGTAACGGTAATTCGGCTGCGTAATCAGTAGGTCGTGTTGGTGAATCGATTACTTAATCGGCAGCCGTCCGTTGTATCGGTAGATCGGCTGCTTAGCTGGTAGCAATCGCTAGCCGTCGATTGTATGGGTAGATCGCCTCTTTAATCGGGAGTAATCCGTTGTATCGGCTGCTTCGCTTAGTTGTGAAATCATACGATCTAAGGGCTAAATTTGATCACCGAACTGAGAGAATAAACGACCAGGAAATGTCTCTTGCATACATAGCTTAAGTCCAATTGTCGACAAAAGTAAGGGCGCTGGGAACTGAGATTCCAAGAAAAGGTATAGGATTAGCAAATTCAGTGGTATATTTGTATCCAAACATAAAATACTGAAACATAATACAGACAGTAGCTTCATTGATATAATTTCTGCTAAGAATTAGTTAAATTTGAACTTAAATGATATTTCTATACGAAATCCAATTGTTGATAAATTAAAAGAAATCATTTATGTATATATTTCTTAAACTGAAATATTGCACATATTTCTTAATTATAAAAATTACATACATTTCCTTAACATTGTATCATATTTGTCTTTTGAACATTTTCCTACTTAATCTTTCTCACATGCACACTTAGAAATTCTCCATATCATGATTTACATTTTGTGTCTGATCGTCAAACAAAACACACCTACTGCCAACTTAAAGTAAATAAATAATGTTCCCACTAAACGAAACGTTTACTGGGCCTAGACATTGTTGCTTTGCTTCAAAAAAAAATTTAAATAAACATTATAATTTAACATGTTTGTTAGCATAAATTATAATAATTACAATCTGTTTGCAATTTAACTTGTCTGTTACGCATTCAAGCGTTCCATTGTACCAACGAAGATACTGAAATCTCTTTTTACTCGTGCATGGTTAAAGCACGCTGGACAAAGACTTTGATAAATATATGAAAGATAGAACAAAAAATACCTGCAAACAACTGAGACAAGAACTTGATGGGATAAACTTTAAAGCCCTTTTTAAACTAATTTTAATAAGCTGACTCCAGTAAACCATCAGCTCAGAACAGAACTTGAAATGAATTACTTATGTAGTTAGAAAGTTCAGTTTCCAATCCTGAAAAAAATTTTAACCTAATAATTAAGATAAGCAGAAAGTAACTCACCAATTCTGCATTAACGGAAAAACCTTAAATAATTAAAAAAAATGTTTTTTAAATAAATAGATTTCATTCTTTGAAATTCTGACAACTATTGTGTAAGTTGTATCTACATTTACTTCAAACAAGACAACGCTTGACAAGCATTGTTAGGCTTCTTCGACAACACTTTCGAATAAATTTATTCTTAGACGAGTAAATATTAAAGTGTCTGCAATGGGTCATCATCATGATGATGTTTTTATTTTTTCGTCTATTTTGCCTAAATCTATGAAACACTTCAGATAACGTATGGAAACCAAAACTCTTTTTATAATTCATAATCATATAATCATATTTTTGTAACTTTGTATCCAACTGTTGAGACTTTTAAATAAAATGAAATTGGTTTAGATTTTTTTAGATTTATTATTATATTTTTTTCTTTTTTTGATATTATATGATTATAATACAGAGAGATGTTTTTAATCGGATTAAAATGTGGATGATTGGTAAAATGAGCATTGATTGCTTTGAGAACTTTAGGTGATAGTTTGTTGTTTAAAAGTGAAATCGGTTATAACAATAAGACATTTTTTGAATATTTGAACTTAGAAATTGTCACGTGTTAACACTTAATGGCCAATTAAATTTACACGTATTAGATCATTAGATTTGATAAAGAAACTTATATTTTCTATTCAATACTAAAAGGCATTTTTTAAAATGCAACTGTAAAGTCTCGATATAGAGTTAATTAATTCAGCGCAAATGCGCATAATAATTATATTTTTCCTGTAATTTTTTATCCTTAAATATATTGGTACTTTTTTCACGGGTAAAATAAAGTAAGCAATAGTTTATATTTGTATAAATATGATCCAGAAGAATGATGTCTCTTAAAAAATTGTTTTTACAGAATCTAAAATTTTTTTGATTTTCCGATTTTCCATTAAAACCTTGTTATATAAGTACAGATCACATATGAAATATTTCTAAGAATTTTGGTAGATACGATTTTTCTTACCTGAAGATGTACCAAAAATTTCAATTATCAAAGACAAATATTATTGGCAGTCTATTGCAATTCATCAAGTTAACATACACATCTTCCATAGATAATTTTTGAACAGGCATTCAAAAATTATAAAAATTCGCTACAGATCATACAGTAGAACATCTCATTATGTATACAATTTTATCGTATTTAATACAAACTTTTCCATCCTACAACAGGAATCTGTAATATTAATAGGCAAGGCGATTTCTTTTGACCGATATAAAAATTGAACTTAATCATCGATTTTGACCAAACATACCTCATTTGAAAAGCGTTTCTTTGTAGCTGTCCCCCAGATTTACAGATTTGCACTGCCTGGAACATTGTTTTGGAGTACTGTTCATTCAAAGTTGTTACTAACACATACATAAAACACGTACTATGTGTTTGTTTATTATAAATATCAAAAGCCTTTTCTGAATTGCGAATTGGTTAAAATTGATTATCATCCATTTAGGCTCTTTAAAAATTATTTATTTACAAACCCATTTATAAATGTTCTGTGTGTTCAACAAATATTTATGATGAAATTTAACGAGTTTTATTTGAAAGCGTTGAATTATGAATTTGCTAAAATTGATATTATTTATTAAAAGAAAATTTCTTATAATTGACTTTCGAGGGCTGGGCTCTGCTAGTAGATATAAAAAAGAAAATTTAAGCATTTGAAGTCTTTAGACGAAGTGTTTTGATTTTCGGATCCCTTTATGCACTATGCAACCATGCTGAAGGTATAAGAAGAGTGTCTTTTATATCCTGAAAATAAATTAACACCTGTGTCTTAAATTCAAAATTGTAACCAATATTGCCTGTGGTAACCATTTTAATACATTTGCCGATACTTTACCTTTGAATTCGAATAACACTTGAATTTGATACACCATAAAAGCAGGGATAATAAGCTTTTTAGCTCTGTAAGCTTTGGAGATATTAGGAGCTAAAATTAGATTTTTTGCAAATTCTTTTATATATATTAAAGTTTTATTGTTTATAAAATGGCATGAATTTTCTAAATAATTTTGTTTCCTGTTTATTTTACGGAATAGTTTTTATATGAGAAAGCACCTCTTGCGAACATTTACGCGGGGTTATTTTTTTGTCTACAAAATTTTCGATATGTATTTTTGTATTTTTTTGTTTCGTTTCTGTAAAAAAAAGCTGTTTTTGAAAAAAAAAATATTAGAGTTTTATAATTAATATCTCTGTCGTTTAAAGGGTTAATATACGAACCTTTGTGGTAAACGAAAGCTCTTAGTTTTGATATTAAATTTATGTACATAAATTTCATAATCATATAAGCGTTTTATTGAAATAGTATCATATTTTTAAGAAACTCAATAGCAAAAAATATATAATCTTGATTTGGTTCATAATTTATTTATTTATATTTATTTATTTATTTCATTCAGATACAATATAGCAACAACTAAGAAAAAAATTTAATCATTTTAGAAACAGAATTCGTACTTTAAAAACAGTTATAAACAGAACCGATAGAGTTGACATGAGTCGTTAATCTTCTTTTAATAACACCAACAGTATCGGAGAAATCAATTATCAATTATCAATTATCAATTATCAATTATCAATTATCAATTATCAATTATCAATTATCAATTATCAATTATCAATTATCAATTATCAGTTATCAATTATCAATTATCAATTATCAATTATCAATTATCAATTATCAATTATCAATTATCAATTATCAATTATCAATTATCAATTATCAATTATCAATTATCAATTATCAATTATCAATTATCAATTATCAATTATCAATTATCAATTATCAATTATCAATTATCAATTATCAATTATCAATTATCAATTATCAATTATCAATTATCAATTATCAATTATCAATTATCAATTATCAATTATCAATTATCAATTATCAATTATCAATTATCAATTATCAATTATCAATTATCAATTATCAACTAAATATCAATTATTAAAGTATAAATAATAATATACATATTTACGCTGATCCCTGACTCACTGACTGACTGACTGATTCTGTAACGCTGAAATAATACACACACATAGCACTCCATCCAAAGCTGTGCGAAATACACAAACAAAATTTAATCTTTCTCCTTTGATACAAACCCACACACAATTTTCTCTCTTCTTTGTTAGCGACCAGTGCTGCTAATCTTCTGCAAATCGACAATTTTCGAAACTAAATCGCCAAAATCGTCATTTTTAAAACAAGAAATTTTCAAGAAAATTTTACCGCTTATAAAAATCGAAACAATAAAATTTATTTGTATAATTCATATTACGAATATTATTACAGCATTGGTTATTTCTATATATAAAAATGTATTAGTGATGAAATTTCAACGAAAAAAATTTAACACAGCAATCAACTAAATAATTTTATTGATATGTATCTATAGCTGAAACATATAATATAGGTTTAAAGTATCACCGTAATTAAAACTTAAATCTTAAATGGAGATGCTATTAAAGGTATTTGCGTTTTGAAACGACTTGACCCAGAATTAAATCTATATATATTTTGTAATTTACATTTACAGTGAACAAAAACTATCAATTTTCGATAAACAACCCATTAATTGTTAACCCTTGAAATCGTAATTTTTACACTACTGAAAATTTTAAATCTTCAATCATCATTTTAACAAATTTATCAAATCATTTTAACAAATTGAAAAATCGTCGAAATTACAATAAGTTGCCAAAATTGGCAGCACTGCTAACGACAATAGCACTACATATGCAGATTTCGTATTACATATGGAATAATTTGAACGCAAAAAATGCATAAAAAAAACTAATATCTATTCAAATTCTTCTTTAAATTCCCTCTGTTGGTCAATAAAAAAATTCTGCAATAAAAAGTAATGAATGAAACTTTAAACATTTTTATTTTTCTCATTTAACGTCGTCCGATATGCATACATACTTTTTTTTTTTATCAAAATTAACTTATCCGTTTGTCTGTTTTGTTTTTCATCTCAAAATTGGTTTGTATTGTTAAGAGTGCATTCGCTCAGTTCTCTGATGGCCAGCACTTACCAAAGAATATGTTTTTTTGATAAATATTTGAGAAAAAAGAGATCTTCAATGTGGATTTTGTTGTTGTCCAACGTATGATTTCGTTTATAGCTCTGCATTGAACAGCCCTTGAAAAAATAGTGCTATATTAAGTTTAAAATTTAAATTATTGTATCTTTGCATAATTAAATTACATTGTAATTTCAGAGGAGAGGTGGGAAAGTAATTTTTTTTCACTCATAATATTAATTTTTGCATAATTTGCTTTCAAAAAATTTAGACAAACATAAATTAAGTAAATAGGTTTATTTAAGATTTTAATTTGAATAATTTATTGATATTATCATAGAAGAATTAAAGGCGCCTTGGAATAATAATTTTGTTTTTTAAGTAAAACTAATACGCCCTTATTTTTTTTTTTTGGATTTATAGATAATTGGAAAAAAATTTCGCTTTTTACAGTTCACATTTATGATGACGTATGAAATATTTTTTCACTTTTTTGTAGGTGTATTGGTGTTTGCACTTTCTTAAGGGGTGGTAGGTTTTAAAACCTTTTTTTGCATTTCTCTTTCTGAATGCACAACATATCGAGAGTGTTGTATCAAAATTTTAAGTAAATCAGAGCAAAACTTAAGAAGATACAGCGTTTCCAGCTACCGGCCTCATACGGTATATAGTATATATATATCATAGTATATAAATTCGAAGTCCGTCAACATCATAACTCAAAATCCACTTGACCGATTCTTTTGAAATTTTAGAGTCTATATCTACACATAAATCATCAGGTAATCACGAAGTGTTATTTTAATTCCATTTTCTTCCCCATTTGTTAACAACAAATTCCCGAAATTGTATAGCAAAAATCGTTTTTCACTTCAAAATGCTGCAAAAAAAATTTTTAAAAAACTCTTCGTCACTACTTCAGGAAACATGTCACCTTTGAAACGCATTTAGATTTTTTATTTCACATGATCCGGTAACGAGTTATGATGTTCATCGCAAAACAACAACGCCTCCGGAGATTCCCTGTCACGGACTTATTTATTAAAATTTTTAATTGAAAATTTTTTCAAAGATTGTTCAAATGTTATGCTATAACGTACATATGAAATAAACAATCCAACATTATTCATATCTTCAAAAAATAATGAAAATACGACTTTTTTAACTTTTAAAACCTTACACCCCCCCTTAAGACACTTTTAGGAACCTTGCTCTAACACGTTTTTTTTTCTAGGCCATTCTATTTTTTTTTTACAGTAAAATGGAGTTCGGTTATAACGAACTCGGCGGGACCGGCCAAATTAGTTAGACTAAGTTCGTTATAACCGTAGTATTTTTTTGCTTTGTCCGAAAGGTTTAAAAACTTTTTTTAGTTGAATAAGTTTATTTATTTTGATGCATTTTAAAAAGTTATAAAACATAAATTAAATTATTAAAAAGATACATATTAATAGTTTGTCTTAATAAGACTAAAATTACCGAGTTTCTATCAAAATAAAATATTTTTTTAAAATCCTATAATATTAAAAACTCCTTATGTATAGAAGCAAAAAGTACAAAGCAAAGGTTGGCTACTGGCAACCTTTTGCGAAAATATACATAAAAGGACCTTTTACAAAACTTCATTTGAAAATCGAAGTTTTTGTTTTGTATTAAAATTAAATTAAATTAAAATTGATTTTTTAAAAATATATATAATATAGGAAAATTCTGAAATGAAAAAAAAAATTATTTGTTAAAGTCAAAAGTTTGATATAACCACTGTTCGCTATAAGAGAAGCAATTTGTATGAAAAATGTGATTAAAACTCTTGGGACGGAAGAAATTCTTCGCTATAAACAAAAAAAATATTACAACCAGGGTTCGTTATAAGCGCACTCCATTGTATTAAATTTTAATAATTTTGGGAATCTCCAATCTCCTCACTTTACACGGCCTTCCCACGTTCAAGTCAAATTGATCACACATACAATAGTCAAAAAATTGTTAAGCAACTGTACCATTGAAACATTGAAAGAGAGAATTGAAACGTATGATTGTTTAGTAAAAAAGAGTAAAAAAGTAGGAGTGCGTTACAACCTGAAAACCAAAAATTTAACGAGTGAAGGCCGGGTTATATCTTAAATATATTTACGCTGATCATATTAAAACGCCGCAGGTTTCAAGTAATTCCTGCATACACAATTACCATAAACAAGGCTCAAGGCCAGTCATTTGATTACGTTGGCATTAATTTGGAGACCGCGGTATTTTCACACGGCCAACTGTATGTGGCTTTGTCACGATCAAAAGTTGCAAGCCAAGTTAAGATACGTATTCAATTGAACCCACAGCAAGGAAAACTATTACACGACCAACGATATTTCACACGAAATATAGTTTTTTAAGAGATTCTAAATTGAAAAACTTTTTTTGCCAAATATTTCTTATCTGTTTTGATACTTATGTATACAATTTCTACACACACAATCTTTTTTCATATGTACATATGTAACAATATAATATTTAATTTACTACTATATTAAAAGAAATTTCATTTATTATAAATTTTTCGTGTATTTAAATTTAAACTGTTTGTTTTATTCATAATTTTTAAACAGGCGCCTAGGCGCCACACAATCAACTAGTTAAAGTATAGTGTCTGTTCACTTCGGCGCAAATTCTTTTGGAATGGATAGAAATTGATAAAACTAGATCTGTGGAAATTTAGGTAAACAGATTCATAATATCGGATCCATTTTACCATGAGCTAAGTTGAGGAAGAATGCTATGTTAAAAATTATCCTTCTAGTTTTCAAAGTTGGAAGCTTTATAAGAGCCAAACGACTGCGATACGCTGGAAGACTCAATTCCGCCTTCCACCGAAGATATGGAAGACAAAATAGTAAGAATTATTTCTGAACTGATTCAAGTTCTTTGATGAAGATATTGTACTGTGGATCCCACGTTACTGATGAGTATTCAAGTATCGGCCTGACCAAAGACGTGAATAGATTTTTTGTTACATAAGGATCATTAAATTCCTTTGTCCAACGTTTTGCCTTATTAAGAATCATTATTACATGAGAATTAAAACTTAGCATTTTATCGAAGTGATATTCAAAATTTTGTATGTCAGTAAAAAGATATTTCCGTTAAATTTTTGGGTTCAGGGCATTTAATTTCAGAATTTAAAATTTAAATAACTCGCCAAATAGGAGACGCCGACAAAATAAAAACTGTAATCGATTGGGCTACTGTCCGTAAAATAGACTTAAGCGCTATAAAAGTTATTTCATCTTTAATTAATAACTGAGTACTTTATGGTTATTTCTTTTTCCTTATATTGCCGATTTTTTTATTTAGTTCTGGATAATAGTAGCTGTGAAAGTTAATACGACACGTGCAGTATAACGATAAAAACACAGTCTCGAAGCAAATGCTACTAAACCAATTACAACAGCAACAATTACAACAACGACAGCAGCAGCAACAGCAACAGCAACAGCAGTTACAGCTATGTTGTTCAAAACACAAAATTGAGAATAACAACAATAACAAGAACAACATAGAAAAAATTCATCATTAACGTCATAAATCAGTTCCGAAGCATTTTCTAATCTTTTTTTTTGCGTAAATAAAGGTGCCGTCATTAACCCTCATACGTTCCTTAAAATAAGTTACATTAAGTTCTTCGGGTGCAAACACACCCACGTAGAGGCTTTAATGAATATATAAATAGTTGTTGCTTTATTCAAGGAGTTCTATTTAATTTTTTAATGAATATTCAATAAAATAATAATGAATTAGAAATCAATAACAAATAAACTTAAATCATCCATTAAATTCCATCGAATGTAGTACATATTTTTAGCATTTATATAACAATAACTAATTCTGTTGGTTACACTTGTTGCATATTATATATGAAATTTTGTGTTGTCTGCATATCAATTTTTGACATGATGTGCATGTCGAATAGGCTTTTATATCATTTTTCGGGCACAGTTCACATCGGTACCCTGAAGTCATTCTTCTAATTGGCGTATGGCGTTCAACAGCATTATTGCAGAATCGGACCTAGGTAAATGAAATGAATTTCTGGCTTAACTAATTCCATTACTACTTCATGAAGCAATAACCTTATTTTGTATAATATTCCTTTTTTCCAATCATTATTCATTTCTTGCCATAAAATGTACGCATTACTTGCTGATATGTCAATCATATTGCAACACATTGCATGGTGCCAGCGATTAGTTTTTCGTTTAACTGTGTAAGTACCCACCAGCTGATTTAAAGTGTCTACACCTGCTTTAGTGTTATTACAATAAGAAATAATCTCTGGCAACTTATGCCTTCCTTCCAATAGCGATTTGTCATGATAAAAAGTGCTAAGGACATTGACAGTCTTATTCTTTTTGAACGTACTGCACCAGTGAAATATTGCCATTGCAAAAGAATATGGTGGAAAAAACTGAACGTTTACGAAGTTCTTGTTTAGTTGATTTATGCAAAAATGTTTTATTGACCGAACTGTGCCCACAATATTGTTTTTTTCTTTTTAGCAATTCGAGTGACTTACCGTATAACTTCAAATTCCAGGCGAAATTTGTGACGCTGTCACAAAGTACCCAAAGTTTTATTCCATATTTGGCAGGCTTTGATGGCATATGAATGCACATCTACCTCGGAATCCAAATAGTTGCTCATCGATAGTTAAGTTTTCATGTGGAACATACACATGTTGTTGATTATCCACCCATTTATCGCATAACTCCCTCATTGGATCTAATTTATCAAGAGTTCTGCGTTCTCTCCTGCTAGCTTTATCATGAAATATAATTACTTGATAAAGCTTTTTGAACTGCTTCAATGACATCGTTGAACGAAACATGGGCCTTCCCGTTTCTTCATTCCACATGCTCTCCAGTGACTCGCCATGTGATTTATATACGTCCGCCAGTATAAATAAACCTAAATATGATTGTAATCAGACATCGTCAATATCATTCCAATTATTTCGATAAACACGAAGACACTCAACATCGTATAGTTTATAATAATTTTCTGTAAAGTTTCAGGAAAGCACACATTAAATGTATCCCTTATATTAGCAATGCAACTAGAAGCATTACAGGTTATTTCAACTCGACCCAATAGTACTTGGCAACTCAATGGACACATTACTTTTATCCATCTATCTCTTCTTCTTCACTTTCATCACTGGAAGAATGTGAAATTTGTTCAATCAACTCATCGGGAACATAATTTTCACAATCTGTAACAGAGTCGCCTGCTGCATCACTTTCTTTCCAACTTTATATTAAAAAACATATGGTTGAACTGTGCTGCCAGAAATATTTCATTTCTGTCATAAAGGTTACCACAGAATGTTAATCACAGGCAATACTTATAAGTTTTTCTAAATGGGTGATATTTCACTGGAGGAACTTTTACGTAATTCTTCAAATAATTTCGTTCAATGTTAAAGAATGTCAGAAAATCTTTACCGCTTTTTGGTGTAAAATACAAATTTGGAAAATTAGAAAAAGGTCCCACTCCGATTCGATAAAATAGTTAACAGATATACAAGTATGAGGGTTAAAAAGTTGCAGAATCATGTCGAAAGTTTCGTTTATGATCAATTTAATTCAAGGTAAATTTCGGAGCATCATTTAAATAAAATTTGTTTTAATTTTTTTTAATTTTTGTTCATTGTTTTTAAAATCAAATTATGTTCTTGCGGATCAGAAGAATTTGCTGCAATTTTTACATCCTATATTATACATAATAATGCCGAACTTCGAGTTAGAGAGGGCAGATGTTGGCCGTTTTGCGGATACTCCAAGCATAAATTGGTTTACTTATAGTTCGAAAATAAAATCTGGAATAGAAGAGGTGTCTGTGGGCTAATGGGCACGTGGCCCACTGTATTTAAAGCACATTGAAACTTTATATGATTTCAGTCAACAGTTCTGGGATCTTAATCCTCATGGGCATCTTAACTATCAGTGCAATGTTTTGGATTTCCGGGCATTGCAGAAAGATGTGGTAGCGGGTAAACTGACCTAATTGGTTACTGGTATTCATAAAACGGGTTCCTGAACCATATTAAGAGGCAAATTGGTGTAGCATAGCATATAAGGTTACCAACGGAATTTCTTACAGGACTAACATTACCCTGTTTACCTCAGTTCCGCGTTGAATGTTTCTAGAGGATGACGAGACCATGACACATGTAGAACCAAAAGAAGTTTTTTTTATGGGAATTTTGGGCTTTGGAGTTATAATATATACTTCCCCGTCTTCTGTACTTACGTTCAGAAGGACCGTAATACCAAATCTGCAAAATTTTAGATCTAGGTTAGAAAAAACCTAAATAAGTCGTAGTACCGGTCACTGGGCTAGACCTAAATATTTAAAAAAATTGAAGTTGCTACATCTTTTACGAGTTTTTCTGCAAGTAGAATAGTCGAAGTTGAAAAATGGAGGGCGATATTCCTTTGCCTGCAATATTTGTTAACTAATTTATACCTGTTATATTAATGACTTTATGTCAGTTCAAACAAAAATATATTTTATTTTTTAAAGTTTTTAGTCAGGCTTTTAAGGTCACTAATTGATGTAAATAAAAGATTATTTTATTCCATTTTTCATCCTATATTTTATTTTGTTGGGTCTCTGTGTGGCAATTATGAGGTTTAATACACGGTAAGTATGAAATCAAGTAAATGAAACAAGTAATTGTTGTTTTTTTTGCTAATTGTGGAAGTTCTGGATGTTGGTCTTAACTCACTTTGTTATGAGAACAACTTTTACAAATTACAATTTTTGTTAATATTTATTATACTTGATTTGCACCCATTAGCACAAGAAGTTTACCACCCGCTTTCAAAACAATTTCTTTTTGATTTATTTCATGCAGAAACCCAATATGAGATCGAATATTATTTTACAACATTGAAACGAACATTATTTTAATTCATTCAGTCTTTGCACGCGGTGTACACTGTACAGTTTAAATATTAAAGAGTTTTGCTTTGTGTTTTTCCATTTTAATTTATTCTTTAAAGAGGTTTAATTTTTTAGTTTGTAAAAAAACGTCAGTCCCCTTTTTTATGTGCATATTTTTTGCTTTGTAATATTATAAATACTAAAAGACGCATAACACGCATTTAAGGCGACCTTTTATTTTTCATTTATTGTAAAAATTCATGTAAGGTGGTACCACTCAACTCAACTTAACCCAACCCAACCAAACCCAAACCCAATATAAGATGTTGCAGTGAAATGCCGCTGGTCTTCAATAACATGCTACTGCTGATGGTTGGTGACCAACAACAAACAAACCAAAAATAAAAACAATAACAACAACAACAATTTTTTAAAGCCAATCTTATTGATTAGGGTGCTATTTATTTTGAAATTATTCTGAGCCAATTTATTACAACAGTTCACGACACGAGGGCGGTCCCAGAACTAGTCGACCTGACGTATAGATATGGCGGCAGTAGTTTGAAAAAAAAAAAAAGACGGTTTAGTGAAAAGTGGCAGCCGTATAAAACTTAAGTTCTAAGTTTCAATGCGGCACGTTGTTTAGAATTTTTTTGGAGCCATCAAAAGTAAACGATCTCAGTGAATTTGTAAACATGGAAGAAATTGCTCACCGTTATGTAATTCATAACGAATATTAGGAACGAGGTAGGTTCTACTCCAGCGAAGTGTGCTTCTTCGTTTACGACTACAAAATATTAGGTGACATAATTTAAACGGGACCGTACGAGCTGCCAAGACGAACACCGTAGTGGTCGACCAATTGCAGGGATCGTCAGCTGGAAGCGCATGAGAAAGATGAAATGATAGACATTTCAAGAACTGCTATACATCGCATATTGACCGAAAATTTGGAGATAAGAAAGCGGTCCGAAATATAGGTGCCCTGCTTGTTCACAATAGAATAAAAAAGGCGTCGCACAGTGGGATGGCTGCTTACATTTTTGTGCAAAAACTATAAGGACTGGCCCTAGATCATTTATCTAGCTACATCATCTAGCTCTAAAAGCTGTTTTTGAGGTTGACGTCTTATACTACTTATGTATGCATCAGATGATGAATGCAAACAATGGAAAACATCAGTATTTGTTGAAATTCTATTGCACTTTCTAGAAAATATTAATCTATAATTCCGTAGTCTTTATTACGTGCTTCTTCTGCTTCATCGGAGAGCATACCAATAGGGAGTACTGCTGCACCAGTTGTGTCTTTGCCATGTATTTCATGGACAATAACAGCTCAGCCGTATCCCACGCAAATTTTTGAAACTTCACAGCATCAATTTTTTTTGTCACTTGTTATTATTTAAAGAAAAATTCGAAAGCGATCTATAAGTTCTTTATTAACACCTGTTATATCAGCAACAAGTACAGGGTTGGAAAAGAAACGCCTTGAGGTAGGTATTTCCATTGTTCGAAGTACCAGATCCTTGTTATACAGCATCCACTCTCAAGCTCATTTATTCTTTAAATGCCGTCTGAATTCGATTCTTGTTTTCCTGTTTTAAAATCTTATTTTTTGCTGCAATCGCAGACCACTTTTCGAAAGGCATGTTATAAGCTACATGGAGTATGCATTCCACTCATTTTATTTGAGCGTGTAATGATGAAATGCACAATTTACAAACCTCACTACCAATGCTCTTCTTTTAAATTGCTTTCAAATCGTTCATTCCGGATTTGCTTTACAAATACAATATGCAGCTGGTGAAGTAGTATTCGTAACTGTCTTAGGCGTTTTGCCATCTAGCACCGTGAATACTAAATTGTGTGTTACATTGAATTCTTTGCCGTATACTACAACAAATGTTTTCTCCAAAGCAGCAATATCAGACTTCATGTTCTCAACAACTGCTAAGACTTTCTCTTTACTCCTTAGTGAGTTCGAAGACGGCAATACCTTGTTGATGATGGACTTTTTTTACGCCAATATTCCTCTTCAGTGTTTGATTTTAAACTTAAAGGTATCAGCGATGCTAATACCAGACTCTTGTCGCTTACATCAGTTGGCAAACTCTGATTGTAATTTGCATGACCAGAAGCGCCAACACAACCCCACTTCAATGTATGAGTGTAACTCAAATTTGTCATGCGAAAAACTTTCAAAAAGACGCTTTATGATGTGATCCATCAAACATTGCAAACTGACGGAGGCTTCCTTTTCTGATACTCGGACTTCATTAGGATAACAGTTTTTTTTCTCATCTAGCACCTATCTATAAGGTGGTAAAATATAATATCCCTCTCTTTGCAAAACATATTTTACTGTCTCATACTGATGTTTTGTTAACTCTGCATCCAGCATTAACTCTAGCGCAGATGACGAAGGATATTAAAAAAAAATCACAATAAATGATTTTTTTTCAGAACATACTTTTTATATGACTTATAAAGTGACTAGCAAATCGCTTCTGAATTGCTTTTCTCACTATTTCGATTTCATTAATCGTAAGCACCGAGTTTTTTGCTTTTTTTAAAATCGGTTAATAATCAACATTATTACCGCAATTAATAAGTATCTTACACAATTCACTATGTGGTACCAATGACCTCATCTATAATATTAATAGGATAGGCGATTTCTTGTTACCGATGTTTTGTTCTACCGTTTTATCCCGATTTTGACCTAACGTATATTATATGAAAGGTATTTCTTTTTAGCTGTTCACCAGATTTACAGATTTTTAAAATTTTTCCTTTGTTTTGAGTAAATTGAATTTAATGTTGCTACTAACACATACATAAAATTATACATATGCTATGTGTGTGTTTATTAAATTTGTTGATGTAATTGTTAATGAGTTTTTTATCTTCATTCACAATAATAATAAACCAAAAAGTGTTGGTTTGTGAATTGGCTAACTTGAGAAATAAATTTTCCTAGAAATTGCACTCAAATTTCGAGCACTGGAATCTGTTAGTTTTAATAATTATATTTGACAATTTTAAAACAAAAATAGTTGCGTACGTTAATCAACTCATATGGTTATGTTTTTCTTATTTCGTTATGCACTTTTTTGCAATTGCTGACAATTATTTAAAATTTTTTGTTATAATTGATAACTGCAATATCATTAAAAAGTTTAAGCCTATGCAACACATTTTGTTACAAACCTACGCTGAAATATTCGTGACCTTTTTCAGAAAATTTTTAAGTCTGTTAAGCGATCGGTGAAAGTCGGTGAAGAGTCTCACCCTTCATTGTGTTGCAGTAAGAAGACGGAGGTAGCCGGAGCTAACTTCGTTTTTTCTCCAAGGAAAAGTGCAAGTGCTGAATTTTATAAATCCATTTTAATTTGCTCATATCTACTAAACTACTTATGCAATCCATATAACTTTTTTTTTTAAACAAAAAGAAGATGCTGTACTTCAATAAAATCGACATTAAAATGTTAGCAGGTAAAATATCTTAGATGCAGAAGCTGCTTAGTTGCAAGAAAATTTTCATCAGTTTTCGTTTTGCAATATTTAAGTGACGGCATTAGATTTTTTTCTAAGACAAAATATTACTTTGAAGAAGATGTTTTAAAAGAGCGTTTGGTGATACTTCACCGCAATAAAGCCGAGTTTTGGCATCGATTAGTAATCATGGATGGGAGATGGACTGAAATGGGAGAATCAAAGATAGTTCGATTTGCAGGCAGGTGATGACATCTGTTTTTGGGATAATTTTTTATTGATTATCTTCAAAAAGAAAAAGAATCAACGGCAGGAATTATTAACTTATTGAAGCGTTCAAGTGATGAAATTTTGAAAAAAGGCCGCATTTGGCTAAAAAGTAAGTGTTGTTTCATCAGTGCACCAGTTTACACATCCACTATTGCCATGGCCAAAATATGTGCACTAAAGTTCGAATTGCTTCCTCGGATTGTTTTCTATTTACAAACTTGAAAGATAGTGGCTCGGTTATAAAAAATTTGCCAACATTGAAGAGGTGGAGTCTGCAATTGATGTTTAATTTAAGGAGCTGGACAGTTGTATCGAAGCTAATGAATATCGCTGGGAAAAGTGTTTTCTTTATCAGGTCGGTTTGTTCTGGGACCCCCCCCCCCCCCTAGTATATTGACGTACACCTTAGTATAGCTTAGTTGAGTTCAAATAAGTTTTACCCTAATATTGTGTTTACTAAAAATATATTTAGCCCTTAGGGCAGAATTCTGGTAAAAAAAAAGTACACAAATGATGTGTTTTTTTAGTTTTAAAACCAAAATATAAAAATAAAAACTGAGTTTATAAAAAAATTAACAAACCAAAATGATAAATTAGTAATCGTTTAACTTGGCTCTTAGAATATTCCAACATTATATGTGTGCTTGGTGAGTGAGACTGATATTTCATTATTTATTTTTTATATTATAATTTGAGCTTATAGTGTTACATTTAAACCTTAAGGCATGAAAATGAAAAAAACTGTCTCTTAAATATGATATTTAAAAAAAAATTAAGAACTTTAATTAAAAAGCGCCTTGATTTATTTTTAAAAAAACATTTTACACCTTAGGGCAGACATTTAAGTGTAAATTCTTACAAGTTTCATTTTAAACTTTGCTTAAAAAAAATATGTATATTTTGCTACGCTACTGTAACATTGACTACAAGAAAGATATTAAAAAAAGCACTGCCAATTAACTCAAATTTTAGTCTGTTTTCTAAATCAGACACACTAAATAACTTTTACTTTTATGAACTAGAATAAATTATGATAATTTTTCGCCAAAAACAAATTAGTATGGTTACGCATGCTCGTGCCTTTCTGGCGTTGTGTTTGTTATTCAACAACTTGGCATATGATTTATGCGCAGAAATAGTTACTTGGTATTGAGTGTAAGTTATCTTAATTAACAAAATATGAAAAAACTTAGTGAAATTTTATTTTTCAAAGTGATTTATGAGTTTAAGATCTAAAATAGATCACGCATTCGTATAGGAGAGTAAGCCAATGGTGAATTTTATAACATTTTGTAACACAGCATGAGATCCTCATGATTATTAGTTATAGAAGTTTTCAATGTTTTGTATGAAAAATTTATATTTCTAACAAAAGTAAAACAAAAAGTCGATTATAGCAAAAGTTCTTTATAAAGGAAATACGAAATATGTAAAATCGCTACTGGAACCAATAAGCACGGATTGAAGTCCATGCCAAACTGGCTGATCAAATTACCATCTCAAAAGCAGTCATACAAGGGTGTGCTCTATCGACCTTTTTATTCATCATATATTCGGAAGAAAGAATAGGTATTAAAGTAAACGGAATTTGAACATATGACACCGTACGACATGTAAAGGCACCAAGTTACTGCAAGCTCCATATCTGGCATACAGAAACAAAATTAAAAAAACAAAAGACATGGTTGTCAGCTGGAAAAATCTTCACGGTAGCACGACACAAAAAATTAGAAATATAAAAATCGAACGAGTAACAAAGGTTTAGTATATGGGGGGTTTTAATAAATAATAATAAATGGGATAATGCAAAGGAAATAAGATATCTTATAGAGTCCGTGAGATGATATTTTAAATTAAATATAGGTTTCGAATTTTGATTTTACTACAAACAAAAAACTCAAAATTTTTTGTTCATTCGGGATTTTTTGGAAAAGTACAAAGCGGTTGTTTCAAGGTTTGTGTTTCACGACGCACAGTGGCGCCATTTGAGTTTTTTCGTTGCAAAAATCATATCTTTTGAACCGAATAACATAATTGAACAGTTTAAACAGCATATGATAGATAACTGTTCAGCCTATGAAATGAGCGTTTGGAAAGGGGCCTACTTATGGGTTATCAAATTTAAAATTTGTAGAAAAATCAATTTTATGGTAACTAAAAAAAATTATTTTTACATTTTTAGATTGTTTTTATTTTTTTTTCTTTAGGGTTTTATGTTTTAAATTATTACCCAACAAATTAAAAAAAATACTTCTTTTTTAAATTTATTTTTTCAATTTTCTGTAAAATATTCATCACAATTCGTAAGAGAAGGTAAATCTAAAAGACTAATCATTTCTAAACTATAATTCTTTTCTAACTCTATTCGTGACTTCAAATGCCGCAGGGAAGAAATAAGTGGATCGGAAGATGCTGCCAACATGTTGAAGAGGTCCTCCTTTTGCCTTACCCTTGATGTTTTGAATGTGTTCTGCAATCTATATTTTTTATAAAATTTGTTAAGAGACTCCTGTGCTTCTTCAGAAAGCTCTCCAATTGGCAAAGACTGGTACTCAATTATATCTTTGCCATGCGCCAATATTTTATGGACGGTCGGGGTCAACTTCTTCTGAGGATACATTTCTGCTAAAAGAGATGCAGTTTTCGATGCATATTCTCCATATTTTGTAGAATTGACATTTTCTTTGCAGTTTAAAACATTCAAGATCGTTCCCAATCTTTTCACTATTTGATTGTCAATTCCAGTGATTCTAGTTACTGCCTCATCATTTTCAAAAAATCTCCTAGAAGTGTTTCCATCGTTTGAGTTACCGTATCCGTGCTTGGGACAGTCTACTTTTAGTCTAACTTGTTTAAAAAAAGCATCCTGTATTTGCTTCTTTCTGATCTTTTCTTATCCTTTATTGATGTATTTTCATCGAAGTTTTCCTCATTTTGTGGTAGGGTATACGCCAGTTTTAGCAAGAACTCCATACACCTTATCCTTGCGTGCAATGGTGAAATTCCATATTCGTAATTCTCCTCGTTTGTAGAATCGTTTTAATTACCAAAGTTCTTCTGACTCTTTTTGCAAATCGGGCATGACAATGTTGAGGTTGTTCGTGTCAGTTCGTTTACGACTTTTCCGTCAACCATGGTCAGGTGGAACTCGTAATTGCATTCAATGTATTTTCCTTCTCCAATTTGCAGCTTTGTAGGCTTAATCTTGCTTATTTGTTCTTCAATGTCATTCACCGTGGTCCTTATGAGTTCTGCCGATTCCTTTGCAAACTGAAACATTATTGGTCGGCAATAATGCACTGATGACGTACGCAAAGGAACAACAGATGCCATAAACCTATTTCCGTCCGATATTGTAGCGTCATCGGAAGATATCCTTTGCGTATAAACGCTTGGTCCGGATGATCCATCGCAGCCCCATTTGCTGATCAATGTCAGTTTCTCAGGAAGAATTTTCGTGGTCAAGTCATTGGTGGCATCGGCAAGTTTCCTCGTTCTTGTGAAAATTGAACACTCCTCAATACTTTTTTTTTGCCTTCCTTTTGCTCCTCTGGTTGATGTGGTGCCAATATATCCAGGATGGTGTCTTCATTAAGCCAGTCCTCGTATTTGAAGTTGAAGTTCTGAATGGTTCGATTAGATTTCACCCATTTTGCCTTAATATTTGCATATATCAGATAAAAATTATTTTTTATAATTTCGCTTCTCTCAATATATCCGTATAAGCTATCAAGTTCTTCTAAAGCAGCTTCCGTGAAAAACTTTGGTGTGGTTGACCTTCTAAACAGTTCAAATAATTTTAAATTGTTTAACGCCATGGTTTCAGTACTTGTTGCGCCAACTTTCAGTCGTAGACTAATCCAGGTATTATGCTTATTTTGCAATATATAGGCTTATGCTACCATGCCTAAAAATTTACCTCTTCCCTGCCTACATATGGATTTAGGCTGAATTATGCAATTTTGATATTATGCTCGTGTCTAAATAAGATTTGTGCCTACCTGGAGGGACCATAAGTCGATATTGTTCTTGACCATTTGTACTCCAAAGTAATTTTTAAGTGAGGTGCGTATCTGCGAATTTCAATGAGTAGTTTTTTGTGCATCCTGTGGCTGTAACAGAATATTGGGAGTAGACTTTGGCAGAGGCTCACAGGTAGACAACCGACTTAAAATGCAATTTTCAAACTCTTAGATCAAACTACTGTCAGTCAAAACATGTAAGGGATGCACGCCATACAATTTCTGCAACCATGTCTTTTTAACTTTTTTTACCTCTAGAAGCCAAACGGACACGTACGGGCCGATAAAACCTTTTGAAGTATGTAAAGAAATACTCAAAGAACATGTTTTGCAAATATGGCAAATATAGAAAAATACAGATTTTTTTTATTTTCCGTCAAAGTTGAAAAATAGTGAAAAAATAGTGGTTTACCAGGAGAAACACACAGCAAACAGTTAATTTTTTTTTATCGTTATACATTTAATAAATACATCAATCAATACAAACAAAAAATAAGGCGATTCGTTACCTATTTTTCGTGATATTACACCTGAAATCGCAACAAATTGACTAAAAATTGTGTGTTATTTTGAAAACCGAAAGTCGGTCAACTTTGAACGGTTATATCTTCTAAACTAAAAATGTGATATTATTAAGAGTAGCATATTTGAAATCGTTGAAAAGTTTCCTATAACATGGGTTTCAAAACTTCGTCGGCGCACATGAAAATTTTGATTTTTGCAACCTTGTTTGCTCTACGGGCGCCACTGTGCGTGGGTACGATTCAATCCACAAAATAATAGATTCTTGTATGCCAATGAGTCTTCGTTTGAGAAATAAAATATTATAATTCACCCTATCAAAAGCTTTACTAAAATCAGTGTATGTCACATCTGTCTGGTCACCATGAACGAAACCTTTGAAAGCATGAGTCGAAAATTCTAGAAGATTAGTAACTGTTGGTCTGATTTTTACAAGCCATGTTGAAGTAAAGACTTTGGTTGATAAGAGAGATAATCAGTAACAAGTTTCTCCATTAACTTAGTAATAACACCTAGCTCAGCTATTCCCCTATAGAATTTTTATTTGAATTGAAAATTTGCAAATTGCCGTTAAATGATCTAAACAAGGATATTAGCTTGTCTTCAGAATTCCATTCACTACTTCAACGTAATTGTAAATTCTTCCTTTTTCTTAAAAAGGTTTTGCACAAACTCATAAAACGCAAACATGTTTTTTTCTTCTAAATTATTATTTTTTTCCGAAAAGGCATTATTGTGAACACTTTTTTTTTTTGATAAATAGTTAATCAAGAACATCTTTAATTCTAAAAGAAATAGGTTGTTAGTCATTATCTCAAAGTTCTAAGTGTTTAATTTGATTTTAGCGTAATTTTTTTTTATAACAGTTTTTGTTCAAATACCTCAAAGTGATTAGACTCTGAAGTCGTCCCAATATTTGATGTTCCAATTTTAAATCCATATTATTTCTAATAAAATTCTGTCTTGATTTAAACATTATTATGTTGTATTATTGTTATAAAAAGGAGTTTCCTAATGATGGTCAAATTTGGTGTAAATAAAAATATAAATTTATTTTCATTTTTCACCCAACGTTTCGTCTGCCTTTTTCAGACTTGTTCAGGAGTGTATTTTTTTTTATTTAAATTCTGGCGACAAAAAATAAAGTAAACTTAAAGCAAATTTTGTAAAATTATTTAAAAAAAAAAGAAAATTTATTAATTAGTATCCCTGGTATCTATATTACATCCTTTTAATTGTACTCACTTATTTATCTAAAAAAAATTGGACTTCACGACACAGAAATTGTAAATAAATAAATAAATAAATGATGACAACACGGTACACAGATATCACAAATTGATCTTAACGCTAGTTTTACAGAACTTTAACTATTTTACTAAGTAATTGCAACCGAATATTGTAGCTTTGTGTTGTCTTTATCCTCTCTTGTGTTCATGGCAGATTCTAATCGCTGTTGTATGCGTAAACTTGCCAGTGAATATCGTTTATTTATTCTCCTTTCCTTATCAAGTATTTCTATTTTATCAAAATTAGATATATGATTATTTTCTTTCATATGCAGAGCGAGTGCTGTGGTTTCTCTCTGGTTGTTTTATTATGTTGCACATATAAAGTTTTATGTTTGGAAATATTAAAGACCTAAATTTAATCACTTATATGAATATTCATTTTATAATGCCTGGAGCTATATCAATTTGATGTCCTACAATGATGCGAAATCTTCATTTTTGGAGCACAATATTCACCACTTTTTTATTTAACTGGACCACAGAATATTAAGAGGACCACACATAGACAAAATCCTGGTTTTAAAATGCTATTGGGAATGATATACACCAAAGGGATTTTGCATGTGCCAGGTGGGGAAGGCTTGTACTTCTGAGCTTAAAATACAATATTCCGTTGCCTAGAAAAATGTTAGTAAACATATTAGTTATGCAAGAATAGAATCTAAAATATGCAAAACGTTTTAGTCCAGTTATCGACGAACCCGGATTACTATTCGTGGAATTGGCTTTTCTTAGATATAATTTTAATTAAAATTAATTAAAATTAATTAAAACTAATATTATGTAAAATCCGAAAAAAAAAATAAAAAATATTAATTGGCAATGCAAACAAAAATATTGACTGCCGAGTGAATGCAAATATGGCTAAAAGAACATTTACCACCGACCCTGTAATCCACCTTTTTTCAGTTTTTAGTAAAAATTTTTTACACAGACACGTTCAATACAGATAACGGGATAGTCGGCGAACATTTAAAATTCATTTGCGTTACTCAATATGACGTTTTCAACGTGCTCTTTAATAAAATCAAAAGCAGATATGATATGATAAATTATAAAATTTATAAAATTACTTTTTCTCTTGATTCTGCTGTATGTTTAGTCCAGTTGTGGCCATCGAGAGAATTGAGTTAATAATAGTGTTTATGAGCATGTGTTAGTTATACTACACTGATCGAAATCCATGGACGTAACACAACGCCGATATTAAATGGGTTTGTGTAGATTTTGTATGAATGTTTATATGAATGCATAAAAGGGCAAATAGTTGAGTTCACGAAGAATATGGTAAAATTTTAAATATATTTTGTTGTTTTAAAATTTTAAATCTTTCATTCTGAATAGGTAAAACAACATGTGAAGAACATTTAATCCATAAGTTTGAAGTTTATTAAATCAATTAAGTAATAATAAGTAATTCGTTTCTTTAAAAAACAAAAAAAAAAAAAAAACAAAAAAATAGCAAAACTTAAAAAGATAAGAAATTTCAAAGGGTAATAAGTGGTATGTTACCAAAAACTAAAAAAATTACCATTAGCTGGATATTTTTTTAAAATTAAAAAAAATTCATAAAAGAAAGTCATAAAAGCTATAATGTTGTCAAATGGAGGCGACGTATGTTATTTATAGAAAATGTTTAATTTATAGTTTATCAAGTCTTTGAAATTTTCTCAACATTTATGGTTTCTTTTAAACAAATATTCTCTGTGTACCTATTAAAAAAAATATAATTGAATTTCAAAAGGCAATGCGACATAAACCTGCTTTGAATGAAATTGTTGTTTACTTTTACTCTTTGATGAGTATTTTTGTTTTCGTTCAGCTGTATACATATAAGAAGCAGAGCACCAGTGTGTTTGGCACGGCCTTCACTGGTTTAGTCATCTGTTTAATAATAATATAATGTCATGTAGCCGCTAAACTGGAAACATGCAAGAATTTTACCATTATTTACTTATGTCGAATGAAAAATATAGACTTATAGCAATCTGTTGTTTTCTATCGGAAGTCTTAGAAAAATTTATGTATAAAGAAATTATGGTATATGTCTATAATTATAACTTGCTTTGCGGTACGCAATCTGGTATTCGTCAGAGTCATAGCTGCGTTACGGCTATTGTGGTAGTTAGTGAGAACATAGGGCAAGGATTGGAACAGTCTTTCGATACGGTAAACCATGAAAAACTCATTTGAAAATTTAAAAACTTTTTAGATTTACGGCCACATCAACCAAACATATATCATAATTGCTTTCGATCCGCCCACAATTAGAATGTGTAAACGTTGTGTGTTTAGATAAATTATCCCTTATTAGGGGAGTGCCCCAAAGTTCTATTTTAGGTACAATTTTATTTTCCTTATATGTAAATAATTTGCCAAAACAACTTTTTAATTGTAAGATACATTTCTATAATGATATGCAACTCACTTTAAGTAGCTAAGTTCAGCATATCCTTTCAGCCATATCCTACCTTAAAAGAAGAATCTACCTTTGGGCTAGTGTAGACGGAGTCTAATTGAATCTGCTAAAATCTTAATGCACGTCCTATTTATGTGGCGAGAAAATTGCAATTGTTAACACGGCAACAAATCTTAAATAGAAATTTGACATGGAGTGATCACATCAATCCGCTGGTTGCTCAAATTTATATGAAACTCCGAACGATCTGGTCCACACTTTTACACCCCTGATAAGGGCCTTACTTGCCAAGTCGTATTTAATACTTTCCCTGCTGTATAGGTATGAATTATTTGCAAACTGTGACTCAGTTAGTAATAGGACACTAAATATTGTTCAATAATATTACAAGAAATGTCTATGGATTCAGAAGATCTGATCACGTTTTCTCTGTTCCTGATAATCTTTATGGAGTCTCTCTTGATAATCTGTTGAATATTCGCACTTTTACATAAAATATTAATTATTATACATACATATATTATATTATGCTTATAATCAGTCAACCCCAAAATTCATATTTTACAAAATCCAATCGCCAGAAAAATACATGGTCATCAATGTCTAGGTCTGAATGTCAGTTTTACGTACATGCCGCTCGTCTTTGGAACAATATTCCACTAATTCAACAACTAAACAGAAATGCTCATATTTAGAAGCATTTTTTTTCACTTTTTTTTAAAAATAATAATTAATAATTGATAATATTATACTTTTTTTTGTAACGTAATACTATATCTATGGTCACATGCTATTACCGCCTAAGTCGATTTAAGAACGATTTGAGTTATGTATGCTATCGTATCTTATTAAGAACGCTTTATATTTACGTGAAATCCCCATTTCTCTAACACTGTTTTTTAAAAAGTTATTAATAAAAATATACTGACCTAAGTCGTAATGAAGCCCCATTACATTTATGAAAACAGTTTTTCCGACTTAGGTGGTTATTATAAGACTCACTCTTGTTGTAGAGGAAATGGAGTCAAATCAGTAAATAAATAAATATTTTCTTTCCAAACTCATTCATAAAATATTTAGAAATAGTAGACATGTACTTGACCAAACGCACTACCTCAATAAGGTTACCTGACAAGTAAATTAACACACATTTATTTTGTAGCAGACTGTAATAGAAGTTGGAGCAGAAAGTGTAAAGCTCTGTACTTTTTAGATATGTCCGACTCATGCGATGTATGAAAAATATATGTTGAGTTGATCTTCACTTGAATTTAAAAATTCCAAAATTCTATATATCCTTAATTTTTATTGCTTAAACCAAAAAAGGCAAAACAATGATTATTTTAAATCTAGCTAATTACGAGTGTATACTGAAAAGTTCAGACATGATAATATAATAGCACATTCTTTCGAGTAAATTTGTTTTTAATCTGCTATTAACTTGATAGAATTTATGAAATTGTCATATTTTTTTCACGTTATTTCTGCGGGTTGGGAAATAGGAAATAGTAACAGGAAGTTAAACCTAAAAAATATGGTGGAAATAACGACTAATTCGCAGCGTTGTTAAAGACTGACTGTACGACTGACTGCCATTGGCCATTATCGGTAGCAATCGGCCTAGTGGAACCTAATGTTACTTTGTCTTTTGTTAAGTTGTGATGAATCTATGTTTCCTAATCTGTTTTAAAAATAGCCCAAAACTAAGTCTGGATTGCGTTTAAACATAGTAAAGCACTGCTTCGAAGTCGTCACACAATTCAGTTTATGGTCATATGTGAGCAAGCGCCTGTAATCTTCGGCCATCGATAATTATTTTTATGCTTTTATTTGGAATTAATTATAACAGCGGATTTTATTATAATAACAGAAACCGCAAAATCTCTAAAAATTGCTTTTATTAATTATGTAAATCGATTATATATCTTAAAATAAAACAAACAATAACAGGTAAGAAAATTATAGTCGGTCTAGACCGACTATCCGACACCCTATACCATGCGTTTAGAGACTCTATCTCTTAGGCCCAACTAATCGGATATAGCAAATAAAAATAAACCAAATTTGAATGGCATTGTTATTAATTTTTTTCTTTTGAATATGAAAAAGTTCAGATTTGAGGAAAATCTGTGCAATATTTTTGTTTTTTGATAGATTTAATTGAAGATCGGGAAGCAGCTTTATATGGGGGGCTATGACTAAGATTTGACCTAAGGGTTCATTTTTCGACTAATGGGTATAATAAACACACACAAACCCAATTTGACCAAGATCTGTATGATAATTTGGATAATATGGCAATTTAAGTCGATTTCATAGGAGTCATTTTTATGGCGAATATGTCTGAACATGCACCGATTTTCACCAGTTGGAACAGCGTTCATGCTATGGCTGATGGAAGCCTACATGCCAAATTTCATCAAAATGTGTTCACATTTGCGACTTGTGGTTTTATTTCAAGGTTTACATGGACACACAGACGGGCGGACGGACAGACATCTGACGACTCAGAAAGTGATTCTGAGTCGACCGGTATAATAAAAGGTGGGTCTAGGTCAAATATTTTTGGTAGTTACGAACATCAGCACAAAGTCATTATACGCTGACCACATAGTGGTATAGGGTATGAAAACAAAATCCAATAAAAATCAAATCAGTTTTATAAATAAGGTTACGTTTACGACTTGTCGGTGTATGATCATGCATGAGTATGCAAAATAAATTTAAAAGAAAACAGAAGAAATTTGGTCACAAAGCCAAAAGTTTCATTAGCATTTTATGACAGATTTAAGAGCAACAAAAATATAAAGAATATCAAGTGATTTCCATAACACTTAAGCAAAATCTCAATAAATAAATAAATACGAACACAATCGCCGAATTCTATAGTGCACACACTGGTCGAATCTAAGCAGTCATTTAAGTTGTATTTACAATGACCAAATATACAATGACTTAAATTTATATTTACATTGTAATCCATAAAAATAGAAATCATTGCAATAGGGCCCTTTAATGAAAAAAAAGGTGTCGAACACATTTTATCAATACGAACAAAATCGGAAAATAATCGCAATTTAGGGCGTAAAAACAATTTTAAATTTAACTTCTTATTCATGTAGAACATCGTATGGTCGAACATGATCGACTTATATCGTATTAATGGTTTTTGGTTTATTTTTTAAATTTAAAACAAAGAAAGTTTAAGAATATTGATTTTGATTTTTTTTTAAAATAAAACTTATGATTTTTTTTATAACAATGAAAGTATAAGAAGTGGAAGAGACCTGTGTAATTTAAACATTTCAACTGGGCCTGTTAAGAAGCTCAGTTGTTTAAATTATATTTCTGGACAAAAAAGTAAATATTTGTAAAGTTCAAGAGTTCGCTGAAGGATATAAAATGAAATTACTCATTTTAACACTAGGCTGTATGTGGGTACTTACCCATGGAGTTTATGTCTATGAAAAACCCGCAGATAATGTTCAATTTGTTCAACACCATGACAATACAGTGGCTGAACATTTCGAACATATTGTAAGTAGTTATGGTGTACAAGGTGACGAACAAGACGTGGCTGCGACTGATAATTCAACGGCCAAAAGATTACCTAATCGTAATGAATGTCGCGAAAAATGCTGTAAGTTTTCATTGAAAAAGTAGCTATAAAATATATTAAAAATGCTAAAAATTTCACTCTTTCTTCTATTTCTCTCATAGTCTGTGGTACTCCAAATGTCAATCGTATTATTGGTGGTTCTCAGGTGCGCCAAAATAAATATCCCTGGACAGCACAGTTGGTCAAGGGTCGCTACTATCCACGACTCTTCTGTGGTGGTACTTTGATTAATGATCGTTACGTGCTGACTGCCGCACATTGTGTGCATAATAATCGTGATCAGATAACAATACGTTTATTGCAATTGGACAGATCATCTCGTGATCCTGGTATTACAAGACAGGTGAGAATAAAATACAAATAAACTCTTTTTTGATATCTGTGCAGAACAAAAAAAAATTTTTTTTTCATTGTTAACAAAGGATTCCAAGTGAAAACAAAGAATACGAAGTTAAGAAGTATGTACAATTTGTTAACAGTACAGTGGGCAAGTTGTTGTTTTGTAGTCCCGGTAAGGTGTTTTCATCTCGGTAGCTTATCGGCCTTGTAATCTCTCCAGTTTCTCTGTAAACTGAAGACCAGATTAGACTGGTGTTCTAATTGTAGTTTTTTGAGTTAAAAATTATTCAGATCCAACCAATTTTTTTTTTGGCCCGGGAGGTGGTAATCTTGCACAAGATCCACGAACACTCCATTATTCGAGGTATGTCGGAGTCCTACCGAGTAAAACCATCTCCCTCTTCGTCCTTTTCCATGCGGGACTACCTGTTAAGATATTACATTGCAAGGAAGAATATACTTAGCTAGTCACCTCAGCTACTTCTATCGTTCTTCTTCTCCTTAACCCCTTTTAACCCCAAGTAGTTGCGAGTTTGTATGAAGCTAGTAGCTTAGGTCAAAAATAACAGTCCTATACCAAACTTAACCGAAATTATTATAAACCTCGCTTATTATTACTGTGAAAAATTTAAATTTGGAAAATCGAAAAAAAATAATCCTTGAATGATCTTGAACACCTCTACTATTGAGTACTGAGCTCATTGCTGATTAAAGTAGTATAATTAACGCTAGCTTATTAGATAACATTACCCAAGTTTGGAAGTGTTTATTAACTGTAACCGTGCAATCGTCCCCACTGCTATCTTTAAATCATTCGTGAAAACTTTGCTTGACAGTTGAAGTTTAAGCACTGCATTTGGTTTAAAGAACTGTGGTTTTGAGTGTCATTATGAACTACATGTAGTGAAAACTCCGTGGCCTTACTAGGAAATACCAGAAATTTGGATTTGAAGTCAATTTTAATCTTTAACGTAATCTCCGTTAAGTGAAATGCACTTCTTCCAACGATCCTCTAACATCTGGATAACCTTGAAAAAATATGATTTGTCAAACTCTTAAAAAAGGCTTTCGTCTCCTTCATTTGTGGAAAATCTCTTTCCCTGGAGCCACGTTTTTGGGAACGAATAATAATCGTTGGAGGCCAGATCTGGAGAAAACGGGTGTTGGGGAAGCAATTCGTAATGCAAAGACTTAAATTTTTCTGAAGCCAAAGCAAATGAATGAGCCGGTGCATTGTCATGATAGTACAAAATATTTTTCTTATTTTAGTTGGGTCGTTTGTTCTTAATTCCTTCATCCAATCTGTCCAATAACTCAACACAGTATTTGGCAGGCATTTTGTTTCCTTTTTCCAAGTTATCAATAATTATTATGCCACGTGCATCCCAAAAAAAACACAGGCCATTACATTTCCAGCAGATTGTTGAGTGTTTTGCACGCTTGAAACCAGTCCGCACGGTGTTTAATAATGAATCTACTCTCATCCATTGTCATAAATCGAAAATTTAGTTGAATTTACTTCAATCATCCCCAAAGCATACTTTGAATCATGAACGCGTTTCAGTTTTTGTTAAGCTGTTAAAAATCGCAGCACCCATCATCGAGCAGAAAGCTTTTGCATATTTTAATTTGTAATTTGTAATTTATTTATTTGATGACCTAGCACAACAAGACAATAGTCTTACAAATTGTAGTGCTAGTGAGTAATGAGAACTTAAATCAGATTTAACAATAACATAAAAAGAAAAGAATACAAAAATTAAATTTATAGGTAACTAATGTTTAAAGAATTTAATCAAAAAGAAAAGAAATTAGCTGATAAATTGAATTTAACAAAGGAATTTAAGCAGCTCATTTTTAAACTTGTTAGCGTTGCTTATGATTTGAATTCGATTAGGAAGAAGGTTCCAAAGACTAGTGGAGTAAATGAAAAACTGACGTTGTGATAAAAGGCTTTTAAATCTTTTTTGGATTATATTTTTGCCAAGAATAGATCTAGCAAATTGTATTCTTCTATAAAGGTAGATAGGTAACGTTGATGTTATAAGTTTGTGTAAAAAAATAAGGCTTTTAAATTTAAAGAGATCTTCAAAACTCATTTGATTTATCTGATATGAATAAATGGATATAGATTCACCGCGTCCTTTGTTGTAGATATATCTACCAATATTGTTGTAAGCAACTTGGAGTTTTCTAAAGTCAATACTATCGCAGTTTGCATAAATTTCGCAGCCATATAATAAAACGGTGATGAGATACGTTTTAGCTAACAACATACGTATATTAAAAGGTGTGGAGGATTTTACGACCCAAAGATTTCGAAGCATTCCATATATGCGTCCTACTACGGAATTGATATGGTTAGGCCAAGTTAATTTATTATTGAATATTACTCCGAATTCAATAGTTTCGTTGTTTATATAAAGTTGAATATCATCATTTAAAGATATTTTGCTTTTTGAGAGAAAAATACATTTGGACTTTAAAGGATTTATATATAATCCAGTGGCTGAAGCCCAGTTGAATGTTGTTCAAAGCTGCACTGTTATAAATTTGAACGTCATCGGCATACATTTGAAACTTGCTGTGAGTTATTATATCTGGTAAGTCATTAATATAGAAACAGAATAAAAGAGGTCCTAGTACGGATCCTTGCGGAACTCCCTTGTTTACATTAAGGGCATTTGAATTTTTACCATTCAAACTTACAACTTGGGATCTCCCAGTGAGATATGAATTGACAAGCTTGCACGCTGATTGAGATAAGTAACACAATTTTTCAAGTTTTTTCGTTAATATGGAATGGTCTACTGTGTCGATAGCTTTACTATGATCCAGTAGTATTAAGAATGAAACCATACTCTCATCAAGTTCAGCTCTTAAATCTTCAATCACGTCTGTTAGCGCTGTAATACAGCTTCTTCCCTTCACAAATCCAGACTGGAAATCGGACAAAATATTATTCTGACCAAGATAATCATTCATTTGTCTGCACATGGGATTTTCCATTACTTTAGATAAAAAGGGGAGAATTGCGATAGGCCGGAAATCATTGTTTTGTTTAGGAATAGGGATAATTTTTGAGAGTTTCCATCCTTCAGGAAATACGGATTTTGTAAATATAGTGTTGAATAGATGAGTAAGAAAAGGCAAGAGCTTTTGGATTAGGGCTTTTATAAATAAAGGATTCATTTCATCTAAACCAACAGCATTCGATTTTATTGCTAAGATACGTTCTACAACTTCATGTAATATATGCGGAACTCGCTGTGTTGATATCTTTGTGATGTCAGAAATCTTACTCACTTTAATCTTTCGATCATCCAATACAACATGATGCACTTTCTGACGTTTTCTTCACTAACTACGTTCAAATTCGGAATACAATACCACCTTTAATGTTTATCAGTCCATTCTTTGGCTTGGACGGTACTTTTTCCCACAAAAAAACAATGTTTAATCAAAACACGAAATTCTTCGCAATCCATTTTTACTCAAACTTTAAAAGTAGCATCATATTTATAACGGTAAGTTTTTTCTACTGAACGAACAAAAAAATTGACACTTGTCACGCCACCTCTATGCGAGGCCACGGAGTTTTCACTCCATGTAGTATTCCTTTATTGTGGGTCATTTGATTGAGAGCTTCAAACCTCGTCTCTCGTAGTGCGAAATTTTTATTAATTCAGCTATTATTGTGCTCATCCTTCACCCATTTTACTGTGGTTCTCCATTGAAAAGTTTTTGGTTTTTTTCAACATAGATTAAAATTATTTCTATAAAATGAAATTGAACAGAATGTATTAATATTTTTTTTTTCATTAAATAAAGATCCTAAGGTATGCTAATCAATTATAGCCAATTCACAAACCAACACAAAAAAAAAACTCATTTTTATTACAAACACATTAACAAATTTAATAAACACTCACATAGCATTGTATAATTTTATGTATGTGTTAGTAGCAACTTTAAATGCAATTTACTCAAAATAAAGGAGAAAATTTGAAAATATGTAAATCTGCAAAATGGACAAAAAGAAATACTTTTCAAATAATATACGATTGGTCAAAATCGGGATAAAACTGTAGAACAAAAGATCGGCCACAAAAAATCGCCTAGCTAATTAATATTATAGATATATATTATTATTAACCCAGAGAAACAAAACTGTACACCAAGATTTAAATCGATGACTCCTAATTTTTTAGTTTTGTGTTTTATTAAAAAAAAAAAAGAATACAAAACTTATTCGTTTGGACCCACTGTCTTACTATATACAAAAGAAATATAAAAAGTAATAAAAAAATCTTTTTCTGAGGTTCAAGTAACAAAAATGACGGAAATAAAATTGCATAACATTTCTTACATTTTAAGAGGTGCGATTTTTTCGGCGGCTTTTATATTTGCTATTTTTGTTATCTACCCAAAAAATAAAAAAATAAATTAATAGTATTTTCTTCTTGTAAACTTTGATTTCCTTCTTTTTTGGCTACCATGAGTTTAATCTTCTTTTCGTTTAGGTTTCTAAAGTTACTGTACATCCCCAATATGACCCTACTCGCATTATTAACGATGTGGCACTGCTGAAATTGGAATCTCCAATACCCATCAATGATAAAATGCGTCCAGTTTGTTTACCCAATAATAATCATAATTTCGAAAGGAAGGATGCTATTGTTGCCGGCTGGGGTTTGGTTAAAGAGGGTGGTAGTACTTCCAACTATTTACAAGAAGTTACTGTACCCATTATAACAAATCAAGAATGCCGTAATACCAGATACAAGAGTAAGATACACGATGTAATGTTGTGTGCTGGTTTGGTCAAACAGGGTGGTAAGGATGCCTGTCAAGGTGATAGCGGTGGTCCATTGATTGTTAATGAGGGTCGCTATAAATTGGCTGGTAAGTTGAAAACTTTAATTGCAACGCTTGAGTATCATCTTATACTAATTATTGTTTATTCACTTGTTTAAAGGTGTTGTTTCCTTTGGTTTTGGTTGTGCCCAACCTGATGCTCCTGGCGTTTATGCTCGTGTTAGTAAATTCTTGGATTGGATTCAAAGCAATACTCGTGATGGTTGTTATTGCAGTTCTTAAAATATGTTCTTAATGCTTTTTACCCTTTGAAATGTTCTTCATATCAGCATCAATTCATTGATATCTATTTATTTCCCTCATACTTGCTATCAAATAAATTTTAATTAATGAAAGAGTTTCAGATCAAATTAATTATATGGCCAAATTTTCTAATCAAAAAACAAAAATATTAAAAAATTTATAGTCGGTTATACCCGCCAATTTTTGCATTGGTTGAAATCACCTTTCTTTGGCAGTGTGATTATTATACTTTCCTTTGAGTCATCAGTAGCATATTTCAACATTTCCGCGGGAATATTATCCGAACCAGATACTTTGTTGCTTTTAATTCTGTTCAAAGCATTCTTAATTTCTGAGCATGATGGTGGATCTGCAGTTCTTCTTGGCATTAAAGCGAATTGTAACACTTTCCTCTTTATCACTGTTAGATTTTATGGACTGCGATGAAAAGAAATCGCGCTATTGCTCTTAATGTTTTTCGGATATTGTTGTTTCAGTTCAATGTATTGCGTTTAATACTTCAGGCCTCATATAGTAAGGAGTAAGATTAAAAAAATCATATCATACATAAAATTTAATAATAAGGAAACCATTGAGCCATGATTTTTTCTTTTATTTAATTGGAATTATATTAAAACTTATAAAAAAGAGAATTTTTATAGTTATAATCACTATTTAAGAACTTATTGCCTTTTGCGGTAAGCCTGACATTAGGAATTTTATAGTGTTTTTTTCTACTTTTCTGGAACAGCTACCTTTTTGTGCTCTGCAACTTCTTTTTCACAGGGACCCTAATATCTCTGCACTGGCCTAAGCTCCGGACAGTTAGAACAATAACTCTGATATTGTGCTTGTACCACTTTCTCACCATAGTGCCACGATGCCAAAGCTTGCCAAATATATGTAGATACATTGTGTTGGCTTATGAAAGGAACTAGTCTTCTTTGCAAACCGTACCAGGAACTTGTTTTGAGTTTATCTTCGATATATCCTTAAGCATTAGCAGTATCAAAATATTGACCCGGAGCTGATATGACATGTGTCATGACATTGTGGGTTTTCCGTCCTTCATTGGCTTTAAGTTATCGAACCAAATAGTGCGATCACTGCGCTAACTGGGCTGATTTTCTACCGGTTGTGCTGGGAGCTCTGTTTTATATGCTTCATTTTCTTGGACTTAAAGAAATCAGATGGACCTTTCCTTATTCTATCAATGTCAAAATTCTCCTGGTAGTTTCTAATAACACTGGAAATATATTGATGGCAAATCTCTGACATTTTGGCCTATAATTTGTAGGACGAAGTTGAATTTCGTTGAAAATATTAAATAATTTTGTACCTTTACTTTTATTAATAATAATAGCTAATATATTTTTTAATGATATTTTAATTTAAAAAATCAAATAATGCTTGCGAAAAAATTAAGAGGAAAAACATTTAATAATATTTTTTTGATCTCACTTCTTATTTCCAATCATCTGTTTTTATACCCTATACCACCATATGGCTAGAGTATAATGAATTTGTACCGATATTTGTGACTACCAAAAAAAATTTGACATATACCTATCTCGACTCAGAAAGTGATTCTATGTCCATATGGCGATGTCCGTCTGTCTGTTCGTGTGTGTGTCTATGTATATAGGCGCAAATATGAGTATATATTAATGAAATTTACAATATAAGCTTTTGTCGATCAAAGGACGAATTATGTTGAACATGGTGAAAATCGCTGCATGTTCAGACCTAGTCCCCATGATTACCATGAGATCGACTTAAATTAACATAAGGTCCAAATTATCACATTGATCTCGGTCAAATTTGTTTTGTGTGTGCTTATTGTATCCATTAATCAGTAGTTCAACAGTTCAAAGACAAACCCTATTGGACAACTCTTCGTCAGAGCTCCCATATAAATCTGCTTTCGGATATTCACTTAAATCTATCAAAAGCTAAAATATTCCACAAATTTTTGTTAAATTTAGTTGTATATGTTTTTTCAAAAAAGTTGTGACTTCACCAAAAACGGATCGGTATAGCATCCGGTATGAACATCTTCAGATCTGCAGCAAAAAAATTGGACTTTGGCTTGTAATTTTTGTACGGAGGTTTTAGCGTTAATACGTTCCCTATGTAGTCGTTAACGTTTTGGTATCTTCAACAAAAATTCGTCACCTGACCTTACAGTTCTTTGTTCCATCCACCGTTCGAGTAGTTTCATTACAAGCTGTTGATATGTTTGTCCATGTGATTTGACTAGCGAGTAAAGCAATCCTTAAGACATTACAGGTCTGTAAAATATTACGGTCAAGTAATCCTATTATATTGTATTTCATTGGCCTAACAATCTTTTGAATTGCAGCCGAAATTGAGAGGACGTTGATGACATATCCGCTCTACGTAGGGTCTTTACATTTTATTTACCATCGGTTATTATAAATTAATGTTGCAAAAAGTGGCCTTGTTCAGAAAACAACAACTTCGAAGCGCTATAGTACTTGATAACTTGATCAACATATTTGCATTTATCACGATTTTCTCTATCTATATACATTACTAGCTGTTTTTACCCGGTCTTGCCCGGGATAAAAAGGCCTTTGACTTGAAAAATGGTTCATTATGCTTACCAGGCGCTAAGTACTTAGTCCCCAATTAACAAATTCCCCAATAAAATTAACTTTCTCCACAAATTTGTATGGGCAGTAAATTCATTTTTTATTTCAATTAAAAATTTTTTGATTTTTTAATTTAGAAGTTTTTTATAAGATGCTGCAGCAAAAATGCTTCAAAAATAAGCTGCGAACCCGCATAAAGTTTTTTTTCAGTTTATTTATAAACATCCAATATAACGGAATGGTTCGCAAATTAAAGGAATCTGAGCTTTTAAAAATTTAACTACTTCATTCAAGAAGTGATAAGCGCCCCGGTAGGTGAGTAGGTAGCGTGCTTGTCTATCATGCGGGGGTCGTGGGTTCGATTCCCACCAGAGGCTTTGGTCTGTCGCTGCAAAAAACTAGCCAAATGGTCTTTGTCAACCGACTTATCCCTGGATCCAAATTAGAATACAAATTTACTTTGTATTGTAATTAATATAAATAAATAAATAAATAAGTGATCATCATTGAGCAGAGACGTCAAATTCAAGTTTCAGAAATGAAAGACTAATGCGACGTTTAATATTGTGTCGCAAGGTTTCTTTAAGCAACTGCTTATAGTAATTGTTTCACATACGTAGATAAAATTTATCATACGACATTTCACTAAGCTGTGTTCCGCGAGCGAGTCGCGTCCGCTTCCGTGCGTTTGGCAGCCAGACCCGTGCTGCCGCGCAGTTTGTGTTAACTTATTTTAATCGCCAAAATATATTTTTCATATCATTGCGATATTTTAGCTGAGCTGTGTTCCGCGAGCACGTCGCGTCCGCATCCGTCGCGTCCGCATCCGTCGCGTCCGCATCCGAGTTCGCGCGCCGCTTCCGCGCGTTTGGCAGCCACACATGTGCTGCCGTGCAGCTGTTTCCAACTTATTTTAAATGTCAAAATATATTTTCCAGATCATTCCGATATTCTAGCTAAGCTTCCACGCAACGAAATGATGCTATTGAAAAGAATACTCATTTTAAATGCATTTATTCTAGGACATATATTGAGAGCAGTATGCAAATGTTAACTAAAATAAATATTTAACAAAATTCATTAAATAAAAATATGTAAAAATGTAAGAATGAATTTGGGGAGAAAGTTCATTTTTTATATCGATTAAAAAAAATGGGGAATTTGTTCATTTATTTTGGGTACCATTTTTTTAAGTTTGGGGAAATTGTTCACCGTGTAGTTATTTCCGTGTAAACCAAATTTCAGAGAAATCCGTTGAAAAGTACAAATTTGTTTAGGGAAGAAATATACCACAAAACATAATATGAATTTTATATGAAAATTGGGCGTAAAAGTAGGCGTGGTCGGTAAAAACCATATGGCGACCTTCCCTGGAATATGTGCTAAATTTCGGAGAAAGCCATTGAAAAACAAAAGTTTCTATGTACATAGAAGTTGGCGCAAAGTAGGCGAGGCCTGTAAGTATAGAGATCGTGTGACCAAATTTCTGACATCCCTTGAAAAATAAAAATTTCTATAGTGACCAAATATACCAAAAACAGAAAATTAATTTTGTATAAAAAGTGGGCGTAGAAGTAGGCGTGGCCGGTAAGAATCATGTGGCGACCTCTCTGGAGTACAGAGATCGTGTGTAGCAAATTTCAGAGAAATCCGATTAAAAAAAAAATTGTGAAGCGAACAAATGCACCAAAAAACAGAATATGAATTGTATACAAAAAGTGGGAGTAACAGTAGTCGTAACCGGTGCGAAGAATATGGCGACCTTCCCTGGAGCAGAGAGATCGTGTGTACCAAAGTTCAGAGAATTCCGTTGAAAAATAAAAATTTGTATAGCAAAAAAATATATAGCAAAAAACAGAAAACGAATTGTACATAAAAAGTGGGCGTAAAAGTAGGTGTGGCCGCAAGAATCACACGGTAACCTGGCCTGGGGTACAAAGATCGTGTGTACCAAATTTCAGAGAAATGTGTTGAAAAATAAAAATTTGTATAACGAACAAATATACCAAAAAACAGAAAATGAATTGTTTACAAAAAGTGGGCGCAGAAGTAGGCGTGGCCGGTAAAATTCATATGGCGACCTTCCCTGGAGTACGGAGATCGTGTGTAGCAAAATTCAGAGAAATCCGTTGAAAAATAATACTTTGTATAGCGAACAAATATACCAAAAAGCAGAAAATGAGTTGTATATAAAAAGTGGGCTTAAAAGTAGGCGTGGTCGATAAAAGGTATATGGTGACCTTAGCTGGAATACAGGGATCGTGTGTACGAATTTCAGAGAAATCTGTTAACAAATAAAAATTTGTATAGTGAACAAATATGAATAAAACAGAAAAAGAATTTTACATAAAAAGTGGGCGTAAAAGTAGGCATGGCCGGTAAAAAGTATATGACGACCTTTCCTGGGGTATAGAGATCGTGCGTACAAAATTTCAGGAAAATCCGTTGGAAAATAAAAATTTGTATAGCGGTCAAACAAACAAACAAACGAACAAACAGAAAATGAATTTTATATATATAGATTTTAGATGTAGTCAATTACTACTAACTGTACGACAATTTGTATCAACGTGGTAGAAAAATTCTGCTGTCAGAATCGATTTCAGCGCAAGATCATTTGGGTTAAGCAATGGAACCCTAATACGTGCTTTTGCTACCATTGTGGTCGGCACTAACATGATAAATATTTCTGTATCTGATATGTGAACTTTATAGGGATGCATAGTGTAAGGTACGTTTAAGTTGAAATGAGAGTCGACCTTTTATTCCAAGTATAGGTGTTACACAAGAATTCATTTTCTTAACATTCTTTCGTTATTGCTCGATCTTGTAATGGAAAACACCTGCAGGGAAGCATCTTTTGGTATTCTGTGGACTTTGTTCGACATATAACAACCTGTCGAAAAAATTCAACTGTAGAACGAAATTTTCGTAAAATCTGAAAAATGTCATATTTTCCCCGTATTTATGGCAGCAAACATCATATTTTAGACAGCGCATATATATCAATTAAAGAAAACATTTTTTTGTGACCAGTCTAATATATATACTGTACTAAAATCATTGTTTCTGTAAACAATATTCGGTAATATATAATTTGACTATTTTAGTAGCTATAATTATATTTGTGAACTATAAATATATATATAGAGTATATGGGGGGTTTCATGTCAAGTGCACCAAATTTTGAAATCGATGTCGATTTTATTATCATAAAATATTAAATAATTTGGTATTCCGGAGAATGGCCATAATATACTTCCACCTGATACAAAAACTTGTATTTCGGCCACTGTTATTTTGACAATAAAAATCACATTCAATATTACGTGCGCTCAAAACCACCTATAAGATTGACAAAAAAAAAAAAAAAACCGCAATGAAAGGGGGTTTAACATATTTTGGGTATTACAGTATCGATGGTATGAAATTTTAGGCAGGTAGGTTACATACCCTCGGAAAGGTTAATTTGTCTAGTTTCTCAGTATAAGTTTTTTTTGTAAGGTTTTTCACAAAAATTGGAAAAAATTCAAAACAGTGCATATGTGAATAATTAAAAAACCGTTGTCTTGGGTTACAAAACATTTATTTTGATAGATATCCCACTCCCATCCCACTAAGCGACCAAAAAGCTCTTAAAGGAAAAATCCTAAGCTTTCTTATGAAAAAAAAATGCCCTTTTTGAAAAAAAAGCAAAAAATGCTTTGATTTAGCAAAAAAACTGTAAAATTTTTTTTTGTTTTTTTAAAGTGTTTTTTTCCGAAATATTGAAGAAATAGCTATCTAAACTATATGGGAGAAAATTTTCTAAGAACAATAGGTAATAAGTTACATGATTGACAAAAAACACCTGTTAGGCCAAAATGTAAAATTTTGATCCCCTTTAACTCAGAGAGATCTTGACCGATCTTGTTGAAAAATTGTGCCTAAACTAACATCCAATAGGACTAACCTTGGTGCAAATTTCATCCCGATCGGAAGACATCGGGTTCAAAGGTTGGTGCACTTGACATGAAACCCCCCATATATATATATGGGGCTTCTGAACAGCGACCACAAGAATGTGTTGGTGACAATAAGTATAATGCTAAAGAAATTGTAAAAGAAAACAGACATGTTTTGAAGTCGAACAAGTAGGAATCAAAGAGTAAAGAGAAGAAGTTGAGACAACGTGAGAGGAAACGTGCAGCACACTTAAGAGATGTATTCGTCACATATATTGTCACTTTTGAGCCACATATTTAAACCCGTATTTATGTCAATTTGTAATTTTTATGTTCGCATGTAAATATTTAATTGCTCCTGGCGTATCCTTCGTTCGTTTAAACCAGCTGATTTTTTTTAATGATTTTATAAAAACAGCTGTTGTCAAATGGCTACTAATGTCAATATAGAACTTATATATTTTACACTTGCAATATCTGAAAGGAATCCACACGACTTATAAAAATTTTGCAATGTAAAAAATATAACAAAAATACAAAATTGGTTACATTGAGAAAAGGATAGAAAAATATGGCTATCGGAAAACACCTTCTAATTAATTCAAACTCATTAACATGCAGAGCAAAGTGTACAATTTGATAGTACTGTGAAAATAAATTGAATTAGAGATAAATAGTGATAGAACACATGTACAAGGGCGGACCCAGAACAACCAGACCTGACAAAGAAAACATAAAAACGTTGGGAATTTTCTTTATTTCTCAACATAATCTCCTTTTAGCTCGATACATTTTTCCCAGCGGTTAAAATAGCCAACAACCGCTCACTCTACAACTTTAAATCGTTTAGCACCGAACCATGCAGCAATTCGAATTTTAATTCATGGTTTTTGGAGATCGCAATAGTGAATGTGTGAACTGTTGCACCTTCTTGAAGAAACAACAATTTCTTTTCACCAAATGCGGTCTTTTTCGTACTTTAACTACTTAAACGCTGCAATAAGTTAGCACAATATTCGCCGTTGATTGTTTTTCCCAATAAAGCAGTCGCCATAATCTTGCCGGCAGATGGAACTGTCTTCTCCCACTTCAATCCACTGTTTTGACTGTTCTTTTGTCTCAGGTGTGAAGTAGTAAACTCATAAACTCGGCCTTATTATGTTGAAACATCGTAAACTCTTCTATTGCCTTTTCATCTACAAATTTTCGGTCAATATGCGATGTATCGAACTTTTTAAAATGCCTATCAATTGAGCTAGTTTACGTATCTTCAGCCGAATATCATCCGACACAATTTTGTGGATTTTCTTAACTGTTCCGGCGTGACTATCACAATGGTCAACCACTACGGTATTTGTCTTGGCGGCTCATAAATTTTGTCTCGTTTAAATTTTGCCACCAAAATTTTGAATTTAGCTCGGCTCTATTACTGGTTAGACTGAGGCCTTTCAACTGAGAGTATTTAATTACCGTGACAATTTGTTTATTCACTGAGATCGTTTATTGTTGATGGCTCCCGGAAACATAAAACATATGCTTTATAAGTTGCCACTTTTCACCAAAGTAATGTTTTTCAAACTGCTGCCGCCATCTATATGTTAGGTCGAGTTGTTCAAGGTTCACCGAGTACTATGTATAAGTAATAACCTTATAGAAAGAAAAATACAGCATATAATAATCAACTATGATAATCCATTCAGCTACTTATAACGACGATACTTGATAGTAGTAAAGATAACGCAACAATTCGACTTAGAATGGCTGTTTCCGCATTTTCAAAGCATGCGTGAAATCCAAAATTTTTATGGTAGCCTTTTTAATAAGCCAAATCTTTTTAATATGCCACATATCACCAACATCGATTTGTAGAAGTTCACTCGACCAATATAAACGTTTATTAACTCAAAATCAGTTCTTCCTACTATAGTATAAATTATCCAATTGCTAACATCAATTATGTTGCTTTAAAGACATTTTTTATTTTAATTTATTTTAAAAATGAAAGTTAATAATTAAATCATCTCCAAAGGAGTTGTTCCTTTAGAAGCAACGGAAATGTGACCACTTAGAACGAATTAACAGAATTATTTAACATAAAATTCATATATTTCCAAATGAAATAAATTAAGGATACAAAAAGAAACATGCGTCTTCCTGAAACGATTAATTTTGTATCTCTACTTCGATTCTATGAAGAAATTTATTTTTCGGCCTATTCCGACCATTTTATAAACTATAATTACAATTTTTTTTACCCTATACCACCATGTGGTTTGGGTATGACTTTGTGCTGCTGTTTGTAACTACCAAAAATATTTGACCTAGACCCATCTTCTATTATACCGATCGGGTTTCTAAACCATGGTAATAAAGGGTCCGCCATCCAACGTTTTTTTTTTCAACTAGTGCTTATTTCGTGAATGGTGACACTTAGCTCATGTCTGATTTGACAGGTAATTAGTTTTATTCTTCCGCTGAACGAATATGGTTGAACAACGCTGGGAAATATTGCGACATTACTTTGAAAATCATGGTAATGTTGCAGAATGTGTGCGAAAATTGTATACGGATTTTGGAAGAAGAGAAGCACCGTCAGCTCCGTATGTTCGTTATCTTGTGAAAAAAGTGAAAGAAACTGGCATCCTTATCGATAAACCAAAGCGTGAAAAGCCAAGAACAGTGCGTACACCCCATAATATTGCTGCTGTGGCAGAAAGTGTGCGTGAAGCGCCATCAACATCAATTCACCGTCATTCTCAAGAATTTAACATTTCGGAGGCATCATTGGGACGAATTTTGTATAAAGGCCTTGGTATGACGCCATACAAAGTCCAATTAGTTCAGCAGTTGAAGCCTACTGACCATCCAATGCGATCGACTTACAGAAGATGCCGATTTTGCCAAAAAAAAATCATCTTTTCAGATGAAGCTCATTTTGATCTTGGCGGGTATGTAAACAAGCAAAATTGTCGCATTTGGGGCACAGAAAACCCGCACGCATACACTGAAAAGCCGATACACCCAAAACGAGTCACTGTTTGGTGCGGATTTTGGTCCAGAGGCATAATTGGGCCATTTTTTTCGAAAATGAGAAAGGAGTGGCCGTTACAGTCAATGGCGACCGTTATCGGGCCATGTGGAACGAATTTTTGTTCACAAAAATTGAAGAGGAGGATATTGGCAACATTTGGTTTCAACAGGACGGCGCTACGTGCCACACAGCCGAAGCTACACTCGATGTTTTGCGCCCTGTTTTTGAAGATCGCATTATCAGCCGCAGAGCTGATGCCGTTTGGCCACCTCGGAGCTGCGATTTGACACCGTTGGACTATTATTTGTGGGATGCCCTCAAAGATAAGTGTTACGCCAATAAGCCAGAGACAATTGACGCTTTAAAGGAAAATATTCGTGAAGCCATTGGTGAAATATAGCTGCACACAATCGATAATGTGCTTAAAAATTGGAACGATCGTGTAGGCTACTGCATGGCCAGCCGAGGCAGCCATTTGAATAAAATTACTTTCCATTATTAACCGGAAGGATTGTGCTTTCAAATAAAAAAAGAAATTTGAGATAATATTCAGTAGTTTTTTTTATAGCATTTTCAAAAAAAAAAAAGTTATTTGGCGGACCCTTTACATGACTTTAAAACACCTACGCTTAAGTGTTTTAAAATTAAACACGATTAGCTTTGCATTATCATCATTTTAACATTACAATAGATTTCAATTAGTTGCCCAAATGTATATAATATTAGCATAAATTAACTTATCATTTTCATAAATACCATTCTTTATGATGCTATAAATATATTTTATATGTATATTTAAGGAATAGCTAAGAGAGAAATAAACTAAGAAATATTTATTTGCCTCCTTTGAGGAATCTTCTATTCAACAAAGAAAGTTGAAACATGCAAACCAAATACATACAAATGAAAAGGTACATATAGAAACCTCACCAATTGTCCATATCAGAGCGGCATTTCAATTTACTTAAGAACATTACTGAAAATAAATAATGCATGCAATGCGGCATTTAAAATGTTATATAAAGAAGTAAATCTTTTGAAAATGCCCTAGAGGAAAATTCAAAAGATCAATGATGAGAGAAAACAAAAAAAAAAAAAAAACAAGTCAGAAAATTATAGTCGGTCTCGACCGACTATACGATACCCTATACCATGCGTTTAGAGACCCTATCTCTCAGGCCCAACTAACTGGATATAAAAATTAAGCATTAACCAAATTTGAGTGGCATTGTTATTAATTTTTTTGGCTGCAGATATGAAAAAGTTCATATCGGATGCTATATCTATATGGAGACTAGGACCAAAAATGGACCGATCCTGACCATGTTTGGTAAGTCTCTTGTATTTTGCAAAAATATAAACAAACAAAATTTGAGAAGAATCAGTGCAATATTTTTGGTTTTTAATAGATTTAAGTGAAGATCGGGAAGCAGCTCTATATGGGGCCTATGACTAAGAGTTGTCCCATAGGAATCATTTTTGGACTACTGATTAAAGGATGTAAGAAACACATACAAACCCAATTTGACTAAGATTTATATGATAATTTGGATCTTATGGCAATTTAAGTCGATTTCAAAGGGGTCATTTGTATGGGGGCTAGGTCTGAACATGGGCCGATTCTCACCAATTTCAATAGCGTTCATCCTATGGCTGATAGAAGCTTATATACCAAATTTCATAAAATATATTCATATTTGCGACCTGCAGTTTGATTAAAAGCTTTACATGGACACACAGACGGACGGACGGACATCGTTAAATCGAATCAGATAGTGATTCTGATTCGAACGGTATAATAAAAGATGGGTCTAGGTCAAATAATTTTGGTAGTTACAAACAGCAGCACAAAGTCATTATACCCAAACCACATAGTGGTATAGGGTATAAACAGAAAATGATGATTATAAAGATGATCATCACAACAGGACTGAGTGTGATATGCGATGGCATCTTTATCAGTTTAAGAAGAACTGCAAAAAAATGATATGTTAGCCGATGATTTCCTATACCTTTGTAACTGACACACTTTGATCTTACTTTGGCAAGTTAAATTCATGCAACAGATCAACCAAAAAACGAGCGTACTAGCCAGCCAGTCCGTCATTCAGTTAGATAAGTGCAGCAAAACAACTTTGCAACTTTGAAACACTGTTTGCATTTGTAATTTTCACACCTACTTCACTTATATGGTCATGCTTAGATTACTGACAGTGTGAATTGCTCGTGCCATTCCATTCAAACAATGAGTACAGAAAGTTTTTTTTTTGTTTTTGTTGTAACGCTTTAGTTTTTCCGCATTTTAAACATGCATACTTGATGTTGTTGGTGCGCTCTTACTTCTTGTTGTTGCAGTTGTTGTTGTTGATATTAGACAATGTAACCTCTTTTACTCCATAAAAGGTTCTTTTAGTTGTTGTTGTTATTATTGTTGGTTTTGATGCTTTAACTACAGCGTTACTGTTTTAAAATTACTCAAAAGGAAACTTTATTTGTCTCGGAACAACTTGACAAACTTCGAATATTTCTGGTGTTTGAGTACGTATAAAAAAAATAAAAATAAATGCTTAAGCAACTTAAAGAATTTGTCGTGACTTGATAATGATACTTCACGGCAGAACTTGACATAAGACTAACACGTTTTAGCTCACTCAGTTGATACCACGGACCAGGAATCTCTCTTGTTATGCTAGAAAAATATTATTAAAAATCCAAATCTGCAAATTACATGTAACTTTTTTATTTTGTTTTCTCAATTGATCTAATGTGGAGTTATGCCAAACTTATGCCTCTTGATTTGGGATTTTGTTGCATAGTGTTTTAGCAACAGCAAAACATACAAAGCTTATGAATATGTATGTACAGCAATGCGTACTCTTTCTATGTATTGACCAAGCACTAATTTAGTATGGACTTGTTGTCCAAAGTGATTTCTGTATGTTTGGACTTAGAATTTTTGCGAACCGAATATTAAAAGTTTTGGCCATTTTTCTTCGAAGGTGAGTACGTCCGTGTGTTCACCATAATATGTTTGACTATTTTATCTCATTTCTTACCCGCGGGAGTTTTTCTTTGTCTTTATATAGATTTCCCATTTTTCAGTTTGGCATTTTTTTTTTTTTTTGGTTGCGTTTTTTCTGTTTCCACCGAACACTTTTTGTAGATTATTTTTCAATTCAGCCAACACAACTGGTGGCGGCTGAAAAATATATTGGAATAAAACTTGCAAATTATAGTTATTCAACCACATTGGTTAGGTGATAATGAATTGAGAAAACCTTAAGGTTCCTTATTTTCATATAAAAATATCAAACATTAACAAGACTCTGTTGTAAGTGAAATGATTATGGTTGCACTATTGGTAGATGAAGTAAAAGCTATAATTCTTTTAAAATTACGTCATTAAAAAAGGGCTAGAGGAATAAACGAAATTTTTTTTAGCGAAATATTCAACTATGTACTTTGGGTTCGACAAAAAGAATGTGTTGTTATAAAGCGAGCTTTATTTTATTTAAAAAACAATATTCTTATATGCATAAATATCCGCTGATTTTTCATAATTGTAAATTACATAATTATTTGAACAATAAGTTCTGGTCAAAAACTAAATATTATAATCCATTACATTGGTCTACAAATTAAAAAAAAAAAATAATTGGATGCGCTGAATTCTGGCATAAAAGTTGCGCTATAACGTCTTATTAATTTTTATCTCATGCTGGCAATACTGTAAAACAGTCAATACTGACACTACAATTTCACAATTATTAATTTGACTCAAGCCCACTAAATCTTAATATTATTAGCATCTAACAATATCTGGGAGATCGTGTGTTACTGATTCAAGCTAATTTTGCTTTGTGTGTGGTAAATATTTGGTTGGAAAAAAGGATATGCAATAACAAAGTCATTAAAATATGCATAACAGCTTTTCAAACATACAACCTCGTGTTTTTTTTTTTTTAAATGGAAGAAAGTGAATTTCGAGAGCTCATTCAACATTAGTTTTTGCGAAAAAAGACCATCAATCAAACCAAGGTAAAGCTCGATAAATACTATGGGGACTGCATGGGCAGTGTGGTTTTGATTTTAAATGATCAGTTGGGTTTAAGAAAGCTGTCTACAAGATGGGTACCGCCTTTGCTCTCAATTGACCATAAACGTAATCGTGTGACTACTTCAATGAATTGTTTGTTGGGCTACGAATTGCTACCTCATCCGCCATATTCTCCGGATTTAGCTCCCAGTGACGATTTCCTATTTCCAAACCTAAAGAAATGGCTCGCTGGAAAGAGATTTAGCTCCAAATGGAATTATTGATAAAACAAATGTCTATTTTATGGACCTCGAAAAATCCTATTTTTGGAAGGGATACAAAAATTGGAGAGACGTTGGACTAAGTGTACTGAGAAGGAGATTATTTTGAAAAATTATTTTTTTTTTTTTCAAAAAACTGCGTTTCATTCTACAAGTCACGGACTTTTTGATTTCGTATTCAGTAATAAATAGCAAGGTCTCAAAAAATGGACTGTCACTTTACGATCTCATCTGTTCTCTTTTACTGGGTTGTTGAAGTAAACGAACAGGATCAAACTATTACAAATTGTCACGTAAACGAACAGATTTAATTACAGAGCACCACTATCATAGAAATATTCAGAATCACTATCTGATTCGATTTAACGATGTCCGTCCGTCAGTCTGTGTGTCCATGTAAAGCTTGTAATCAAAGTGCAGGTCGCTAATCTGAATAAATTTTGATGAAATTTTGTATATAAGCTTTTATCGGCCATAGGATGAACGCTATTGAAATTGGTGAGAATCGGTTCATGTTCAGACCTAGCCCCCATACAAATGACCCCTATGAAATCAACATAAATTGCCATAAGATCCAAATTATCGTATAAATCTTAGTCAAATTGAGTTTGTATGTGTTTATTACATCCATTAATCAGTAGTCTAAAAATGATTCCTATGGACAACTCTTAGTCATAGGCCCCATATAGAGCTGATTCCCGGTCTTCACTTAAATCCATCAAAAACCAAAAATATTGCACTGATTCTTCTCAAATATTGTTTGTATATATTTTTGCAAAATACAAGAGACTTTACCAAACATGGTCAGGATCGGTCCATTTTTGGGCCTAGTCACCATATAGATATATCATCCGATATGAACTTTTTCATATCTGCAGCAAAAAAAAATTAATAGAAATCCCACTCAAAATTGATTTATGCTTATTTTCTATATCCAGTTAGTTGGGCCTGAGAGATAGGGTTTCTAAACGCATGGTATAGGGTATCGCATAGTCGGTCTAGACCGGCTATAATTTTCTTACTTGTTTTTATTGTCTTTTTAAATATTTCTATATCAATTTTTATGGTAAATTTATGAAATATAAAAATTTTTATTGTAAATTTACAAAATATATAAATTTTTAAATCAAGAAAATTTTTTAATTATATAAAAACAGTGTAACTTATTGTTAGTGTAATGAAAAAGTACTTTAAATCAACCAATTTTAGTAAAAATTTCTTCTAAATAGCCTTGATTTTCATCTTCTAGAAGTTGTTTAGCTTCTTCGTCTAATTCAACAGAGGTAGTTTTCCATTTTTGACGAATGTTGGACATATATGGATCTGAAGTGGACAACAAAATAGTGATTAGGTCTTCATTAGTACAACATCTGGACATTTTCTGTAGTCTTTGTTCCCTTTTTCTTGCGCTTCTTCAGATAGATCTCCTATTGGTAGCATATTGTTTTGAATTATTTGTTCCCCATGGTACAAAATTTTATGAACTGTGGATGGCATATATCTCCAAGAGTATTTTTCATTATAAAGTATAGCTGTTTTATTGGCGTACTCTCCAAATTTTTTTGCATTTATCTTTCTGCTGCATGCTAGAACTTGTAATATGATTTTGAATCGTCTTATTAGTTCATGATCTACACCTGTGATAGATGCTGCAGTTTCCGGATCGGAAAAAATCTCCTTGCAGTGTTTCAATCATTTGTGTTTACTTCCCCTTGTTTTGGTTGGTCGATTACGAGGCCTAGCTGTAGATATTTTTATTGAATTTGTTTTTTTTTTTGCTTTCTTTTTTCTACATTTTCTTTGTTTTTTCTCACTGTTTCGCCTAACGGACCAAATTCCAAATCATAACCCAATTTAAGAATATGCTCCATAAAACGTATTCTAGCATGAAGAGGGGACATTCCAAATTCGTAGGCTTCCTTGAAACTATCGTCTTCTGGTTGGGGTTGGCTTAATTGACTTGATGTCTTTTGACATATAATGCAGCTTGACGTTGACTTTGTTCCAGTTAAAGCTTGTGCAACTTTTCCATCAATCATTGTGAGACACATTTTAAAATGTAGTTCAATGTCTTGGTCATCAAATTTAAATATTACTGGTTGAAGTTCCTTAATTTGTTTTTTTATTTTTTGAACCTCTTCAGTTATGACATCTTTGGTTTCCTTTTTGAATGCAAATTTTGTTGAAGAAGGAATTTCATTTTTCCATATATCAATTTCTGTTCATCTACTAGTTGACGGCTCTAAGACGCCATACCTTTTTGTTAAGCGCAATGGAACGAAAGATACCATAAATAAATTAGCATCTGATGAATTTTCGGCATTAAATTGCTTGTATTGTTTCTGACCAGAGGATCCATCACATCCCCATTTAGAAATTAAAGTAATGCTGCCATTACCAATTTTTTTAAATGATCAGTATCAAGCATATTTAGCAATCGTTCTGCAGTATGTTCAAGGAGATCTTGCAATTTTATTTCTGCTGATGTTGAAGTGACACTAATAGCAGACTGTGAAGGTAAGCATTCTTTTTTGGCAGAAACTAAATCTCGATACTCTGGAAAAATCCCACAATTCTTTTCATTGGTTCGCTTCCGCAATTCCTTATATTGATTTTTGGTCAATTTCAAATCCAAAAATAGGGCGAACGCTTCTTCCGGCGTAAATTTCTTATCTTCAATTGGTGTAGGAGTGCTTTTCAAAATCCTCTTTGTGCGCCTTGGGCTCGCTTCTACTATTTTTTCAATTATTTCAATTTTATTTTTTTTTATTTTGGGTTGGTTGAATTTGGTGCAAAAATGAATCCTTAATAATTCTTTGAGAATTCTTCATTGATATTCTCCAGCTTGCGCCTTCGCGATCTTTCACTACATCCGTGAATTGGTTTTGCTGGTCGACCCTTTTTTCCACTTTCGTTGGCAGTTGTAGATACACTCTCAAAATTAAGTTTCCTTATTATCCAGTCTTGGTAACGTTTGTACATCTTTGCCTTGCTATGAGAGCATTCAACGTACCGTCTTGTCAAATTCGATGCAAAATTAGTAATTTTTCCTTTGTGCATTTCAATGTCTTCTAGGTTACAATTCTTAAAGAAGTCGATGCTCACTATGTGCAATATTACATCGTCTAAATCATTTCATTGAAAATAAATATCTGACAGGTACTTAGCCATTGCACAAATTGTAATGAATAATAATTGTGGAAACATTATTATAAATACTCTTTCTTGCAATTATGTAAAATAAAAATTTTTATCTTGTATTACCACTTTTAGAAGCCTAAAAAACCCACACCCTAACCCCTTTTAAAAGGTGAAGCATACCTGCTCATATCTTAAAGGGCTATGTCGCAATATTTGTTTTTACAATTTACCTGTTATTTAAATTGTTTCCCATTATGTCAGGTATTTAAACTATATTACTCTAATTCAGACTATTAATGTTTTTAAAGATACCTATGTAAATTTACCTGTAACAATTAAGCGCATTATATCTCAATCCTTTTTTTATAAGTATATAACAACTCCTGACAACTCTACCGACACGCAAAAAAATACACCGCGGTGCATCGGTACGACCAACTTTAGTATTCATAACGCTCAGACGGACGGACGGACATCGTTTAATCGACTCAGAAAGTGTTTTTGAGTCGATTCGTAAATTAAAAGATGGATAAAGGTCCAATATTTTTGGCAGTTATAAACATCAACTCAAACTTAATATATCCTAACCACATAGTGGACAACTTTTGTATTCATAAATTTTGCAGAAATTATCTAACCTTGGGTCAGAAAAATTGTTCTGGTGCACACGGGCGGAAACTGTCGGGTGTATAATGGGGTATAAGAGTATAGGTGAGGGTTCGGACTATAGAAAAGTGCAAGATTTTTTCTGACTGCTTTTGACTGGCAGGAGCTATGCTCTATTAAGTAGGTGATTTTCGGAAATTTTTTTTTTTTAATTTCAGAATGACTCAGTGATTTTACATTTTTAACATAAATAGTGTGGAAGCCACAAAATTATACAAAATTTATCTCACTTCAAAATCTTTTAAATCAAAAAAGGTACAGTCATTCAAAAATAAAAATTTACAAAGAATTTTTTAATTTTAGCAAAATACTGAGAAAGCCCATTTTCGAAGACCCTGTTCGCTGTGATATAGTTGAGATAGAGTCGCAATTTTTTGGCTCCCGAGGTTTACTATTATTTACTTTCAAATGAATAACATAACTTTTAAATCGATGGAGGTGTCAGAAGAAGAAGGTGAAATATCGGAAATTGAAAGCGAACAGTTTGATATACCTGCAAATAACATAAAATATAATGGTAAGAATGGAACTGAGTGGATGACCAAACCATATGGAAGTTCCAGTGCAAAATCGTGCAATATCATAAAAGGGAAATTTGATACATTTGTACTTCCACCACGAAAGTCAATAGCATCTTGAGTAGCTTCAAATTGGAAACCAATAGAGATGGTGTTAGAAGATTTATGGAAATACTAAGATATGATCAAGATACTAGAAGCAACAGACGAAAAATGGATAAGTTGGCACCAATTAGAGCTCTTTGGGAAATGGTAAACCATAATTTGGGAAAATATTATATGCCTTGAGAAAATATTGTAGACGAACAGCTATGCCCTGATGCAGCCGGTGTTCTCTTATTCAATATATGCCATAAAAACCTGACAAACATGGAACAAAAATTTTATGGTTATGCGATTCCAAAATAGCCTACCCACTCGGCGGAACTCCATATATTGGTAAAGTGGGTAACACCAGAGCAGTTAGACGTGGAAGAGATGTCGTTGAAAATCTGGGTGCACCATATTCTGGGACAAGTCGCAATGTTACTATGGACAATTACTTTACAAGTAAAGAATTTGCCGAAAGTCTTTTGGCCAATGGTCTTACTTTAGTAACAAAAACCGGGAAACGCATACAACTTTATTTGCTTTTAAAGATAAAACAGCAATTTTTTGTTAACAATGCACCACGACGACAAGCTGACCGAAAAATAAGAGATAAAGTTGTCAGAAATAAATAATTATTATGAATTAACGCAAGGAGGTGTTGATATATTTGATCAACTTATTCATGAGTAGCTTTTTGTCTGAATATGCTAAATGCCACTGGAATAGGTGCGTATGTGCTTTGGAACCTACAGAAATCCAACATATGAAATTTATTCCTGTAAGCATTGGGCGAATCTCTTGTCGAACCTTACATAAGAAAGAGACAAAATAATAAAAACTTACCGCAATCGTCCTAAAGTGCAATAAAAATCTATCTTGAAGCTTTGACTACTGAAATTTCTTCAAAAACTACATTTCATCTAAATGCAAATTTTCCTAAAAAAGTACCACATGGTTTAAATGTGGTTTTTCTTCAAATAGTACCCTTATTAAAAAGTACAATTTATTAAAAGATATGGTACCTTTTCCTCCAAAATACATTTTATTGAAAAAATAATAAGCAAATAACATTATCAAATCGCGTTATGCCCAATCTTTGATAACGTCCACCTGGGTTTTACATTTACATTAATGTCTGGACTTATTTTACTATTTGTAACAAATGTTAACAAAATATTTCAAAAAGTACAAAATTTTATCAACTTAATACTAAAATATTACAACAAAAACACTGAATTTTTAAAATTTTTTGGCCATATCTTAGCAGAATGATATCCGATTTACTGAATTTTAACAGGATAAATGGTTTATTTTATGAATGATCGTGATTTTAACAGATAGAAAGACGGAGAGGCGGAGAGGCGAATAAATGGAGAGACGGACATCGCTATATCGACCCGAGTTGTTATGAGGATCAAGAATATATACTTCATTTTTTGATGCGTTACAAACGAAATGATGGAATAATATATATGCCCTCTCCACAGTAGTGTGTAGGTTATAAAAAATACAATTTCTTAAGAAAGAACCTTTTCTAAAAACGTACTTTTTCTTAAAAAAGATACTTTTCTTAAAAACTACTCCTTTCTTGAAATAGTATCTTTTCTTACAGAAGTATTTTTTTCAAAACGTGCGTTTTTAAGTATCTTTTGCTAAAGAGTATTTTGTAAGAAAAAAGAGTAAGTATCTTTTCTTCAAAAAGTACACTTTCGTCAATAAGTTCCTTTTCTTCAAAATGTACCCATTCGTAAAAAAGTACCTTTTCCTAAAACCTACATTGTGTAAAAAAAATCTTTTTTTAAAAAAACGCGAAAAAGCAGTCCGCAAGATTAGTGCCGCATTTGCTCACAATAAATCAAAATCCGAGACTTTGTGTCCCACCATTTCACACCTGAGACAAAGGAAAAGTCAAAACATTGGACTGAATGAGAGAATTGTGCCCAAAGAAGCCATAGGCAGTTGCATCTGCAGGCAAGATTATGGCCACAGTTTTTTGGGAAAAACAATCAACGGCGAGCATTATGCCAACGTATTGCAGCGCTGAAGTGATTAAATTAAGAAAAATGGTAATGCGGCCAATGAATGAACAATGGTAATGAACAAGAAATTGTTGTTTCTTCAAGAAAATGCACCAGTTCACACATCCACAATATCGATGGCTAAAATCCATGAATTAAAGTTCGAATTGCTTCATCACGCACTTTATTCGCCAGGTTTTTTTCCTATTTCGGTTTATTTTCTATTTTCAAACTTGAAAAAATGACTTTGTGGTAAAAGATTTGCCAACAATGAAGAGGTGAAGTCTGCGGTTGATGGCTATTTAGTGAGCTGCACATTTGTTGCTATTAACAGCCTATCGAAGCTGTTGGATATCGCTGGGAAAAGTGAATCAAGCTAACAGGAGATTATGTTAAAAAGTAAAGAAAATGTTTCACAACTTCGTTGTGATTTCTTTTTGATACACCAAAAATATAGGCCTCTATAGCTACCGTGCTGTTTACTACCAGAAAGTTAATTATTTTATTATCACATCCTACTATTCCCTGTAATATCATGTGGAGTTATTATATGTCAGCAGAAATTCTGTTGCAGTGCCAAAAAATTCATTTGACTAAAAATTTGGTTAACTCACAGTCTACTTTGTTTTGTCTGTGTATTAATGCAGAACAAAATGAATTACAACCTTTTCAAATCCACTTTATTTGGCCAATAATTAATAAAAAAAAAAAAAAAATGCTTAAACAAGGAACTTTCTGAGAAAACGTATGTACTCATAATTGAACTGCAGTTTCATTAATTTGGCATATTCAAGATCACCTTATTCGTATGCCGGGCTAGGCCTATCAATCATAGTCCAGTTTTATTATAATTTGTTTTTTATCTGATACAATCATCTATCTTTTGCATGGATCATAAATTTATTTATTAGTGATTAGGCTTTGGTTAAATTCTTTCCACTCCAAACCACACCATCTGCATATAATTCAAGCCTTTTGGCGGCGAAATGGTGAACACTGAACAAGACAACAAACATGATGGCTAAAATCATCTTAAATGGTTTAACTCATGTCTAGATTATTTTAACATTTCAATGTTTTATGAGTTCTACACACAAACCATTGGCAGCCATCATGTCCCGTGTACACATAAAGTTTTGTAAATAAGTATATTAGTTTATATCATATGGAGACGTAGTGTCCACATGACGTTATGCGTAGATTCTCACTAGCGTGCATATTTTTTCTTTTTTTTTTCACTATGATTTAGCATGTGAATAGTTAATGGATTTTTAAAGTTGTTAAATTGAATTAAGATGAAATAAATTTGTTTGATTTTTCTTCACAGAAGATTTATTAATGAAAATTGGATTTAAAAAAAACCCAAATTAAGATTCTACAAATTTATAAATATATATTGGAAAATATATTATTGTTGCACATAAGGAATTTTTTGCTATCCGTAGGTCGTGTATGTTTAATGGTAGTTAGGATGGGAAGAATTTTATCTTTTTCCTTTAGTAATTCTTCAATATTGTATGTAACTACCTAAAATGCTTGACCAACTCCTAAAACACCCCTATCTTCGAAAATCACTTTCTGAGAACAGCTATTGTCCTCGAGGTTATTTGCAGATTATTATATATTGTTGATGTTTTTCCCTAAAATGAATTTCGAAACTTTAATACTTTTGTTAATGTGCAATGTGTTTTTTAGTTTTCTTTAACAAAAAAGAAAAGTAATAAATTCATCTGTGAAATATTTCTTTAGGTTTCTTAACATATTTTATTCTTACATCGTTTTATTACCTTAAACTTGCGGTTTATTCAAAATGTTGCAAGAAAATTTTAAGTGAACATATAATAAAAAAAACCTTTTATGCAATAGAAATATAAACCTTGAAGTTATAAACTTATTCGACTGATTTAATGATATATTAAAGTTAAAACTGAAAAGGTCATGTAACTTTTTTAAAGCTTAACAAATTTCACTTGTGGAAATTACTTGGGTTAAATTATGTTATTTTTATGCAAAACAACTCATAAAAGCCACATTTATTTTTGTTGATACTCACTCGTATTATGGAAAACGATATTTTTGTTTATGTTTGTTTACACTCTGTTACTTTCAGCAACAGTTAGATTCTTTGAAGTTACGTACTACTTCTTATGAACTCATCTGGTAGAAGATTATTATTTTCGGTTTAATATTTAAAAACAAAAGTTTTCGACTTCTTCCTGGAAATAATGTAACTTGTTATTTAAGATAATAAATTTAAGCACAAGTGATAATTAGTTCCACATACTAGTTGCTAAAAATTTAATTATATGAATACTTATGCCAAGAAAAACTTAACTAGCATATATGAACTGAGGTGTAGTAGATGTGGCCCCAGACATATAGGAAACTCGTATAAAAAAATATACATAAATCAAGTTTCCAAATGATACAGATTTTTAATTTTTTTTTGATAAACCGAAATGGATAAATGGACAACCAGACTGGTGAGAAACCTTTTTTTTTTTTTTGTTGTGTCAAAAATAATATCCAACATAATCATTTTATTGCGTATATTATCTTTTTTTTTGCTTTAGTTTAGTTATTATAAAATAAGTCTTTATTCTTTTTCGTTAATATCTATTTGGTCTCAGTGAAATTAAATGAATAACGAAAATTTAAATTATTATCATTATGATTTATTTTTTCAATAATTTCCATAGAAATCAAAATTATGTGTTTACATTATTGGTACGCACGAAAAACAGATTCGTTTTGGCTACGAAATTTATTGCCAATCGAATTTAGATGAAGGAAATAACCGAATTGATTGTAATAACAACTCTAATGTCTTCTTTTAGTTGAATCTACTATATGTCGAGAGTGTCGCGTCAAAATTTCAATAAAATTGGAGCAAAACTAACGAAGATACAGCGTTTCAAATGAGCGTATGAGGCCGGTACATCGTACATATATAAATCAGTTTTTGAAAAACTTTAAATCGCTTTCGGTGACAATATATTTGCTATTGATATGAAGCTTGGATATAGGAGGCGTGCTAGTTTTTGTTTCCGGCTATCTATAGTCAGGCGGAGTTCTTTTATCCAACAACACTGTTCGTGTAACAAGTAAAAAAAATCTTCATGCCTCTTTTTATACCCTATACCACTATGTGGTTTGGGTATAATGACTTTGTGCTGCTGTTTGTAACAACCAGAAATATTTGACCTAGACCCATCTTTTATTATACCGATCGAATCAAAATCACTATCTGATTCGATTTAACAATGTCCGTCTGTCCGTCCGTCTGTGTGTCCATGTAAAGCTTGTAATCAAACTGCAGGTCGCAAATGAACGCTGTTGAAATTGGTGAGAATCGGTACATGTTCAGACCTAGCCCCCATACAAATTACCCCTATGAAATCGACATAAATTGCCATAAGATCAAAATTGTCATATAGATCTTACTCAAATTGGGTTTGTATGCGTTCATTACATCCATTAATGAGTAGTCCAAAAATGATCCCTTTGGCCCCATATAGACTACTTCCAGATCTTCACTTAAATCTATTAAAAACAAAAATATTGCACTGATTCTTCTCAAATTTTGTTTGTATATATTTTTGCAAAATGCAAGTGACTTTACCAAACATGATCAGGATCGGTCCATTTTTGGACTTAGTCCCTATATAGATATAGCATCCGATATGAACTTTTTCATATCTGCAGCCAAAAAAATTAATAAAAATCCCACTCAAATTTGGTTTTTGCTTATTTTCTATGTCCAGTTAGTTGGGCCTAAGAGATAGGGTTTCTAAACGCATGGTATGGGGTATCGTATAGTCGGTCTAGACCGACTATAATTTTCTTACTTGTTTTAAAATGCCAGATTAAAATAAAAAATATATTCAATTAAAATGTCCGCAAGTTATGCATAAATTATGTCTTGTGATTTTGACCCTGCAGCATAATTTTTCCCAACCATAGAACACCTATGGCAACTCTAATGCTCGTTGTTAATGAATTGCCCATATAACCGATCTTTTCAATTCATTTAACCACATAATCTTTCTTTTAACATTCCTCTTTAATATAAATTTAGAAATTTATGTTGTTAATATTTACAAAATTTTAAAGTAGCATATTTTTTTCTTTTTGCGTATATTTAGTATACATATGTATATAATTAGAATAAATGACAAATAGAAATTAAGGTATATTATTAAATGTAAGAAAATTATTAAATATGATTTTAGTTTATATAAATATATATTTTTTTTAATTAAGTCAAATTTCGATTGATGTAAAATAAAGAATTTTTAAGCATATAACAAACAAAATATTTATTTCTATGTAGTCAATGCACTCATTGCTAAAGAATTACAAAAGGAAACAAGTAAGAAATTATAGTCGGTCTAGACCGCCTATACGATACCCTATACCATGCGTTTAGAGACCCTATCTCTCAGGCCCAACAAACTGGATATAGAAAATAAGCATAAACCAATTGTTATTAATTTGTTAGGCTGCAGATGTGAAAAAGTTCATATCGGGTGCAATATTTATATGGGAACTAGGTCGAAAAATGGACCGATCCTGACCATATTTGCTAGAGTAACTTATATTATGAAAAAAAAATACACAAATCAAATTTGAGAAAAATCTGTGTAATATTTTTGTTTTTTGATAGATTTAAGTGAAGATCGGGAAGCAGCTCTATATGGGGCCTATGATTAAGAATTGTCCTATAGGTATTATTTTTGGACTACTCAATACTGGATATAATAAACACATACAAACCTAATTTGACTGAAATCTATGTGATAATTTGGATCTTATGGCAATTTGTGTCGGTTTAATAGGGGTCATTTGTATGGGGACTAGGACTCAACATGGACCGAATTTCACCAATTTCAACAGCATTCATCCCATGGCCGACAAAAGCTTACATACCAAATTTCATCAAAATATATTCATATATGCGACCTGAAGTTCGATTACAAAGTTTACATGGACACACAGACGGACGGATGGACATCGCTAAATTGACTCAGAAAGTGATTCTGAGTCGATCGGTGTAATAAAAGACGGCTCTAGGTCAAATATTTTTGGTAGTTACAAACAGCAGCACAAAGTTATTATACCCAAACCACATAGTGGTATAGGGTATAAAAAATGGTTGGATTGCGTCTCGGCTAAATTTGCCGCATTTTCATAAATTGAGTTGTATGAATTGTTTTTGTAAAAAAATAATTTAATTTCTTTAGCTTTTCCATCGATGAAGTCACAAAAGGCCCTTTCTGACTGGAACTGATGAACTAAATATGTTGTTAAAGGATTTTGTGTTATACATATGTGTTTGTTTTTGTAGTTATTTGAAATTTTCTTTTTTTTTTCAAAAATAATTTGGTTAGGGTTTAATTTTTTGAAAGTTATACATATAAATGATTTGTTGGGAATTACATTAATTAATTTCACTTTCATTTCATTTCACGTATTCCATATAATTTTAGTTTTTAATTTATACATTTTTTCTTCTTCTTTTATTTAATATTAATATTATTTACGTAGGATATTATTCCGCGGACAAACGAATTAAGAGGCAGACCAACATCTTAACTAAATATTGATCAGCAATTAGTATTCACTAGGTTGAATGAGATCAATAGTAAGTAAATTTTAAGTTAAGATTGAATAGAATTAAGGAAATCAAAAGGAATAAGAATAAGAAAAATGAAATGAATGGAAATATACAAAATAAGAGAACCAAATATTTTGTTTCTTTTTTTCAAATTTATGTATGAATTACATTTTAAGTTGTAATGCTCTTTTATATAATTTAGCACAGATGCGTACATCAAAATAGTAACCGTAATATGAATAATATTGGGTACCAAATAGTCTTAATTTTTATGTATATATATAATATTGATTTTTTTCTTTTTTTTAAGTTATGCCGTTTTCTTTTCTCACAAAAAATGTCGCATTTTATTTGCACTTTTTTCGAAAAGTGTATTTCTTTTTTATATTTTAAATTAGGAGTAAACTAAATTTATACATCAATCGAAAGTTCTCAAAGTGCTGTGTTCATAAAATGCAAACAATTTTGATTATTATCCTCTTTGAAATCATGGGGTGAAAATATTCAAAAAAGGGGAACAATGTGGAAATATTCTCACACTATGACCTATGGCTACCACTTTTTGCGATTTACGAGCGCACAACTTTGAGACCTTTCGATTGATGAATAAAATAAGGATGCTCTTAATTTAGAATACATAAAAATTACACTTTTCAAAAAAAGTGCAAATAAAATACGATATTTTTGTCAGAAAAGAAAACGGCATTAGATAAGTCTATGAAACTTTAGGTTATTAGTGAAATTTATGATATAGTAGAAATATGTTCGTGAGATTTTAATTTAAATTCAATTGGATCACTGTGATGGGTAACCGAATGTAATAGGAATTAAACCGAAAGGATATGTTCTGGGATATTGGTGTCTGCTAAAAATTGAACTTAAAGCTTTTAGACTTGTCCAGATTTCCTCGCATTTTTCCTTTTTCCAAGATAACTTCCATATTTATCGACTGTAGAGTTTTGTAGATCTCAATATGATATCGGTTTATAAATATTGGGGTCCAAACCACAGGGCAGGTATAATAATATTGGTATTCCAGGAACCAATAAAATTTGGCATCCACTAAAATAAAATGTTCTAATTCTTCTCACTGTTTTTTGTACTATAAATTCAGTTAGTCTTACCTCAAATATGAAGAATTTGGTGAAATAAGCAAATTATGTTGATGTTACGTTTTGTTTTCAACCAATTATTTGTTAAGATGACTCGTATATTTTAAGATAGATTATAACCCATTTCGTACAGACGTGGCGTTTTCGCAACACCAACTTTAGATGTGTATAAAAAGACTTTCAACTAACGGATTCAAATATTTTTCTCTCAAGTTAGTTTAGGATTTAGCCATTACGACACTGACTCAAAAACAGATTCACCTATATTGTTAAATCAAGTTCGTATAGTATTAAAAGCGGTCCAAAAAAATGCTTTCGCAAAAATGTCCAAATATAAATATATAAAATACAATTTTTTTATTTCTTAACCTAGAATTTTGATTGCGAAAATATTGAAAAACATTTCTTAAAATTTTTTTTCGAAAAAAGAATACAGTTTTCTCATATTGTTAATTTGAAAAAAGCTGTTGGGAAAACGCAACAATGGCTAATTGCATGCAAATCACTTTTATGTGTTTTTAAATGAGTATTTTATTTTGTTTAATATTGTTATATTCTGGTTGGGTTTTGGATTGATTTGTTCGCAAATTTTCATTCAAAAGTGGAAAAAATCAAAACGCAATGATTTGAGCTTTGACGGCCTCTGTCGCTCCCCTTCAAAACAAAATCGTGGAATCAATAAGTAAGTCTAAATAGCACAACTCTCTACATGTTTTTATACCCTATACCACTATGTGGTTTGGGTATAATGACTTTGTGCTGCTGTTTGTAACAACCAAAAATATTTGACCTAGACCCATCTTTAATTATACCGATCGAATCAGAATCACTTTCTGAGTTGATTTAATAATGTCCGTCCGTCCGTCCGTCCGTCCGTCCGTCCGTCCGTCCGTCCACCGTCCGTCTGTGTGTCCATGTAAAGCTTGTAATCAAACTGCAGGTCGCAAATATGAATATATTTTGATGAAATTTGGTATATAAGCTTTTATCGGCCATGGGATGAACGCTATTGAAATTGGTGAGAATCGGTCCATGTTCAGACCTAGCCCCCATACAAATTACCCATATGAAATCGACATAAATTGCCAAAAGATCCAAATTGTCATATAGATCTTACTCAAATTGGGTTTGTATGCGTTCATTACATCCACTAATGAGTAGTCCAAAAATGATCCCTTTGACCCCATATAGAGCTGCTTCCCGATCTTCACTTAAATCTATTAAAAAACAAAAATATTGCACTGATTCTTCTCAAATTTTGTTTGTACATATTTTTGCAAAATACAAGAGACTTTACCAAACATGATCAGGATCGGTCCATTTTTGGACCTAGTCCCTTTATAGATATAGTATCCGATATGAACTTTTTCATATCTGCAGCCAAAAAAATTAATAAAAATCCCACTCAAATTTGGTTTTTGCTTATTTTCAATGTCCAGTTAGTTGGGCCTAAGAGAAAGGGTTTCTAAACGCATGGTATAGGGTATCGTATAGTCGGTCTAGACCGACTATAATTTTCTTACTTGTTATTTTTAAAATTTTAAAATCCAGGTGGAAAAACACCCGCGAAGATATTTCTGCAATATTTTGACAAGGAACTTATGGATACGCTTTTTGATTATTCAAATAAGTGTGCTTATCAAAAAACATATCAGCACATATTACTCGAGAGCATATTCACCGTCTCATAGTCATACTAATTTTGTCAGGTTATCATGCTGTTCCTCACATCCAGCATTACTGGTCTTCCCAACCTGCTTTGGATGCGATGATCGTAAAACAATCTCTGTCCCTTCAAATGTTTAAAAAAAATTTAAAGTACATTTCATATGATTTATAACAACGAAATGGACGCTTCTGATATATCTAAAGTACGTCCACTTATTGACACTTTGAATCGAAAATATCACCTGTTTGGAATATTTACAACCTATTTACCAATAGATGAGCAAATGGTTTCGTATTTTGGCAGGCACAACTACAATATCTTCATTAGTTGAAAACCAATCGTTTCGGTTTTAAATACTGGTGTCTTTGTGCCGACACTGGATATATGCTGGCTCAGTTTCGCCATACGTTAAAAACGTTCTTAGGAGCTTTTGTTGTTTTAAAGTTGAGTTTTTAAGTTTATGATCACCAGCAGCGGCTTATCAATGACTATAACAAACATTTGACTGTTGTAGTTCTACTAGGTAACGCTGTATCTAATTGCCATGTTGTGGGTCGTGGAAAAGATTGGTGGTGGCCGTTATATACGAATGCAATCATAGCACTACAGTAAATTTGGAAAATCTACTGTCTTATTGCTAAAGCTGAAGGGACCCCTCAACTAGCTAGATAATTGCTGCTTTTTCAAGAAAAATCGAGTAAAGAACAGCCTGAGGGGATTTGGTAACGTGCTGATGTCCGTGAGCACGTTATTTTGAAAACTGCGAACAATAAACGGAAAAGATGCAGTGAATGCCATTCACAATGTAAAAAAAATTAATTACATTATATTAAACCCAAAGTGCTTTTTTGATATCTGACATAAACCAAAATTAAAGTTTATAACACCAAAAACAATGCATTCCTTAGCCTATCCTAATAACAAACAAAAATAATATCATTTGACTATACATATGTAATAAAAAATGTGATTTACACCTTATTAGCCAACGTTGCGTTTTCGCAACAGTCCGCCACGGCTGACATAGGCCACCGATTTGTATCCTTTTTATAGTGATCGGGAGGTCGCTAAGAGCCATCACACCACACGATTTCGGGTAGCGGTACAAGCTGGGTTAACTATAATCACTTTTTTTTTAACTTGACTTTATTTGAGCACGTTAATGGGTAAACCCAAAAGAAATGAGGCAGAATAATAAAATGTGCTTCACTTGCAGTACTGCTTAACTATAGTAATCGCATACTGAGTAACCCAACAAGTGATCGAACTAAATAATCTGTTCTTTTTTCATCAGTGTTTGGCAAAACGAGTGTAAAAACGAATGATTTAATAAATTTATTACCTTTCATAAGTCAATTGTTTACTTTCGACCAATATGTCAAGAAAATCGTTACAAACATGTTTGAAGTTCGTGAACATAATAATTCAAAATCTATTTGACCGATTCTTTTGAAATTTTATACACTATTTTTACATGTAAATCAACAGGTAATCACAAAGAGTTTTTTGCTGTTACCATTTTTTCGCATTTTTTAAAAACAAATTCACCTAAATTTTATGGCAAAAATCGTGTTTTTCATTTCAAAATGCTGCCAAAAATAAATTTTTTTTTAAAGAACTCTTCGTGGTTACCTCGGGAAACATATCACCTTTCAAACACATTTCGAGTTTTTTATTTCGTATGCGTTGGTAACGAGTTTAATTTTCACCGCAAAACAACTTTTTTTCGAGGCACCTCCGGACATTCGCTGTCACGGACTTATTTATTAAAATTTTTAATTGAAAATTTTTCCAACGATATTTCAAGTACTACGCTATAATATGCATATGAAAGAAATAATCCAACATTATTCATATCTTCACAAAAAAAAAATTATGAAAATACGCATTCGTGTAAGTGGATCACCGTTTGCATAATTTGATCTAGAAAACTGGACAGATAAAAGTGAGAAGAATCTTGTTGGCTGTTAAATGAAATATTGTTGATCAGGAAACTAGAACAAACATCGCCATTATTTATGTTCAATAGAAACGAAACATTAAGGATCATTAAATTCTTTAGGCCAATGTTCTATAAAACCAAGTACTCCCCTGGCTTTGTTTACCGTAATTGTAATATAAGGAACGAAACTAGGCTTTCAACCTAATAAATCAATAAATCTAATGCTATGTGCGCACGGACAGCAAGATTCGCGGTTCACTCTCTCATTCACAGTTCGCGCCCGAATCATGATTGAATTTACATGATCCGCCATACAAAATTTTGAGAGCAAATCTACTTGGTTCAAAATAAACCTAGTTGTGAACCTAGAAACATTGAGTGTCATCTCTAAGTTTGATAAGAAATTATCGCTAGTTTATCTGAACTAGCTGTCAAAAATATATAAACAAAGAAAAAACAAAAAATTAATTAATTAATATTCAAATGAAGATGGAAAAAATTAAATAGTGAAACGTAAAGTATAGAAGGATGTCTTCAAATATTTGCAAAAAAAAAATATAAACGTCAAAATGAAACAAGAACACTCGTTTGAACACCAAGGTTCACAATCATGATTGAGAGAGCGAATCAACTGGTTCATTTTGCCGTCTGAAGAAGTTATCAACTTTTTCCAGTTGAAAGCCTCGCAACACATAATTTACAGTTATTGGTCTTTTACGAACTATATTTGAACTTTTAAAATTCAGCTCCATTTAATTTAAAATGCGCCACCATTGAAACGAATCCAAATTATAAATAATGAATATAAAAGCGGTCCAAGATGGCTGCCTTGCGGTACTCCAAATAAAACATTAATATTTTTGAAGATATATTATTAAAATGTACATTTTTCTTCCTGTTTGTTAAATATGAATATATCCACTTTATGCTAAGGTCAGTAAGTTATATGGGAGGTAATTTCTTTATAAGAAGTTAATGATCGACTTTATCAAATGCCTTGCGGAAGTCAGTGTAAATTGCGTCAGTTTGCTTTCTTTGAAGAAAACCCCGATTGACTTGGTTTCTCCAAGGAAGAACAAATGGGTGGCAATTTTTTTTTTTTAATGAAATTATGAAGCAGGAGCATTTATGATAAACACTGCTGGAAAAACAGGAAACAATACGTGATGCTGGAACTATACATCAAACCGGGAACAAAATATTAATCATAAATGAAGCAGTTTTTCCAGACGAGTAAAAATGTATAACAAGAGCGGGAATAAATTGTTATTGAAACAATACTTACTCGTATTATGATATAATGAAACAGAAGCTATTATGGGGAAAACAGCTGCTCGAACAGGAACAACACAGGAAACCAGAATAAGAACAAGAAACAAAAACAGGAGCAAGAAACTGGAACGGTTTTTCCAAACTGGTAAAAGTGTGGCAGAAGCAGGAACAAATTGTTATTTGAAACATAAAATTTTATGAAATTATAGAGCAGGAAGCAATTGTGAAAATCACAGCTGGATAAACAGGAACAACTACTGGAAACAAGCGCCCCGGTAGGTGAGTAGGTAGCGTGCTCGCCTATCATGCGGGGGTCGTGGGTTCAATTCCCACCAGAGGCTTTGGTCTGTCGCTGCAAAAACACCAGCCATATGGTCTTTGTCACTCGTCTTATCCCTGGACCCAAATTAGAATACAAATTTACTTTGCATTGTAATTAATATAAAAAAAAAAAATAAACTACTGGAAACAGAAAACGATGCGCAAACCGGGAACAATACGGGAATCAAAAAAAAAAATGGATGACAGGATACGGGAACAAATTGTTGTTGAACCATAAAATTTTATGAAATTATGAAACAGGAAACAATTATGGTGAAAACAGCTGAACAGGAAACCGGGAACAATACAGGAATCAGGTTGTTTCAAACATGAAAAAATGGATGCCAGGAAACTGGAACATATTATTGAAGCATAAAATGTTATGATATTATGAAACAGGAACAAATACAAATGGATGGCAGAAACGGTAGTAAATTGTTGAAACATAAAATTATTATGATATTATGGAACAGAAACAAATAACAGGAAACATAAACAGGAGCAGGAATAGAAACGGTTTTTCTTAACAGATTCCCTAACACATATCTGGAGGCAGTCGGAAAGTTCTCAAACACTAAAGAAAATTCCGGCACAACACTACAATAACATCAAAATAGTAGTATTCTTATTTCTGTGGTTTTCTGGAATTACAGCGTATGTCGATTTTTGTCAGTTTTGAGTTAACGATGCCAAATATATTAATTTTTAACGCTCTTTACACGTGTTTAATTTTTTTAAAAAAAATATTGACCATTTCTGAGTTTTTTCTTCAAATAACGACGTAACTTAAATGTTTATTATATTAATTTGCAGCACTATATCAACCTACGTTTGATCGCTGACAAATTATTTTCTCAGGAAACGACACACAGCGACATACGTTGTTATTAATAAAAAAAATGCACACTAAGTTTGGATTATTTTTCAGTTTATAGCCACTTATAAAAACTTGTGTGTTTATTTCTGTTATTTGTTGCCACCATTATTCTTGATACGTTGTTATATTCTCACCCTAAGTCCCGTTAACTTTTTTTTGACGAACAAAAAAATCAATTTTCAAGCAACCACAACTTATGTCTAAATGGATAGTTGCAATGGTAGTTTTCTTGTTCAAATAAAACGACATTTGTCGACATAAGTTGTTTTGTCTGCACACACTTTAAGTGTAATTTATTGTAAGAATAACTCCACAAAATTTTTTGCTTTAGTTCGGGGTGGTCATTCTCTACATTGATTAAAATTTATATAAGCTCGCCTGCTATGTCATTTCCGCCTCTTCCAACAAAACACTAATTTCATATAGCACAGTACATTATTTTTCACCACTTTGCTTTATGAGGTCTCCGTCAAGTTGTAAATGCTAACTTTTTGCTTATAATAGCAATCCGACGCGAACATTTTAGGTATAGTGAATACATTTTCCAGATCATAACACAAAACATCTACAGAGGGATCTTTATATTTACGATCTGCATCTCGCTCCTCCTGGCATAGAGTTTTCTGCATAAATGAGTGCAATTGAAATTGTATGACGTATAACAATTGTATTTTCAATAATTGTAATCATCAATTTGTATTAAAAAAATTTTTTATGTCTATTTTTAGTGCACATACGACAAAATACATGGCCAGGATGATAACATTTTGTGACGTACGATAAAATGCATGCTGAATATCTTGGAAGTTATACGGTTTGGGAAGAAACTGATAATACCATAAGAAAGAGCTTGCGAAGTTTACTATGAATATTTAGTAATCTCAAAACCGAAAAATTTCACTTAGGACATCCGTATATTGAAGTAGCGATATGTAAACTAACTGGCATCAGGTATCAATTTCACAAATTGTTTCCTGAAAAAAACTTATAATTATTTGCTTTGAAGAATGTTAAACAAAAAAAGAATTAATGGATGGCTTAAGAGGATATTGACGAGATTTGAGAAAGGCAGTCATGTATTTCTCAAAGAGAAAATTAGGTGGCAACTGCCGTAATGGTTTGAGGTGCATGGTGGTTCTAGTGGAATCCGGTCTTCAGTCGTAACTTTCCTTCGACAAGAATGGATAGTTTGGAGTACCAACGCGTATTTTCAAACCATTTGTTGCCGTATCAAAAAAATAAATTTTCCAGCAAGACAACACTTTAGTACATGTCAGTCGATCAACTAAAACTTGGTTTGAGGGACATGGAGTGTCAGTAATGGAATGTCCGGCACATTCATCAGACTACTGGTGCGGAAAGTTTATGCTGAAAACCGTCAGTAAAATTCGGTGGGAAAGCTGAAAATGGTAATTTTAAATTATTGGAGATATATTAGGCTAGAAACACTAGGAATCTTGATCAATTCTATGCCTAATAGGATTTACCAAATAAAGTGTAATAACCGTCAATCTGTATATATATGTATATATATTTTTTATACCCTCCACTCCAGTGTGCAGGGGGTATACATAAGTTTGTCATTCCATTTGTAATAATTAGAAAAAAAATTTTGGACCCCATTAAATATATATATTTGTGATCCTTATAACAACCGGAGTTGATATAGCGATGTCCGTCTGTCCGTCTGTCCGTCTGTGGAAATCACGATGACGGCATCAATCGGGCATCTAGGGTGCTCGTTGACATAAAAAATGATTCACTAACATCCTGAAAAGTTTGCTATTTAAAATTGTCCAAATCGGTCAATTAGGGCCCGAGATTTGAATGAAGAACTAAAAAAAGTCTTGAAAAAATATAATTTTCTATGTTGTTCTTGTCACGATCACGCCCTGAATAGTGCAGCTACAGTGATTATTTTTAGTGAGAATGATTCAACAAATTCATGGGAAGATTTTTGTTTCAAAACCCGTTAAAACCGGTGGAACAGGTCCAGGGAAATCTCTGGAAAAGTAAAAAGAAAAATGAAAAATATGATGTTTCTATATTGTTCTTGTTGTTATTCTAAATGTTGTGCTGTTGTCATAGCTGGACTTGTTGTTTTTGTGGTCGTTGTGGTAATAATATAATAAAAACTAACCCTTTGTACATTTTTTTATTAACTCTGGTAGAAAAATTTAAAAGTTTCCATTGTTTTGGCATCACTCTAAAAATATGTTAGATCATTTCTGTTATTACTACGAGCCTGCCTGCAAAATTTCAGATCGAATGACTCACGGGAAATTGGTTAAAATCGATCCAAAATTTTTTCGACAAGCAGACAATACGAGTTAATATAAAGGGAGTAAAAATTCACCAACATCTAAAGCAAATAATGCTAAAATACCTAGTTGTTAATAAAAAAAAAAAACAATGTAAATATAGCAAAAAAAAAAATTTTATGTATAAATTTATTTATAAATTTATATAAACATTTTAAATAATACAAATAATCTACTTGTATATCCATAACAACTGCATGTTAGAAATAAGTCGGTATATTATTTTATTTACATAAAATTCTGCAATATTTTGTTGTGGGGAAAATACATTTCTTTTGCATTAACAGAGTGTCACTTCACTTTGCTCAGCGTGACTATGTCACAGTAGATGGCACCACAATTTTTGTTTGTTCTAATTAGCTTTGAAATAGTTATTTCTATTTTAAAATAAATGTTAATGTTTTCAACTGGATATCATACAGAACAATGTTAAGAGTATACACGGGCTGGTCTTTATACCCTATACCACTATGTGGTTTGGGTATAATGACTTTGTGCTGCTGTTTGTAACAACCAAAAATATTTGACCTAGACCCATCTTTAATTATACCGATCGAATCATAATCACTTTTTGAGTTGATTTAACAATGTCCGTCCGTCCGTCCGTCCGTCCGTCTGTGTGTCCATGTAAACCTTGTAATCAAACTGCAGGTCGCAAATATGAATATATTTGGACGAAATTTGGTATATAAGCCTTTATCGGCCATGGAATAAACGCTATTGAAATTGGTGAGAATCGGTCCATGTTCAGACCTAGCCCCCATACATATTACCCCTATGAAATCGACATAAATTGCCATAAGATCCAAATTGTCATATAGATCTTACTCAAATTGGGTTTGTATGCATTCATTACATCTATTAATGAGTAGTCCAAAAATGATCCCTTTGGCCCCATATAGAGCTGCTTCCCGATCTTCACTTAAATCTATTAAAAAACAAAAATATTGCACTGATTCTTCTCAAATTTTGTTTGTATATATTTTTGCAAAATACAAGAGACTTTACCAAACATGATCAGGATCGGTCCATTTTTGGACCTAGTCCCTATATAGATATAACATCCGATATGAACTTTTTCATGTCTGAAGCCAAAAAAATTAATAAAAAATCCCACTCAAATTTGGTTTTTGCTTATTTTCTATGTCCAGTTAGTTGGGCCTAAGAGATAGAGTTTCTAAACGCATGTATAGGGTATCGTATAGTCGGTCTAGACTGACTATAATTTTCTTACTTATTTACTTCATACGTTTTTTCATTATTCTTTTACAAATATGAACATAAGTTTGGCATATTAACTCTTTGTTGTCTTTACAAAATAGAGTTACCGAGTTCATCAATGAGTTTTTTGCTTTCAAAACAGTTCTACATAGTTTTATAGAATTATGATTCTGCTTTACCTACAAAATATGTGATTGCGATTACATCTAATTTTAAAAATTGTTTATAATTACTAAAGCATTATTATTCACATAAATACAATATTGCACTTTTTAAATTTTCCATTCAAATTTAAGAAAATATCAATTCTAAACACTGGGATTAAGATTTCCAATTATAAAGTAGAAAATATTAATTGAATTTCAAAAAATCATATCAATACGTAGGAAATAAAAATTTTAAATTTAAAAGACATCAATTGTATCTTTAATATATAAATTTTATTCGTTAAACACAAATTTAAATTCCAAAAAAAAAAAAAAAAAACACCAAATACCTATGTTTACATTTAAGAAATTTTTACATTTAAAAAAAATATTGACATTCAGGAGAAATTAACAGCTTTTCAGCAAAATTATCAGTAACATTTTTAAACGATATTCGCTATTGTTAAAGTCAGCTGTTGTTGTTATCTAAACGACAACCATTTTTGTGTTGTTTATTCAATCGATAAAACTTCAGTTTTTAGGTTGAAATGTCGTCATACATAAATAAAAATCATAAAATAGTGAAAATATTTTGCTTTAATTAAAAAACTTTTTTATATAAATAAAAAAATTAAATAGCATATTCAATTCATTATTTCATTTTCAAATAAATACACAGAAATATTAGTAAAAAAATAAAGACATTAAATATAAAATCATCCTGTCAAACAAGAAGTAATTCGTTTTTTTCTATTCTTCTTTGTGTTTTTCGCTTATTTTGACAGAGATGCCACTCGTTTACAATTTAAATAAATAGAAAAATAGGTTTGTCGACTGTCGTTAAGATGTGTGTACTTAGTGAATCACTTAATCCTTAGTGCAAACAACAATAGCTGTCGATATATTTTGCGATTGTCGGATCGTTGAAATTTACAGAATCGCACTACAGAAAACATTAATTTAAATTCAATGAATTTTAGAAAACGTCAAATGATATTTAAGAATTGCGAACATAAAAACTGTTACATAAATAAACGCAATTTGATGAGAATGTTATTTATATGTATATAAATTTTCACAATTTTTTTTGGATGAAAATTTGAAGTTTTTCAGAAAATTAAGAGAACAAATTATTTTATTTAAAATGTTTGGGACATTTGGTTTTTTGCGTTTGGCATCCCTAATTTGAATATTTATTATTATAAGTTTATTCTCTATGTTTTCCAAATATGGCAATATTTTAATAAAAAAATTGAGAGAGTTTTTTTGGTTATTATTTTGTTACTCCATCCGATCTATATGGCCGCAATGAAGAAATATTTGGCCAGTTAAAAGAAACTATACAGGCATCTCCAATTAGCACGATTTAATGCATATAGCCACCCTACACAACCATTACCTTTGCAATGGAGGTTAGGGCGAGCTATTTAATTAGCAAAAACTAAATTAAACGAGAAGTTATGTCATATAACCGGAAACGCATGCACATAGGTATATAACCTAAATTCATGCCGATCAGCAACCACGATGACCAAAAAGCAAACACCGAAATAAATCCGAAATAATAGAAAAGACGAAAACCAACCCAAAGAATTTGCTGAAATAATTTGTTATTAAGTTTAACAAATTGTTTACTTTTTCATTTACATTTATTATCAAGACTCAAACCGAGGTGGAGGGTATCAAAAATTCGGCACAGCCGAATTTAACACTCTTACTTGGTTCTTCAAATAATATGCACTGACCTTTGACGCATATTAAAATATACCTCTTTGATATTTGCTTTACAATGATGTTTTTATCAACAATATTAAAGCAACAAATATTTTGGGAGAGTTTAAAAGCATTTCTCTTTTAACTTTTGTTTAAACTGAAAAAAGGAGAATAACCTTATCATTATTACGCACTTATATATAAGTAAAACCCAATGGGAATATTTGAGAATTTCATCCAACTTTATATACAATTTCGATGGTGATGAATTTATTATATGTACGTTATATCTAAATATCATCGCAGATGGAATAACAAAACTGGAATACTGGGCGAACAACTGGGAACTAGGGATCAACCCCCCAACAAATCGAAACTGTTTTCTTTGATAGCAATTGCAACTTCAGCAATCAGGCTACCGAAACTAATAGTTAGGCCGTGGGTTTGTTGACGATCAGATCAAGTTTAATTTAAAATAAAACTAAGCTATTTCTTCAATTTCTCATCTACAGTTACTCCATGCTAAACTCGGACACTATTATAAACTAAATTTATTGCCAAAAACGGCGAAAATAAAATAATGAAATGAAAAATTGTGATTTGGTTTTTGACTGGATATATAAGATATCAAAAGTAGAAAAGAAAGTCATAATTCATTGACCATAAATGAAATAAATGAATAAAAAAAAAAAAAAAAAAAAAAAAAGAATAAAACTTTAACTAGTTAATAGAAAAGTGCACAAAATCAACGCAGACATCTTTACAGATTTATACGTATACTATAATTCGAATATTTGTGAAAATAGTCGGGTGGTATTTTCTCTATTCCTGTAGTAAGAACTTTTTAAATTCAGCTTTGTTGAAAACAATGTGTTCCACAACCATTTTATTGAGATAGGGCTCTGGTGTGATGTTATTATCATGTGGGGGACATTACACAATAGCAAAAATAGCAACTAAGAGGTTTGTGTTTGGGATCATTGTCCTGTTTTTATAGCTTAATATATAGCGAATAAAAAACGATATGACAATTTCGCTGTTTTTGCCTATAACCTTAATTTATACTAGTGTCCGAGTTTAGCTTGAAGTAACTGTATATTGATTAAGATAATTTCAACATATTTAGGTGTTACACAATCTATTCTTTTTATTTGCCGTTAACAATAGGAGTTCCGATAAGATATATTATTTAATCATTTCTGTACTCTGAATAATCTAATACATTGTATGCTGATCTCGTTTAAATGTTAAATGGCTGCAAACATTCTGCAATTATCAATTTTATACTCAAAATAAGTTCAGACATATACAAATCCTTTAAAATCTGTATAACTTTCTGCATTTTTTGCAAACATTTAAACTCCCAAGGCAGAATCCTCTGGAACATTCAGAATTAATTAATGGGATATATGATAACATTTGTTAGTGATCGTTTAAAAGTTTGAGTACCATCGAATATTCACGAATATTCAAATTTGGTATCGCATTTCTTTTGCAGAAACAGTTAGTAATAAAAAATTACTTTTATTAGCCAGATAGAGTGGAAATTAACAGTTTCAGAAATTGTTAATTAGACATTTTAAGACCATTTGAGAAATTGCTATAAGGGAGAATTGAAATTAAATGTAGCTAATTTTCTTTAAAATTCTTCACAATGCAATGCTTCACATAGTTTCTGCTGATTTTTGATAGATGAAATTCACTAAAAAATCTTTTTAATCCATTTACATATTAGAATTGGGACTGAATTGCTTCTTTCTTTAGAATTATTATATATGTTTTCAGTTTTTAAAAAATAATGACAAAACCAAACTAAGAATTAAAAGCTAAGCTCACCATGACAATGATAATAAATCTTTTCTTTAACATTAACATTTTCTGCTAAGAAATTATTTAATTATTAAACCAAATAAAGTAAACTTCGCTACGTTGAACGGTGGGATGGCTTCAAACATTTTTGTGAAAAATATTTAATGACTGGCCCTAGATCATTAAAAGTAGGCACCAAACTTGATATTGACGTGGCGTCTTATACTACTTATGTATGAATCAGATGATGCAAGCAAACGGTAGAAAACATCAGCATACCAATAGGGAGTACTGCTGCATCAATTACGTCCTTTCCACGTATTAGTATTTTATGAACAGTAAACAGGTATGAAGTAGCAGTTCTATTTTTTAATAGCTCAGCCGTATCCCACGCAAATTTTTGACATTTCACAGTATCAATTATCAGCAACAAGTGCAGGGTTGGAAAAGAAACGCCCTAAGGTATTTCCATCGTTCGAAGTACCAGATCCTTGTACTTCAAATATATCTAAAAAAAATTTGTTGTGGTATTCAAAATTCACAATAAATGATTTTTTTCAGAACACACTTTTTAGCCAAGCATCATTTTTCTTTACGAAATACGTATTTTTTGGTGCGATTCCTCCCGGCGTTTATAAAAGTGACTAAGAAATCGCTTCTGAATTGCCTTTTTCACTATTTCGATTTCATTAATCGTAAGCATCGGGTTTTTTGCTTCTATAAAATCGGTTAATAAATCAACATTATTACCACAATTAATAATTATCTTATACAATTCATTATATGGTATAGAAAATGAATTCATTTTAATAATTACATTTGACAATTTTATAAAACACTAGAACTGGTGAACTGAATATGTTGTTAAGGAATTTTGTGTTATACTTATGTACATATGTGTTTGTTTTTGTAGTTATTTAAAATTTTCTTTTTTTTTTAAAAACCATTTGGTTAGGGTTTAATTTTTTTAAAGTTATACAAATAAATGATTTGTTTGGGGATTACATTAATTAATTTCACTTTCATTTCATTTCACGTATTCCATATAATTTAATTTTTAATTTATGTTTTTTCTTCTTCTTTTATATAATACTAGATGTAACCCGGTGTGCTTCGCTACACCCTCCCCCTCCCCCCCTTCCGAATCGTTAGGAAAGGGCTCACGCATTTAATATTAAGTTTGTGTGGGGGTACGACGCACATTTGTATAATCCCGCCCATTTCTTTGTCTGAGTACTTACGTTAATAATAGATGACCTGAGATAAATTTGCAAAGCTTTCTCTATCATAGTGCTTAATATATATGATATTAAAAATGCACTTTGTAAGGGAGGTGCCACGCCCACTAAAAATATTTAAAAGAATTAAAGCCTGTAGCACTCCCATATCTGCAGTAAGACTATGTGAAAAATTCTGGAAGATCAGATGAGTAGTTACGGAGAGTACCTCCTACAAAGAAACAAACAAACAGACAAATATTACCTCTTTACTATGTTAGTATAGATTATTAGTATAGATTTTTTATTTCAATGCTTGCTGATGCTGATATACAATATTTTTTGTTTTTTCTTTCGGTACAACAATTATCAGATTTTTCGGCGTTCCTACCCTGGAGCAAGGTACATGTAGCTGCCCATGAGAAGAAGATGGATTATCCATATTAGATATGGCAACACTTAACTGACGGCCTTGAACTTAGAATATCATTTGGCAATTTTTTTTTTCGCGATTTTTGATTTTGCCCATTTTTGATTTTGAAGATTTTTGTTTTTGGGCGATTTTTATTTTTTTTTTTTCGCGATTTTTGGTTTTGGAGATTTTTGATTTTGGCGATATATTTTCCACGACAAATCACATTGATAACTAATGAACTTGTCAAAAGACTGTCTCCTTCGTAGTGCTTCATATTTTTTACATAGGAGGTGCCATGTCCACTAATGCCATCCCGCCCAATTTTAATTGGACTACTCACATTAATATCTGATGGACTCATGCAAAATGTCGTCTCTTTCCCTTTTATAGTACACCAGTTATATGATATTAGATATTTACTTTGCATGGGCGGAGCTGCACCCACTGCTTCGATCACGCCCATTTTTTTGTTCGACTAATCATACAAAGAACCTATGGGCTCACGCAAAGCCACAAAGCTCTCTCTTTTAAAGTACTCCAGATATATTACATTAAATAGTTACTTTGCATGGGGAGTGCCACGCCCATTGGTGTGAACCCGCCAATTTTTTGTCCGACTACACATACTAAGATCTGATGGTGTCGTGCAAAGCGTCAAAGCTTCCCTTTTTAGTACACCAGTTATATGATATCACATATTAACTTTGTACGTGCGGTGCCACGCCCACTGCTCCGATCACGCCCATTTTGTGCAACTAATCGCATGCATAACTTATGGGCTCACACAAAGTCCCAAGACTCTCACTATAACAGTACTCCAGATATATGGCATTTTATATTTAATTTGTATGGTAGGTGCCACGCCTATTGGTCCGATACTGCCCATTTTTTGTCCGACTACTCACATTAATAATAGGTGACACCAGACAAATTTGAAAAGCTCTCTCTATCACACTACTCGAGATATATAATATTGAATAATTACTTGTATGGGAGGTACCACGCCCACTTCTCCGATCCCGCCCATTTTCGGCGTAACTACTAATATTAACAATAGGTGACCTCACACAAATTTGCAAAGCTCTCCGTATCATAATACTGAATATATGTATATGATATTACAAATTTACTTTGTGTGGGAGGTGCCACGCCCACTAAAAATATTAAAAAAGTTATAGCCTATAGCACTTCCCATATCCGCAGTAAGACTCTGTGAAAATTTCAGGAAGATCAGATGGGTAGTTACGGAGATTACCTCCTACAAACAAACAAACAAACAAACAAACAAACACACATTACCTCTTTATAATATTAGTATAGAAAACATGGTTTAGAGACCCTATCTATTCGATCCAACTAATTCGATACAGAAAATAAGCATAAACCAAATTTGAGTGGCATTGTTATTAATTTTATTGGCTGCAGATATGAAAAAGTTCATATCGGGTGTTAAAGTTATGTGGGGACTAGGTCGAAAAATGGACCGATCCTGACCGTATTTGGTAAAGTTACTTATATTTTGAAAAAATATATACGAACCAAATTTGCGAAAAATCTGTGCAATATTTTTGGTTTTTGATAGATTTAAGTGAAGATCGGGAAGCAACTCTATATGGGGCCTATGACTAAGAGTTGTCCTATAGGTATTATTTTTGGACTACTGATTAATGGATATAATAGACACATACAAACCCAATTTGGCTGAGATCTATATGATAATTTGGATGTTACGGCAATTTATGTAGATTTATTAGGGGTTATTTGTATGGGGAAAAAAAATTAATAATAATGCCACTCAAATTGGGTTTTAACTCATTTTCTATATCCAATTAGTTGGACCGAAGAGATAGGGTCACTAAACCATGGTATAGATCGTATAGTCAGTCTAGACGGACTATAATTTTCTCACTTGTTCTTATTTCGTTATGCACTTTTTTGGAATTGCTCTCAATTATTTAAAAATTTTTGTTGTAATTGATAACTCCAATATCATTACAAAGTTTAAGCCTAAGTGTATGCAACACATTTTGTTACAAACCTACGCTGCAAAATTCGTGACCTTTTTCAGAAAATTTATAAGTTTGTTAAGCGATCGGTGAAAATCGCTGGATTTGTTTGGGGAAATTCGAAGAATGGACTTTCACCCTTCATTCTGTTGCAGTAAGAAGGCGGAGGTAGCCGGAGCTATATTTTTTTTTTTTTTTTCAAGGAAAAGTGCAAATCCTGGATTTTGTAAAGCCATTTTAAACTGCTTATGCAATCCATACAAATTTTTTGTTTTTATATTAAATCAAAAAAAAAAAAAAAACATCTTGCAAAAATTTTAATTTTTAACTTTGGCCAGTAAAAAGGATAACATTTGCTATAGTACGGTGGTATCAGTGGACAATTTTTCTTCGAAGCTGCGGAAGGCAAATACATTACAGTGAACGGTGGGTGCAACCATTGAATGATGACTGATTCTTTGTGGCTCATTTTCGAAGATATAGAACTGAACAATAATTGGTTTCAACAGGATGGCGCATCGTGCCACACAAACCATGAAACTATCGATCTTTTGCATGGAAAGTTTGAAAGTCACGTTATTAGCCGTTTTGGCGATGTGTATTGACCACCGCGTAGCTACGATTTGACCCCGTTGGACTATTATTTCTGTAGAGCTCTTAAGGATGAGTGTTACGATAATCACGCATCGTAGATGGAAGCACTGTACAAAGAAAATAGTGCAGTCAGCAGTAAAAGACAGCACCAAACAATCGGAAATTCCATTATTAGCCGGAGGGATTCTGCTTTCGATCCGGATGAAAATCGTATTATGATCTTTTTATTTATAACAAAATCAAAGCGAAACTTATATGGACCACACTGTATTTACCAAATTTGAAAACATCAATGCAATGTGTTGGTGATTTGACAGATTTAACCGAAGATCGAGAAGCAGTTTATATGGGGATTATGACTCAATATTGTTATACACAGGCTAGATTTCACACAAAAATTCGGTAGAAATGGCTAGAGTTTTTACAATATTGTTTAATTCAAAGCACTCGTTCCTATTTGCCTTTAAACTTATGATCCTGAAATAATGTACAGGAGTAAAAATATTTATTATAAAAGTTTTAATTGGGATAACTTTGAATGCCTTATCAAAATCGGATTTGCGTATAATCAGGAATTAACTTTTATAATTTGAAACTCTGGCTTTCTAGAAATTAAATTTCATATTCCTTAAATGTTTCGCATTTGCAATAATTGCTTTAATAATGGTCCACACAAATAATTGTTTTTAAATTCATAAAAAGACATATTTCTAACATATTAAAAAACGTACTAACAAGATGTGTAATGACTAATTTAAAATATGGACTATTTTTAGATTATCATGTGAATGGAACACCTGCCCGTTAAAACTGACTTAAAGTTAATCGAATGGTGGAAGCATGATTTTTTTATGTAATCATTCCGATTGGCTGAAATTATCAAAATAAATAAAAAAAAGAATTAAAATTTTAAATCAAGTCATCTTAACTCTCAAACAATTTTCATCATTAGCAACGCTCATATTTGCAAAGCAAATTGGTCAATTTTTTTTTTTAGTTATGGTAACATTTTCCAATGCTTTTTAGATCATATCTCACATATCCGATTTGTGACAATTATATATTTAAAACAAATCTTTTAAATTATATTTTTCTTCGTGCTGGGTGTTTTCTTTATAATATAATATTTTATTTCTATTTCAAGAAATCGCTAGATACTGCCGGAAAATGGCAAATGACAAATTTGCTAGTCATTAATCTATGTATTATATTATTAGGCTAGGCGATTTCTTGTGACCGATGTTTGATTCTACCGTGTTATCCCAATTTTGACCAAACGTATATTATTTGAAAGGTATTTCTTTTTGCAGATTTACAGATTTTAAAATTTTTCCCTTTACTTTGAGTAAATTGCATTTAAAGTTGCTACTAATACACACATAAAATTATACAATGCTATGTGTGTGTTCATTAAATTTGTTAATGTGGTTGTAATAAAAATGAGTTTGTTTTTTGTGTTGATTGATGAGAATTGGCTATAATTGATTAGTATACCTTTAGAGTCTTTATTTAATGAAAAGATAAAATTTCCTATACTTTGCACTTGAATTTCGAGGGCTGGAATCTGCTAGTGTTAATAAAAACTGAACATGTATGGATTTTCAATTATATATATTACTAGCATTTAGTGATAAAAAAAATTCCCATTTTTAAACACGAAATTTGTTTTTAGCGAAAACTGAACAAAACTGTCTATAGGCGATGAAAGAATTTTTTATTTACAAAATTATTTGTGAGCGAAAAGCAGCTGATTTTATAAGAAATTTAAAAAATAACATTTGCTGGTCTTAGATTCAAAATTTACTTTATTTAATGCTTAAGGTATATTTTAGTTTGCCTGTAATACTTTAAAAACCCATGATATTACACTACGGGCCATTTAGACTTATAAAGATATATTTCGTCCTGGTTAATGGAAACACGATAATAATTTGTGTATGTACAAACTTATCCTATTTAATAAATATGAAAATAAACTAAATGAAAATCATAAAAACAGAAATATTTTTCTTATTCAATACATACAGTGACTTTTTTGTATGATGAGTGTAAGAGTATCACCAGGATTGTTATGATCGCACTACCATCGATAAGCAATTCGATGCCAACTTTGCGCTTTACGCCGTAGTTGTATCGCTTTTTGACGTAACATTTTATTTTGCACCTTTAATAAAAACAGCAGTAATTTGACGCTTTCGTTTTTCATTTTTAGTGTGTTTTAAACTATATATATGGGGGGTTTCATGTCAAGTGCACCAACTTTTGAAACCGATGTCTTCCGATCGGGATGAAATTCGCACCAAGGTTAGTCCTATTGGATAGTAGTTTAGACACAATTTTTCAACAAGATCGGTCCAGATCTCTCTGAGTTAGAGGGGATCAAAAATTGACATTGTGACCAAACAGGTGTTTTTCTCATCCATGTAACTTATTACCTATTGTTCTTAGAAAATGTTCTCCCAAATAGTTTAGATAGCTATTTCTTCAATATTGCGGAAAAAAAACTTAAAAAAAACAAGTAAGAAAATTATAGTCGGTCTAGTCCGACTATATGATACCCTATACCATGGTTTAGAGACCCTATCTTTCGGTCCAACTACTTCGATATAGAAAATAAGCATAAACCAAATTTGAGTGGGATTTTTATTAATTTTTTTGGCTGCAGATATGAAAAAGTTCATATCGGATGCTTTATCTATAAAGGGACTAGATCCAAAAATGGACCGATCCTGATCATGTTTGGTAAAGTCTCTTGTATTTTGCAAAAATATGTACAAACAAAATTTGAGAAGAATCAGTGCAATATTTTTGTTTTTTAATAGATTTAAGTGAAGATCGGGAAGCAGCTCTATATGGGGTCAAAGGGATCATTTTTGGACTACTCATTAGTGGATGTAATGAACGCATACAAATCCAATTTGAGTAAGATCTATATGACAATTTGGATCTTATGGCAATTTATGTCGATTTCATATGGGTAATTTGTATGGGGGCTAGGTCTGAACATGGACCGATTCTCACCAATTTCAACAGCTTTCATCCCATGGCCGATAGAAGCTTATATACCAAATTTCATCAAAATATATTCATATTTGCGACCTGCAGTTTGATTACAAGCTTTACATGGACACACAGACGGACGGACGGACGGACGGACGGACGGACGGACGGACGGACATTGTTAAGTCAACTCAGAAAGTGATTCTGATTCGATCGGTATAATTAAAGATGGGTCTAGGTCAAATATTTTTGGTTGTTACAAACAGCAGCACAAAGTCATTATACCCAAACCACATAGTGGTATAGGATATAAAAATGTGAACTTTTTTTTTGCTAAATCAAAGCATTTTTTCCTTTTTTACAAAAAGGGCATTTTTTTTTCATAAGAAAGCTTAGGATTTTTCCTTTAAGAGCTCTTTGGTCGCTTAGTGGGATGGGAGTGGGATATCTATCTAAATAAATATTTTGTAACCCAAGACAACTGTTTTTCAATTTTTCACAAATGCACTATTTTGAATTTTTTCCTACTTGTGTGAAAAACTTTACAAATAAAACTTATACTGAGAAATTAGACAAATTAACCTTTCCGAAGGTATGTAAGATTCCTTCATAACATAACAGAAGAGAATGGTTCTCTGTAACCTGAAAGAGTTATTTGCAATATTTCAATCTGAACACGAGGATGTTAAAATTGGCTTCACGAAATTTACCCTAATGAGGCCAAAGCATTGCGTTTTGGCAGGAAGCAGCAGAACTCAGTATGCGTTTGCATTTACCATGAAAATGTTAAACTGATGTTGAAGGAAATCAACTTAAAGTATTTAAAAGATGATTCGGCAGAAGATTTACACGATTACCGCGTTTGCCTTAAATTGACTATGTGTCCTAATGCAACAACTTCTTGCCACTTAGGTGAATGTACCAATTGCCCAAAAACCACATTCATCAAAGAAAATCTAATCAACTCTTTAGATCGAGAATATATATAGGTGTTTAAATTTGATTCTTGGATTCAGACTGACAGATGCACATTGAAAACAATAATTTTAAATGTGGATGATTTTGTGAAAGAAATGTGTACAGGATTGCTAAACTTGAGAACCCATGACTTTTTAGTCAAAGAGCAATGGTCATTCTTCAAGGATTTAAAGATACATTTGAAGTCTGGTGAATTCGTTATTTCATGTGATTTCGCAGAAAACTATAAATATGTTCTTCAGGATGCCACAGTATATTCACAGTAGTTATTTACTACATGAAATATGAAAAACTGGAACACAGAAGTATGGCAATCATATCCGATGATTTAAAACATGATACCGTTGCAGTTTATGAGTACCAGAAGATAATACTAAAATATCTAAATCTAAATTTACAGTAGAGAAGGTATACTACGTTTCGGACGTAGCTCGTCAATATTTTAAAAACAAAAGTAGCTTGGCAAATCTTATGGCTCATGAAAAAGATTTTAGAATGCCAGCTGAGTGGCAGTTTCATCCTACTGCTCATGGTAAAGGAGCATGTGATGGTATTGGAGCAAACCTTAAAAGAAATGCAGCGAAGTATAGCCTCCAGTGCTCTAATCAAGATCGCATCTTAGATGCGATTGCATTATTCCATTGGGCAAAGAATTATTGTAAAGAAACTAAAATAGTTTTTAGTAGCAAAGAGGATCATCAGGAAACATTGAAAACACTGAAGAGCAGATTAGATGCTGCGGTAACAATCGATGGCAACGCTCAATACCATGCTTTTATACCGCTTGTCGATGGAAGACTCAAGTTGAAAAAGTTTTCTGCCTCTATTCAACGCGATTTCTTTCCAAAGAGAACAAATAAACCAGCAGCGAAATCAACAGCAGGCGATAAAAAAGCTGGATGAAAGACTGGGTATTTAAAAATTTACAAGACTTAAATACTTCATCAGCTACAATAAATTAAATATAAAAATAGTTATGATATAAATGGGTCTAATGCAATTAAGATTAAATTTTATTAAATTATTTATCTTTTTATTTTTAATATTATTATTATTATACATTAATTTAATTATTATTACAAATAAATAAAAAATAATAATTTTTCAACATTTCTATAGAAAAAAAGTGATTTTTTCCAGAGGTTAACATATTCTGGGTATTACAGTATCGAGGGTATGAAATTTTAGTTGGGTATGTTACATAGCTTCGGAAAGTTTAATTTGTCTAGTTTCTCAGTATAAGTTTTAATTGTAAGGTTTTACACACCAATAGGTAAAAATTTAAAATTGTGCATTTGTGAAAAATTGAAAAACCGTTGTCTTGAGTTACAAAACATTTATTTTGATAGATATCCCACTCCCATCCTACTAAGCGACCAAAAAGCTCTTAAAGGAAAAATCCTAAGCTTTCTTATGAAAAAAATGCCCTTTTTTGAAAAAAAAAGGCAAAAATGCTTTGAATTAGCAAAAAAAGTCTAGAAAAAAAATTTTTTTTTTAAATATTTTTTCCGAAATATTGAAGAAATAGCTATCTAAACTATTTGGGAGAAAATTTTCTAAGAACAATAGGTAATAAGTTACATGGATGAGAAAAAACACTTGTTTGGCCAAAATGGCAAATTTTGATCCCCTCTAACTCAGAGAGATCTTGACCGATCTTGTTGAAAAATTATATCTAAACTACTATCCAATTGGATTAACCTTGGTGCAAATTTCATCCCGATCGGAAGACATCGGTTTCAAAAGTTGGTGCACTTGACATGAATTATAATCTAATTTTAAAATGTTAAAAAACATTTCATTACTAATTTTTCTTTCTGAATATGTTAATAATTTCATGAAATAGTTTTTAAAAAGTTTAAAAATAAATTGAAGACTAAGAAAATTTTCTTAACAATTTAAAACTGAGCAAATGGAAAAATCGAGAGAGAACTAATATATTTTAGATTAAAATATCGTACATAACTTCAAGTTTCGTTACGAATAATTTATATCTTACCATTTATTCCATACTCAAACGCTAAAGTCGAAACAGTATTCAATGTAATTAATTTACTAAAATTATTTTGAAAACTTAGTACATATTAAATATCGGTCAAAAATGTGCAATTAATGTTGTGCTAATTATAGGATTTCATCAAAAGTTTTGTTTAAAATATATAAAAATGGCAAAATTCTCTATAAGAAGAATTAAGGAAATTATAATCAGTCTAGACCGACTATAAGAGAACTCTTTTTTTGTAGAAACATACATATATAAATAAAATTTTAGAAATATTTATGCAATATTTTCATTTTTTCACAGACTTAATGACAGATTGGAATCTGGATCGATGGTCATATATGGTTTATATTTGGGATTCTGATTAATGATTGTAAACTTGGCACCAAATTTGAACGATATGATACTGAGTAGATTGGTGGAATAAAAGATAGCGAGGTAAGATATTTTTGGTAATTACAAACATTTGCATAAACTTGTTATACCTTGAACACAGAGTGGTATAGGGTATAACAACAAGAAAACATACAATTCTTCGCACATGTTTCCGTTACGTACAGCTCACTCAAAAATTGACTTGTCACCATTAAATGGATTAAAATATATTAAAAGAAATTTCAATGACAATTCTCTTTGGTTATTACTTTATTTATATGCGTCAACAAAAAAAATTTAAGATTATTCGAATTCAGTTTTACAAAAGAAAAACAAAAAACTACATAATATATGTTAATGTTACATAAAATAATGTTAATATTAATAATTAAGATATAATTAACTATCGTGATTTTAAAAAAATAGATTATAATTTGCTACAAGAAAACTTTTATCGTATTAATTGAAATGATATGTATTTCATAGCTTCTGCTGATGAGCAAGTTTTATTTTTTGAAGAAAATATTCAACGTCTTTACGATGATACTGTTCCATTAAGATCAAAGATTCTAACAACAAAATCAAAACCATGGTTTTCTAATGCCTTAAAACAACTTATCCACAGCAGGGACTTGGCTTATTCAAGGTGGAAGCGCTTTAGAACACCTGAATTGAAATCAGAATATATAGCCGCTAGAAGGATTGTTAATGCCAACATAAGAAGTGCAAAAACTGAATATTTTTCGAGTCGTTTTAGTGCCGCAGTTGACTGTAGAAAGACTTGGAAACAAATTCGTGAAATTGGAATTGTTAGTGTAGACAAGACAAATAGCTGCCAAGTCGATGCTGATGCACTAAATAACTCATTTACTGATATACCTGTGATACCAATCAATAAAAGCTTTTACAACTTTTCATGCTTGAATACAAGTTATGCCTCAAACAATGTTAATAATTTTGAATTCTCTTGCGTTAGCCAATCTGATGTCTTTTCAAGTTTTTCGTCTATGATATCTAACGCTGTGGGCTGTGATAATATGCATCCTAAGTTTATAAAAATATTACTGCCATTAGTCTTACCTTATGTGACGTACTTATTTAACACTATCATTATGTCCAGCACTTTTCCATCTAAATGGAAACATGCAAGAATAGTTCCACTACCGAAAGCAAATACGGAGTTCAGGCCCATAGCTATTTTATGTTATCTATCAAAAGTGCTAGAAAAACTTTTGCACCTGCAAATGAGCTTATATATCAAAGAAAACAATTTGTTAACTGATGCACAGTCAGGATTTCGTTCAAATCATAGTTGCGTATCTGCTTTGTTGGATGTCTCCGAAAACATACGCAGTGAACTAGATAACGGTAATTTAAATTTTTTGGTGCTTCTTGACCATTCGAACGAGGCTTCTTTCTTCTTACCTAACAAATCGTTGGCAATCTGTTAATGTTAATAACACATGGTCTAATCCTTTAAGAATCGTCAGAGGAGTGCCTCAAGGGTCAATCCTAGGACCCTTACTTTCTTCAATATATGCAAATGATCTACCAAAACAGCTTTCACATTGCAAAGCAGATGATGTTCAATTATATCTAAGTAGTCCAATGCAATCTGTTGCCGCTAATATAGCTAGGCTAAACGATGATTTACAAACGATTTTTCTCTGGGCAACAGCAAATGGACTTTGTCTTAATCCAAATAAGTCAAAGTGCTTGATAATTCATAAAAGAACAATCGATCCTACCATAAGTGATGATATTTTAATAAATGGGGAAAAAATTTCAATTGTAAATTCTGCCAAGAACCTTGGGTTGATTTTTAACAGCAATTTTACATGGACAAATCATGTAAACCTACTAGTCGGACAAACTTACAATAAGTTAAGGACGCTTTGGTCATCACAATATTTCACCCCTTTACGAATAAGAATTCTACTCGCTAAGACATATCTAATTCCAAGTTTAATTTATGGATGAGAGCTTTTTGCAAGCTGCGATTCTACCAGCAAAAGAAGACTTAACATTATATTTAACAATATTATTAGATATGTGTATGGATTAAAAAAGCACTCTCAAGTCTCCCACATATCAACAAATCTTTATGGCGTCTCGTTCGATAGCCTTCTTAAGATTCGTGTACTTCGTTATCTACACAAAATTATCTATCACAAACCCCACTATACCTTTTCGAAAAAATTCGGTTTGCCAGATCGCAAAAAGGAAAAAACATTATTATTCCATTTCACCGTTGCCTTGCATCTGAATGGCAGTTTTACTTGTATGGTTCACGTCTTTGGAATATTCTTCCACATACCCAACAACTAAATAGCAACGCAAATAGTTTTAAGCAGTTTTTATTTAAATTTTTTGAACAAGCTTAAATGTAATTTACTATATATGGTTTTTTTTTTTTAATTGTTCTACTATATGTTTGCCTTAATGTAATTCTTGGATATTGAATTCCTGTACTTTAAATATAAGATTAAATCTAGTTGTACAGGAAATGGAAAATAAATAAATAAATAAATAAATAATTTAGTGTTCAGACATTTGCTATAAAGGTAATTTTTATACCCTATACCACTATGTGGTTTGGGTATAATGACTTTGTGCTGCTGTTTGTAACAACCAAAAATATTTGAGCTACACCCATCTTTAATTATACCGATCGAATCAGAATCATTATCTGATTCGATTTAACGATGTCCGTCCGTCCGTCCGTCCGTCCGTCTGTGTGTCCATGTAAAGCTTTTAATCAAACTGCAGGTCGCAAATATGAATATATTTTGCTGAAATTTGGTATATAAGCTTTTGTCGGCCATGGGATGAACGCTATTGAAATTGGTGAGAACCGATCCATGTTCAGACCTAGCCCCCATACAAATAACCCCTTTGAAATGAACATATATTGCCATAAGATCCAAATTATCATACAAATCTTAGTCAAATTGGGATTGTATGTACATATTACATCCATTAATTAGTAGTCCAAAAATTATCCCTATTGGACAACTCTTAGTCATAGGCCCCATATAGAGCTGCTTCCCGATCTTAACTTAAATCTATTAAAAAACAAAGATATTGCACTGATTCTTCTCAAATTTTGTTTGTATATATTTTTGCAAAATACAAGACTTTACCAAACATGGTTAGGATCGGTCCATTTTTGGGCCTAGTCCCCATATAGATATGGCATCCGATATGAACTTTTTCATCTCTGCAGCCGAAAAAATTAATAAAAATCCCACTCAAATTTGGTTTATGCTTACTTTCTATATCCAGTTAGTTGGGTCTATGAGATAGGGTCTCTAAACTAATGGTATAGGGTATCGCATAGTCGGTCTCGACCGACTATAATTTTCTTACTTGTTTTTATTATCGATGTGACTTCGAAACGAAACGAAGCTACAGAAGCCGAATGTAAAATTATTTGTGTATTGTATGGTTGTATCTGTTGTATCGTGTATTACTTTACAATAGTGTAAAATCTTTTTTTGGTAATTTTTACTGAAAAATTTGATACAGCGATACAACTTCATTTGCTATGTTTACGAAATATTGTATGGTGTATCATAAGCTATCAATCCCAAGTGAATGTCAGGTTGAATTGGTTTTTTGTTAGTTTTAATTTTTTTAGTTTTTTTATTAATGAATTATTATAAATTACTTTTTCCATATTGCTTTATTTCCCATATCTTTAAGGGCCGCACAGTGGACCATTTGACGAGAAGGCGGTCAAAAATCTATAACTTTTGATTGGATTTGGTAGGTGAGACTCTAGCCTTTAAGTTTTGCTATAAAACGTAATTCTCGACCGAAATTAAAAAAAGTTACGGAGGGTTTAAAATACATATTCATTTTGTAGTTGAATTTTAGTACAAAAGTGAAGTGTTAAAAGGTTAAAAAAGGTTTTTTTTTTAATATAATGTCTCATTTTTTCAGTTAATTTTACAACTAATACCTTTTAACAATTTTTTAAGTTAATTTTTTCAGAAAATGCCAAACATTGGCCCCCGTAAACTTTTTAGTCCTAATGTACACAAGGGCCAAAGGTTGTTTTTTTGAAAGATCCCGAGTTAAAATATAATTTATTAAGCAGCGAACGTAAAAGTTATCTTATATTGGTTCAAGATGGATGGATCTGAAGGGCACAACAAAATAGTGATAAGGTTTTCATTAGTACAACATCTGGACATTTTCCTTGAGTTGTGCTCGCGAAAGAATCTGTAGTCTTTGTTCCTTTTTTCTTGCGCTTCTTCAGATAGATCTCCTATTGGTAGCATATTGTTTTGAATTATTTGTTCCCCATGGTACAAAATTTTATGAACTGTGGATGGCATATATCTCCAAGAGTATTTTTGGCGTACTTTCCGATTTTTTTTGCATTTATCTTTCTGCTGCATGCTAGAATTTGTAATATGTTTTTGAATCGTTTTATTAATTCATAATCTACACCTGTGATAGATGCTGCAGTTTCCGGATCGGAAAAAAATTTCCTTGCAGTATTTCCATCATTTGTGTTTCCTTCCCATTGTTTTGGTTGGTCGATTACGCCTAACGGACCAAATTCCAAATCATAACCCAATTTAAAAATATGCTCCATGAAACGTATTCTAGCATCTTTGCCTTGCTATGAGAGCATTCAATGTACCGTCTTTTCAAATTCGATGCAAAATTAGTAATTTTTCCTTTGTGCATTTCAATGTCTTCTAGTTTACAATTCTTAAAGAAGTCGTTGCTCACTATGTGCAAAATTACATCGTCTACACCATTTCATTGAAAATAAATATCTGCAAGATCTCTGTAACAGTACTTAGCCATTCCACAAATTGTAATGAATAATAATTGTGGAAACATTATTATAAATACTTTTTCTTGCAATTATGTAAAATAAAAATTTTTATCTTTTATTACCACTTTTAGAAGCATATAAAGCCCACACCCCTTTTAAAAGGTGAAGCACACCTGCTCATATCTTTAAGGGCTATGTCGCAATACTTTTTTTTTTTTCCATTTACAAATTTTTATCTTTTATTACCACTTTTAGAAGCATAAAAAACCCACACCCTAACCCCTTTTAAAAGGTGAAGCATACCTTTTACCATTTACCTGTTATTTAAATTGTTTACCATTTTGTCAGGTATTTAAACTATGTAACTCTAATTCAGACTATTAATGTTTTTGAAAGGTACCTATGTAAATGTACCTGTAACAATTAAGCGCATTATATCTCAACCCTTTTTGATAAGTAAATAACAACTCCTGACAACTCTACCGACACGCAAAAAAATACACCGCGGTGTACCGGTACGACCAACTTTTGTATTCATAACACTCAGACGGACGGACGGACATCGTTTAATCGACTCAGAAAGTGTTTTTGAGTCGATCCGTATAATAAAAGATGGATAAAGGTCCAATATTTTTGGTAGTTACAAACATCACCTCAAACTTAATATATCCTGACCACATAGTGGACAACTTTTGTATTCATAAATTTTGCAGAAAATATCTAACCTTGGAAAAATTGTTCTGGTGCACACGTGCGGAAACTGACGGGTATATAATTGGGTATAGGAGTATAGGGGAGGGTTCGGACTATAGAAGAGTGCAAGATTTTTTCTGACTGCTTTTGACTGGCAGGAGTTATGCTCTATTAAGTAGGAGATTTTCGGAAAATTTTGACCTTTTTCAAAAAATTCTTTTTTTAATTTCGGAATGAGTCAGTGATTTTAAATTTTTAACATTATTAGCATGGAAGCAAGAAAATTACACAAAATTTATTTCACTTCAAACCCTTTAAATCCAAAAAGTTACAGGCATTCAAAAATAAAAATTTACAAAGAAATTTTTAATTTTAGCAAAATACTGAGAAAACCCATTTTCGAAGACCCTGTTCGCTATGATATACTTGAGATAGCGTCGCAATTTTTTGGCTCCCGAGGTTTACTAGTATTTACTTTCAAATGAATAACATAACTTTAAAATCAGTAACAAAAAAAAAAAAAAGATTTTTGGCCGCCTTCTCAAAATATGGTCCACTGTGGGCCGTATGCAAAAAAAAATAATGTGTGCATCAAATAGACAATATCAACAAATTTTGTATGAAAAACATAAAATAAAGTCTACTTGAAATACACAACAATTTTTTTCATACAGCCCTAAGTATTTAAGTTTTAAGTTTTATATACTGAATTATTTTATACCCTATACCACTATGTGGTTTGGGTATAATGACTTTGTGCTGCTGTTTGTAACAACCAAAAATATTTGGTTAAGTCGATTTAACGATGTCCGTCCGTCCGTCTGTGTGTCCATGTAAAGCTTGTAATCAAACTGCAGGTCGCAAATATGAATATATTTTGATGAAATTTGGTAAATAAGCTTTTGTCGGCTATAGGATGAACGCTGTGTAAATTGGTGAGAATCGGTCCATGTTCAGACCTAGCCCCCATACAAATGACCCCTATAAAATCGACATAAATTGCAATAAGATCCAAATCGTCGTATAGATTTTACTCAAATTGGGTTTATATGTGTTTATTACATCCATAATTGAATAGTCCAAAAACGATCTCTATGGGACAACTCTTAGTCATAGGCCCCATATAGAGCTGCTCCCCGGACTTCACGTAAATCTATCAAAAAACAAAAATGTTGCACTGATTCTTCTCAAATTTTGTTTGTATATATTTTCGCAAAATACAAGAGACTTTACCAACCATGGTCAGGATCGGTCCATTTTTGGACCTAGTCCCCATATAGACATAGCATCCTATATAAACTTTTTCATATCTGCAACCAAAAAAATTAATAAAGATGCCACTCAAATTTGGTTTATGCTTATTTTCTATATCCAATTAGTTGGGCATAAGAGATAGGGTCTCTTAACGCATGGTATACGTATCGTATAGTCGGTCTAGACCGACTATAATTTTCTTACTTATTATTTAGTTTTTATTTTTTTTGTTTTTTTTTTTATTTAATGAATTATTGTTATACATTATAAATTTGTATGACTTTCAATAAAACGAAGCAATTCATTTCTGTTATTTATTTCTGGCAAGTTTAAGGCTTGTTGTAAAATCTCACCGTTACCATCGTCTTCTGAATAAGAACTTATAAGAATGTTATGAATAATACAGCAAACCATAATCCAATCATTGCAATCCTTTTTATTTCTGCCATTTAACATCCTAAATTTAAGTTCCTTTAAGCTACCAAATTTTTCCTTTGGATGACCAAAACAGTTTTCAATTCTAACGCGATATTTTGAAAAATATGTATTTATAAAATTGTTCTCTTGTTTCTTTCTTGTGCTCTGAGCTATTTGTTATGAATGGTGTAATTAAAAATGGCTTTACTGGATAAGCTCTATCTCCACTGACCACTGGCCACTAGAAAACTACTGACGGGGATGTTTAGCTAGAGGGGAATTTGAAAATATTTTGGCATCGTGAACGCTACGACGTTACGCAATAGTAATCTGTCTTACAGACAGTGTATGGTGGCAAACGGCTGGAATCTTAATGGTGTGTAGGCGTTTAAATGAAAAGTACAGGGGCTTCTCCTAATTTAATTTCAGAGCCATCGATGTCGCCGATACATCCTGGCTAAAATAAGTTGAGCCCTTTCCGTTTCACTGGGCAAATATAGAAATTGATCCTTTAGCTTTAAAGTTGCTTTAAATACTCGTCTTGTCACATTTTGAATAGTACCGCCATCGCCTATGGCAAACAGAAATGGTACCTTTCGGAAAGAAGTCCCATCACCTGAGGGTTCTAGCCGATAAAGCACAATTCTCAATTGCAGTTAGGGTAGCTTTGAGTCGAAGATGTGTCGAAATTCTTCTGGACGTAATCGCACCATATGTTTATATCTTTTGTCATCAAAGTTCTTTAATATTTTATGCTGCCATATGTATGGTTTCGGCAATCCTAAATGAATGTTTCTAGGGTTTGCCAAAAGGTGGCTAAAACTCATCCTAAAATTTTCTTGAACTTCAGTCATGGTGCCAGAAAAACCCGTACATCAGCAAAGTGAACAAGGTGAAGAGACCTTCTTACGCTAAAGCGCATCAGAATTAATCAAAATTTATCAGATTTAATGTTTGTAGTAGCGATGGATGATGCAGAAAGGCCGGTTAAAAGTTTAACGAAAAAGAGCTATATTCTAATTTTTAACACGGAATTGGTTCAGATCTGGTCTAGGGATTTATGAGTGCCATTGCTATATTGAAACTAATCTCCAGTCCAGCGTGCAAAAAATGGACATTAAGCTAATAGAAAATCTCCAGAAATATTTCAACGCAAGAGTCAGAGAAAGAGAAATAAGAGCCAATAATTCAATTCAAGCCCTCAAGGAAGAATGGTCCCACCGTGGGAGTATATTTTTAATGGCTCTTCTTATGTATAATTCAAATATGAAATCAAAATTTCACCATTACACCAAAAACACATTGTTGTGTTATATCTGGGACTGTACTACATGGCGAATATATTTTGTTCAAAAAGGATTGTTTTCGACATCTTATTTATTGTCAAACAAATCATCTGTTGAAGTTTATGTTTTTGGTTTCAATATTTCCAAGAAAAAAGTAACAATTGTTCTCTGAACCAGAATATACGTCCATAAATTACTTAAGAGCGCTGTATCATTTACTCCAGAAATCCCAAGCTAAAAATGATTTAAAAAAAAAGAAGTCAGATGTGAGCTCTGCAGTTTTAAGGCTAGGAACAATATAATGGAATTCAGATTCGGATTCACCATGCCAAATACCTTTAGCGAAGTACATTTTGATCTAAGGTGTGTTTTGAAGTTTATGAAATGTAATGAAAACGCAATAGACGGCAAATAATCAGCTATTAGTTGGGTATATTTTATTGTTGTCAGTGATTATGACATTCTGAAAGAGAGGCATAAGTTTCAGTCATTGATTTTTTTGGAATAAATGCTTAATTAAGCTTTATAACGTCTTCTTATATTTAAAAACGTGTATAGATCGTGTGGCATTTTATTTTTTCAAATTACCTGACAAAGTAACTTTCCCTATAAAATTGATATTTAAGCAGGGCCTTGTTTTGCCATTTATGGGTTAAAAGCCAAAGACTTTAGAAAACCGCAGACTTAAAGTAGTAGAATAAAGCGTAGGTTAAACGTTGATATTGTATGTGAGTGCACCTTAATAAACCAATAGTGACGAAAGTTTACTTCACAATATTGAGTAGGATAGACAAACAACACATAATAAATACTTAGTTCCATATACCTAGATTCTGGTTGGGATTTTATGCGAAAAGGGTTTTTACATTGTTTATTTTTTGCCGATGCCACGAAAATAAGTTCTTTTTTTTTCTGTCGGATGGGTTTGTTTGGGTGTTTCTTATAGCTTTTTTTTTTTTAAATACACTTGGCGTTTAACAGGCACTTTATTATTAAGTAAAAAATCAAAGAGGCGTAACTATTGGTTTTTTCTGATTCCTCAAAGTTTAGAATTAAAAAACCACAACAAAGATTCATCAGAAGATTGTTGAAGACTGAATAGATTTTCTAAAAAAGTTATATATGTAATTTTTCATATTCGAAAATTTTTTGCAATTTTTTGATGGTGTTTGTTTATGAGGGAGGACAGGAAATCATGTTTAAAGTGTTAAAATTATTCAATTTTTGTTGTTTATAATTTTAAGAATAAATTAACTTTTGATCTAAAATATAAAAAAACATTACCACAAAAAATCGTGAAATCAGCTTCCTTCCTTTGATTTCTTGTTCTTTTTTTTTAATTTGCAATTTTCTTATTAACACTTAAAGTGAGTTGTTATTTTTTGGCTGAAAATTACGTTAAGCTAAAGTACAATATTACTAAAAATCAGTGCTAACCCAAGCACAAAACCGTAACAAAGTCGTTTTTAAGCGGATGTTGTTATATGCTTTTATTTCATTCTTAAAAATAAAAAATTATTCAAATTTTTAAAAGAATATTTTTTGTTTGTTAATTCAGTTTAATACAGAACAAACTTTAAATAACTCTCAGAAATTATGACTCTTCTATATGAGCATTTTCAGGCCATTAATAAAATGAATTCATCTGAGACAAGAATATACTTTTGATGCGCTGAATCAAAAACTGACCTCAGAATATCTCCGCGACATTTGGTTTTCGCAAGTTGCCAAAATACCTTGTTTTTGCTACATTGGAGACTTTACTCATACCCTTCAAAACACTTTTTGATATGTTTTGTGATATCTTTCTCTTCTCATTCAAAATGTTCGTCAAAATTGCTTAATATGTAGTACTCCATTTAGTCCTTTGCAAAAACAAAGCATTCGATTAAATTCCAGACCCTGAGAATAAGGTATACTTTACTAGAAATAACCATAAAAACCAGAGTTCAGAAAAAAACACACACTGAATAAAAAACTCGTACATACATATATGTAAACAAACATAACTTAGGCCAACACACACATATTTTTATTTTCATATCAATTATGTTTGTTTTTAAATTTTCTTCGGTGCCCAACACAATCATGACTGTGTTCGTTTTAATATTTCGTTATTTACACGAACATTTTTGTATCACGAATTTTTTGTTTCGATCACACATAAACCACACATATAAGAGTGTTGCTTTATTTGAAGTTCATGTTCTGGTACGTGTACTGAAAAAAAAACAGAACATATACAATAAACAGGTTCGAGTTCAGTTATATTTTAAGTCGTGTTCTGGCTCGTGTACTAAGAAAAAACAGAACATGTACAATAAACAGGTTCTAGGTCAGTTATATTTTAAGTCGTGTTCTGGCTCGTATACTAGGAAAAAACAGAACATGTGCAATAAACAGGTTCGAGTTCAGTTATAATTTAAATTCGTGTTCTGGCTCGTGTACTGCGAAAAATTGAAATATCAATTCGCGATCTGATACACCCCGATAAAAACGACAACAATTGTTTCAACCAAATATATTAAAATTTTATTGACCCTTTTTTATGACTTACGTTGCAAATTGTTTAAAATTGTCAAATATTTTAAAAGTTTATTGGCCACTTTTTCGTGATTTACGTTGAAATTATTTACAATTGTTTTTATTGACTGGTTTTTAATAAAAGATGGTAATAAAATACTTAAGACACAAAAATTATTTAGCATCATAAAAGTTACACTTGTTCGTTGTTAGGTTTTTTTTACATTACCCACCCCTATTTTCGCAACCAATTAGTGTCATAGACGAAAAACCCAGGATCTTTTGGAAACATTTTTTTTTTTTTGGTAATTAATAACTTTAGACACAAACAAATTTTGCATCACAAAAACACAATCACCCACCCTTAATTTGCGAACCAATTAGTGTCAATGCACAATCAATCCTTTTCTCAATGATTTTTTGTGATGTTTTGCGTAAAAACTCAATGAGTGTCAATAAAAAAAACCCAAAAAAAAATTTTCATATTTTATTGTCCCTTTTTATGACTTACGTTACAATTGCTTGCAAGTGTTACAATTTCATGCAATTAATTTTGCAATAAATAGCGAGTGCGTGTGTCATTTATTCATTAAAAGTGGTTCAGTTTTCATTAGATCGTGATCTATAAGTGTACTGTGTTATTGTGTTAATTGCAAATATTTTGTGAAAATTAAAAAAATTGGAAAGCAATAACAGAAATAAGTTTTGCTATAAAAAATACGCAACTTTTGATAGCGAAACGAAAAAATTTACATGTCTGATTGAAACCTGCAAGAAAGATTTAAGTGCAGAATGTAGTTTTTGTGTCTTAAGTATTTTATTACCATCTTTTATTAAAATAAAAACCAGTCAATAAAAACAATTGTAAATAATTTCAACGTAAATCACAAAAAAATGGCCAATAAAATTTTAAAATATTTGACAATTGTAAACAATTTGCAACGTAAGTCATAAAAAAGGGTCAATAAAATTTTAATAAATTTGGTTGAAACAATTGTCGTCGTTTTTATCGGGGTGTATCAGATCGCGAATTGATGTTTCAATTTTTCGCAGTACACGAGCCAGAACATGACTTAAAATATAACTGAACTCGAACCTGTTTATTGCAGATTTTCTATTTTTTCTTAGTACACGAGCCAGAACACGACTTAAAATATACCTGAACTCGAACCTGTTTATTGTACATGTTCTGTATTTTTCAGTACACGTGCCAGAACACGAACTTCAAATAAAGCAACAATCTTTTATGTGTGGTTTATGTGTGCTCGAAACAAAAAATACGTGATACAAAAATGTTCGTGTAAATAACGAAATATTAAAACGAACACAGTCATGATTGTGTTGGGCACCGTAGAAAATTTAGAAACGCACATAATTGATATGAAAATAAAGATATGTGTTGGCTGCTTTAGAACACAACACTGCGTGTTTCGTGTGTGTATTTTCTGAACTTTGATAAAAACGCAAAAAGTCATTTCGTTAAATCATAATTGTTTTTTTCTTTTATTATTTTAAGGTTATGATTTCCAGCATTTCGGAGATCAAATTCAAAGTATTATTTCAATGGAAAATATTCATAAAACAATGAATTATCTGGAAAATTCAAGAAAGCTATGGCAATAGTTTGAGATGCCTTCAAGAGTTTTTTTACCTAAAAATGTCCCAAATGTAAATATAAAAAAAAACCAAGTACGAGTGCTAAGTTAAGCTGTGCCCAATATTTGATACCCTCCATCTGTGTCTAAGACTCAATATAATTACCAAAGTAGGGCACGGTTAATCTTTTAGTACAGTTGCCGATACCTAACCCTAAAATTTTAATATCATTTTCATTTAAGGTTAATTTCTTTTCCTTTTTGACCAGTGACCAGCATTTTTTATAATATATTTTTTATGTTTTTTATATGGTGTTATTTTATTTAAAGAATTTACTTCGAAAAATTGCCTTATTTTCTATTACTGGAGTTGATTCATTCATAAGAGACCAAAGAGAACTTGTTTTTATACCCTATAACACTATGTGGTTTGGTTATAATGCCTTTGTGCTGCTGTTTGTAACTACCAAAAATATTTCACCTAGACCCATTTTTTGTTATACCGATCGACTCAGAATTGCTTTCTGAGTCGATTTAGCGATGTCCGCCCGTCCGTCTGTCCATCCGTCTGTGTGTCCATGTAAACCTTGTAATTAAAGTACAGGTCGCAAATATGAATATATTTATTTATTTGGTTTTTTTGGGGGCCCCAACACAATAAGGTTATATAGGCCATTTTACAGTTTTTATGATCTTAAATTTAATCTTATATATTTACTTATGTGTATATGGTTTTAATTGCATTTTTTGTTTATGAATTAAATCAAATCATATAGGTTAATTTGATTTAAGTACTTTTTTACATTTTCAAATTCATGTTCTTTTGTGAGTATTTCAATATTATTAATTTTATATTTCAATCGTTTTTCATATATTCTGCATTCATTAAAAATATGGCAAACATCCAATGTTTGACCGCAATCACAAAGGGGGGGGGGGGGGGGGTTGTGTTTTCTCAATAATATGGCGATGGGAAAATAAACATTGACCATTTTTAATCTGTTTAGTTTAATAAAATCATTTTTAGTTAATACGGGGGTTTTAAATTGCTATATGATATTTTTCTGAATCTTATATAATTTAGTTTGATTATTATTTTGCCACGAATCGTTCCATAGATCTAATATATATTTACAAATCCACTGTTTATAGTCTGAGAATTGATATTTGCAATCTACAGAAATTATTTCTTCTAAAGAATTTTTAGCAAGAGCATCTGCCCCTTTATTTCCATATATATTGAATGGCTTGGATTCCACAAAAAGCTTATTTTATTGTTACACAGATTTGAAAGAGATTATTTTATCTGATTTATAATTATGTTATTACTAAATGGCTCCTGTAATCCTTGTAATGCACTTTTACTATCGGATATAATGAGAGTTTTCTGTTAAAAATTTCCAAGGATTTCAACGCAGGTTTTGATTGCCAGTAATTCGCTTGTGTATATAAAGGAGTAGTTGTGAATGCGTTTAGTTATGATAAGATTCTAGCCAAACACTGCGAAACCGGATTTCTCGTTCTTTACAGAACCATCAGTGAATAGGTAGAGATGATTTGAATATTTTGTATTAATTAAATCATAGTATTTCTGTTGTATTTCTGTAGGAGTCATATCTCGTTTATTGCAGTATGCAAGCGAAAAATCTATATTTATATCAGAGTAGCACCATGGTGCAGTATGAGGTAATGTTCTATTCTCTATAATATCGGTCTTAATATTATTTTTAAAATAATTTTACTAAATTCTTGAACCGCTTTTACATAGAAAGGGTAATTTTTTGGGTTTTTTGATTGAAGCAGATTAATTTTTGTCATATTAATAATATATTGGTATAAAGGGTGGTTTTGTAGAGAGAAGATTTTTAATGTATAGTTAAGTAGGTATTTAAGTCTTCTTATATCTAGAGGTGGGCATGAGGATAGAATTTGCATACTACTAGCTGGGCTGGTTTTAAAAGCTCCAATGGAAAGTCTTATTCCAGTATTTAAGATTGGTTTCAAAATCCTCAGGTTTGTTTTGTTAGTAGACGAATATATAATCGATGCATAATCTATAGTTGGAAGTACAACAGAAGATAAAATTTTGAGGAGAGTTTTTGAGTCAGAACCAAATTGAGAGCATCTAAACATTTTAGTGATTTTAGTTTTGAGTTAGCCTTGGCCTTTATATTCTGTATGTGGGTCTTGAATGTTAATTTTTTGTCTATAGTAACTCCTAATAATTTGTGTTCTTCAACAAAATTTATATTTTTTCCAGAAAGTTTTAATATCGGATTGTTGGGAGTTTTTAAGCGTCTGGAAAATTTTATTGCTACAGTTTTTTCATTATGAAATTGAAAGTTTTAATATCGGATTGTTGGGAGTTTTTAAGCGTCTGGAAAATTTTATTGCTACAGTTTTTTCATTATGAAATTGATAGCCGCTATTGTCACTCCAACTTTCTAGTTTTAGGATTGTTTTTTGGATTTTATTAGCTATGGCTGAAACTTTTTTTACCAGCACAGTATATGACAAGATCGTCAGCATAAAGCAGTGCCTTTACGTTATTTTGACAGTTGTTCAAAATATCATCTATGGCTAAAAGGAATAGGGTGACACTTAATACTGAACCCTGAGGGACGCCGTTTTCAAGGGAATAGTAATTTGAGGTTGTGTTTCCAACCTCTCATGTAAAAAATTAAATATAAAGGCAGCCATATTTCCACGTATTCCAGCCAAATTTAGTTTTTTTGAAAATAAGCTGTTTCCAGACACAATCATATGCTTTCCCAATGTTGAAAAACACTGCTATTAAGTCATTTTTTGACGAGAAACTTTCCATAATCTCAGAATGAAGTATTGCTAAATTATCTATTGTTCCTCTATTTTTTCTGAAACCGGATTGATTGATATTTAAAATGTTTTTGTTTTTTGTTTGATTTTTGTTTTTTTCGGGAAGAAATATGTTTAGTATATACATATGTATAATTATATATGATGTTTAAATCAAAGTATATTTTGCCGCAATTAATGGAATGCGGCCAACCCGAATCGCCCGAATGTTATTCTTCTCTAAATGGTAGACTAATCTTTTATTTATGATTCTTTCTTAAAGTTTACAAGGACAGTTTGTGAGCGATATTGGTCTGTAATTATTTTTATTAGTACCATCTTTTCATGGTTTTAGGATTGGGATGGCTAAAGCATTTTTCCACTTTTTTGGAAAATCTTGTTCTGTCCAAATATTGTTATAGAAATCTAAAACGTATTTTGTTGCCTTTGCGTCTAAGTTTTTTAACATTTCATATCTAATATTATCTGGTCCAGGTGATGCACCGTGACATGACTTAAGGGCAGATTTAAATTCAGCTAAAGTAAATTTTTTGTTATATAACTCGTTATTGTTTGATGAATCAATAGGAAAGTTAGTAGAAGTGGCATATGAACAAAATTTGGTTGAATAATTAGAAGAGGCAGAATTTTGTGCAAAACTAAATGCAAATAAATTAGAAATATCATTACTATCTGTTAATATCGTATTGTTACCTTTTAGTGCTGTAATATGGTGGAAGTTCGAGGGTCCATTTAATGATTTGATTTTTTTATATACCTCTGAGGTTGGAGTTCGTAAATTTATTGTGTCACAGAAATCTATCCACGACTTTTTCCAGCTATCTCTAGATTTAGCTTTGAGGAATTTTGACAAATTTTCAGGACTTATATTTCTCTTAAACTGTTTTAGGAATCTCCTTCTTTCCTTTATAAGAAATTTAATATTTTCATTCCACCAAGGACTTCTTTTCTATTGCAAATTGACCGTTTCATTGCTATTGCTTCATGGGCTGAATTTAAAATTGTTTTCGAAATGTAATTTTCAGTTTCATTTATATCTGTAAAGGTAGTTAAGGGTTTTGTGAAATTACAATTGAATTTTTCCCATTTTGCTCGTTTCATGTCCCAGCAGGGTCTTCGTTCGTAGTTTGGTGAGAAAGCGTTTATATTAATCATAGTTGGGAAATGGTCGCTACTATGTAAATCGTCACTAATGCTCCAATCAAAATAGTGTTGAATATTGGGGGAGACTAGGCTTAAGTCTATGTTACTAAAAGATTTATATGCAAAACTGAAATGAGTGGCGCAATTTATATTATTTAAAATATTAAGGTTATTGTCGTTAATAAATTCTTCAATTACTTTTCCTCTTGAATCTGTTTTACTGGATCCCCAAATATAGTTATGCGAGTTAAAATCTCCTAAAAGGAGATAAGGAAAATCGAATTGGGAAGTTAAATTAGTTAGATCATTTTTGGAAATATTTTCAGATCCAGGAAGATATATTGAGCAAATAATAAATTGAATTGGGAACTTAATTTTTAAAGCCACGGCTTGGTACTGAGATGCAATATTTATTTCCTCGCCATCAAATATATTATTAAGATAAATACACACACCACCGTGAGCAACTGTGGTAGAAGCAATATTTTTAAAGAAGCAATTAAAGTTTTTCAGTTTAAAATGATAATTCGATTTAAATCTAGATTCCTGAATACAAATAGCAAGACAATTAAATTTGGTTAAAATAAGTTTAACTTCATCAAAATGATTTGTAAAACCGTTACAGTTCCATTGTATTATTTTATATAGATTATTCATTAGATGTAAAATCACTCATGTTCTATACTATCTACCTTTATATTTGTTGGGTTATCTTTTGATATAAGAAGTGTTTTTGCTGCGCTCTCTTTCTTCTTCTTCTCTGCGTTTGACAGTTCACGTTTTTTCCTCTTTGAAATCTTTTTTGGTAGCAATTCAAGTTTTGAAACATCGAGTTTTGTAATTTTACGTATTGGAGAAATTGCCTGTCTGTATGTGTCCATGTAAATGTGAACATCGGGGTATGCTCAGACCTATCCCCCATAAAAATGACCCATATCAGAACGACTGAAATGGTCACAAGATCCAGGTTGTCATAGATACGTACATATTCCAATAAAATTTGGTGTATGTGTTTTTTTTTATACTCACACAGTAATCCAAAAATATACTTATAGTCATAGTCCCCATAGAAAGCTGATTCCCGATAATCACTTAAATCTATAAACAACCAAAATATTACATAAATATTTTTCAAAGCTGGATGGTATAGTGTATTGTCTGTAATTTTCTTTCTTGTTTTTGTTGCGATTTTTGTGCATAGCAGGCCACAATACATATAAAAATAGTCGCACGTCATTTTTGTCGCCTAGTAAAATTTATTAACGTGTATAATATTTATTTATTTGATATTTATAACAATTCAAATTATAAGAAAGTTAAAATACTAGCAACGTAGGTTATCGGCTTAATATAATTGAAACTGTTTAACGGTACTACCACAAAACTTTTAAGGTGAAGGTATGGAAGACGCATTTTACGCCTCAAAGCTTTGAAGACTTCTGCCAAAAAAGTTGAAGTGCGACAGTGTATTTTAATAAAGTCCAAAAAAAAGTTTGCAAATAAAATAAATTTTATGATATTTTTTCTTTTGTGACCGTTAAATGTAGAATTATTGCTGTAAAAAGGAGTTTCCTTACGGGCTAATGATGGTCAAATTTGGTGTAAATAAAAAGATCTATTTACTTTAATTTTTCACCCAACGTTTCGTCTGCTTTTTTCAGACTTCTTCAGGAGTGTATAATTATACCCTATACCACTATGTGGTTTGGGTATAATGACTTTGTGCTGCTATTTGTAACAACCAAAAATATTTGACCTAGACCCATCTTTAATTATACCGATCGAATCAGAATCACCTTTTGAGTTGATTTAACAATGTCCGTCCGTCTGTGTGTCCATGTAAACCTTGTAATCAAACTGCAGGTCGCAAATATGAATATATTTTGATGAAATTGGGTATATAAGCTTCTACCGGCCATGGGATGAACGCTACTGAAATTGGTGAGAATCGGTCCATGTTCAGACCTAGCCCCCATACAAATTACCCATATTAAATCGACATAAATTACCATAAGATCCAAATTGTCATATAGATCTTACTCAAATTGGGTTTGTATGCGTTCATTACATCCATTAATGAGTAGTCCAAAAATGATCCCTTTGGCCCTATATAGACTGCTTTCCAATCTTCACTTAAATCTATTAAAAACAAAAATATTGCACTGATTCTTCTCAAATTTTGTTTGTATATATTTTTGCAAAATACAAGAGACTTTATCAAACATGATCAGGATTGGTCCATTTTTGAGCCAAGTCCCCATATAGATATAGCATCCGATATGAACTTTTTCATATCTGCAGCCAAAAAAATTAATAAAAATCCCATTCAAATTTGGTTTTTGCTTATTTTCTATGTCCAGTTAGTTGGGCCTAAGAGATAGGGTTTCTAAACGCATGGTATAGGGTATCATATAGTCGGTCTAGACCGACTATAATTTTCTTACTTGTTTTATTTAAATTGATTCTATATTACATCCTACTAATTGTAGTCACTTATTTATCTAAAAAAAACTGAACTTCACGACACACAAATTGTAAATAAATAAATAAAATAAATAAATGATGACAACACAGTAAACAGATATCACAAATTGATCTTAACACTAGTGTCACAGAACTTTAACTATTATACTAGGTAATTCTAACCTAATATTTCGTAAAGTATGATTGAGGATGAAATAGAAAACAAGTAAGAATGTTAAATTCGGCTGTGCCGAAAAATATGCATGCGTTTCCTATATGCATGCGTTTCCGGTTATATGACATAACTTCTCGTATAATTTAGTTTTTGCTAATTAAATAGCTCGCCCTAACCCCAATTGCAAAGGTAATGGTTGTGTAGGGTGGCTATATGCATTAAATCGTGCTAATTGGAGATGGCTGTATAGTTTCCTTTAACTGGCGAAATATTTTGTCATTGCGGCCATATAGGTCGGATGGAGTAACAAAATAATAACCAAAAAAAAGCTCTCTCAACTTTTTAATTAAAATATTGCCATATTTGGAAAACATAGAGAATAAATTTATAATAATAAATAATCAACTTAGGGATGCCAAACGCAAAAACCAAATTTCCCAAACATTTTAAATAAAATAATTTGTTTTCTTTATTTTCTGAAAAACTTCAAATATTCATCCAAACAAAATTGTGAAAATTTATATATAAATAACATTCTCATCAAATTGCGTTTATTTATGTAACAATTGTTATGTTCGCAATTCTTAAATATCATTTGAGGTTTTCTAAAATACATTGAATTTAAATTAATGTTTTCTGTATTCCGATTCTGTAAATTTCAACGATCCGACAACCGCAGGATATATCGACAGCTATTGTTGTTGGCACTAAGGATTAAGTGATTCACTAAGTACATACATCTTAGCGACAGTCGACAAATCTATTTTTCTATTTAAGCGAAAAACACAAAGAAGAATAGAAAAAAACAAATTAATTCGTGTTTGACAGGATGATTTTATGTTTATGTTTAATATCTCTATTTTTTTTTTACTAACATTTCTGTTTATTTATTTGAAAATGAAATAATGAATTGAATATGCTATTTAATTTTTTTATTTATATAAAAAAGTTTTTTAATTAAAGCAAAATATTTTCACTATTTTATGACTTTTATTTATGTATGACGACATTTCAACCTAAAAATTTAAGTTTTTATCGATTGAATAAACAACACAAACATGGTTGTCATTTAGATAATAACAACAGCTGACTTTAACGATAGCGAATATCGTTTAAAAATTTTACTGATAATTTTGCTTTTCTTTTTCTAACGATTCGATTATCGTTAAAAGAAGTTATTTCTCCTGAATGCCAATATTTTTATACCCTCCACTCCAGTAAGCAGAGGGTATATATAAGTTTGTCATTCCGTTTGTAATAATTAGAAAAAAAATTCTGGACCCCATAAAATATATATATTTGTGATCCTTATAACAAGCGAAGTTGATATAACGATGTCCGTCTGTCCGTCTGTCCGTCTGTCCGGCTGTCCGTCTGTCCGTCTGTCCGTCTGTCCGTCTGTGGAAATCACGATGACGGCTTCAATCGGATAGCTAGGGTGCTCCTTGGTATAAAAAATGATTCACTAACATCCTGAGAAGTTTGCTATTTAAAATCGTCCAAATCGGTTGATCTGGTCCCGAGAATTGAGCGAAGAATTAAAAAGTCATGAGAAAATATGATTTGAATATGTGTTCTTGTGATAACGCCCTCAATAGGGCAGATAGGGCGCTTGTTTTTAGTGAGAATGATTCACTAACATCTTGAAAAGCTTCCTGTTTTTAAATCATGACAATAGGTTTCATAGGTGCCGAGAAATCACTGAAAAGGTAAAAAAAAATATGACGTTTTCCTATATTGTTTTCCTAAATTTTGTATTTTGTCATAGCTGTGCATGTTGTTTTTGTGGTCGTTGTGTTAATAATATAAAAATTCATCAATATCAATATTTTTTGGTGTAATATTTAAGTTAATTAATTAATAAAAGAAACTATATAAAATCAATATCAATATTCTGCGATTTTTATAACATCACAAAATGTTACAAATTGATACATACTACTGTTGCCAATATCAAAATACTATAAATAATATTCATATATTCTGTATATGTATATCCATAATAAGCGCATATTAAAATAAATCGGTATTTTATTTTATTTTTACAAAATTCTGAAATTTTTAGAGTTGAAAAAATAGTATGGTTTTAAGAGTTGTATTTTTAGTACATGTATAAACCCTGCATACTTGCTTTCAAAAGTAGTAGGTAGGTAGGTAAGCCATAAAATATTTATTTACCCTGTAAAAAAAATTGTTGTTTAGAAAAATACTATTTTTTGTCAGATATTAAAAAAAGATGTTAATTAAAATAAATTTTTAAACTTTGTTATTTAATGTAGGGACGGAGGCAAACGCCATTCCAAAAATTTTGTTTCAACAGTTATCCACATTAAGAATAACCGCGGAGCTCAACTCAATCAATGTGCAATGATCGAGCCTTGCCCTGGGAAACATGCGTTTATGCTTTTCTTAACACAAACGCCATTCCCAACTACCAAATTTTTGACACGAGCTATTCACATTATGAATAGTCGCGGAGCTCAACTCAATCATAGTGCAATGATGAAGCTTCGCCCTGGGAAACATATATTCATGCTTTTGTTAGCACAAACCGAACTTCTTATGGCACATTAAAAATAAACTAATTGAGAAGTACAATTCATCATTACGCTGTATTATAATACTATTTTCTTATTTTACTAGTAGCTAGTAAACGAACTGATCGTATCATTGTGAACGAAATAGAATTGAAATTGTATGCAGATTTGTTTTACTTAAAAAACCTGTTTCTACAGATAGTGAATAAAATCCCAGTAAGCATTTTATGCAATAAATGATCATGTAGAGTCTTTTTGACTCATATGTGCTATTAAAACAGTTATAAATGCGCCCTTTTGCTGATCACAAAATATTCTTTTGTTGGGATTAAATATTACCTTACCCGCGAATCTTCTTGAGAGTCCTTTTTATCCGCTTTTCTAATCAGTTTCGACTCATTTTTGAGTCTTATTTAATGTAATTTTTCTATAAATCACTTTCTAAGAGAAAGCAAAAATCATTATCTAGTCTTTTTCTAATAGCGCATGTGATTAAGCAGTTTTTAATTATCAAAAGTGCTCGAAGAAGACACAGTAAGGTATTTTTTGTTAAAACAATCTTCGAAATGATGACTGGGATATCGTATATTTTTGTTAACACACAAACATATGCATAGCAGCACGAGTAAACCGAACTCAAATTGGCTTCTTATATGTATACAGCCGAACAAAAATGAAAATACTCACCAAAGAGTAAAGTAAGCAACAATTTCATTCAGTCTTATGGAAGCTTTTGGACAAAGCAGGTCTATGTCGCGTTGTCTTGTGAATTTTTACATTGTTTTTTAATAGGTACTAGTGATGCCAGGAGATTTGTTCAGAAATCTCTACGCTTATGAAAAAAATTCCCTTTTTTCCCTACACTACTTTTTTTAAAATTTATTTTTAATTTGTACAATTTCAATTATGTAAAAATAAAAAATAAGATAAAAATATCATGAGAATTACATAAGAATAATATAAAAAACATACAGATATTATAAAAAAAATATTTTTGCAATTCTGTTTAATTCATCTTTTTGATATGGTTAGATGTGCATTTAAAATTTACACAATTAAAGGTGTGTTTACACTATGTGTATTTTCCATATGTAAATTCAGTTTTACGATCCATACGTAATTCGGCGTGTGTGTCAAAATTGGCGTTTTACATTCAATTCATCATTTTGCGATCAAACGTACATATGTATTTCCGTATGACATAACCTCTAAATGTAAACAACAGCTGATTTAATTTGTGAATTTACAAAAAGTTATTGTTAAAAATAAAGTAATATATTTTTTATATTTTTTAATTGTTAATTAATATTAAACAATTTATTTTTCTTTCAATATTTATCTTTATAATTTACTCTGTTTTTCTTTCGCCACAAGCAGTATTGTATTTTAATATGGTTGTCATGCCAAAATAGAACCTGCTCTAATTGAAAAATTTACATATGTTTTGCCAAATGTGTTGTACATAAACAGTTTTTGAAAGGGTTCACACTATGTGTACAAATTGCATGTGCTAAAACAATAAGAAAAACACAAGCAAAACACATAGTGTGAACGCAGCTTAATTAAAATGGCTTGCAAATGAGATGTTACAACTCAAACAGAATATTTGTTCTTGGTTTTCAGTGTTGCCGTTTTAGCTTTTTAGTTGCTAGATTTAGCAACTTTTTTTTGTCGTTTAGCATCCAAAATTTATCAAAAGATGCTAGATGCTAACTTAGAATCTTTTATTAATAAAATGTTGCTTTTAGCTTCTTTTAATGGTATTGATATGTTTTTATTTCTCAAAGTGTAGTACAGTAATTTTGTGTACTACTCCTTTTACCACTCTGCTCGTTTCTTTTAACAAATATAACAAAACATTTTGAAATAGAAGAATGTAAACACCAACAACAGTTTTTAATGAATTTGAAAGTCGATTGCCAAAAAATATTATTGTATTAAAAAAATTCCAAAATTTTCAATACAAAACACATTAAAACGGGTAAAAGAACAGATAACCAATATATTAGAAGGGTTTAAATTTATATCATCTGAAACAGAAAAAATTCAAATCCAATGGAGTCATATCACAGAACAAAACTGGGATACAACACTGAATACAACCTCTTTATGGATTGAAAAATTCTATTGGCGAAAATCCATTTTAGGAATCAATATTTGTGTTGTCTATATTAGTTTTGTCTTTCTCAAAAGCCGAGGTTGAACGTTTGTTTAGCTTAATAGCTTTAGTTAAAAGCAAACTTCGAACAGAATAAAATCCGAGTTGTTATGTTCTGTAATACGTATAAAAGAAGGATTGAAATTGAAAAATTGGTGCTGTCACACTTACAATATACCGAGCGATGTCGTTGATAAGAGTCGATCGTCAGAAATATATCAGAGCCAAGAAGAACTTGAAGATGAAGACATCACAGAAATGTTAGATTCCATAAACCAATTATTCTAATATAATCGTATCTTTTGATAATGTAATTTCTGTTATATTTTAAATAAAAAAAAAAATCCCTCTAAAATTAAAAATATTTAATTTAAGTTTAAAATAAACTCAATTTGATGTTAATAAAAATTTCAGATGAAATCCAAAATAATTTTAATTAAAATTTAAAAAATATAAATCGAAACATATGTTTTATATTAATTTTTCGATTTAAAAACAAAAGAATTTATTAATAAGTATATAATTTTTCAGTATAAAGGTAATGAAATTTTAAAAAAAAAATTTAGCATCCAGTACGTTTAAGCATCTTTTTTTGCAATTTAGCATCTTTACAATTTCAAATTATGGCAATACTGTTGGGTTTAAAAGATTTTTTATAACAGTGGTTATAAGCATGTATACTTAGATCTGATTTATCGCATTTTAATATATTTTCAAAAGCCTTGCATTTGCATTTATAGTCGTCACCTTTGACCTGCTCCAGCCATCCATGAGCTTCTCGTCTCTCAACTAACTGAAGCAAAATCTTTATGTTCTGTATTTCTTTGATGTGTTTTCAGCATCATCGAAAAACGAATCGGACATTTTTCTAAAATTAATTATGTTTCTAAATTAATTATGCTCAAATTTATAATATTTTAATGTTATGCACAAAACAGTGTTTTATACTTGTCATTGTTATTAAAGAATCCACATATTTACTTCCTTCATATTATAGAGTTATTACCAGACTTAAAAAGACTTTAAAGTTTAAAATTGAAAAAAATTATGCGATATTTAACAAATACATTCAAAATAGTTTTGACTGAAATTTTTGGCAGTTTTAGTTTTGCCTTGTAAATGTAAATGTAAATGTAAATGTAAAATGTTCAGATATTAACTAAAAAAAAAACAGTGTAAAATATTTTCATCTTAATTATCTTAATTAATTTAAAGACACAAAGATAGATTTAATACAATAAAAAGAAGTAAGAGTTGAAAGTTGATCTATGCAGACTCACAAATGTGCCCTATACTAATAGGTCTGGAAAATTGAAAAGGATTGTAAAAAATAAAATGCACCTTTATATTAAAAAATTTAAATTAAAAAGAAAATTACAAAATAAACCATTTACCTGGTTAAACTTAATATTGTTTGTAATTATATGGATCAGGTTAGTATTTAAAATGGGATAAATCGGGAGTCATTCTGCCAATTTATGACCTAAAATATGTAGACAGACACCTCTATAAAATGCTGAAAATTCAGAGCATTTGTTGTAATAATTCAGTAATAGGTTTATCAAAGTGTTTACATATTCAAATATTTTTTATACATTTGTTACAAATAGTGCAAGAAGTCCAGATATTAATGTAAACGTAAAACCCAGGTGGAGGGTATCAAAGATTCGGCATAGCCGAATTTAACACTCTTACTTGTTTTTAAATGTAAACATTTTTAATTGATGATGAATTTGATGCAATTGATGTCTTCTAAATTTAAAATTATTGTTTCCGACGTTTTGATATTATTTTCTGAAATTTAATTAATATTTTCTAATTTATAATTGGAAATTTTAGTTCCAGTTTTTAGAATTGATATTTTCTAAAATTTGAATGGAAAATTTAAAAAGTGCAATTTTGTATTTATGTGAATAATAATGCTTTAGTAATTATAAACAATTTTTAAAAATTAGATGTAATCGCAATCAGATATTTTGTAGGTAAAGCAGAATAATATTTCTATATAACTATGTAGAACAGTTTTGAAAGCAAAAAATTCATTGATGAACTCGGTAACTCTATTTTGTAAAAACAACAAAAAGTTAATATTCCAAACTTATGTTCATATTTGTAAAAGAATAATGAAAAAACGTATGAAATAAAAGACCAGCCGGAGTAAACTCTTAACATTGTTCTATATGATATCTATTTGAAAATATTGACATTCATGTTAAAATAGAAATAACTATTGCAAAGCTAATTAGAACAAAAATTGTGGCGTCATCTACTGTGGCATAGTCACGCTGAGCAAAATCAAGTGACACTCTGTTAATGCAAAAGAAATGTATTTTCCCCACAACAAAATATTGCAGAATATTATGTAAATAAAATAATATACCGATTTATTTCTAACATGCAGTTATTATGGATATACATATATAGAATAAATGTATATTATTTGTATTATTCAATATGTGTATGTATGTATATGTAAATATTACACACAAAAAATACAACATCAAACGTTATTTTTGTGTTTTTCTCTTTAAATAAATTAATACATAAAATTTTTTTTTGCTAAATTCACATTGTTTTTTTTTAATAACAACTAGGTATTTTAGCATTATTTGCTTTAGATGCTGGTGAATTTTTACTCCCTTTATATTAACTCGTAGTGTTTGCTTGTCGAAAAATTTTTGGATCGATTTTAACCCCTTTCCCGTGACCCAATCTATCTGAAACTTTGCAGGCAGGCTCGTGGCAATGACAGAAATGATCTAGTAAATTTTTTTAGTGATGCCAAAACAATGGAAACTTTTAAGTTTTTCTACCGAGTTGACAAAAAAAATGTACAAAGGGTTAGTTTTTATTATATTATTACTACAAAGACCACAAAAAGAACAAGTCCACCTATGACAACAATACAACATTTAGAAAACCAACAAGAACAATATAGAAACATCATATTTTTCATTTTTTTTTACTTTTTCAGAGATTTCCCTGGACCTGTTCCACCGATTTTAATGATTTTTGAAATACACATCTTCCCTTGAATTTGATGGATCATTCTAACTAAAAACAATTACCTTAGCTATCCTATTGAGGGCGTGATCGTGACAAGAACAACAAAGAAAATTACATTTTCCAAGACTTTTTTTAGATCTTCATTCAAATCTCGGGCCCTAATTGACCGATTTTAAATAGCGAACTTCCTAGGATATCAGTGAATCATTTTTTATGTCAACGAGTACCCTAGCTGCCCGATTGATGCCGTCATCGTGATTTCCACAGACGGACAGACGGACATCGCTATATCAACTCCGGTCCAAAATTTCTTTACTAATTATTACAAATGGAATGACAAACTTATATATACCCTCTGCACACTGGAGTGGAGGGTGTAAAAATAAAACAAATGATGTTAGGTGCACAGAAGGAAATATTGAGTGTAGAACTAGCAAAAAAAAAAGCCGAGAATAAAAACAATAAGCTTTTAACGCGTGCTATGTATCTTGCCGTGTTGCAAGTGCAAAATGCTTGGAAAGCTCAAAAAGTCTTACCGTCAAAACGCGTGTTCTCTACTTCCACCTTGGCTTTTACTTTATTATACATCAAATCTACTATTTCGTTCTTTTCCGTTCAATAAAATTCTAATAGTGCGTTTACATCTAAGCAAAATCTAGTATATACGAGATTTTAAGCGAAATCCAGCTTATTTTTACTAGATTTCCCATACAAAACAAAATCTAGCTCATTACTAGATTTGTGCAAAATCTAAAAAAATCTTCTGAAACTTGGGCAATACCATATGATACTACTGTGTTTTTTTAGTATTGTAGTAGAAAATTACAACGCAATGACTGAAAAATTGACATTTAAAAACAAAAACAAGTTGAATAAAAAGGAAAGAAAATATTAATTATTAAAAAAAAAAAAAATTACGTATCTATAATAAAAAAATATTTAGTAATTTAAAAGTTATAACTTTTTTATACTGACAAGTGCCCATTCCAATCTGCTAAATAATAATTGTGGAAAATGAATTTGTTTTTGCTGTTCAAACAATACATTTAACAAATGCTGATTTTTTCGCAAAATTTCTATTTCAGTTTGTGCTCTTTTCATTTTTGATGCATAATATAATTATAAAATCTGTTCCTTTTTAGAATTTGCCATTTTCCTATTGTTTTGCTTATTTTTGGTATTTCTAGTCTATATGTTTTATTTTATTTTTATTTATTTATTGTTGTGGAAACAAAATCTCACAAAATGTCAAAAAAGTTAGATGTAAACGGTATAGATTTTGAAATAGATTTCAACTAAAATCTACTAGATTTTCCTCAGATGTAAACGCACTATAACCGAAATAATATGCACTTATAAGCAAGCTGCTGTTTAATGCATTGCCACTGTATTGTTGCATATAGAGTTGACACATACATTGTATTGTTGTCTTAACGATGTTTCGACTTGAATCCAACATTGCCTTCAGCATAATTGTATCTAGAACACCGTTAAAAATCAGTGTTGGTAACATGAATATAATTTTGACGAATTAACAACTACAAAAATTCAAGCGTTTCACAATTATAAGCTCATCAAGGTTTAAACGAAAATTAAAAATATCTCAAAATTTATGCAATAAGCAAAAAATATTGTATGCAATCTCCTCTCTCCAATTGTAATTAATTTTTTTATACTTCCAACATTTTTGTTGACGTGGTTTGTCAATTCTTTGCCCTTCTTCCTTTAGCAGTTGACTCAAACGGTCGATTACCTCTATACACTCGTTGTATCAAGATGCCCCACAAATTTTGATGAAAACCACTATTTTGTTTCTCGTCTAACATGGATTCGAGTTTTATTCTGTTGAAAACACCTCTGAGTTTCACATTTTTCTGGTAAAAATGTCACCAGACTTTTCTCGAGTAGTTGTATGTAGTCTGTGGTCTTCAATCGGCAAGATGTTGTATGAAGTTGCAGGCAACCCTTAGCTGAGGAAACTCTTACGGAGCACAGTAAATAGTCAGTAATGGTGAAAAATTGACTTTTGAAAATTGAGAGTCTGCTAGGTTGTGAAAAAAAGTAGTAAAATTGACAGGGCACATTTTTAACGAAGAATAGTCGAATCAGTCGTAGCCGATAATTTAATATTCGGTGTTACCTTTAATCATTGTGACTGCAGTTTATTTAGAAACGACTAAAGCAACTCATTACTAGAAAAACTAGTTTATAAACATTCATTGTCGATTAATAGTCGTTTATTTTAAATAATTAAGATTAAAAAATAAGAAATTAATTCTCATGTTCCCATTACTCCTACTGTTAATCATTAATATCCATGGAGTTTCCTTTCAATGTACGACCGGACTATACACAAATTAATGTTTCGCTTAAAATTACATTCGCATACACAAACTCTACAATTCAAAAGGGTGACGACATGTTTTGTAAGCCTTAACATATGCTCCTGCATCACCTTTGAAGCTACGTGATTTAATATTTTTTTTCCACATTTTTAGATTTTTTTTTTTATACATAATTTGTTTTTTTTTTTTGTAAAAGTTGCAGTGGCTTTAATGTTAAAGAAATTAAAATAAATTGCTAAAGTGCGCACAAATATGCGTTTTTCCGTTTATTTTTTGCTGTACTAGGCGCATTTTTTTTAGGCGTGTTTACTTGGCACGCATGCTTGCATACGGAGATTATTTCTTTTATTTAGATTCTCCTTGTGGTGGGCGTTTATATTTGTTAAAAATATTAAATTTTGTTGTCTACGTGACTATAATGCTTAAGACTTTGCAGCACAGATGACGGGTATGTGAAGAAGATGCATAGTCAAAGATATCGCCATGAAAAAAAAAACAACAACGAAAACTAACCGCAATAATCGGAATTGGTGAAAGATTTTGAAATTTCAAATATGCTGACAAGTGAGGAAGGTTGATAGGTTGTGTTTAAAAATAGAAATATTTATTGGGACTCTGTTTCTTAAGACTTCTCCATTGTCTTTTTATTGCAGTTAAAAGTCTTGTGATTTGAATTTTTTATTTGAATTAATAAATTTGTATCTGGAGACTCAATTACACTAGAGAATATTGATTTGAGAGCGATTCTGAATAGGTTGGTCATGTTTTTTTTATACATTCACTGCAGAGTGATAGCTGCAGAACAATCGAGTGTTTTGATGGTACTGGGCGTAATTATACGTTCAATGAAGTCCCTAAAAATGCATGTATAAGGAGCTAGAGATTCCACTTAGTTCATTGAACGTTCAAGTGTGTTGCAAGCTAAACTAATTATAATTAGTTAAGCTGCCAAATATTTAGTGGTAGACAATCAAGTATTTCGGATGTGATGGGGACTAGCTACGAAAAACCTTACATATGTATTTACTAGCGTCACTTGTGTATTCCAAACACATCTTCAAAGCAAATACAGGGTGCGCCATATTTTATGTCGGTATGTGAATATTGAATAACTTAAAAAAAATTCCGTATATATAATAATGTTATCTAACTTTGTCCTTTTCAATTCACTTGGACTACTTTTTGAATACAACATCAACCAAATGGCAGCCTCTGTTGCCCGTGATGAAAAGTAGGTAATAAGTCAACATCCACAGACATCATTTCCCATCGACAGTTTACGCTCTCTTAAGAAAAATAGCTTAATTATCGTTTTGGAGCAAAATGCTGAGCGCGATGACGATACGACTCATTTGGATTCTCGGCAATAGTCACTCTCACCGTTCCAATCATTGCATTTAAAGGTCATGCAAACGATCTCCTACTGTCCTTTGTTCAATAAAAATTTGACATTACACGACGGTTAGTGTTTTCAGATGGTACTTCTTGGCCACGATATTTTCGATGACATGCACGTTGAGCTAACGCAACTGAGTGACTGTTTTCAATGTTTTGGTGTAAACAAATACATGGTAAAATTCATACTAAATTGAAGTTAAGAAATGTGTGTTCTTAACCTTCGCTTTCATTATCCCTACCCGGGTAGAGAAAGCGACTTCCATTTGCAAATAATTGAGCGAGTTTTCATCAAATCTGAAAATGCTGCCGAGTCAGTTATCAAATTTTAGACTTAAAACAGAAAATGCAAGCAAAAATGATTTTATTGCAGAACTTCTTACTTTTTTTATTTTGACTTTTTTTCTACGTAAGTTAATAGTATCTACCCGGGTAGGTATTATCGAAATTTCTATGAACATTTCTTACTTTTCCTAATATAATGCCAAAGAAATCATCTGAAATTTTTGGAAAAATAATACATCATGTAAATAAATGGATTTTCGTTTATTGAAATTAATAATTACGTAATATTTATTCACGCAAATTGTGAGAAGATGAAAATTGGCCCATATGACAATCTTCACACTTTGTCTGGGTGAAGCTATGTTCTGCGCATATGGGCTTCTTGCATTTGAACATGCTTGCCGTGTAGCTATCTTCCTTTTGGAACATCGGTAACACATGTAGCACCCACGTTTTTGGTTTGATACGCCCACTTGCATCACGTTCCGGGACATCATCAGCATCAAACTCTTCACCTTCGTAGTTCGATACAGAGACTGACTCGCCTGTAATAACAAAAACAAATAAATATTTTTCCACTCAAAAAGGTTCAAAAATATACCTAAAATACATTCAACGGCTGTCTTGATGATAAACTTTTTGACTACCATTGGTCTTTGGGCTCGGATCCTAATTTGCGGAATGCAAAGCTCTTCACCCAAGCTCTGTATAAATTGTCTACGTCGAGATTTCTTTACTGCACTACGTAGACTGTTGGCGACGTATATTATATATGCTGCCAGGGCCGAGATATCCAACATGTTGTAAAACATTGCTAGAGGCCAACGAGTTGTTGCGCTTTTTGTGGTATATTGGGACACCATTTTATCCATTTATCCATTGCGTCCATACTGCCCTTGGTTTTATTATAAAACGAAATCATTTCTGGCTTTTGTTTTATGGACATGGACAATAGCAGCACTAAAGCTTTTCCCTTTGCTGGGACGTAGGGGCACATCATTGCATTCGAACTAAATCCAAATTCACTCAAATATACCTCACGCCTCTTTGAAGCTTTGAATTCTTCGGGCATATAACGTTTGTTTTTTTTTTCAAGGTGCCGACGATGGTTATTTTCCAAGTTAGTAGCTCCTGGAGCAATGGGAGTGAGGTGAAAAAATTGTGCATCGTTACATTTCGCCCTGTATTTTTGTACATAGCAATTAGGACTTTCACTACCCGCTCGCCTTGGTTTACGTCTCTGGTAATGCCTTCTTTTCCAGTATAAATTTGGACATTAAGCGTTGTGGCATCGCAAGCCCACCAAATCTTTATTCCATATTTTGCAGTTTTTGATGGAATATATTGAGTGAATTTAGTGCGGCCTCGATATCCGATATGCTGCCTTATCGTTAGACTGGCGAGTGGATCTAGTGACATGTTTGTAAAAACGAATAAAGCGTAAAATAGTTTGGAATCGGTTAACAGAAATGATTGCACAATAAAAAGGAAAAGCATGTTGTTTGCAAAGCTCGCTTAATTTTTCTTGGTTGGATATCTGGGAGCCGATCACAAGCGAAATTCCAAGAAATTCTTTCAACTCTTTATCAGTAATCGAAATCCGTGTACTTTCTGTAATGATTTCCTGCATTCAATTTACGATAAAAATCTTCGGCTTTTGTTTCTTCATGAGATAATCTATCAAAAAAAATTTAAATAAAATAAATAATTTTTTCAAAAATAATTATTAGATTCTGAAAAGCACTAGCAACCACAGTATTATGACAAAAACTTACTTGGAAATAGCTGCCGAAGAAAGATATTCAAAATGGCTGCCGCTATTCATATTGAATTGTTCGCAAACACAAACTCCCACAACAAATATTCAAGACGAACCGAAATCATCATCTTGTTCGCATACACACACGTATTATATATCCGTGGTTTTCTAGAACAACCACGTATGACATAAAATCAAAATGTTCAGGGGAGCCCAAAAACGTTATATTTGAAATTATGGGCTCGATACAAAGATTTTGGAGCTTTTTATTTAACAGTCCTGTAGGTATGGGCAATAAATACTTTATATAAAATTTTGAGTCAAAAACCTTCAAAGGAATTGATCCTAGAGAAGGACGAAAAAACAATATGTAAATTACACTTAAAGTGTGTGCAGATAAAACAACTTATGTCGACAAACGTCGTTTTCTTTGAAAAAGAAATTTACCAATGCTACCACCCATGTAGACAAAGTTGTTGTTGCTTGAAAAATGGATTTTTATTTTCGTCAACAAAAAGTTAACGGGACTTAGGATGAGAATATAACAACGTATCAAGGGTAATAGTGACAAAAAATAACAGAAATAAACACACAATTTTTTATAAGTGGTTATATACTGAAAATTATCCAAAATTATTTTGAATTTTTTTCATTAATAACAACCTATGTCGCTATGTGTCGTTTTCTGAGAAAATAATTTGTCGCCGATCAAACGCAGGTTGACATACTTCGATAGTGCTGCAAACTAATTTAATAAACATTTAAGTTGCGTCATTATTTAAAGAAAAAACTCAGAAATGGTTAATATTTTTGTGATCTTTTAGGTCTTGATTCATAGTACGAAACCTCAGCACCCATAATGATACATTCAATGCTGTTGATTCATGGTGTTGACTAAACCTTTTAAAATTTCACCATTATCGGCACGATCTTTAATTGTCAATTGACGATTTTTCAGCACCAATTCATTTTCGACGATCCTGGTTACCGAATCTTATTTCTGAGTACCATTCTGCAAAAAAAAAATTTATTGGAACTTCTATGTTCAACAAAATCAAAAATTGTTTAAATCACCAAATTTACTGTATTCATTAATATAAAATTTGGGACAGATGTCAAAAAGAGCAAAAATTATTTTTGAAAAAATTATTTTTCGAAATTGAAAAACCCGTGAAGTTTAAATTAAAAAGTCAACTTTTTTGAATACAATATAGGTTGACATTATAGGGGACATTTCCTGGTGGCTAAGCCTTGACAGGTACCGATTAAGTACTGAAATTCCTATGACCGACGAAAGGTTATATATCAAGTTCCATAAAATCGACGCAAAAGTGATTACGAATCTATTAGTATAATAAAATATGCCTCTAGGTTAAGTGTTTTTAGTAGTCACAAACATCAGTACAAACTTTTTATACTCAGGACACGTACTGATATAGGGTATGACAATTAACTCATATAGAATAATGAAAACTTATTATCGTCAAATGAAAAGAAAATGTCGAACGTCCGAAATATTGATTCTATCTCCGGTAGAAAATATTTAACCTAATGGTCGATATTAAGTAGAAATTTAGACGAAAAAAATTGGGCCCTTACAGATTTGACAAAAAAAAAATGGGAAAGAAGTAACACAATGGCACAGAGACATCAGCAAAAAAAATGGCTTAAGATATAAGATATAAGGGTAGTAAAACCATATACTGGGTTTGGTAAGTATGTTGACCAATTTTTTGATGGGCCCGAAATGATTCTGAAAATAAGTGTATCCCTCTAAAAATCGGTTTGTACTACTGTTTTTGTACAGCTACTTGAGACTTGGTCATACGGCTTAGCTCTATTTGCAATAATGTGGCCTTGAAACCGTTGAACAAATAGCATATTATTCGAAAAAAAAAAAATCATTTTTTCCTGCACTTTTATTGAAACAATATAGGAAAAATTAGTTTTATTCATTGTGTCCGGCATAACTAATTTTTCACTAACAATATTTGGCAAAATTGCCCAATTTTTGTGAACATATCTATATAATCTGATCGTGTCGACTGTGTCGTTGACTAGACTGTACTTTTATTGATTTTTTATATTTTTTATTATTGTTGCAATTCTGGTTTAATATTTGATATATCTCGATTTTGTTGTTGTTTTGGATTTAGTTATTGGTTTTTATTAAACTTCTTGTCAGTGACATATTTTCGGTCGCGAAGAATAGCATTACAATTAAATATAAATAAATAAATTTAACGAAAATTTAATTTGTGTTTAAATTTTTAATAAATTTGTAAACAGAACAAAACCTTAAACCAAACAAAAGTTTAATAATTTTGTTCAATCATATACATAACTTCAAAATCTGTTAAAACGAAATATATTGTAAAGTGGTTTTTGCAGTGGTTTTTCGTTGGTGTTGTGGGACACTAAAGAGAAGAAGATATAGACCTAGCAGAGATTTTAAGAATTTATACATCAATGAGTTTGCATTCACGTTATAGTGCTCTTCTCGATTCGCAACAAGGAAATCAATAGTTTATCCTTTTTGACGCCCATATGATTTGGTAGAAAACATAATTCAGAGCTTGGTAATTTTTTAAAGAACAAAAAATGTTCGTGCCTGAATTTAAGGTCACCAGATACAGAAAACGACTGTCAGCTCTCCAAAGATGTTTCACTATTGACGACAAAAAAACAATTGCATACTGTAAGGGCAAAAATTGCTTTTGGACATATGAAAATTGCATACGATCCCGATAATAAACAGCAGAGCCTAAAAATTGTGCATTGCCATTTGAGTTAAAGAAATAAAGACTGCTTATAAATGTTTATATATATTTAAATATATAAAAATTTCACAATTTCTAACATATTTTTCCTGAGATATATGGGAAATGGGTCTGCGGATGCCGTAATGGCAGAAAGTATATTCCAAGAGGCAGATTTCAGAAAAGGAACAAAACAGACAGAAGTATATAGCAAAGAACAAGAAGCTTGACGCCAAGATGAACTATCACTATCGGAGCACTATGAGTATGATGATGATAAATATAACTACGGCGAAGAGTTTTATATCTATACCAATATAATAAAGAGGTAATGTGTGTTTGTTTGTTTGTTTGTTTGTTTGTAGGAGGTAATCTCCGTAACTACTCATCTGATCTTCTTGAAATTTTCACAGAGTCTTACTGCGGATATGGGAAGTGCTATAGGCTATAATTTTTTAAATATTTTTGGTGGGCGTGGCACCTCCCACACAAAGTAAATTTTTAATATCATATACATATATTGAGTACTATGATAGGGAGAGCTTTGCAAATTTGTGTGAGGTTACCTATTTTTAATGTTAGTAGCTACGCCGAAAATGAGCGGGTTCGGATAAGTGGGCGTGGTACCTCCCATACAACTAATAGTTCAATATTATATATCTCGAGTAATGTGATAGAGAGAGCTTTTCAAATTTTTCTGATTTCACTTATTATTAATGTGAGTAGTTGGATGCAAAATGGGCAGTATCGGACCAATAGGCGTGGCACCTGCCATACAAAGTAAATATAAAAAGCCATATATCTGGAGTACTGTAATAGTGAGAGTCTTGGGACTTTGTGTGAGCCCATAAGTTATGCAGTTGATTAGTTAGACAAAAAATGGGCGTGATCGGAGCAGTGGGCGTGGCACCGCCCATGCAAAGTAGATATCTAATATCATATAACTGGTGTACTATAAAAGGGAAAGACTCGACATTTTGCATGAGTACATCAGATATTAATGTGAGTAGTCCAATAAAAATTGGGCGGGATGGGATTAGAGGGCGTGGCACCTCCAATGTAAAAATATGAAGCACTACGAAAGCGATGGTCTTTTGCAAGTTCATTAGTTATCAATGTGATTTGTCGTGGAAAATATATCGCCAAAATCAAAAATCGCCAAACCCAAAAATCGCGAAAAATAAAAATCGCCCAAAAAAAAAATTTTTGGAAATAAAAAATGGGTAAAATCAAAAATCACTAAAAAGAAAAATTGCCAAATGATATTCTAAGTTCAAGGCCAATAGTTAAGTGCTGCCAGATCTAAAATGTATAATCCATCTTCTTCTTATGGGCAGCTACATGTACCTTGCTCCAGGGTAGGAATGCCGAAAAATCTGATAATTGTTGTACCGGATGAAAAAACAAAAAACATTGTATATCAGCATCAGCAAGCAATGAAATAAAAAAAATCTGTACTAATAATCTATACTAACATAATAAGGAGGTAATATTTGTTTGATTGTTTGTTTGTACGAGGTAATCTCAGTAACTACTCATCTGATCTTCCATAAAATTTTCACATACTCTTACTGCGGATATGGGAGTGCTACAGGCTTTAATTTTAATATCATATATATTAATTACTATGATAGAGAAAGCTTTGCAAATTTGTCTCAGGTCATCTATTATTAACGTGAGTAGTCAGACAAAAAAATGGGCGGGATTAGACAAATGCGCGTGGTACCCCCACACTTAATATTAAATGTGATATATCTGAATTACTGTATTAGTGAGATCCTTGGGACTTTGCGTGAGCCCTTTCATAACAATTCGGAAGGGGGGGGGGGGGGAAGGGTGAGGGTGTAGCGAAGCACACCGGGTTACATCTAGTGTCTAATAATTTTACTGATGAAAATTAAGAGCCCTTAGAAGTGTTTTGAGTATACCAAGTAAATAGTTCACTCAACACGTTCAGATTTATTGATATGTTCACAAAAGTCATTCAACTTTACCGTGGCTAAGTTATGACGAACAAAATGATTAAAAATAATTTTTTCCTATATTGTTTGAAAAAATGTGCAATAAAAAAAATTTTTTTTTCGAAAAAAATGTTAATAGAATTTGTTGCACGAATTCTTAGCCACATTATTGCCAAATAACAAGTCCGTGTATTTTTCAAAAAGTATTTAGTTGTCGTATAGTATTACCTGTCTGTTGAAAAAAGCTCATCTTTTATAACAACTGGTATAATAAAGAGAGATATCTACCACAATGGATATTTAAATAATATTACGCTTCACCCACCATAAAAATAATCGAAAAACCAAACAACATAGGTATCAATCCATCCAATGAGAGATATTGGGCCTTTGGATATTCGAGGAGTTGACCATGACAACAAGGATTTCATTTGATATAGTAGATATACGTATGAAATAAAAGCTGCAATACAATCTTCAAAAAAACAACGGGGCATAGAAAAAACTCAGAAGTGAATGAACCGAGGATGAGTCTAACAATTTTGAAACAAAAAAAAATTATTTTTGTATTGCACTTTATTAAAGTTAGTAAATTAAAAATAACTGCTTAATAAGTGGTCGGTCTTAATATGGAATTTACCTCAAAAATTTCGGTATAGTCTTATTGATAAAGAAATTAGAAAACACAATAAAGAAAATAAGTAAGAAAATTATAGTCGGTCTAGACCGACTATACGATATCCTATACCATGCGTTTAGAGACCCTATCTCTTAGGCCCAACTAACTGGACATAGAAAATAAGCAAAAACCAAATTTGATTGGGATTTTTATTAATTTTTTTGGCTGCAGATATGAAAAAGTTCATATCGGATGCTATATCTATATAGGGACTTGGTCCAAAAATGGACCGATCCTGATCATGTTTGGTAAAGTCTCTTGTATTTTGCAAAAATATATACAAACAAAATTTGAGAAGAATCAGTGCAATATTTTTGTTTTTTAATAAATTTAAGTGAAGATCGGGAAGCAGCTCTATATGGGGTCAAAGGGATCATTTTTGGACTACTCATTAATGGATGTAATGAGCGCATACAAACCCAATTTGAGTAAGATCTATATGACAATTTGGATCTTATGGCAATCTATGTCGATTTCATATGGGTAATTTGTATGGGGGCTAGGTCTGAACATGGACGGATTCTAACCAATTTCAATAGCGTTCATCCCATGGCCGATAAAAGCTCATATACCAAATTTCATCAAAATATATTCATATTTGCGACCTGCAGTTTGATTAAAATGTTTACATGGACACACAGACGGACGGACGGACGGATGGACGGACGGACGGACGGACGGACGGACATTGTTAAATCAACTCAGAAAGTGATTCTGATTCGATCGGTATAATTAAAGGTGGGTCTAGGTCAAATATTTTTGGTTGTTACAAACAGCAGCACAAAGTCATTATACCCAAACCACATAGTGGTACAGGGTATAATTATAGTCGACTATATGGCACCCTATATTATGAGTTTCTAGAATATATATGGATATAGAATATAAGAATAAACTAAATTTTAGTGATATTTGTTAAAAATTTGAGGACTAGGATTAAAAAAAGGACAAATCATGACCACATTTAGCAAGGTTACTTATTTTTCTCAATAACATTTACAAACCAATTTTTAGAAAAATCTTTTGAGTGAAGACAGCAAAAAAGCTTTATATGGTGACAATGACTAAAAGTATAACTACAGGGTCTTTTTTCATTTAATTGATTAATGGGTATAATAAACATACATAAACCAAATTTTATCGATATCTATGTATCTTACGGGGATCGATTTATAACAGTGTTTTGATTACAAAGTTTACATGGACGGACTTCGATAAATCGACTCACAAAGATATTCTGCATCATTTAGCATAATAAAATATGACTCAACTTCAGATATTTTCGGTAGTTAAAAACGTCAACACAAACTCATTATCAATGTGGAATAAGCTTTAATTAAGTTTATGTTCATTTTTTGATAATTTCGTGACAACCTTAGCCGTAATAATTTTTAAAATTAATATATTCACAAATATGGCTTATACAAATTTCAGCCCCAAAACTGGATTGCGAGTACAACACACTGGTGCGAGATGAGAATCAAACCCAGTACCATAAAAGCTTCTGCCACTAGATTCTTGTTTAATAATTCAATATGAGCGTTTAATTATTCCAGTGGTAGTTATTGATTACACAAGGGAATAAAATTGAACTTTTTTGGTGTTGACTGGAACTTTACTGATTTTTTTGAGGTCGCTTATCTCAAATTTGCATTTGGCTTTTTCCCTCAGTTCGACATTTCGCGATATACCGTTATGTCCAAAATTAAGGCACTTCCACTAAATATATTGAAAACAGTTCATCATATTCAGTTTAAAAAAATCCAAAACTCGTCAAGAATATTATCTTTAAGCCGTGCTTACATTGGTTTTAAATTTTCCCAGCAGTTTCATAGATATCGAGGAAGTTTTGAAAAAAATAACAATTTTCCAACAAAAAAAATTTTTGAAGAACAAATTCATAAAAAATAAAACTGCGACATAAATTACTGGTTTGGTCTAAAAGCAATTAGCTAAACATAGTTCGAATGAAATGAGCTTTACTTCATTCTAATCGCTTTAGATTTTGTTTAAAATTTACTGAGAAAACTCAATTGATAAAAATCGCGATTTCCATAAGATTGTAAGATTTTATAAGACTTACTTAAATTATAAGTTAAGAGAACAATGTTTTTGTTGGTTAAGAACTGAATGTTCTTTTTAAGGTTATTTGGAACGCTGAATCCAAATATGCACTTGGTTTTTTTTCTATCAGCTCGACTTTTCGCGATATACCGTTATGACCAAACTTATGGCACTCCCTCTACATATATTGGAATAACTTGAAAACGGTTCAGCATTTTTTGGTGGTTTTCAAAATTGTTTTTTTTTTATGCCCTATACCACTATGTGGTTTGGGTATAATGACTTTGTGCTGCTGTTTGTAACAACCAATAAAATTTGACCTACACCCATCTTTAATTATACCGATCGAATCAGAATCACTATCTGATTCGATTAAACGATGTCCGTCCGTCCGTCCGTCCGTCCGTCTGTGTGTCCATGTAAAGCTTGTAATCAAACTGCAGGTCGCAAATATGAATACATTTTGATGAAATTTGGTATTTGATCTTTTATCGGCCATGGGATGAACGCTATTGAAATTGGTGAGAATCGGTCCATGTTCAGACCTAGCCCCCATACAAATGACCCCTATGAAATCGACATAAATTGCCAAATTGTCATATAGATCTTACTCAAATTGGGTTTGTATGCGTTTATTACATCCATTAATGAGTAGTCTAAAAATGATCCCTGGGACAACTGTTAGTCATAGGCCCCACATAGAGCTGCTTCCCGATCTTCACTTAAATCTATCAAAAAACAAAAATATTGCACTGATTCTTCTCAAATTTTGTTTGTATATATTTTTGCAAAATACAAGAGACTTTACCAAACATGGTCAGGATCGGTCCATTTTTGGGCCTAGTCCCCGTATAGGTATAGCATCAGATATGAACTTTTTCAGGGTCTCTAAACGCATGGTATAGGGTATCATATAGTCGGTCTCGACCGACTATAATTTTCTTACTTGTTTTAAGATGTAATTGTTTGTAGCATGCATAATATAGTTTGTAATTCAATGTAAACAAACTTTGAATTTCTTTATGCATACTCACAATGTATTTGGTTGCATTGATTTTATGTTTGATATGTGTAACACTTGTTTGTGTGTGGACGGTGTTATATCCAAAAGTGAACCACTTAATCGTTTCATTTTTTTTTTTGTAATGTGGATGAAGAAATTGAATTTGGGGCACACTTCACATCGCTATTCTTACACATTGTATTCAAAGGGAAATTCTATAGCTTTCTACAGAAATTATAAACCAATCAGTACAAACAAATGCATTATGTACTTTTAAGTTATTGAGTGATTTTAGAAAGTCACTCATAGAGTAGTAGGTTTTTAGAAAATAAAGACAATTCTGGTTTTGTGATCAGAACGAACAACAACTAGCATAAATCTGCTGGGTTTTTATTTCTATATTGTATTTAAAAATATAAAACCACCATATGTTACCTTTGGAAAACAATCAAATTTTTAAGAAACACAAAAAATGGCCTCGGTTACAGATAAAATATAGTACAACGAACACCGGTGGCTAATTGGTGTGGATCTAAATTGGTGAAATTTCTTCTAGGCCAACAGGGAGGCTACACAAAACACCCATGTTTTATTTGTTTGTGGTATAGCAGAGCAGGGACGCTATGGATCTAGGAAACTAGAATATAGTTAATCATCCACTTGTGCCTAGGGATCGCATAATGCTGCCACCTCTCCATATCAAGCTACGGCTTATGAAACAATTTGTCAAAGCTCTCAACAAGGAGGGTGACTGTTTTAGATATATCAGTAGAAAGTTCCAAAATTTAAGTTGTGAGAAACTGAAAGTTGGAATTTTTAATGGCCCTCACATCAAAAGCTTAATCAATGATGAAAACTTTAGTAGTTCCATGACAGATATTGAAAGAAATGCTTGGAATGCATTTTTTTGGATAGTGCACAATTTCCTGGGAAACAAAAAAGATGCGCACTATTCGGACCACGTGGATAACATGTTGTCACATTTCCAGCAGCTTGGTTGTAATATGAGCGTTAAAATACACTACCTCCACAGTCATTTGGATATTTTCCCTGAATATCTTGGAGACTACAGTGAAGAACGAGGTGAGCGTTTGCATCAGGATATTCGTACTATAGAGGAGCGGTACCAGGGTCATTGAGATATCCGAAATCAGTGGCCTAAGAACAATTACTTTAACACACTTATTGCATAAATAGAACAGCAGCAAACACACACATATTAAAAAATATTATTTTTTTATGGAAATCGCGATTTTTATTAATTGAGTTTTTTTTAGTAAATTGTGAACAAAATCAAAAGTTGTGAACCGATTACAATGAAATAAAGCTCATTTCATTCGAAATATGTTTAACTAAAGCGTTTAGACCAAACCTGTGATCTATGTTACATTTTGAGTTTTAATGAATTTAAAAAGGAACAATTTTTTTTTTAATTGTTTATTTTTTTTTTTCAAAACTTCCACGATATCTCTGAAACTGCTGGGTAAATTTAAAACCAATGTAAGCACAGCTTAAATATAATTTTGTTGACGAGTTTTGTATTTATTTCTTTTAACTGAATATGAAGTGCCTTACTTTTGGACATAACGGTATATCGCAAAAAGTCGAGCTGATAGAAAGAAACCGAGTGCAGATTTGGATTCAGTGTCTCAAATAACTTTAAAAACAACATTCAGTTCTTAATCAACAAAAACCTCGTTCCCTTGTGTTTAATTTTTCATATTCAAAATGCTTATTTTTCTTAGGTTCTATTCTAAAGGTACCATGCGTATTTTATTTACTCTATAATTTCATACTAATTTTTTATGTTTTTGTGTTTTTTTTTTCTTTATAAGGTGGTTTATAAATTACTGTTTTGCTATGTAATAATAATTTGAGGCGTTGAATTTTTCATTCAATTTTATCCAGTAAGTCTTTTAGCGCCTGTTTGAAAATATTAAATTATTATTTTGAAAAAAAAAAAAAAAAACACAGGTCCTAAATTATGTATAACATGCATTAATCTCTTTGTAATTGCAAAAATATTCCTTTATCGCAACACTAATATATTAGGGGTATAACTGTTGGAGATTTTTATAAATCCAATTTTAATCTAGTTATTCCGGAAGGCATTGAAGTTAGAAATGTAGGCTGAAATCGATTATGTATTTACAGCGCTGTGCAGAATAAAAACTTTTTTTTTATTAGGGATACATTTAGTTTTTTTCTTTTTTTCTTTTATTCAAGAATGTTTATATATACAGGTTTTGCTCACGAAAACTTATCGTTCCACACTCCTTTTCAGTTCCATCTGCAAATTCTCAATCGAGTTGGAAGAGACCGTGTTATTTATTCAACAAAGACTGAACTAATTTTAGCCAGTGCAAAGCATTATCGTGTTGTTACTGTCATTCCGATTACATAGATTTCTTTGCATGCGTGACCATAACATCAATCAAAATATCACAGTCCTGATTTCTTTACTTATTTTATTTTTAACATCCGAACAATGTACATATATATTAGTCATATTTTATATAAGTTATTTTTTTTATAAAAAAATGGTTGAAGGAATTACACAAAATTCTAAATATAAAAATGTTATTTAAAAAACCAATCCATAAAAACCAAGTTTTTATTATACTCCCTTTATTTGTAAATTAATTAACCATTATGTAATTAATTTAATTTAATTTAATTTCATCTTTATTCATAATCTGTAAGCCAAATTGATTACATAGTAATTTCATGACACATAATTTCTTATATGTATTTCTAAAAAAAAAAACTTAACTACTCACTTAACCCCTCATGGATATGAATTTTTCTCAAAGAGAAATAGAAAAATTAAAAAATAGATACATGAAATAATATATCAGCACTATCCCCACATAAACATATATGAACGCATAAATATTTAAAAACTATTTAAAAGTAAAGAGACTTGGTTGTTTCTGAATTGTGTAACTGAATACGCAAAGTGCCTGTCTCCATACGGTAAAATAGAGTTCCAAATTCGACAAACTCTTACCCTAAAAGAGCGGTGCATTATTAATTAATTGAAGCGTGGACATATTTCCAAATTGAAATCCCGTTATGATGTAGTTTGGTAATCCACATTTAAAAACTTTATAAAATAACGTCATAAGCCTGACATTCACATAATCTTCAAATGAGCAACCTAAAAAATTAATCACATGGGCAGAGACATGTTCGCTTGCATGAAGTCTATATATGTACATACCGTATGATCCTGTTAAAGTATCTTCTCAACCGATCCAGATTAGTACACGACATTCCTGAATATACTTCTAGTCCATATAGCAAAATAGGCATTAGGGTAGCATGGGCAACTATCTTCCTAACATGTAATGGCAGAGAACAGTTTATGTTGTAATGTTTGTAATTAAGTAAATGATTGACTGAAAATATCTATAACAAAATCAAAAAATGTCTGCAAAAATTTTTTGGAAAAAAGTTTGTTTGTTAGATCATTTTTGTCGTCCACACGAGTCTGCCTGCCAAGTTTCAGCTCGATTGGATCACCGAAAAAGGGTTAAAAATCGACCCAAGGATTTGTCAACACGTACTCAAGCAGACAGTTCCAGTTAATATAAAGAGATAAAAAGGGCTATTATTTTTATCAATCCTCATTTGCTCTTTATTTTGTTTTTTGAATGATAAATTCCTCAAGATAAATGTTTTTTGAGAAGACAGTAACAAACAAGGGTACAATTAGGTCTGAGATAATTTTATATTGTGAGAGGAAATTGTTGTATATATATTCAAATTCCAGAAATTAATATTAAAGAAAGGGAAATTTTAAATATTTTTATCTGAAATAAAGATACATCTAATACAAAAAAACAAAAACAATTTTAAAAAATCGTTTAAGAAAGCAGTTTAGAGTCGTTTTTATTATAAGTGTTTTTGATATTAAATATTTTTCTTCTTAACATGCTGATATATTTTTAAATTCTTTTGGACCCATCTATTTCACAATATATATATATATAAATTTGTAACAGAAACAAATATAAAAAATTAATATAAAATTTTTTTCCATTTTATTGTTATTTCTAGCCTTTATAAGGTAATATTTTTTTATGAAATTTGGCATCATGTTTAAAACCATTTTATAAAATAACAAAAATTAAAAATAAGTCTAAATTTATCAGATTAACAAGTTATCCATAAACTAATTGAATATATCACTAACAATAACATGAGAGTGCATGAAAATAGTGTTGCCAATTTGAAAACGCAAAATAAGTATAAACTTTTTTATCTCGATTCACAAGTGAAACTGAAATTATACAATCGAAAAAGTCTTTCTCGTGTTAAATATAACTGATGTAATATATTATGTGGTTTCGATTGACACAGAACAGAAAATCTAGCCACATCAAAAAAGCAATAAGCTATTATTACTTTTTTACATTATTTTCTTTCAGTTCTGATTAAGAATATTTCCGTTTTCCTTAGATACACTTTGAAGAAAAGATCCTTTTATCAACGACGTAATTGTAAACGAATCATTTATTCTTTAAATTGACTTAATACTTATTTTAAATTGATTACACACAAGATAATAACATAAATATTTCAAAAAAAATTAATATATGTAAGCATACTTTTTACCAAATTAAACTCATTTGACTTAACCCTTTCACGACCAAACCTAAACTGCTAGAAAATTTAAATTTTTTTTGTGGATTCGTCTTAACGACCCAACATTTCTAAACAAAAGTGTCATCAAAAATATTTTTTTTTAAATTCTTCAAGGAAATATCCATGGGCCATATATATCCCATTGGTCGTCAACGGTCAAAATAAGCAAATAATTTACTCCGCTAAAAGTAGGTCAGCGAATTGTGTTTTTATTTTTTATATAAATCACTGTAGCTTGGGTTTTGTATTTGTTGTAAATTTTTAAATATAGATCACAGTGAATCGATTACTAATTTTAAAGTTTGTACTAAAAATGGAAAGGAAAATCGTTCCTTTTGTAAAAAACCTTTTTGTTTCACAAAAAACTGTAATAATTTATTTTACATTTTTTGAGATATTTAGAACTAATCTTTTTCTAAGTCTTTTTATTTATAGTTTAATTTATTGTTGATTTAATATTATGAATTTTTTTAATTTAACTAGAGGACCCCTGCTGCTCCGCAGGATTATATTATATTGTATTAATTTTTATAATATAATACCAAAACATGCCAAGAGAAGTTAAGGTACAGTAAAAGTAAAGTTGATTTTCCACGCATAACTTTCCTCAAACCCAACGAATTTAAGCAGTTAATAGCTCAAAAGAAGGAGCTTGATCCACTGAGTGTTCTTAGACCTATGTCAAAAGACTACGTTATTTAGAACTCTAGTTATAGAGGTTTGAGAGAAGAAAAATATTGAAAAAAATCTTGAATGCAAAATTTATTCATAAATTCTTTTAATATATAAGATTCAATATATAAGATAAAAATATAAAACTTTAAAATATATTTTTTACCCGTACTGAATTTTGTTGAATAATAAACCGATTCCAAATATTTCGGTGTTTCTGAAAACCATTAATACTGGTCCATGTTATATCAAAATTTTAATGTTTTCGGTTCAATAACGTCCGAATTAATGACATCCAAATATCATTAAAAAAATAACACAATTTTCAGATTTTGGGGTCACCGTCTTAGGTCCTGAGAATACATGTGTCATTTTTTTTTTGGTATGATCTGAAAGCTAAATATCCTCTGTCGACTCAAGTTAGCTTTTAAAAAATCGGTTGGAAAAAGTGAAAATTATAAGAAAAAATCAAAATGGGACATATATGTCCCATTTGTCGTCAATAATATTTCAGTATGTTTAATTCTAAACAACGCCTACTTTTAAATGTGAAATTATATACATAGTTGACAGCACAGTTAGTGTGTTTCTAATTATATAAGGGTAACCAAGCTTAGTAAAGCCTACGGGACATCCGATTGGCAGTTTTATATCAATTCGATTCGTCATTGGAACTCGCTACCTTCAAACATATAATTAAAATTATAATTTATACATTTTTCAATATTTAATTTTTACTTTTTACTTTTTACTTTTTACTTTTTACTTTTTACTTTTTACTTTTTACTTTTTACTTTTAACTTTTTACTTTTTACTTTTTACTTTTTACTTTTTACTTTTTACTTTTTACTTTTTACTTTTTACTTTTTACTTTTTAATTTTTACTTTTTACTTTTTACTTTTTACTTTTTACTTTTTACTTTTTACTTTTTACTTTTGACACCAACGTGTCAATAATAATATGTCCAAATATAAATCTATAAAATTTTCTTCTCGATTTTTATCAATGATCTACCAAATACATTGCAATTTCCTAATGTTCTTATATACGTTGATGACATTAAAATTTTTCTGAGCTACAATATCTAGGGCAGTCAAATTCCTCTTCAATGTGATTTCGATAGTGTAGTACAAATTTAATGGAGCTAATATGAAAAAATGCAAACACATGCACTTTTCCAAAAAATTTGGCATTGCTACTTCATACTTTTTCGGTAGTTATCAGTTGGAATCGTTGAACTCCTTCATGGATTTGCGTATTCTAAATTAAATTCAACAAGTTGAACACATTACAACGACATACAATAAAGTTCGTTTTGTTCTTGCTTTTATAAATCCATCGATGTTTTTTTTATAATTATTTTGATTTCAAAATATATTTTAATTTCACAAATTTATAATATTTTGCATAAGTGTGATAGAGGCTAATAAAGCAACTATGTAGATATTTACAAATATCTTATATCAATACATTTTTCTATATCTTATTTTAAAATTGTGAAAAAAAAGAAATAATTTAAAACAAGTAAGAAAATTATGGTCGTTCTAGACCGACTATACGATACCCTCCTATACCATGGTTTAGAGACCCCATCTCTTCGGTTCAACTAAGTAGATATAGAAAGTAAGCATAAACCAAATTAGAGTGGCATTGTTATTAATTTTTGTTTTTCTGCAGATATGAAAAAGTTCATATCGGATGCTATATATGTATGGGAAATATGTCGAAAAATGCACCAATCCTGACCATATTTGGTAAAGTCACTTATATTTTTAAAAAATATATACACACCAAATTTGAGAAAAAAACTGTGCAATATTTTTGTTTTTTGATAGATTTAAGTGAAAATCGGGAAGCAGCTTTATATGAATTTCACCAATTTCATTAACGTTCATCCTGTGGCCGATAAAAGCTTATATGCCAAGTTTCATTCAAATATATTCATATTTGCGACATGTAGTTTGATTACAAAGTTTACATGGACACTCAGACGGACAGACGGACATCGCTAAATCGAATCAGAAAGTGATTCTGAGTCGACCGGTATAATAAAAGGTGGGTCTAGGTCAAATATTTTTGGTAGTTACAAACAGCTGCACAAAGTCATTATACCCAAACCACATAGTGGTATAGGGTATAAAATGAGAATAAGGGAGTAAGTATGTAAAAAGTATTTCGACATTTTCTAACATTTATTTTTTTTAATTGATTTTAAAAGTCGATAAAGCTAACATTTCTGTTAAACCATCAGGTAATTTATAACTGTTCACTGCAATACAATTGGATTAGTTAAAAAATAATTTCTACTATTTTGTATAGGAAATTTTTTTGCAATCATAAAACAATTACGGAATTGCCATCCTATACAATGTGTCGTTTTAATTAATTTCGTTAATGGTGGAAATAGCTCTGAGTTCCTCATAAAAATCTTATCATTTAGTGTTCACCAACGATCAACTAGATACCTTATTTCATTGCACTTGCAATTTTTCGTCAGAACAATGTCAATGATGATCCTTTTAGAAAAATTTGTTGTGATCTTAATATTCTTTATAATTTGATTGATTTTTTCTACTAATGTCATGAATATTTGTAATAATATAATGTTTTAAATATGTATTCTTCAACCTAATTATTGTAATATGTTTTTATTATAGTCTATAAGGAATTGCTCCACAGGCTTATGCAATACGAGTAAATAATAAAATTAATAAATAAACTTGCGTGTATGTTCTCTTAATAACCGGCTATTATATTTCACATCACAGTGTGTACCTAAAAACTAATTACTTAAAGCAGAAGATCAGAAGTAGTTATTTAGTGTTCTTACGTATTTCGTAACAATGTGTTCAAAAGTTAGAAGAGTGCAAAAGTTTTATAACAAATTTTAGCATAATTATTAAAATAAAGTTTAAGTTTCGAAGATCGCTCAAATAGTTTGATGCATTAATTTCAGAACAACAGTTGTTGCTGTTTCTCCTAAAATTACAATTAATTAAGTATCTATTGAGCTGAACAAATTTATTTAAATTAAAAAATATATATGTAAAACATAACGCTAGTGCCGTTTTTTGGTTATACCCCTAATGCTCGAAAATTTATGCCAGGGATAAAAATGAATTTTTATTTATAAATTTAGTTCAAGTTATGCAGTATTCTATTTTTAAAAGCAATCGGTGACTTTCGTTTTGTTTATGAAAAGTTCAAACAAAAATGTTTTAAGAAATTATAAGGGAATCCATAAAAACGAAGAGTGTATAATAAAAATCCTATTAATTATTTACACGGAAAAGTGGAAACCATACAAGCTGATTAAAAAAAAAAACTAAACAAAAAATATTACATTTGCGATTTCTGTATTACCATTAACATTTATTGGAGATTCGTTAATAACACTGGTCTACAATTAAAAAAAAAAGTTGACTGCAGAAACAAAGCATTTTTTTTAACTAAACTCGGTGCGCTGAATTCATAAAAAATGGCTTATAACGTCTTGTTCATTTTTTATCGCATGCTGGCAATACTGTAAAACACTACAATTTCACAACTATTAGTTTGACCCAAGCCCACATTCATTCTAAAACTTCATAATAGTAGCGTCTAAGCATGTCAGGGAGATCGTATGTTACGGATTCAAGCTATTTTTGCTTTGTGTGTGGTGAATATTTGGTTGGAAAAAAAGGATGTGCAATATCAGCATCATTAAAATATGCATATTTACATTATTTTGGTTTTGCTGTCAGAAACTTGGACAAACCGTGGACAACGATAATATTTTGCAATAGTTGCAGAACTGTTTTATACAAGCGGTCAAATAGCAAGAAGATCAATTTCGATTTTTAAATTCCAGTACTTTGGGGAGAGTCAAGTAACCACCAAACCGATTGTTATTTCTTTTTAACTAAAGTTGCTGGAAAAATGAAAAAATCGAAAAAATATTACTTACGCGAATGTCCCATCGGTTTCCAAACCAGTTCAATATCCATCAAATGATCCATTACCAGTCACTCCCAGTGCTACGAGCAGTGAGTCCGGAACATATTTCACCAGCAGTGACAGTTTGTATGAGGCTGATGATGAACGCCATTTAGTGGCTCAAGCTGAGCTGAATAACCTAATTCGGGATTTACATTTAACGAAGCAAGACGTAGAATTACTAGCTTCACGCATGCAGCAGTGGAAATATCTTGCAGTTGGAACAAAAAGAACAATCTATAGAGATAGAAGCTTAGAATTGGCTGCATATTTTGAAAAGAAACACTCTATTCTATACTGTACTGATGTTGATGGTTTATTTCAAAAAATGAACCAGCCATATGACAAAACTGAATGGAGATTATTTATTGATGGCTCTAAGTATTGTTTAAAGGCTCTTCTTTTGCATAATGGGAATGAAAAACCATCCATACCAATTGCTCATGCCATTAATACAATGAAAAATTACGAATCGATGACTGAAATTTTGACATTACTCAAATACAACGATCATAAATGGAAGATCGTTGGTGACCTCAAGGTGTGTGATTTAAATTTCTTTGTATATATAGTATAGACCATCGTAAAAACTGTAAATTAATCTGTTTCAGTTCATTGGTTTGTTGACTGGTATGCAAGGAGATTTGTTGATTCCTTTGTCTATGATAGTCGCGCTACATGTGGCGAACAGAGTTGCCAAAAAAAAACTGGGTATTCACCAGGAAAACCAAGCATTTCAAATAATCTGTTAATTGATCCAAATGACGTTCTTCTTCCGCCGTTGCACAGAAAATTGGGCCTTTTTAAAAACATTATCAAGACTCTTGACAAAGATTTAGTAGCATTTAGATATTTGTTAGCGGATTTTCCTAAAATTTCATATGCTAAAATCAAAGAAGGTATATTTGTTGGCCCTCAGATCAGGAAGCTATTGAAGGATGACAATTTTTTACAATATTTATTGGAGAAAATATATGCAGCCCGGAAATCTTTCAAGAACATCGTGGGCAGTTTCCTTGGAAACAATAAGTGTGAAAACTACAGACAAATTGTTGCTGAATTATTGAAAAATTTTCACGAATTGGGTGTACTCAAAATGCATATTCTTCATTCATTTCTTCAAAATACAAACGACGTTCAAATAACGCCATTCACTTTTGAAAATTCTTTGATTTTTAAATAAACTATTGATTTTTTATGTAAAAAATGAATAAAAACTTTTTTTGCATCTTGAAAACCTGACGTGGTAGAGAAAAACCAATTACAGATTCGAATTCAGCACACCAAATTAACCTAGGAAGGATATTTGGTTGCTCCAGTCCTATACCTTTATTTAATGTTTTCTTGTGTTGTTCTTAACCGCCAGTAAGTTAAAATAAAATTAAAATAAGTTATAAGGGTGTCTCATATGATATGTTGTTAACAAGAAGTTCGGGGGAAAATATATGGTGGCCGGTGACTGTTGCTACAGATGTACTGCTACGGTGAATGGAGTCCATTACATAAAGATCTTGAAAGAGTTTTTCTCTCGAGAACTACGCCAAAATAAATAGCATTTAAGTATGCGTGTTTTCAACAAGTTTGTACAACTTGCCACAAAACCAGGCCGGCTATGGCAGAATTTTACACAAAATTTTCCAATAAGCTGATTTCAAGACACGTCAGTTTCCGTAAGTCGCCTGACCTGGTTGAATTAAATTGAGTAAAGGAAACATAATTTATATTAAATAAAAAAAAAAAAATTATTTGAGTTTCTTATTCTAGGAACATTCACCGGCCACATTTTTATGTGTAATTCTATGCCGTTTCTATTCCATAACAAAGATTTATCATAAAATATTATTTACGAAATAAGTCTAAAGCTGACGGAGTTATTAGTAGTTATATAAATATGTACAGATTTAAATATCTAAAAAAACAAATACGAAATGCAGATTTCCACAATAACTTCATGTTTCTGCGACATCTTCCAACCCTTTGTTAAGTATATACTGCTTTAAAACATCAGATTAAAAATGGCAAAGTTTTTTATTTATTTTTTACTTCAAGCAAAAACATGAAACTTATTAGTTCGAATTTATAAAATCATAATTCATGAGTTACGGGAGAAGTTATAAAAAGTACTCAGACCCCACCACTAATTATGGGTGTAGTTTCTAATGAACGGAGAAAATATATTTATATTTGCTGCAGGATGATATTTGATGTCACATTATTTTATCAAAAACTATTCCATATTTTATGATTGTCTTGGTATTAGCATAATTAAGGTCCAATTGGAAGGAGTCGTTTGTATTATGTCTGAACAGCAATTTATAACAATTTGAATAGCGAAAATACTTAACCCGATCAAAGGTTATTTACAAAACTTATTTTAATTATCTTCGAGTGCCCGAAAGCTAAGACCAACTTTTATGAAAATGTAGATTAAGCACTATAAGACACTATAAATAACAAGTAAGAGTGTTAAATTCGGCTGTGCCGAATCTTTGATACCCTCCACCTCGGTTTGAGTCTTGATAATAAATGTAAATGAAAAAGTAAACAATTTGTTAAACTTAATACCTAATTATTTCAGCAAATTCTTTGGGTTGGTTTTCGTCTTTTCTATTATTTCGAATTTATATCTTTATTTCTTTGCTAATATTTCTGTTTATTTATTTGAAAATGAAATAATGAATTGAATAGCTATTTAATTTTTTTATTTATATAAAAAATTTTTTTTTAATTAAAGCAAAATATTTTCACTATTTTATGATTTTTATTTATGTATGACGACATTTCAACCTAAAAATTTAAGTTTTTATCGATTGAATAAACAACACAAAAATGGTCGTCGTTTAGATAAACACAACACCTGACTTTAAAAATTTTACTGATAATTTTTCAATTTTCTTTTTTTTTAACGATTCGACTATTGTTGAAAGAAGTTATTGTATCGCGGTACTGTAAAGCTATTAATTTCTCCTGAATGTCAATATTTTTTTTAAATGTAAAAATTTTTTAAATGTAAACATAGGTATTTGGTGTTTTTTTTTTGGAATTTCAATTTCTGTTTAACGAATAAAATTTATATATTAAAGATGCAATTGATGTCTTCTAAATTTATGACTATAATTTCCGACGTTTTGACATGATTTTCTGAAATTCAATTAATTGTAATTTATAATCGGAAATTTTTAATTCCAGTTTTTAGAATTGATATTTTCTTAAATTTGAATGGAAAATTTAAAAAGTGCAATTTTGTATTTATGTAAATAATAATGCTTTAGTAATTATAAACAATTTTTAAAAATTAGATGTAATCGCAATCAGATATTTTGTAGGTAAAGCAGAATAATAATTCTATATAACTATGTAGAACTGTTTTGAAAAAAAAAAGTCATTGATGAACTCGGTAACTCTATTTTGTAAAGACAACAAAAAGTTAATATGCCAAACTTATGTTCATATTTGTAAAAGAATAATGAAAATACGTAAGAAATAAAAGACCAGCCCGTGTATACTCTTAACATTGTTCTGTATGATATCCAGTTGAAAATATTAACATTCATGTTAAAATAAAAATAACTATTGCAAAGCTAATTAGAACAAACAAAAATTTTGGCGCCATCTACTGTGGCATAGTCACGCTGAGCAAAATGAAGTGACACTCTGTTAATGCAAAATAAATGTATTTTCCCCACAACAAAATATTGCAGAATTTTATGTAAATAAAGTTATATACCGATTTATTTCTAACATGCAGTTGTTATGGATATACATGTATATTATTTGTATTATTTAATATGTTTATATAAATTTATAAATTTATACATAAAATTTTTTTTTGCTACATTTACATTGTTTTTTTTTTGTTTATTAACAACTAGGTATTTTAGCATTATTTGCTTTAGATGTTGGTGAATTTTTACTCCCTTTATATTAACTCGTAGTGTCTGCTTGTCGAAAAAATTTTGGACCGATTTTAACCAATTTCCCGTGGGCCATTCGATCTGAAATTTTGCAGGTAGGCTCGTGGTAATAACAGAAATGATCTAACATATTTTTAGAGTGATGCCAAAACAATGGAAACTTTAAATTTTTCCACCAGAGTTAATAAAAAAATTTACAAAGGGTTAGTTTTTATTTTATTATTACCACAACGACCACAAAAAAAAGTCCAGCTATGACAACAACACAACATTTAGAATAACAACAAGAACAATATAGAAACATCATATTTTACATTTTTTTTTCACTTTTTCAGAGATTTCCCTGGACCTGTTCCACCGATTTTAATGATTTTTGAAATAGAAATCTGCCCATGAGTTTGGTGAATCATTCTCATCATGATCATGATCACTGTAGCTGCACTATTCAGGGCGTGATCGTGACAAGAACAACATAGAAAATTATATTTTTTCAAGACTTTTTTTAGTTCTTCATTCAAATCTCGGGCTCTAATCGACCGATTTGGACGATTTTAAATAGCAAACTTTTCAGGATGTTAGTGAATCATTTTTTATGTCAATGAGCACCCTAGCTGCCCGATTGATGCCGTCATCTTGATTTCCACAGACGGACAGACGGACTGACGGACATCGCTATATCAACTCCGGTTGTTATAAGGATCACAAATATATATATATTTTATGGGGTCCAATATTTTTTTCTAATTATTACAAACGGAATGACAAACTAATATATACCCTCTGCACATTGGAGTGGAGGGTATGATTAATAAACCATTCAAATCGTATTTGGAAAACTATTAATAGAAAGACCAGAGTTGAAGCACAAAAGATTTCGCTTGTAACTAAAATATGTAATGACCATTGTGCTATCCAAGGGACTCTTATAAATGGAAACCAAAGGCGCATTTCCGACACACAGAAAGCTAATAAATAAATCGATCCTCTAATGTAAAATCCTTACCTCTCTAACAGAAACAATGATTTAAGAAGAAAAAATTGGAAGAATTCATACGTATACGGTACCGTGTGCTTATTTGAAATAATTTATGAAGGAAGAGGTCAGGTTATTTATTTAATGGTAGATGAAATCTACGCACTTGCAAAATTTTTCCAAAATTCCAAAAATTTTATGTCACTACTGCTAGAAGAAATTTTTATCAGTTTTCTAAAAAAATCTTAGCTTTGCAGGCAATTTCCATTTTCAGGAAAAATTGAATATAGTTTGTCATAAGTGGTACTATGAGAACGAAGAGTGCAGAACAAGAGGGATCTCCCATTACTACGAGAGTATAAAATATCCACGTTTTATTGGCCCGAACTTACTTCATATCACGTCACTATACCGTTTTAATTGTTTAGTGGTTTCGAAAACATTATAGTGTTTGTGTACCGAGAGAAGTAATTTCACCTAACTGTCCTTAACTCAAGCCTATCAAACGATACTGGGCTTTGATTAAAATTGTCAGCAAGGACATTACTATAAACCCAAAATGGAAGGAATTCCAGACAAAATAACAGAAATCATCTGCAACAACTAATGATTTATTTTCAGTTTATATATCTTATTTTTCAGCTAATATATCTTAGCTTTTATCAAAATGTGTTGATTAGTTTAAATATTATTGTGCTTTGATCATGCAAAAATTTTACAGATTTCATTCCCTATAATGCGAGCTCTCCGGAATTTTTTAGTGTTGTGTAATTTTCTTCAAATAAAGCATCACCAACGGGTGATTGAAGATATGTTTGAAATTTCCTACCGAAGCATCATTAAGGGTGTCGAGTGATCGGTTTATGAGAATGACATTCGAAGTAGGCAACAAGCATCCGAATGAGCCAAAACAGATGAAACCACGACAAAGTAAACAAAAAAAATTTTAATGGATGTGGAAATGTTTACTTTCGCGGTGTTATGAAATCAGAACTCCTTTTAAAATAGCAAAACTTTAATCTGGGCGCTATGAGAGGTTTGAAAGAGATTATCCGTCAAAGCTAAGGCAAGTTTCCAGAAAATTACATTCCAAATACACACATGGCGTTTCAACTCCATAAAAATGAGCTCACTTAAGTGTAAAAATATTTCAATGAATGGATTTTTCAGTAGCTAAAGTATATTGCATCAAATGGAGTCTACTTAAATGATTATCTTTAGTTTTGTTGACGAATTCTCGGTACTTTGTTAATAAACTAGTGTTATGTATTTAATGAATTACTTCATAGGTGATTCACACAGTTCGAAAGATAAAAAATCTATAAAAATTTCTTTAAAAGCACGAGGTCATAAAATACAATGTTTATTTAAAAAATTGGCAAACATAACATTATCTTTTATATTAAAAGCTGTTAATGACAAAGCCCACACAAAATTTACAGAGTACAAAAAAATCACACAACAAGACTTAGACGTGTCAATTTACTCAAACAAGCAGCCAACCACAGATGGTAATTGGAAAATTTATCAAAGCATTGTTTAATGAATGACAAATTAAGTACGGTTTTGTTTTTTTTTAGCCAAAGGTGTAGTTTTTCTATAAAAGGCGTATTCCTAACGATAAAGCCTATTCACTCAATAGACTTAAATTACAGAACAGCAATATCCAAATGAGCCTAATACTAAAATTAGCTTCATACATTGAAAATGTTTTAAAATATGGTCAAAACATATTAATCAATTTATAGCCTAATAGAGTTTATAAATACATGCAATTAATCAATGTTTAATATCAATATTTAAAATGTTTTGGTTTTAATTATAATAAAATACATAACTTAGGTTCGACAATGTTCTTTTTTTTCTAAGAATTAGCTAAGAAAAGTAGCCAACCAAAACACACTTGCAGAATTAAATATAACTATTGCCAAAAAGTATTAGCAGGTTTTAGTTAAAAAGCCAAAATGAACAAGTAAGAAAATTACCGGCGCACAGTGGACCATTTCACGAGAAGGCGGTCAGGATTCCATAACTTTTGACTGGATTGGAAATTTGACATGCGGTTTTTTCTGTTTGGTAGGTGCGACTGTAGCGTTTAATTTTTGCTATAAAACGTAAATATCGACTGATACTAGAAAAAGTTATGGAGGGTTTAAAATACATTTTTTTTTTATTTGAATTTTAGTACAAAACTGAAGTGTTTAAAGGTTAAAAAAGTTTTTGATGTGTAAACATCTATGTGCTCAGGGGGTGGGGGTAAAATCCAATTCCAGAATACAATCACAAAACAAGTAAGAAAATTATAGTCGGTCTAGACCGACTTTCCGATGCCCTATACCATGCGTTTAGAGACCCTATCTCTTAGGCCGAAATAACTGGACATAGAAAATAAGCAATAACCAAATTTGAGTGGGATTTTTATTAATTTTTTTGGCTGCAGATATGAAAAAGTTCATATCGGATGCTATGTCTATATGGGGACTAGGTCAAAAAATTGACCAATCCTGACCATGGTTGGTAAAGTCTCTTGTATTTTGCAAAAATATATACAAACAAAATTTGAAAAGAATCAGCGCAATATTTTTGTTTTTTGATAGATTTAAGTGCAGATCGGGAAGCAGCTCTCCATGGGGCCTATGAGTAAGGGTTGTCCCATAGGGATAATTTTTGGACTACTCATTAGTGGATGTAATAAACGTATACAAACCCAATTTGAGTAAGATCTATATGATAATTTGGATCTTATGGCAATTTATGTCGATTTCATAGGGGTCATTTGTATGGGGGCTAGGTCTAAAATGAAGCGATTTTCACCGATTTCAATAGCGTTCATGCCTATATATAGTCGACAAAAGCTTATATACCAAATTTCGTCAAAATATACTGGTATTTGCAACCTGCAGTTTGATTACAAAGTTTACATCGACACACAGACGGACGGACGGACGGACGGACGGACACACGGACGGACATCCAATCAGATATTGAATATTTTTGGTAGTTACAAACAGCAGCACAAAGTCATTATACCCAAACCACATAGTGGTATAGGGTATAAACAGCTAAGCTGCGTTCACACTACGTGTTTTGCTCGTGTTTTTCTTATTTTTTTAGCACGTGTTATTTGTACACATAGTCTCAACCCTTTCAAACATTGTTTATGTACAACACATTTTGCAAGACAAATGTAAACTTTTCAATTAGAGCAGCTTCTATTTTGGCAAGATAAACATATGAAAATACAACACTGCTTGTGGCGAAAGAAAAACAGAGTAAATTATAAAGATTAATATTGAGAGAAAAATAAATTGTTTAATATTAATTAACAATTAAAAAATATATAAAATATATATCTTTATTTTTAACAATAATTTTTTGTAAATTCACAAATTAAATCAGCTGTTGTTTACATTTAGAGGTTATGTCATACGGAAATACATATGTACGCTTGAACGCAAAAATTATGAATTGTATGTAAAACGGCAATTTTGACACACACACGGAATTACGTATGGATAGTAAAACTGAATTTACGCATGGAAAATAGACATAGTGTAAACACACCTTAAAGGGAAAAACGGTGTGTGGTATATGTAAGTGTATTGGTGTATTTAGTAAGCAGAACCACCGAGTTCGCTGTTTGTTTAGCAAAATCACAAATCTTTTTCGTTAATTTTAAATATTCAAGCTATTGACCGCTAGGTGTGCTGTGAGTTTAACATATTCCCAAACTTACAGAGTTGTTTTTTTTAAGATTCAAGTATATATTCGCTATTGCCAGAAATTTTTTAGTAAGCAGAACCGCTAAGTGTGCTGTGAGTTTAAAAAGCTAAATGCTAGGAAAACTTTGAAGAAGTCGAAAATAAACTTAGGTGTTTTTTTAATAACTATACCTTTTTCAATTGTATTTCAGAAAACATCAATTGAATTTCAGAAAGCATCAATTGTGCTTCAGAAAACATTAATTGATTTTCAGAAAATATCAATTATATTTCAGAAAGTATCAATTGTATTTCAGAAAACATCAATTAATTTTCAAAAAGTATCAATCGAATTTTAGAAAACATCAACTGAATTTCAGAAAATATCAACTGAGTTTCAGAAATTATCAAATGTATTTCGGAAAATATCAAATGTATTTCAGAAAATATCAAATGTATTACCGAAATTATCGAATGTATTTCAGCAATTATCAAATGTATTTCAGAAATTATCAACTGTATTTCAGAAAACATCAAATGTATTTCAGAAATTATCAAATGTATTTCAGAAAATATCAAATGTATTTCCGAAACTATCAAATGTATTTCAGCAATTATCAAATGTATTTCAGAAAATATCAGCTGCATTTCAGAAAACATCAAATGTATTTCAGAAATTATCAAATGTATTTCAGCAATTATCAAATGTATTTCAGAAATTATCAAATGTATTTCAGAAACCATCAAAAGTATTTCAGAAAACATCAGATGTATTACAGAAATTATTACATTTATTTCAGAAAATATGAAGTGAATTTCAGAAAATATCAATTGAGTCTCAGAGAAATAGTCAGAACGCTATATTAAAATATATTTTTTTAAGTATGCATTACACTGGGTTTGTAATATTTCTTGAAAACTACATATCGTCACCTAAAATGCAAAAGGACGTAACCAATATTTTTATTTTTTTTACAGAAGAAGCAAAAAACATCATAAAACAAAAACTACTTTAAACGTAATACCCAAATATTAGAATCAGGCTGAAAAATAACAAGTAAGAAAATTATAGTCGGTCTAGACCGACTATATGAGACCCTATACCATGCGTTTAGAGACCCTATCTCTTACACCCAACTAACTGGATATAGAAAATAAGCATAAACCAAATTTGAGTGGGATTTTTATTAATTTTTTCGGCTGCAGATATGAAAAAGCTCATATCGGATGCTATATCTATAATGGCGACTAGGCCCAAAAATGGACAGATCCTGACCATGTGTGGTAAAATCTCTTATATTTTGCAAAAATATATACAAACAAAATTTGAGAAGAATCAGTGCAATATTTTTGTTTTTTGATAGATTTAAGTGTAGATCGGGAAGCAGCTCTATATGGGGCCTATGACGAAGAGTTTTCCAATAGGGATAATTTTTGGACTACTGATTAATGGATGTAATATATACACTAAAACCCAATTTGACTAAGATTTTGTATGTATGTTGATTTCATAGGGGTCATTTGTATGGGGGCTAGGTCTGAACATGGAGCGATTCTCACCAGTTTCAATAGCGTTCATCCAATGGCCGATAGAAGATTAAATACCAAATTTCATCAAAATATATTCATATCTTTGACCTGCAGTTTGATTACAAGCTTTACATGGACACACAGACGGACGGACGGACGGACATCGTTAAATCGAATCAGATAGTGATTCTGATTCGATCGGTATAATTAACGATGGGTGTAGGTCAAATATTTTTGGTAGTTACAAACAGCAGCAGAAAGTCATTATACCCAAACCACAGAGTGGTATAGGGTATAATGATGGATTTTTATTTATGAAAACAAATTTATGGTAAAATAGTAGTTTTTAAGTAAAGGGCCGTAACTACAATACAAAAAGTCAATTTTGAACTTTTTGTTAGTTACGGCCTTTTGCATTTTAGGTGACGATATAAACGTGTTTTTTTCAAAAAGGTGACTTCAAAATCGGTCAAAATTGTTTCCTGGTTTTTTTTATATTGTAGCTGATTAACAAATGAAGTTCCTCATCTTCTTTCGATTAGAAGGCCGTCCGTGATAGTTTATTTTCCAGTACATAACATATAAGTCCAAATATTGCTAAACATTTTCTGCGACTCCAAATCACTAATAGAAACAATAATAACTTTTCGGTATTGTAGGGTAAACTACGTTTTAATTCTGAATTTCAATATTTTCTGAAATTCAATTGATATTTTTTGAAATACATTTGATAATTTCTAAATTACATTTGATGTTTTCTGAAATGTGTTTGATACCTTGTGAAATATATTTGATATTTTCTGATTACAATTGGAAAAGGGGTATATGTTTGCACATCTCCCCTGTGATCGGAATCAATTTGATTTTTATACCCTCCACTCCAGTGTGCAGAGGGTATATATAAGTTTGTCATTCCGTTTGTAATAATTAGGAAAAAAATTTTGGACCCCATAAAATATATATATTTGTGATCCTTATAACAACCGAAGTTGATATAGCGATGTCCGTCTGTCCGTCTGTGGAAATCACGATGACGGCATCAAGCAGGCAGCTAGGGTGCTCGTTGACATAAAAAATCATTCACTAACATCCTGAAAAGTTTGCCATTTAAAATCGTCTAAATCGGTCGATTACGGCCCGAGATTTGAATGAAGAACTAAAAAAGTCTTGAAAAAATATAATTTTCTATGTTGTTCTTGTCACGATCACGCCCTGAATAGTGCAGCTACAGTGATCATTTTTAGTGGGAATGATTCACCAAATCCAGGGGAAGATTTCTGTTTCAAAAATCATTAAAATCGGAGGAACAGGTCCAGGGAAATCTTTGAAAAATTAAAAAAAAAATATGAAAAATATGATGTTTCTATATTGTTCTTGTTTTTATTCAAAATGTTGTGTTGTTGTCATAGCTGGACTTGTTGTTTTTGTGGTCGTTGTGGTAATAATATAATAAAACTAACCCTTTGTACATTTTTTTATTAACTCTGGTAGAAAAATTTAAAAGTTTCCATTGTTTTGGCATCACTCTAAAAATTTGTTAGATAGTTTCTGTTATTACCACGAGCCTGCCTGCAAAATTTAGGATCGAATGGCTCACGGTAAATTGGATAAAATCGATCCAAAATTTTTTCGACAAGCAGACGCTACGAGTTAATATAAAGGGAGTAAAAATTCACCAACATCTAAAGCAAATAATGCTAAAATACCTAGTTGTTAATAAAAAAAAAAAAACAATGTAAATATATATCAAAAAAAAATTTTATGTATAAATTTATTTATAAATTTATATAAACATATTAAATAATACAAATAATATACATATTTTATATATGTATGTTAGAAATAAGTCGGTATATTATTTTATTTACATAAAATTCTGCAATATTTTGTTGTGGGGAAAATACATTTATTTTGCATTAACAGAGTGTCACTTCATTTTGCTCAGCGTGACTATGCAACAGTAGATGGCGCCATAATTTTTGTTTGTTCTAATTAGCTTTGCAATAGTTATTTCTATTTTAACATGAATGTTATTATTTTCAACTGGATATCATACAGAACAATGTTAAGAGTATACACGGGCTCGTCTTTTATTTCATACGTATTTTCGTTATTCTTTTACAAATATGAACATAAGTTTGGAATATTAACTTTTTGTTGTCTTTACAAAATAGAGTTACCGAGTTCGTCAATGAGTTTTTTGCTTTCAAAACAGTTCTACATAGTTATATAGAATTATTATTCTGCATAACCTACAAAATATCTGATTGCGATTACATCTAATTTTTAAAAATTGTTTATAATTACTAAAGCATTATTACTCACATAAATACAAAATTGCACTTTTTAAATTTTCCATTCAAATTTAAGAAAATATCAATTCTAAAAACTGGAATTAAAAATATCCAATTATAAATTACAATTAATTGAATTTCAGAAAATCATATCAAAACGTCGGAAATTATAATTTTAAATTTAGAAGACATCAATTACATCTTTAATATATAAATTTTATTCGTTAAACACAAATTGAAATTCAAAAAAAAAAAAAAAACACCAAATACCTATGTTTACATTTAAAAAATTTTTACATTTAAAAAAATATTGACATTCAGGAGAAATTAATAGCTTTTCAGTACCGCGATTCAGCAACTTCTTTTAACGATAGTCGAATCGTTAAAAAAAAAAGAAAATTGTCAGTAAAATTTTTAAACGATATTCGCTATTGTTAAAGTCAGCTGTTGTTGTTATCTAAAAGACAACCATTTTTATGTTGTATATTCGATCGATAAAAACTTAAATTTTTAAGGTTGAAATGTCGTCATACATAAATAAAAATCATAAAATAGTGAAAATATTTTGCTTTAATTAAAAAAACTTTTTTATACAAATAAAAAAATTAAATAGAATATTCAATTCATTATTTCATTTTCAAATAATTACACAGAAATATTAGTAAAAAAATAAAGATATTAAACATAAAATCATCCTGTCAAATACGAAGTAATTTGTTTTTTTCTATTCTTCTTTGTGTTTTTCGCTTATTTTGACAGAGATGCCACTCGTTTACAATTTAAATAAATAGAAAAATAGATTTGTCGACTGTTGTTAAGATGTGTGTACTTAGTGAAGCACTTAAGACTCAGTGCAAACAACAATAGCTGTTGATATATTTTGCGATTGTCGGATCGTTGAAATTTAAAGAATCACACTACAGAAAATATTAATTTAAATTCAATGAATTTTAGAAAACGTCAAATGATATTTAAGAATTGCGAATATAAAAACTGTTACATAAATAAACGCAATTTGATGAGAATGTTATTTTTTATATACAAATTTTCACAATTTTTTTTGGATGAAAATTTTAAGGTTTTCAGAAAATAAAGAGAACAAATTATTTTATTTAAAATGTTTGGGACATTTGGTTTTTTGCGTTTGGCATCCCTAATTTGAATATTTATTATTATAAATTTATTCTCTATGTTTTCCAAATATGGCAATATTTTAATAAAAAAGTTGAGAGAGCTTTTTTTTGGTTATTATTTTGTTACTCCATCTACCTATGTATATGGCCGCAATGAAAAAATATTTCGCCAGTTAAAAGAAACTATACAGCCATCTCCAATTAACACGATTTAATGCATATAGCCACGCTACAAAACCATTACCTTTGCAATGGAGGTTAGGGCGAGCTATTTAATTAGCAAAAACTAAATTAAACGAGTGGTTATGTCATATAACCGGAAACGAATGCATATAGGTATATAACCTAAATGCATGCCGATCAGCAACCACGATGACCAAAAAGCAAACACCGAAATAAATCCGAAATAATAGAAAAGACGAAAACCAACCCAAAGAATTTTCTGAAATAATTTGGTATTAAGTTTAACAAATTGTTTACTTTTCCAATATTTTGTTTACATTTATTATCAATACTTAAACCGATGTGGAGGGTATCAAAGATTCGGCACAGCCGAATTTAACACTCTTACTTGTTTTTTTATATAATGTCAGTTTCTCAGTTAATATTATAAATTTTATAAGTTAAATTTTGTCAGAAAATGCCAAACTTTGGCCCCCGTAAACTTTTAAGTCCTAATGTTCACAAGGGCCAAAGGTTGACTTTTTTTTTTTTTTTTTGAAAGAGACCGAGTTAAAATATAATTTATTAAGCAGCGAACGTAAACGTTACCTGATATTGGTTCAAGAAAAAGTCGTATGTTTTTACTTAAAATAAAAATTTTTTTATTGTCTTTTTTAAATATATCTATATCAATTTTTATGGTAAATTTATAAAATACATAAATTTTTAAATTAAGTAAATTTGTTAACTATATAAAAAAGAGCATAACTTATTGTTAGTGTACTGAAAACCAACTAAATAGCCTTGATTTTCATCTTCTAGAAGTTGTTTAGCTTCTTCGTCTAATTCAATAGAGGTAGTTTTCCATTTTTGTCAAATGTTGGACATATATGGATCTGAAGTGCACAACAAAATAGTGATACGGTCTTCATGAGTGCAACATCTGAACATTTTTCTTGTGTTGTGCTCGCGAAAGAATCTATAGTATTTGTTCCTTTATTCTAGCGCTTCTTCAGGTAGATCTCCTATTGGTAGGATACTGTTTTGAATTATTTGTGCCCCATGGTACAAGAGTATTTTTCGTTATAAAGTAAAGCTGTTTTATTGCCGTGCTCTCCAATTATTTTTTTGCATTTACTTTTCTGCTACATGCTAGAACTGTAATATGGTTTTGAATCGTCTTATTAATTCACGATCTACACCTGTGATAGATGCTGCAGTTTCTGAATCGGGAAAAAATCTCCTAGCAGTATTTCCATCATCTGAGTTTCCTTCTCCTTGTTTTGGTTGGTCGATTATGAGGCCTTGCTGTGGATATCTTTCTTGAATTTGTTTTTTTTTTGCTTTCTTTTTTTCTTAATTTTCTTTGTTTTTTCTCGCTGTTTCGCCTAACATACCAAATTCCAAATCATAACCCAATTTTAGAATATGCTCCATAAAACGTATTCTAGCATGAAGAGGGAACATTACGAATACGTAGGCTTCCTTAAAACTATCGTCTGGTGGCAGGAGTTGGCTTAATTGACTTTATGTCTTTTGGCATATAATGCATCTTGACGATGACTTTGTTCCTGTTAAGGCTTGTCCAACTTTTCTATCAAATATTGTGAGACTTTTTTTTAAAATCTACTTGAATCTCTAGATCATCAAATTTAAATATTACTGGTTGAAGTTCTTTAATTTGATCTTCTAATTTTTGCACTTCTTCAGTTATGATATCTTTGATTTCTTTTTTGAATACAAATTTTATTAGTCTGCAATACTTTGTTGAACAAGGAATTTCGTTTTTCCATATATGAATTTCTATTGCTCTACTAGTTAACGGCTCTCAACCGCGCAGTATAAAAAACAAATAAACTCATGCAAAAAAATACACCGGTACGACCATCTTTTGTATTCATAGCACACAGACGGACGGACGAACATCGTTAAATCGTCTCAGAAAGTGATTTTGAGTCGATCCGTATAATAAAAAATGGGTATAGGTCCAATATTTTTGGTATTTACAAACATCACCTCAAACTTAATATATCCTAACCACATAGTGGACAACTTTGTATTCATAAATTTTGGACAAAATATCTGACCTTGGGTCAGAAATATAGTTCTGCTGCTCACGGGCGGAAACTGGCGGGTATACAATGGGGAATAGGAGTGTAGGGGAGGGTTCGGACTACAGAAGAGTGCAAGATTTTTTTTGATAAGCAGGAGTTATGCTCTATTGAGTAGGAGATTTTCGGGAAATTTTGAACTTTTCTATTAAAATTATTTTTTTTAATTTCTAAATGACTCAGTGACTTTATATTTCTAACATTAATAGCTTGGAAGTTACAAAATTATACAAAATTTATTTTACTTTTAGATCTTTTAAAACAAGAAAGTTACAGTCATTTAAAAATTCAAATTTACAAAGAAATTTTTAATTTTAGCAATAACTGAGAAAGTCCATTTTCGAAGACCCTGTTAGCCTTGATGTAGTTGAAATAAAGTCGCAGTTTTTGGCCTCCATAGTTCACTGGTATTTACTTTCAAATGAATAACATAACTATAAAATCGGTAAGCATAAAAAAATGATAGTTACTTACTTTTTTAAAAATCCAAATTTAAAAAAAAAAAACTAGATTCTTCGATTTAAGTGAAGATCTGGTTGTAGCTTTATATGGGGACTGTGATTGAAAATTGTCCTAGAGGGCTTATTTTTGGACTTCTGATTAGTGGTTAACATATACATGCTTACATCCAATTTTATCGATATACATACATATATATAAGCTGAATCTTACAACCATTTGTATGGGGGTAGGTCCCAACATGTACCAATATTCACCAATTTAAATAGCGTTCGTCCCGTGGCAGATAAAAGCTTATATACAAAATTTCATCAAAATATACACAAACACGGGCAGGCAGATTGGCAGACGGGTGGAGGGGTATCGTTAAATCGTTTTAAATATTTTGGGTAGTTGCAAACATCGGCACAAACTTATTATATTCTGACGACATTTTGATATAGGCTATAATTATAATCACCCCAATAATAGGGTGCGGTGCGTTCGGTTAATATGGAGCCCCTATTTTATTTTTAAGTATTTCTACCAAATTCAAAGCGGAAAATTTACGAGTTCAGTTTTTATCTCTTCTGTGTCTATCAGTACTTAATATGAAATGATTGTGTATTAATATCTAGAGAAGTTATATACGAAAAAGCTTGGGTGCTATGCCACTGGGACGCCGATAAACTACCGAAGATACTACTTGCATCCAAAAACCATTTTACAAAGTGCATTTGTCGGAAGATGAGAATTATTTTTCTTCTTCTTACGCCTCTAATGAGCTCGTAATAATTTTCGATGGTTTGGTAAGTCCACGACTACAGTGCTTCTAGGGCAGTGCCTTGTTGATCTTTTTGTTTTTTACTAGTCGCACTGCTAGGCACGCAAAAAAAGAAACATATTTTTAAAAAGCGCCAAACCCTTGGATAATGTAGTTCTAAGCAATTTCGTTAAAATATTAAATTTGTAAACAACCTTAGTTCCAGAGACCACCGGTTAGCAAAAACCACTGTTGCATTATGTATTTAAGAAAACAATTTCAAAATTTTTATTTTTTAAAATTTTTGTTTATTTTCAGCAAATAATGGCAGAATAAAAATTGAAAGAAGATGAAAGATTTCATCGCAACTTTTATGAAAAACTGAACTTTTTCTTCACTTAAGTGTAAGCATGTCCAAGAAGATATTATATTTGGAACGGTATTGGCAATCATTGGAATATCATCTATTAATAGACCACTGTTAAATTTTGAGCAATTTCCGTCATTTAGTCTGCGTGTGGCAGCTATTCAAAGAACAGATGGGTACCCGGTTTTCTGTGTCTTACATATATCCTCTAAAATTATGTCGCTTGCTGTCATGTCTGTCACGTCTGCTTTTGGCCCACAATTAATAATAACAATAATACACTCTCACTTTTGCTAATGGTAATTTTGTATATTTTTACGAACAATAAAACATTTTTACTGTATAATATTGTTTTATAAAGATCACTGAATGTCATGTCTGTCACAATGGAATTAGTCATATAAGAGAATTTGCGAGTTTTTTAATGTATGGCTACATTCAACCATTTTTTATTTCCTTTCAGATACAAAGACCACATAAGCAATTCCCAGATCACTTAAAATTGGTCCTTTGTTAATCATGTCACTAAATGTGATTTGGCTATTTGTAATTCACTCTAATAGCAAATTAGTTTTCTGATTAATCTTTAATTTTTGTTCAAAATATATTTTTTTTTTTGTTATTATTTACTCAGGCAATCAGAACTTTTGATTAACTGATTAATCTGGATATAGACTAGCAAACCAATTGTTTAGTTGCTTTGTGCATATCAAAGACTTCACAAATCAGAGTACATTTCAATTTTTGTATATGGTGGCACTTGCATGTAGTCGATAGCTTGAAAGAGCAGGAGAATATTAGCTAATTTCTAACTGCATATATATAATATGAGAACAACTAAAAACCTTGAATTCTAATACTTAAACCTTTATTTGTTCAGCTGTACGTACCACCAAATTATACGCATGAAATCCTATGGGGGGCTTCTACAAATACACAAATAGTAATAAAATTCAAACTTCATATTTAATTAAGCCTTTAAGAGAAAACACAAAATAAAACGTGAACATTTTTAAACTAAAGTGTTTTTTCTTCTGCTAAATTGCTACATTTAAATGTTGCTGGGGTAACAAATATTCAACTGACTTGTTGCATTAACTATTTATTTGCTGTACCTCAGACAGATCAATGCTCTGCAGTGGTTTTTGGCTTCAAGCTGTTCTTGTTCTGTTTGTAGTTTAATCATCAAGTATGTAGTTTGTTCTTTTTTTTATTGCTTTAATAACTTGTATTTATCTTTAGTTGTTGCTGTTGTTGGTTTAGCTATTCTACATTCCAATGAAGGACGTTGGTTGTTATTAACCAGTTGTTAGTTTTGACGGTTCTTGCAAGTTATGTTATGCATATTATATTAACCTTAAAAAATTCATTACATTTCTTGATAAGTGTGGAAAATTTTAGAAGAATTTTGTGAAAGATGCCCTTTAAAGTGAGTGTTGGAAATTTATAAATATATCAAATAGATTTGCTTATTAGAGATGACGTGCGTCTAAAAAGTTACTGAAGTTACTTACCCATGGCCACTGTTATAAAAACTTGGTGAAGAAAAAGTTCTAAATGCTTTTGAAAAATATGTGAAAACAACTTAAAAAAATTTCAATATTTTTTTAAATAAACATGTTAATTTCTTACAAAAAAAAAAATAATATTTTACAATTCATTGCAAAAGGTCTTTAATTACACTTTCAGTTTAATTTTTGTTTATTTATTTATTTATTTATTTATTTATTTATTTATTCGTATATTGGTCTATGGAATTAATCCTTACAGACTATTTACAAAGAAAAACATTTTAAAATTAATTTTAGTACATAGATATTCATGAATTTAGAAAGCATATTATTTCATTTTTAATTAGATTAGTATTTAATGAGAAATCAATAAATCTATAAAGTTAATTAAATTGAATACACATTCTTCTGAGAGATAAAGGTACAGATAAAGGTGTACAGATAAAGGTGAGAAGTAACGTGTTGGTCGTTGAGGAATGTTGAATATTGTTAATCAAAAAACTGGAACAAACATCACCATTAATTATATTAAGAAGAAATGAAACATTTAGCATAGTTCTCCGGCTTTTTAAAGTTGGTAGCTTAATAAGGGCAAGTCTGCTGGTATAGGATGGAAGATTACTTGGATTGAAGTTTAAACTCCGAAGACAAAACAAAAGGAATTGTTTCTGCACAGATTCCAGACTGTCGGTATGAATTTGGTAGATTGGGTCCCAAATTATAGAAGCATATTCCAGGATAGGTCTCACAAGTGACGTATATAAAGTTTTGGTGACATCATTAAACTCTAGCCCAACGTTTTATGGAACCAAGTACACCTCTGGCTTTGTTGACAGTAATTGTTATATGAGGAACAAAGGTCAGTTTATGATCCAATAAAACACCAAGATCTATAAAGTTATCTACTTTATCGAGACAATAATCACCCAGCATATAGTTGACAGATATCGGCCTCTTTCTGACGAAACGCATATGTTTACACTTTTTAAGGTTTAGCTCCATTAAATTTAAATTAAACCAAGAATAAAATGAATTCAAATCATTTTGGAGAAAAACATGATCAGAGTGTTGATTATAACAGAAGAAAATTTTGACATCATCCGCATACATCAAGATGTTTGAAAAACGAATAACATTCGGAAGATCGTTTATAAACAAAGAAAAAAGAAGCGGTCCAAGATGGCTGCCTTGTGGTACTCCCGACATTACATCTATCGGCTTTGAGGTGACATTTTTAAAACATCCTTTTTGTGTTCTATTGGTTAAATAAGAATATATGCACTTTGCGCAAAGATTTGAAAATCCCATCATATGTAATTTCTTAAGAAGAAGCTTATGATTGACATTATCAAAAGCCTTGCTGAAGTCACTATAAATTGCATCTGTTTGTTTGCGTTCAAGAAAACCACGGTTGACAATTGTAGTAAATTGTAATAGATTTGTAGAGGTTGAACATCTTTTTTGGAAACCATGTTGGAAAGGAGAAATTAACGTATTTACTTGATGGCATAGATAATCCGTTATAATTTTTTCAAAAATTTTAGGTATAATACTTAATTTAGCAATTCCACGATAATTAGTAATATCAGCCTTGTTACCAGATTTGAAAATACAGGACGGAATTTTATCTGGACCACTGTTGCAGGAAAATTTAAGTTTTTTCAATTCACTAGAAACCACAGATATGGCAAGAGAAGGAATGGATATAATTTGAGTAGCAGTCAGTGAATATGAGCAGACAGAATCATCAAAAGTTGCATCGGAGTAAGTAGTAGAGAAGAAGTCAGTAAATAAATTGCATACAATAGTATCATCACAGGATTCATTATGTAGAAATTTCATAACAGCAGGATAGCCCTTAGTTTTTCTCTTAGAGTTAACAAATTTGTAGAATGACTTCGGATTTCGTTTAAAGTTATTTTTCATATTGTTCAAATAGTTTAAATAACATGAATTATTCAGAGTATTATATTCGGCACGACAAATGGAGTATTTTCCATGATCAACAAGAGATCCAGTTTTCTTATATTTTTTTGTAATATTTATTTTTTTTATTCTTGACACTAGCCAGTTTCCTAGTATTCCAAGGCGGTCCAGAAAGGTTTTTCAAAAATTTTTTAGGAACACATGACTCAATAAAAGAATACATCTTGTCATAGAAAGCTTCAGTCATTTGATCAATGGCACGAGTGGTACCAGTAGATAACGATAATAAATCATGCCAGTTTGTGTTATTTATAAGTTCATTAAACATAGTGTAATTCGTTTGAGCGAAACAAAAAACTTTAACACTTTTTTTAGGTGTGTCTACAAGTCCAGATGGAATGGATATATTTACTTCAATAGTAGGGTGATATCCATCTTCAGGAATAGAAATAGGGTTTGATCGCTTCGTAAAACATTCAGTAACTTCATTAGCAAATATTAAATCCAATAATTTTGAATGATCATTAAGAATTCCATTTAATTGAAAAAGATGTAAATCAAAAAAAATATTAAAAAGCTCATCACATTTATCATTTGATTTAGTCGGAACAAAGTATTTTTCTTCAGGTAAGAACTTCCACGAAATTGAAGGTAAATTTAAATCTCCAAGAACAATAACAGAGTCATCCAGATTCGCAGAACGTAGAGCAGATTTAATAGCTTCTCCATGTCTAACATATAAAGACTGCGGAGACGATGGAGGGATGTATGAGCAAGTAACAAATATTTTTTTATGATTGTATTTTATTAAAACTGCAACGAATTCGATGCAGATGAATCAATTAATAAAACCTCAGATGATAAGATACTTGAGACAGCAATAAGAACGCAACCACCATTCATCTTATTGCAACGGTCACGTCTAAAAATATTGTATTTATTGCAAAATATTTCAGTATTTAAAAAGGTATGATCAAGCCAAGTTTCAGTAAATACGATAATATGATGACTTATGTTGAAACTTTCAATATATAAAGTTGACAGTTTAGTTCTCAGACCACGAACGTTTTGGTAAACTAATGAAATATTTTCACCAGTAAGATCTTTTAGTTTTTTGGAACATTTGAATCAGTTTGAGGAAGGCGGCCAATATTGTTAGAATTTTGTCTAAATATATATTCTCGAACCAATGTATTCTCAGGCCAAAAGTTACGATCAATAATACGGTCAAAAAGAACATAACAAACGGTAATTTTAAAGGATGTGATAGATCTAGGTTGAGAAAAAACAAACTTATATGTCGAAATTTCTGCTTTTTGGCCCAACTTAGATCTAACAAACGCATCGACATCTTCGGCAGTAGTTTCAATCTCTAAACGCGAGATAAAAACATTTTTTTTTTGGAGGAACAGCTCTCAGCGAAACGATTTGACCAGCATTTATCACAGGACAAGTATTTATAGAAGACACAGGTTGATTTAATGGCACTTCAGCAAAGCCCACAGGCAAATCAGCATTACAATTAATTACTGAGGCATCAGATGTTAGTGTTACTGAACTCGTAGGAACAGCAGGAAGATTATCAGATTTATCTTTATTTGTATTTCGTGACGATTTACGACGTTTTGGAGAAGATTGAGGTGGAGATTTTAAATTATCTAATGATTTATAATCATCAAATAATTTGCCATAACTAGATATAGACATCGATAATTGAGTTACCTTTTCCTGGATATCATTGAATTCCTTTTGTGTATCATTGAAAAAACAGTAGAAATTCACTCCGATTTGCCTGCATTTATTGCAACACCAATGTAACCCTTTATTATTATATAAAGCATCAGCAACTAGTCCAGAAAGACCACTACATTTAGTATGACATAGCTCATGGCACAGCCAACAAGTGATCATTCTTTCCCCATCACCTTTAATGGTACAATTATTCATCAAACAAGCCATTATTATTATTAGCAATGTGGTAACACTTATTGTATTTAACAAAAAATGAGATCAGATGTAATGTTTAAAGTTGTTTTATTGTGTATTTATTGTTATACTGAAAAATTGACTATTTCTTTTGCGCTTTGTTTGTTCTATTGCAGTTAAGGAGTATGTACTTATTTTGATTTTTATTTTGTTGTTATTGTTGTTGTGAGAGAATTTTTTCGTTTTCTTTTTATGCTTTGAGTTTTTAATGTTTGTAATATTATTATACCCTCCACTCCAGTGTGCAGAGGGTATATATAAGTTTGTCATTCCGTTTGTAATAATTAGAAAAAAAATTTGGACCCCATAAAATATATATACTTGTGATCCTTACAACAACCGGAGTTGATATAGCGATGTCCGTCTGTCCGTCTGTCCCTCTGTGAAAATCACGATGACGTCATCAATTGGGCAGCTAGGGTGCTCGTTGACATAAAAAATGAATCATTAACATCCTGAAAAGTTTGCTGTTTAAAATCGTCCAAATCGGTCGATTAGGGCCCGAGATTTGAATGAAGAACTAAAAAAAGTCTTGAAAAAATATAATTTTCTATGTTGTTCTTGTCACGATCACGCCCTCAATGGTGCAGCTACAGTGATCATTTTTAGTGAGAATGATTCACCAAATTTATGGGAAGATTTCAGTTTCAAAAATCATTAAAATCGGTGAAACAGGTCCAGGGAAATCTCTGAAAAAGTAAAAAAAATGAAAAATATAATGTTTCTATATTGTTCTTGTTGTTATTCGAAATGTTGTGTTGTTGTCATAACTGGAGTTGTTCTTTTTGTGGTCGTTGTGGTAATAATATAATAAAAACTAACCCTTTGTACATTTTTTTATTAACTCTGGTAGAAAATCTTAAAAAGTTTCCATTGTTTTGGCATCACTAAAAAATTTGTTAGATCATTTCTGTTATTACCGCGAGCCTGCCTGCAAAATTTCAGATCGAATGGGTCACGGGAAAGAGGTTAAAATGGATCCAAAATTTTTAATAAAAAAAAAACAATGTAAATTTAGCAAAAAAAAAATTTTATGTATAAATTTATTTAAAGAGAAAAACACAAAAATAACGTTTGATGTTGTATTTTTTGTGTGTAATATTTACATATACATACATACATGAACATATTAAATAACACAAATAATATACATAGTTATATTATATATATGTATATCTATAACAACTGCATGTTAGAAATAAATCGGTATATTATTTTATTTACATAAAATTCTGCAATATTTTGTTGTGGGGAAATACATTTCTTTTGCATTAACAGAGTGTAACTTCAATTTGCTCAGCGTGACTATGCCACAGTAGATGGCGCCACAATTTTTGTTTGTTGTAATTAGCTTTGCAATAGTTATTTCTATTTTAACATGAATGTTAATATTTTCAACTGGATATCATACAGAACAATGTTAAGAGCATACACGGGCTGGTTGTTATTTCATACGTATTTTCATTATTGTTTTACAATATGAACATAAGTTTGGCATATTAACTTTTTGTTGTCTTTACAAAATAGAGTTACCGAGTTCATCAATGATTTTTTTTTTTTCAAAACAGTTCTACATAGTTATACAGAATTATTATTCTGCTTTACCTACAAAATATCTGATTGTGATTACATCTAATTTTTAAAAATTGTTTATAATTACTAAAGCATTATTATTCACATAAATACAAAATTGCACTTTTTAAATTTTCCATTCAAATTTTAGAAAATATCAATTCTAAAAACTGGAATTAAAATTTCCAATTATAAATTACAATTAATGGAATTTCAGAAAATCACATCAAAACGTCGGAAATTATAATTTTAAATTTAGAAGACATCAATTGCATCTTTAATATATAAATTGTATTCGTTAAACACAAATTGAAATTCCAAAAAAAACACCAAATACCTATGTTTACATTTAGAAAATTTTTATATTTAAAAAAATATTGAGTCAGTAACTTCTTTTAACGATAGTCGGATCGTTAAAAAAAGAAAATTGCAAAATTATCAGTAAAATTTTTAAACAATATTCGCTATTGTTAAAGTCAGCTGTTGTTGTTATCTAAACGACAACCATTTTTGTGTTGTTTATTCAATCGATAAAAACTTAAATTTTTAGGTTGAAATGTCGTCATACATAAATAAAAATCATAAAATAGTGAAAATATTTTGCTTTAATTAAAAAAACTTTTTTATATAAATAAAAAAATTAAATAGCATATTCAATTCATTATTTCATTTTCAAATAAATAAACAGAAATATTAGTAAAAAACTAGAGATATTAAACATAAACATAAAATCATCCTGTCAAACACGAAGTAATTTGTTTTTTCTATTCTTCTTTGTGATTTTCGCTTATTTTGACAGAGATGCCACTCGTTTACAATTTAAATAAATAGAAAAATAGATTTGTCGACTGTCGTTAAGATGTATGTACTTAGTGAATCACTTAATCCTTAGTGCAAACAACAATAGCTGTCGATACATTTTGCGATTGTCGGATCGTTGAAATTTACAGAATCACACTACAGAAAACATTAATTTAAATTCAATGAATTTTAGAAAACGTCAAATGATATTTAAGAATTGCGAACATTTAACTGTTACATAAATAAACGCAATTTGATGAGAATGTTATTTATATAGAAATTTTCACAATTTTTTTTGGATAAAAATTTGAAGTTTTTCAGAAAATAAAGATAACAAATTATTTTATTTAAAATGTTTGGGACATTTGGTTTTTTGCGTTTGGCATCCCTAATTTGAATATTTATTATTATAAATTTATTCTCTATGTTTTCCAAATATGGCAATGTTTTAATAAAAAAGTTGAGAGAGCTTTTTTTTTGGTTATTATTTGTTACTCCATCCGACCTACATGACCGCAATGAAAAAATATTTCGCCAGTTAAAAGAAACTATACAGCCATCTCCAATTAGCACGATTTAATGCACAACCTACACAACCATTACCTTTGCAATGGAGGTTAGGGCGAGCTATTTAATAAGCAAAAACTAAATTAAAAGAGAAGTTATGTCATATAACCGGAAACGCATGCATATAGGTATATAACCAAAATGCATGCCGATCAGCAACCACGATGACCAAAAAGTAAACACCGAAATAAATCCGAAATAATAGAAAAGACGAAAACCAACCCAAAGAATTTGCTGAAATAATTTGGTATTAAGTTTAACAAATTGTTTACTTTTTCATTTACATTTATTATCAAGACTCAAACCGAGGTGGAGGGTATCAAAGATTCGGCACAGCCGAATTTAACACTCTTACTTGTTTTTATTTTATTTATGTTTGTTGAATTGTAAATAAGGAGTATGCACTTATAATTTTGATTATTAATATGTTATTGTTGTGATGTAAGAGAAGTTGTCGTTTTCTTTTTATGCTTTGTTCACTTAGTTTAATGTTTTGTAATTTTATAATTTTTTTATTTGCGAAAATTAAAGATTTTAGATTTATTTTTGAAAAATTAAATGATTATATATAACTTTTTTGAACTAATTAATTTCCAATATTGTTGCTATAAGTTTAAACTTTCATTTAATAAGTATAAAAATCACAGTAGCTGTTATATTTAAAGATTATTATGAAAAAGTACAGAGTAAAAAATTTTATGACCGAGCTTGTCTGTATGATATCCAGTTGATTAGAATTATATAAAAAATTAATATTTTTATTAGGCTCTAGAAAATATCGCCAATGAAAAATCGCCCAAAAATAATGAAAAATAGCAAAAAAAAAAAAAAAATAAAAAAATTCTCCCATACAAAATTCCCTCAGATGAAAAAATTAAAAATGACCAAACCTTTTGTGCTATTTTTCGCTGTTTTTTTTTTTTTGCTTATTTTCATTTCATATCTGCAGCCAAAAAAATTAATAACAATGCCACTCAAATTTGGTTTATGCTTATTGTCTATATCCAATTAGTTGGACCGAAGAGATAGGGTCTCTAAACCATGGTATAGGGTATCGCATAGTCGGTCTGAACCGACTATAATATTCTTACTTGTTTTTAATTGGATTTACTTTGTAATGAAAATATCAAATTTTTTCAATGTTACAGAAAATATGTTTGAATTTATATCTTATAAAACGTCTTTAGTTCAAGTTGAAGAGAATTTTACCAACTTTCAAGCAGAAAAATCATGTACGTGGTAGGACAACTCCGATAAGAAGGCTTCACAACTAATTATATCTAACTATCAATAAATTATAAATTAAAATAATATTATTTTTTATGTTTCAAGAAACATTTAACATGAACACATAGGTACAAGATTATATATAAAGTTACTAACATTAAGAACAATTTATGAAAATGATTGATTAATAAATTATTCTGGTTCGAACAAAATGTTCTTGACTTAATAAAAGAAAAAAAATTTAAACATTTTTTGTCTTGTAGGATATACATGAAAAATGTTTTTAAAAGGATTTTGATCTCGAACCAGAATTATTTATACTCAATCATTTTGCAAAACTTTTGTACTCAATGATACTCGTATTTTACTATTTAATTTTAAAATTACAGATTTTTAGATTTCAATTAAACTTATCAGTATATCTTTCTCGTTAATGGCATTATCATCACCATTCGCACAAAAAAGTGAAGTCATTCCAAAAGATAACATTTTTAGTGCCTCCAAAAGAAGAACTTCGAAACAACTTCAAACGAAGTTTATATAAAGATGTTATGAAATAACTACACTTTAAAACCTTAACAATATCAAATAAATAGAAATTGAGAGTAGAATCCAGAAGAGAATCCAGTAATATCTAGCATCGCTATCAGTTGATCATGGCTCACTTTATCAAAAGCTTTACTAAAGTCTGTGTATATAAGATCGGCTTGCTTAATTTTGCAGAATCCAGAAAATAGGAAGTAAATTTGATGATGAGCTGATGATAGAACTTATGACTTGTTATAGCATTTAGTTTTGCAATTGTTCTCTAATTAGTAGCATCACTGTTTCTACCACATTTATAGTGCTGTAGGCATTCACATAGTGCTTTATAAAAAACGACTTGTTTAAAAAAAATTATGTTTGAAATCATAACACAAAATATTTTAGGTGTAAATGAAAAAAATAAAATGTTCATTAAAATTTTATTTTTTTTTTAAACTACCGGACGTGAATTTTCTTTCAATCAAATTTATACACTCGATAATTTGTGACCCCGAGTTAAAATTAAATTATGAGACCGCGATTTTTTAAATTTTAATTAAAGAATTTAATATGTAGCGTGCGCAATTTTACATAAATATTCCGTAATGCCAAACACTAGAGCACCAGCTGCAACGAGTTCTACCGATGATGCCTGGTGTCACATCCTTATAAATAACCGCTACCACGGTTTCGCTCAAATTGCCTCGTTTTTGGATGGAAAATCCATCTTTGTGGTTCAGTCAAGCATCGACTTATTGAGCATTTTTCTGTCTCTGAGGAGAACCGCATTAAACAGCTCCTCAATAATATGAATATTGGTGACAAGGATATGCGTTGCTCCGCGAATTGTGAAAGTTACAGAAGAGTTCTTGCGGACCACGTGGATGCAATTCCCGTCGCAAACGCAGGCATACTGTCAACTTCTGCAGAATTCCTGGACAATATTTGTAAGATGCATTTCTCGATCGCGTTCCAAATTCAGGGCAACTTCCCCTATTTGCTATTATCATCACCGTTTTGGACGCAATGCTCAGAAATGCCAATAGCCATGGTGTTTCAACGTTTCGCAGCAGGAAAACTTCTACACCGGTCATATTCCTTGTCACAAAATAAGCCATTATCGTTAATTTTAAAATCTATACAATTTATACCCGAATCTGCTTCTATCTTCTGTAACGTCTCCACAAAAACTGCTCCTCCATTTGTTCCAGTATGCTTACAACGAAGAGTTTTCGATACTCTTCATAATTTGTTACATGGTGGTGTGAATGCCACAATGAAGGTCATTTAATAACGGTACGTATGGCAGAATATGAAAAAGGATATCAGCACCTGAACTAAATATTGCGTTACATGCCAAAGTCCGAAAATCTATCGTCACACTTACATTAAAATCGGTTCGAATAAGCCAACTGCAGAACGTTTCTATCACATTAACATAGATTTGGTTGGACCTATTCCGACGTGAACAGACACACTTATATCCTGACATGGCCCGATCGTTTCACTCGCTGGTGAGAAGCCAATCCTGCAGTAGATATTCGAGCTGTGATGGTTGCAGATGCTGTTTATATTGGATTGATTGCTCTATGCGAAGTCAGTTCGAACCTGAACTCTTCAAGGAATTTACACACCTTCTTGGTGCGCAGCTGATCCATACAACACCGTATAATCTATTCGAATGGAATGGCGAGAGGTCGCATGGATATCTAAAGACTTCAATCATATGTAACAATACTGCAAATTTGATGGACAATTTACTTGGAATGAGAGCAAGTTTCCGTGAAGATGTCAACGCAAAGTTATTTGAGCAAACATGTGGTGCTATAATCAAGCTACAAGGTGAGATTCTCAGCAAATCGCAAGGATCATTACCGACCGACGCACAGTGGACCATATTTTGAGAAGGCGGCCAAAAATCATTTTTTTTTATTACCGATTTTAAAGCTATGTTATCCATTTGAAAGTAAATACTAGTAAACCTCGGGAGCCAAAAAATTGCGACTGTATCTCAACTATATCACAGCGAACAGGGTCTTCGAAAATGGGCTTTCTCAGTATTTTGCTAAAATTAAAAATTTCTGTGTAAATTTTTATTTTTGAATGACTGTAACTTTTTTCATTTAAAAGATTTTGAAGTAGAATAAATTTTGTATAATTTTGTGGCTTCCATGCTATTAATTTTAAAAACATAAAATCACTGAGTCATTCCGAAATTAAAAAAAAAATTTTTAAAAAAGGTCCAAATTTTCCGAAAATCTCCTACTTAATAGAGCATAACTCCTGCCAGTCAAAAGCAGTCAGAAAAAATCTTGCACTCTTCTATAGCTCGAACCCTCCCCTATACTCCTATACCCCATTATATACCCGCCAGTTTCTGCCCGTGTGCACCAGAACAATTTTTCTGACCCAAGGTTATTTTCTGCAAAATTTATGAATACAAAAGTTGTCCACTATGTGATTTGGATATATTAAGTTTCAGGTGATGTTTTTAACTGCCAAAAATATTGGACCTTTATCCATCTTTTACTATACGGCTCGACTCAAAAACCATGTCCGTCCGTCCGTCTGAGTGTTATGAACACAAAAGTTGGTCGTACCGGTGCACCGCGGTGTATTTTTTTGCGTGTCGGTAGAGTTGTCAGGAGTTGTTATATACTTATAAAAAAGGGTTGAGATATAATGCGTTTAATTGTTACAGGTACATTTACATAGGTATCTTTCAAAAACATTAATAGTCTGAATTAGAGTTATATAGTTTAAATACCTGACAAAATGGGAAACAATTTAAATAACAGGTAAATGGTAAAAAAGAAAAAACTATTGCGACATAGCCCTTTAAGATATGAGCAGCTATGCTTCACCTTTTAAAAGGGGATAGGGTGTGGGTTTTTTATGCTTCTAAAAGTGGTAATAAAAGATAAAAACTTGTAAATGGTAAAAAAAACTATTGCGACATAGCCCTTTAAGATATGACAGGTATGCTTCACCTTTTAAAGGGGGTTAGGGTGTGGGTTTTTTATGCTTCTAAAAGTGGTAATAAAAGATAAAAATTTTTATTTTACATAATTGCAAGAATGAGTATAATAATGTTTCCATAATTATTATTCGTTACAATTGGTGCAATGGCTAAGTACTGTTGCAGAGATCTGGCAGATATTTATTTTTAACGAAATGATGTAGACGATGTAATTTTGCACATAGTGAGCAACGAATTCTTTAAGAATTGTAACCTAGAAGACATTGAAATCCACAAAGGAAAAATTACTAATTTTGCATCGAATTTGAAAAGACTGTACATTGAATGCTCTCATAGCAAGGCAAAGATGTACAAACGTTACCATATCAAAATCATATTACAAGTTCTAGCATGCAGCAGAAAGATAAATGCAAAAAAATTTGGAGAGTACGCCAATAAAACAGCTATACTTTATAATGAAAAATACTCTTGGAGATATATGCCATCCACAGTTCATAAAATTTTGTACCATAGGGAACAAATAATTCAAAACAATATGCTACCAATAGGAGATCTATCTGAAGAAGCGCAAGAAAAAAGGAACAAAGACTACAGATTCTTTCGCGAGCACAACACATATACTAATACTAACACATATACTAATACTAATACTAATGAAGATCTTATCACTATTTTGTTGTGCACTTCAGATCCATATATGTACAACATTCGTCAAAAATGGAAAGCTACCTCTATTGAATTAGATGAAGAAGCTAAAAAACTTCTAGAAGATGAAAATCAGGGCTATTTAGAAGGAATTTTTACTAGAATTGGTTGATTTAAAGTACTTTTTCATTACACTAACAATAAGTTACACTTTTTTTATATAGTTAAAAAAATTTCTTGATTTAAAAATTTATATATTTTGTAAATTTACAATAAAAATTGTTATATTTCATAAATTTACCATTAAAATTGATATAGAAATATTTAAAAAGACAATAAAAAAAAATTAACTAAAGCAAAAACATACGAGTTTTTCATTGAAACTTCTCTATCTTGATCCAATATAAGGTAACTTTTACGTTCGCTGCTTAATAAATTACGAGGGCCAAAGTTTGGCATTTTCTGAAAAAATTAACTTAAAAAATTGTTAAAAAGTATTAGTTGTAAAATTAACTGAAAAAATAAGACATTATATTAAAAAAACCTTTTTTACCTTTTAACACTTCACTTTTGTACTAAAATTCAACTACAAATGAAAGTGTATTTTAAACCCTCCGTAACTTTTTCTATTTTCGGTGGAGAATTACGTCCTATAGCAAAACGTAAAGGCTGAAGTCTCACCTATCAAACAAAAAAAAAAAACGCATATCAAAATTCGAATCCCATCAAAAGTTATAGATTTTTGACCGCCTTCTCGTCAAATGGTCCACTGTGCGACGATTTCGTTAAGCTAAGACGAATGCTTTAAAACCCGTCGCCTCTGTGAACAAAACCATCTATACATTTTTCGTTTCGAAATGACTTGAAACCTGCTCACACGTCTTCGTGCCAGAGATGCTGTGAATAAACCATTTCAACCTCCTTACGATGGTCTTTTTCCAGTAATTAAATGCACTGAAAAGATGTTTGCGCTTGAGATCAACTAGATGAAAACCTGTTTTCGACAAACATAAGTATATTCTTTGAAGCCCAAATGCGGCAATTTTGACTATATAAGAAGCCATAAAGGTAAAAAAATACTTAATGGCTTAGGATAATTTTTTTTTTTGAAAATCAGCATTCATTTGCTGATGTTCAATAATCTATTCAACGTACTCTCTTTGCTGTGTATGATAATTCTATTACTATGTCAATTGAACTTAATATGCATGGAGTCTCTGCGAGTATATCTTGTAGAGAGCTTCCTTAAAATTGCAATTCTTTTACATAGCGCCGAAGCGCAATACTCTGCAGCACTGCTTCGGTACTGACATTTGAACTGCTTTTTTTGGATGACCAATGTGTTTAGCAATTAATCCACTCTGCTCTCTTCACAGTTAACAAAGTAAGATCAATATTCTGACTATATTATGTACGAAATTCTTGAACTGTAGCCGCCAAACTTTTCATATTTTTGAAATATTGTTCAACAATTGTTCTCCCCTGCAATGCTCCATTTTTGCTAAACGTGAACTTTCAGCTGTCAAACTGTCTGTTGTCTTTGGTTATCAAAGCTTCATGGCACAAATGACGGCCAATTAAAATCTCTCATGAATTTTGGGCACCATTTATAACAAAAATGCATGTTCCAACTTTTATGATGTCGCAGATTAAATTTATTTATGTTTACAGCTCAAGCTCTAATGATGTATAACTATGAACATAACATCTATTCCCTAATAAAAATTCCATAAAAAGTATCATTAATTTTAAGCCATTATAATTCTATTATGCATGTATGTATTTCCAAGTTCATTAACTTCTTCAAACAAACGACTTTTTCAACACCATAATTAAAATCAAATTTATTGTAAACTTAAATTCATTACCATTTCAGTGTTCAGTGTTATTTGTTTGAATTAAGAAACTTTTCATCAACATAAAAGAAATGGAGGAATATAAAGCCTACGGTATTTTCATAAATGTATAGTAACCACAAATATTAAAGATTTTAAGACTAGCACACTTTTGTAAACACCTTCATGAAATAAACATCTTCAGGGCAAACACCTTTCGAACTTAATTCAATGTAGTACATTTGTAGCACTTGATAGTTAAATCATACAAATGTATTTGAACAAAGAAAGACAATTATGGAATCTATCAAAATAGACAAACATCATTTATATAAATTGATTCAAAACTTTATATTCAATATTAGGGTGGAATGTAGGAAATATTTTCATTGGGGTCAATAATACTATTTTCAGACAAATGATGTTTTTTAAGAGTTAAATATAAAATTGATGTTATTTATTATGAAAGTGTGTATGGCAGTAGTTCAGTATTCGAAAATATCCAATGTAAATTCATCATTACTTATTTATTCTAGATGTGAAAAGAAGCGTTTTCATACTCTCACACAAGTGAGCAGATGGTAACATATATGCTATGCTTATAACAAGTCGATATGAGATAGCAATACCCATCAGTCCGTCTGTGGAAATCACGTTCACTCCATCTGTATGATCAACGGGTTGGTTGGTTGGTTGTTAAAATCTTCCAATTTTATTAAATATAAGGGCGCCATGAAAAATGGCCCCAAACCGAAAATGAAAAGAGGCCCCAATTTTGGGATCATTATAAAAATGGAAAATCTAACTAATATGAAATATGAAAATTGGCCCCAATCTGAAGTGAAAAAATGCCCCCAAAAAAAAAGTAAAAGCTATTTCTATGAAAAGGAAAAAAGACCCCAAAAATTGAAATTTTACCAATATGAACAATCAAGAAAATTATAGGCGGTCTAGACCGACTATACGATACCCTATACCATGCGTTTAGAGACCCTATCTATCAGGCCCAACAAACTGGATATAGAAAAAAAGAATAAATCAAATTTGAGTGCGATTTTTATTAATTTTTTGGGCTGTAGATATGAAAAAGTTCATATCGGATGATATATCTATATGGGGACTAGGTCCAAAAATGGAGCGATCGTGATTATGCTTAGTAAAGTCTCTTGTATTTTGCAAAAATATATACAAACAAAATTTGAGAAGAATCAGTGCAATATTTTTTTTTTGATAGATTTAGGTGAAGATCGGTAAGCAGTTCTATATGGGGCCTATGACTAAGAGTTGTCTCACAGGGATCATTTTTGGACTACTGATTAATGGATGTAATAAACACATACAAACACAATTTGACTAAGATTTATATGATAATTTCGATCTTATGGCAATATATGGTGATTTCATAGTGATCATTTGTGTGGGGGCTAGGTCTTAACATGGACCGATTCTCACCAATTTCAATAGCATTCATCGTATGTCCGACAAAAGCTTACTTATCAAATTTCATCAAAATATATTCATATTTGCGACCTGCAGTTTGATTACAAGCTTTACATGGACACACAGACGGACGGACGGACGTACGGACGTCGTTAAATCGAATCAGATAGTGATTCTGAGTCGATCGGTATAACTAAAGATGGGTCTAGGTCAAATATTTTTGGTAGTTACAAACAGCAGCACAAAGTCATTGTACCCAAACTACATAGTGGTATAGGGTATAAAAATGGTCCCACTTTAAAAAAAATCGTTGTGTAGACCTAAGCCAATAAGAAACAAGTCAGAAAATTATAGTCGGTCTAGACCGACTATACGATACCCTATACCATGCGTTTAGAGACCCTATCTCTCAGGCCCAACAAACTGGATATAGAAAATAAGCATAAAACAAATTTGAGTGGGAATTTTATTAATTTTTTCGGCTGCAGATATGAAAAAGTTCATATCGGATGCTATATCTATATGAGGACTAGGCCCAAAAATGGACCGATCCTGACCATGTTTGGTAAAGGCCCTTGTATTTTGCAAAAATATATACAAACAAAATTTGAGAAGAATCAGTGCAATATTTTTGTTTTTTGATAGATTTAAGTGAAGATCGGGAAGCGCTCAATATGGGGCCTATGACTAAGAGTTGTCCAATAGGGATCATTTTTGGACTACTGATTAATGGATGTAATATATATATACAAACCCAATTTGACTAAGATTTGTACGATAATTTGGATCTTATGGCAATATATGTTGATTTCATAGCGGTCATTTGTATGGGGGCTAGGTCTGAACATGGACCGATTCTCACCAATTTCAATAGCATTCATCCCATGGCCGATAAAAGATCAAATACCAAATTTCGTTAACATATATTCATATTTGCGACCTGCAGTTTGATTACAAACTTTACATGGACACACAGACGGACGGACGGACGGACGGACATCGTTAAATCGAATCAGATGGTGATTCTGATTCGATCGGTATAATTAAAGATGGGTGTAGGTCAAATATTTTTGGTTGTTACAAACAGCAGCACAAAGTCATTATACCCAAACCACATAGTGGTATAGGGTATAAAAAAAGGGCCAAATGTATTTAAACAAACTTTTATTTATGACAAAAAAATCCATTAAAATTAATAATAAAAATAAAATAATTATAATTAGTAAATTCAGTTTACAAACTATATTAAGGCAAGAAAAAACTATAAAATGTAAAATTCATTCTGACTGTATACTATATAGTCGTCTGTTCTATATAATTAATTATATATATTCATAGTATCTTCAACACTACATGTACAATATGGGCAGTTAAACCTACCTGTCCGTATTGTTTGCAATGGCATCTGCCTGTAACTTGAGTACACATGCACTGCATACTTTTAAATGCTTGCAAGGTAAAAAAAAAAAACTATATCTGGAATCATGCCTGCACAAACGACACAGTCGCTGTGTTCAGGAACTGAAATAGGATTTTCCTCTTCTTCTTCGGTATCATCCTCGGTCTCTTCATTCTGAAATATGATCTCCTGCGTGATTGCATCAACCATTATATTATTTGGACCATACACCATTCTATTAAGGAATGCGGTGGCATTGATTTTTCCTTGCTATAGCAGTTGCGTTGCTTCCTCGATTTTATTGCTTTTGGTAACACCTGCGTCGTTTTTGTACTGTTCCACCTCTTCCGGCAATCACTTCAAGTTCACGGGTTTTAAAAAACTCCTCATTTCCAATTGAATTAAGAAATTTAAAAAAATCTCCATTCTTTTCTATGGATTTTCCCAATACCCCATTATAAGCTTCCACTGCCGAAGTAGTGCGAGTGCTCTCTTGGTACACACCAAGCTTCCACTGCCTTCTGTATTAGGATTGGCGGCAGCAAAGGAAGTGCCATGAGCTTGCGGTATGCTATAGAAGCTGGCTTTGAGCTATAAACATACTGTAGCAAGGGCCTGCAACTGCAAATCTTCCGCCTTACAGCCTGGCAAAAATGGAACCTAAAATTGAGGACAGAAGAAAGATTATTTATCTAATGATTAAAGTGAACATGTGGTATAACATTATTACCAGCATCCAACTAATCGCGCATTAGGAAAGATCGTTTTGATAGCTCGCTGTAGTCACGTCTCGTAATCAGAGACGAATATGGTCGGTTCCATGTTGAATATGTTGTCCTTGATGTATTGCAACATGCGCTCATATGAAACTTGGCTCTTGTTTGTCATAAGAACAAAAAATATTGGAAATATCTATTATAGAAAAAATTTTAAGGGAAAATTATTCATGTTTTAAATCGCATAATATTTTTATTGGTATTAAAAGATTTTTGTTCCAGCAGTATTGATATTACCCTTACTTTAAAAATTGGAACGCAGAATAATTTTTTTTACAGAATTCTTGTTATAGCAGGCAATTCTTTTTTCTCATCTAAATATTCAATATATATTATCAAAAGTTGTTTGAAACATCTTTGCGGAACAACTTTAAAAGTGCCGTCTATCAAATATTTCCTATTGGATATAGCAATGTTGTCACTTATTAGGTGTATGGATTTCATCGACGAAAATATGCAGTATTAGAAGCTCTCTTCTATCATATAAGCGGTGTAAAATGGTTTCGGGTTTTCTTCATCACTAGAGATATCAAAATTAGTCCATACCCTTTCCAATTGGAACGCTTTAATAACGTCCAGAGCAGATTTTGGAGATGAGACAAACGATTTGCTTACTAAATAATTAAGACACCTTCTTATCTTGAGGAGGGAAATGTTTTTGGTTTCATCATGAAATCTGCAAATCTAAAACATTATATTTTTGAAATTTATGTGTTTAAACAGTTTAATATTACCTTCCACATGCATTCCAGTAGGCGGATTTAATAGTATTAATGGCATTTCGTTCTCCTCCTAGGGTTGTTGCGATAGCTAATCATTCCGTTTTAATATAATTTTTTGCCTTTAGCTCATGTAAAGCTTCTTCTTCGGTCTGTGATTGTGTTCAATAATTTTTTTCGGCAACACACATTTTCCTTCAGGCAAAAGATTTACTCTTGCCTTGCACGTGCTTCTCCAACACTCGTACTTTTCAATGTCTTTATAAGATGACTTTGCGTGGAGAATCAACTTTACTTTTACTGTACGTTAACTTATCTTGGCATATTTTGGCATTACTGTACGTTAACTTCTCTTGGCAAATTCGTTGGGTATGAGGATAGTTATGCTTGGACAATCAACTTTACTTTTACTGTACGTTAACTTCTCTTGGCAAATTTTGGTATTATATAATAAAAATTAATATAATGTAATATATAGTGCTGCGGAGCAGCAGGGGTCCTCTAGTATTTAATTAACTTATTTTTTTCCTTTCGATTTGTTAATTTTTTTACACTTTACACTCGTCAGACACAAAATATTAATTTGTTTTACAGAAAACAAATAACGTAAACAACAGATAATAAATCCCGTTGCAGTTCTGATAGCTTTTAAATATATTGAGGATATATGTTTAGTTAAAAGTGTACGTCCGAATACAAAATCCGATTGAATAGCCCATATGCAAAATTGATAACGAACAAACAAATAAACTCTTTTCTTACATTTAACAATAACTACACATTATTTGTAATAAATCTGTCAAACTTAAAAAGAAGCGTTGCCACATCTGTTATTAATATGTCCTTTTTAATAAATACTTGTTCCATTAAGGATCATGAACTTTGTCATCATAAATGTAGTGGTCTTTCTGGGTTGGTCGGGGATGCTTTAACCAATAACAAAGGTCTACATTGGTGCTGCTATAAGTGTAGAAAAATTGGCGTAAGTTTTTATCGTTTCTTCCAAGATACAAAAAAGAAATTTCTGAATATCCAAGAAGAAGCGTCGGATTTAACTAATCGCATTAATGATTATGAAAAATTATTTGATGATTTCAAATCATTGGATAATTTAAAATCTCGTCCACAATCTTCACCGAAACGCCGTAAATAATCAAGAAATGCTACTAAAGAAAAAAGCAATAATCCTGTTCCGGTTTCTGTTACTTCTGGTTCTTCCATACATGACTCACTTTCAATAATTTATAATAAAACTTTTATAATTTTATAATAAAACTTTTTGACAATTATTTTTTTTACATATGTTTAACAATATATAAAACATTTAGTTTATAGTTCCGTTAGAGAAGGCTCTACACAAAAAGCAACGAATCCTGTCTTTTGGGCAAATTTTGTCCAATGTAATTATTACTTTTTATTGATTTTGGTCTGATTTTTGCCAATTATAATCAATATTTACAATTAATAATAAAATATACGAAGCCAATATATATACTTATGTACTGTAATGTGGAACAATTGAATGATTCATGTAGTAGGCTTTGGTTTGAAATAATTTTTTTGCTTTGGTTTTTGCATATATGCTGTTTTGTCTCATTTGATTTGTGACGCTTGGAAATACAATAATAGAGAAACTGTAAATATTTTCTTTGTGGACAGGTTTTTGTAAATAATAATAAGAGTAAATAATGTCAAAAAAGGCAAGTAAGCTGGTGTATGATAAATAATATTCAATGTAAACAAAAATTCTATAAGTCGAAAGCGCAGAATCGTCGCCAAATAGAGGAGCTTCTGAGTGAGTCCAATGATGCAAATGGACGCAATGCAATGGACGATGCAAGTTCCGATGAAGAATTTCACATTTTTTCAGACGTTGAATCAGAAAATATAAATATTACTGATGGAGAAAGCATATGCTCTAATCAGGAGGAGTTGGTGGGACAGAAAGGGTCATATTCTGGTTTTATTTCGAAAGATGGAAAACTTACCTGGTACGAAAAATCCGACCGCTCATTTATTTCTACTGCTCCAGGTCCAACTTTTTATGCGGTAAATCGCGTAACTGACATCGAGTCGTCATTTGAATTATTTATGACCAGAGATATGCAAAACATTATTATAAATATGACCAACATTGAAGGTAGGTGTCATTTCTTTTACAAAATACTTTGCACATTACTTACATTTCTTTATGTAACTAATATTTTGTTATACTTCATCAGGAACTAAAGTATTTGGAGAAGTTTGGAAGAAAATTAATCATACATCATTAAAGGCTTATTTTGGATAGTTGCTATTAGCGGGCGTATATCGCTCATGTGGTGAAGCGTTAAAGTGTTTATGGGACGATGTGAAACGAAGACCCATTTTGAAGCAAATATGTCATTGCGAAGATTCCAAAATATTAGCCGAGTTCTACGCTTCGATGATAAATCCGATAGGGCAGATCAACGTGCACGAGATAAGTTAGCCCCTATTCGTGTTTTGTTGGACAAATGGTGCCATAACTTGCATCAAATGTACAATCCAAATGAATGTGTAACAGTAGATGAGCAGTTAGTGCCTTTCGCGGAAAGTGTCCATTCAATCAATACATTCCATCGAAACCCGCAAAGTATGGTATGAAAATTTGGGCATTATGCGACTCTACTTCCAACTATGCCTGGTCACTTCAAGTATACACAGGAAAAGATCGTAATTGCGCACCCGAAAAGAATCAAGGAATGCATGTCGTGTTGGATCTAGCAGCAGGACTCAAAGGCAGAAATTTAACTTGTGATAACTTTTTCACGTCATATGATCTTGCTGCTGAACTTTTGAAAATAAAAATAACTTTAGTTGGTACAGTTTGCAGGAACAAAGCTTTTTTACCTCCACATATTTTGGATATGTAAAAGAAACCTGTCTTTTATACTGAATTCCTTTTCGAACCTAAAAATAGAACAACACTGGTAGCCTATATACCAAGAAAATGTCGCTGCGTCTATCTACTAAGTACATTGCACCACGATTCAAAAATTCAAGATACCCAGATGAAGAAACCCGAAATTATAGAATACTATAATCATACAAAGGGTGGAGTGGTGGATACGTTAGACCAACTTGTAGGAACATACACATGTAAGCGAGAGACAAACAGATGGCCCGTAGCTCTTTTGCCAATATGCTTGATATATCTGCATGTAATGCTTTTGTGATTTGGAGTTCGATAAATCCCGAATGGAATAAAAATAAACATTTTCGACAGTAAAATATCAAGAGAGCACAAATTTGCCAAACAGTACTAAATATAATACAAAATGTAAAACATGTAATTTATTTGTGTGCAAACCTCATTCAAATACAGAAATAACGTGTATTAACTGTAAGAAACTTTAAAAAATAAAATAAAATTTTATTGGCCAAAATTTGCCCAAAAGACAGAATTCGTTATTTTATTTTCTTACAGGATGAGGGTTAATAATAAGGATCCTGCTATTCCTTTGAGCTGTGCCGATATTGCCCAAAATCAACCTGAAATTGCCTTAAATAACCCTGTTCACATTTTCAATAGTCAAACTATAAATAATTTGCTAAGAGCTGTACCTCCTAAAAAAAAACTTTTTTAATCTCGAGGCTGGCCTTTGATACAACTACTGAAGATGTTGATTCCTTCATTAAATCTAAGGTGGGTCCAAACGTAGACATTTCAACATATAAGTTTGTTTTTTCTTAGCCAAGATCCATAACTTCATTTAAAGTTACTGTTGCGAATGATCTTTTTGAACGTTCTTCATCGTAATTTTTGGCCTGAATATACACTGGTTCGCGAATATAAATAGAGAGAAAATCCAAGATCCGCTAATATTGGTCGTCTTCTGCAAGCTGATTTGAATGCCCCAATAAACTAGGAGCTTCTACTGTTGATTAAATTTCATTAGTTTATCAAAATGTTCGCGGATTAGGAACCAAACTCACATCTTTATATATGGAAAGTTTTAACTTGAACCAACACATCATCGTACTTACTGAAACGTGGCTTAATGATAGTTTTTTGAATACGGAAATACTCTCTTGCAAATATAATATTTTTTAGACGCGATCGTGGGACCACAACATAAGGTGGTGGTGTTCTTATTGCGGTCTCTAGTATTTTATTCTCAGAGGTTTTATTGATTGACACCTCACTCGACATCGAATTTATCGCAGTTTTAATTAAACTTCATGGAAAACAATTATTTATGGCCTGCTCATATATTCCTCCATCCTCCCCACAGTCTATATATGACAAACATGGCGAAGCTATTAAATATATTCTTCGTACAGCTAATCAAGATGACTTTGTTATTATTCTTGGAGATTTTAATTTGCCTTCAATATCCTGCAAGTTCTTACCTGATGAAAAATATTTTGTTCCATCCAAATCAAATAACAAGTGTGAAGAATCTTTCAAATCAAATTAATGGTATATACAACAGTCATTATAAATTATTGGATTTAATATTTGTCAACGATACTTCGGATTGTTACATTAAGCATTCAATTCCGATTTCTTCTCCTGAAGATACATATCACCCTACCATTGAAGTAAATTTATATATTGCTCTGGACTTTTAAAAACACCTTGTATGATAAGGATTTTTGTTTCGCACAATCTAATTACGAACTTCTATACGAACTGGCACAGTCTTTTATCTTTTATCCACAGCTGCTATTGATCATATGACTGAAACATTTTACAATACGATTTCTTCTGCAATGGATTTATGTATTCCGAAACAAATTTGTAATAAACTTGCCGGTCCTCCTTGGAATACCAAGCAACTGACAAGACTTAAAAATAAAAAAAATAAATATTACAAGAAATACAAGCTATCCGGTTCTCTTGTAGATTATGGGAAATACTTCATTAGCCGAGCAGAATATACTGCACTGAATAAATCATGTTACTCTAATTACTTAATCAAAATGAAAAAGTAAGAAAATTATAGTCGGTCTAGACCGACTATACGATACCCTATACCATGCGTTTAGAAACCCTATCTCTTAGTCCCAACTAACTGGACATAGAAAATAAGCAAAAACCAAATTTGAGTGGGATTTTTATTAATTTTTTTGGCTGCAGATATTAAAAAGTTCATATCGGATGCTATATCTATAAAGGGGCTAGGTCCAAAAATGGACCGATCCTGATCATGTTTGGTAAAGTCTCTTGTATTTTGCAAAAATATGTACAAACAAAATTTGAGAAGAATCAGTGCAATATTTTTGTTTTTTAATAGATTTAACTGAAGATCGGGAAGCAGATCTATATGGGGTCAAAGGGATCATTTTTGGACTACTCATTAGTGGATGTAATGAATGCATACAAACCCAATTTGCGTAAGATCTATATGACAATTTGGATCTTATGGCAATTTATGTCGATTTCATATGGGTAATTTGTATGGGGGCTAGGTCTGAACATGGACCGATTCTCACCAATTTCAATAGCGTTCATCCCATGGCCGATAAAAGCTTACATACCAAATTTCATCAAAATATATTCATATTTGCGACCTGCAGTTTGATTACAAGCTTTACATGGACACACAGACGGACGGACGGACGGACGGACGGACGGACGGACGGACGGACATTGTTAAATCAACTCAGAAAGTGATTCTGATTCGATCGGTATAATTAAAGATGGGTCTAGGTCAAGTATTTTTGGGTGTTACAAACAGCAGCACAAAGTCATTATACCCAAACCACATAGTGGTATAGGGTATAAAAATAGTTTCAAAAGTAATCCAAAGTCTTTTTACAATTTTGTCAACACTAAGAGAAAAACAAGTGAGAAAATTATAGTCGGTCTAGACCGACTATATGATACCCTATACCATGGTTTAGAGACCCTATCTTTCGGTCCAACTACTTCGATATAGAAAATTAGCATAAACCAAATTTGAGTGCGATTTTTATTAATTTTTTTGGCTGCAGATATGAAAAAGTTCATATCGGATGCTATATCTATAAAGGGACTAGGTCCAAAAATGGACCGATCCTGATCATGTTTGGTAATGTCTCTTGTATTTTGCAAAAATATGTACAAACAAAATTTGAGAAGAATCAGTGCAATATTTTTGTTTTTTAATAGATTTAAGTGAAGATCGGGAAGCAGCTCTATATGGGGTCAAAGGGATCATTTTTGGACTACTCATTAGTGGATGTAATGAACGCATACAAACCGAATTTGAGTAAGATCTATATGACAATTTGGATCTTATGGCAATTTATGTCGATTTCATATGGGTAATTTGTATGGGGGCTAGGTCTGAACATGGACCGATTCTCACCAATTTCAATAGCGTTCATCCCATGGCCGATAAAAGCTTATATACCAAATTTCATCAAAATATTTTCATATTTGCGACCTGCAGTTTGATTACAAGCTTTACATGGACACACAGACGGACGGACGGACGGACGGACGGACATTGTTAAATCAACTCAGAAAGTGATTCTGATTCGATCGGTATAATTAAAGATGGGTCTAGGTCAAATATTTTTGGTTGTTACAAACAGCAGCACAAAGTCATTATACCCAAACCACATAGTGGTATAGGGTATAACAACTGGTTATCCTGCTATTATAAAATTTCAACATACTGAATTTTATGGTAATACTATTATAAGTAATTTGTTTGCTGATTTTTTTTCAACAACTTATTCCGATTCGACTTTTGATGATTCTGCCAATTACCCATCTATACTGACTGCTAATAGAACCATATCTATTCCATTCCTCGATGTCTCTATGGTTTCAAATGGTTTGAAAAAGCTAAAATTTTCATATAATAGTGGACCTGATAAAATTCCTAGCAGTATCTTAATCAAATGTGCGGATGCTTTAGCTATTCCATTGACAATAATGTTTAACTCATCGATTAAATTCGGATACTTTCCAAAAACGTGGAAGGACTCTTTCATTATTCCGTTATTTAAATCCGGAAACAAGTCTGACATTACAAATTATCGTGGTATTGCAAAATAAAGTACTATAACTAAATTCTTTGAAAAAATTATAACTGATCAACTATGTCATCAAGTCAACACATTAATTTCTCCATTCCAACATGGCTTTCAAAAGCGGTGCTCAACTTCAACGAACCTTTTACATCTCACAACAATGTATATATTCATATTTAACAAACAGAAAGCAAAATGTACGTTTTAATAATATATCTTCGGAAAATATTAACGTTTTAGCTGGAGTTCCGCAAGGCAGCCATCTTGGACTGCTTTTATTTTCACTGTATATAAACGATTTACCGCAGGTTACTCAGTTTTCAAATATCCTGATGTATGCTGACGATGTAAAAGTCTTTACGAGTTATAACCAATATTCCGACCATACTTATCTTCAAAATGATTTGGATTCATTTCACTCATGGTGCATTTTAAATTTAATGGAGCTGAATCTTAAAAAGTGCAAATATATGCGTTTTGTTCGAAAAAGACCAATATCTGTAAATTATGTGTTGGGCGGCTTTCAACTGGAAAAAGTCGATAGCTTCTTAGATCTTGATGTTTTATTAGATTCAAAGCTTAGTTTCATACCTCATATTACAATTACAGTAAACAAAGCCAGAGGAGTACTTGGTTTTATAAAACGTTGGTCAAAAGAGTTCAATGATCCGTATGTAACAAAAACACTATACACGTCACTTGTGAGACCGATTTTGGAATATCAATATCAAACTCATATTGATAGCATCGAATCGGTGCAAAAACAATTCCTACTATTCTGTCTTCGCATCTTAAATTTTAACCAATTAAATCTTCCGACGTATAACAGCGGACTCACCCTTGTTAAGCTGCTAACCTTAAAAAGCCGCAGATCTATGCTAAACGTTTCATTTCTTTTGAACATAATTAGTGGCGATGTTTGTTCTGGTTTCCTGATCAATAGTATTTCATTTAACATCCCCCAGCGGCCAACACGTTTCTTCTCACCTCTATCTGTCCAGTTTTATAGATCAAATTATGCGAACGGTGATCTGCTTAATCGAATGTGTATTAAATTTAATAAGCTTTATAGATTTATTGATTTTTCTTTTAATACAAATGTCATAAAAAGTAAAATAGTAATTTATCTGAACACTTTAAATTAAATTTTTAAATTTTTCATTCATTGTTAAATGTTTTTGTAAATAGTCTGTAAGGATTTATTCCATAGATTAAAACACATTGTGTTATTGTTAAAAAAATATTTTTTGAAACACGTGCTTTTGTGTAAAGTGCTGAGTGTATTCGTACAAATACTACATTGCTTATTTTATGAAAATTAAAAAATGACCCCAAAAAAATTTAAAATTATTTCTTTGACAATAATCTTAAATTTGGGGTCTTTTTACATTATGCAAAATGGCCCCAAATCAAAAAAGGAAAAAAGCCTCAAATATTTGAAGAATTTGGTGTAATTTTTTTAATGAAAAATGGCCCAAATTCGAATAGGAAAAATGGCCCCAATTTAAGAGGAAAAATTGCCCCAAACTTTCTTGTTGTTGCTTTCAATATAAAAATTTGGGGTCATTTTTCATTATCGGTTTGGGGTCATTTTTCATTGGGGCCATTTTTCATGGCGCCGAATATAACTACCAAGATTTCAAACAAAATTAAAAAAAATTATTTTCCATTTTGTTCTTGTTATTCTAAAATTTGAATTTTGTGTGCCTGTAGCTATAATGGTAGTTGTTGTAGTCGTCATGTTTACAGCATTTGCTTCATAAGTGTGTATGCAGGGTTATACTCCACGTGTCATATTAGCTTAGGCCGCTATTGCCACGCTCTTTTTTATGTTCTCCCGAAATAAAGAAAAATAAGGCCAATATGAAAGAATAATAACAATTAAACAATATGTTTTTTAATGCCAACGGTTTTTAATAAATTAGCTAAAAATATAATTACCGTTCAAAAGCAGTTTAATATTTTTTTTTTTTTTTTGTTATTTCTGCCTTCTACTTGTTTTGAATGTTTATAAGAAAAAATTTCTTATCTAATTTAGTTTTTTCTCAATTACAAATGTTTTTTTATAAAGTTCTCCATTTCATTATAATTGTTTGAAACAATGCCAACTGAAAAAAAAAAAATAATAACCATAAAGATATAATGAAATTTTAGACGTTTGAATACGTTGTTCTAATGCTAATGAAATCAATGGCAATGCAAAATTCCCAAAAATGATACAAATGAAATGCCTTTTCTAATTTGTTACAAAATGTTCCAAAACTTTTCGTGGAGAAACGATTTTTTTACTGGAAAATTATGAAATTTTAGAAAGAAAATTTATTGAAGAAAAAGTATTCATAATCATTCATGGGATTTATGTAGAAACATTAAATTTTTCTGGGACTGGCCGGATTTAATAAGTTAAGTATTAGATTTGAATAATTATTGTTAGTTCGCTATGTGAAGATCCAATAAATAAATGCATGAGAGAAAAAAAAATTCATGGAATACTTACAAATGTTTTCAGATTATTTGGACATATTTATGACATTAAAAAACAGAAATTTTTAATGTATGCAAAAATTCTGAAAAACCATATATGAAAATTTTTTCTCCGCAGTTTCACGCAGACTTTTCGTGAAGAAACAATTTTTTTTTTTTCTAGAAAATTATGAACTTTTAGAAAAAAATTTATTGAATAAAAAGTACTCAGAATCATTCATGGAACACTTACAAATGTTTTCAGATTATTTATTTTGACATATTTTTTGAAAAAAATGATATATGAAAAATATTTCTCCGCAGTTTAGAGTAAACAGTTTTTTAATATTTGTCCAAATGAAGATTCTCAGCTGAAAAAATTTCAAATAAATCAATTCTTGTGGTTCCGTAGGGTCACATTTCCATCAAAAATCAATTTTTCTTTTCGTAAAAACAAAGCTTTGGAGACAAATTCCAGAAAAATGTGATCCGAAATCGAAAATCCCAAAAGGGGGATCGATGGGCAAACTCAAGACGAACATTTTGAAAAACCTCAGATCAAATAGTTGAACTATGTGAGTTGTAGAGTAATTTGAGTCGAACAGTGCCAATTCGCCCCACTGTGCATCGCCATTCGCATTATATTCCTTTCCCAATTTATTCAATAAACCTTTTGATGTCATTGAATTAAGTGAACGTATTTTTATCGACAACGATATATAAATGCTGAAATTCGGCTTGGAATTCGAACAGTATAATTAATGCATGCGTAGCACCTGGATTACCAGATTACCGGCTTAGCAAAATTCAAGTGTCCTTTTCGTCGATGAAACCAATTCAAAAGACCAATTATTGCAAACTGTATTCGGCATGAAATCTTCACCATTTTTATCCACTTCATCGAAATATTGCATACATGCAAAGTTAAACTTCCGGCTTACCAAATTTTTCGCACCTTCTTTCCAACTTTGGGCATTATATGACCACAAACATAACAAAATTAATTTTTTTTTTGGGCACTTGAAGCATTAATGTTTTTGCTGTTCAATTGAATTCACTCAAAAAATGTGTTATTGTCTTGTCAAAGTAATGGCAGCATGTGACTACATGACATTTGTATTGACTGCTAGGGCTAGTTCAAGCTTTATATGCACTTACAACAACACCATCTATGTATGTTAAAAAATTGCGCATAGTTGATACAGAAAAATCTCAATTTTTGATGTAAAATACAGCTAGAAACTGTGAAAAAATTATTTTCCAGATAGAAAAATTTCTACATTTTAGCAATTTTCAGGCACTAGATGCAGTTTTTCAGTAGTTTTACACTTTTTGTCTCCTTGTCTATAGCTACAATTGTGCCTGTCGGTTTCTGAGATGTAGCCGCGTGAAAAATTGCATCTTCTTCGGAAAAATTAAGTTTTAGCCACAATATACATCAGATCATAAAATTCGAACAGCTGCTAAACTAGGGGTTTCGTTATTTTCGATAAGTAATTCCATAGCCGTACAAGAGAAGGAGTTTGCATTTAATGTATTGCACTGTGTAATTGATTCGGTTTTCAATACATTATAATTACAAGAAACCATTCTTCAAAGTGTATTTAAAGAAAACAGAAATAAGCATTATTATCATAACCAAAACCAAAATATATTAAAAGTATTATAGGAACTTTGATATAAATGTCTCTACTCCTAAAGTGGTTATAATTTCAGTAAACATTTTTACCAAGAATTTGCAACAATATGTATTTCATCGAATATGTACAAATCGTTTAAAAAAAATACGATTTTATAAATTGATATTTATTTTTTATTTTAGAAACCGGCTTTAAACATAATGTACAATTCCAGAAAGAGGTACATTAATTTTATAAAACCTAAAAATTACAATAAAATGGACATACACTTTTTTGATTTTAAAAGTAATCGGATATCCGGTTTGTTTAAATTTTATATAGATCACTATTTTCCTTTATTTGCTTTGATATTTTAATCTGGTAAAAAATTATTTAGAATTATTTAAATTAAATTGGAGGCCATACTTGCCTAGTACTTTCACCATGACTTGGAATCTCTCATCACCCTGACAATGACACCACGGTATAATAGAAAACTTAGAAAAACATTATTGTTTTTATATAGAAAAAATTAAGACAAGTAAGAAAATTATAGTCGGTTTAGCCCGACTATACGATACCCTATACCATGGTTTAGAGACCCTATCTCTTTGGTCCAACTAACTGGATATAGCAAATAAGCATAAACCAAATTTGAGTGGCATTTTTATTAATTTTTTTCGCTGCAGATATGAAAAAGTTCATATCGGATACTATATTTATATGGGGACTAGGTCGAAAAATGGACCGATCCTGACCATATTTTTTAAAGTCACTTATACTTTGAAAAAATATATACAAACCAAATTTGAGAAAAATCTGTGCAATATTTTTGTTTTTTGATAGGTTTAAGTGAAGATCGGGAAGCAGCTCTATATGGGGCCTATGACTAAGAATTTTCCTATAGGGATTATTTTTGAACTGCTGATTAATGAATGTAATAAACACATACAAACCCAATTTGACTGAGATCTATATGATAATTATACCCTATACCACTATGTGGTTTGGGTATAATGACTTTGTGCTGCTGTTTGTAACAACCAAAAATATTTGACCTACACCCATCTTTAATTATACCGATCGAATCAGAATCACTATCTGATTCGATTTAACGATGTCCGTCCGTCCGTCTGTGTGTCCATGTAAAGCTTGTAATCAAACTGCAAGCCGCAAATATGAATATATTTTGACGAAATTTGGCATTTGATCTTTTATCGGCCATGGGATGAACGCTATCGAAATTGGTGAGAATCGGTCCATGTTCAGACCTAGCCCCCATACAAATGACCCCTATGAAATCAACATATATTGCCATAAGATCCAAATTATCATACAAATCTTAGTCAAATTGGGTTTGTATGTATATATTACATCCATTAATCTGTAGTCCAAAAATAATCCCCTGCTTCCCGATCTTCACTTAAATCTATCAAAAAACAAAAATATTGCACTGATTCTTCTCAAATTTTGTTTGTATATATTTTTGCAAAATACAAGAGACTTTACCAAACATCGTCAGGATCGGTCCATTTTTGGGCCTAGTCCCCATATAGATATAGCATCCGATATTAACTTTTTCATATCTGCAGCCGAAAAAATTAATAAAAATCCCACTCAAATTTGGTTTACATATTTTCTATATCCAGTTAGTTGGGCCTGAGAGATAGGGTGTCTAAACGCATGGTATAGGGTATCGTATAGTCGGTCTAGACCGACTATAATTTTCTTACATGTTTGGAACTTATGGCAATTTATGTCGATTTCATAGGGGTCATTTTTATGGGGACTAGGTCTTAACATCGACCGATTCTCACCAATTTCAATAGCGTTCATCCCATGGCCGACAAAATCTGATATACCAAAGTTCATCAAAATATATTCATATTTGCGACCTGTAGTTTGATTACAAAGTTTACATGGACACACAGACGGACGGACGGACGGACATTGCAATTTCGACTCAAAAAGTTATTCTGAGTCGATCGGTATAATTAAAGATGGGTCGAGGAAGAATATTTTTGGTTGTTACAAACAGCAGCTCAAAGTTATTATACCCAAACCACATAGTGGTATAGGGTATAATAATTCTGGTTAAAGTATAAAAGAAATTCAAATGGTATTTAAATTTAAATGTTATCAAAAATGTTTGACCTACCAAAAATATTTGACTTAAACCCATCTCTTATTATATCATCGACTCAGAATCACTTCCTGATTCAATTTAGCTATGTCCATCCATCCGTCCGTATGTGTGCCCATGTAAACCTTGTAATCAAACTGCAGGTCGGAAATATGAATACATTTTGATGAAATTTGCTATATACATAAGCTTCTACGGCCATAGGATGAACGGTCAAATTGGGTTCATGTATGTTTATTACATCCATTTATCAGTAGTTCAAAAATAAACCATATAAGATAATTCTTAGTCATATCCCCCATACGAAGCTGATTCTCGATCTTCATTTAAATCTTTCAAAAAACGAAAATATTGCATAGATTTTTTTCCAATTTGGTTTGCTCATGTTTTTGCTAAAAGTAAGTGGTCTATCAAATATGGTCTGGATCGATCCACTTTTCGACATAAACCCGACTTGAACTTTTTCATATCGAAAGGCAAAAAAAATTAATAATAATGCCACTTAACTCTGTGGTATTCTGGAAAACCGCGTATGTCCATTTTTGTCAGTTTTGAGTTTACAATGCCAAATATATTAATTTTTAACGCTCTTTTCATGTGTTAAATTAAAAAAAAAAATTGACCGTTTCTGAGTTTTTCTTTAAATAACGACGTAACTTAAATGTTTTTAAATTAATTTGCAGCACTATCGACGTATGTCAGTCTACGTTTGATCGCTGACAAATTATTTTCTCAGAAACCGAAACATAGCGGTTAATGCAAAATAATTTTGGACTATTTTTCACTTTATAATAACTTGTGTGTTTATTTCTGTTATTTTTTGTCACTATTATTCTTGATACGTTGTTATATTTTCATCGTAAGTGCCGTTAACTTTTTGTTGACGAACAAAAAAATCTATTTTTCAAGCAACAACAACTTATGTCTACATGGGTGGTTGCATTGGTAGTTTTCTTTTTCAAAGAAAATGACGTTTGTCAACATAAGTTGTTGTATCTGCACACAGTTTAAGTGTAACTTACATATTGTTTTTTTTCGTCCTTCTCTAGGATCTATTCCTCTGAAGATTTTTGACTCAAAAATATATATGAAATATTTATTGCCCATATCTACAGGTCTGTTAAATAAAAAGCTCTAAAAACTTTATGTCGAGCCCATAACTTCAAATATAACTTTTTTGGCTCCCCTGAAAATTGTGATTTTATGACATACGCGGTTATTCTAGAAAACCACAGAACTTTCGTTTGTGCTTATTTTCAGACTTAGTGTATTCTTTTTGAGCTTTTAATCTTCGTCGACTACTAGTGTAATTAACGGCTGAACATTTCAATGGCGCATTTTAACCCTTTAAAATCCCGTTTGTTTGAGTGGACTTAAAATTTTGTAAAAAGGTATTTTATGATGGACATTCAAACATTAAAATGTGTTCCAATTATATATCTAAAAAGCCATAAGATTTGTAGTTTAGTTATGTACTGCTGCACATTCGCACCATATGCGATTCAAACTCATGTTTTTCTTACTTATACTGTATTGCTTTAGAGGTTTGCAACTTTGAGTTCTTAACACGGCTTCAGTTGACAACGTATACGTATACATATGTAACTGATACCTATAATGACTTTGTGCTGATGTTTGTAACTACCAAAAATATTTGACCTAGACCCATCTTTTATTATACCGATCGAATCAGAATCACTATCTGATTCGATTTAACGATGTCCGTCCGTCCATCTGTGTGTCCATGTAAAGCTTGTAATCATACTGCAGGTCGAAAATATAAATATATTTTGATGAAATTTGGTATATAAGCTTTTATCGGCCACAGGATGAACGCTATTGAAATTGGTGAGAATCGATCAATGAAATCGACTTAAATTGCCACAAGATCCAAATTATGATATAAATCTTAGTCAAATTGGGTTTGTATGTGTTTATTACATCCAATAATCAGTAGTCCAAAAATGATCCCTATGGGACAACTCTTAGTCGTAGGCCCCATATAGAGCTGCTTTCCGATCTTCACTTAAATCTATCAAAAAACAAAACAAGTAAGAAAATTATAGTCGGTCTAGACCGACTATACGATACCCTATACCATGCGTTTAGAAACCCTATCTCTTAGGCCCAACTAACTGGACATTGAAAATAAGCAAAAACCAAATTTGAGCGGGATTTTTATTAATTTTTTTGGCTGCAGATATGAAAAAGTTCATATCGGATGCTATATCTATAAAGGGACTAGGTCCAAAAATGGACCGATCCTGATCATGTTTGGTAAAGTCTCTTGTATTTTGCAAAAATATGTACAAACAAAATTTGTGAAGAATCAGTGCAATATTTTTGGTTTTTAATAGATTTAAGTGAAGATCGGGAAGCAGCTCTATATGGGGTCAAAGGGATCATTTTTGGACTACTCCTTACTGGATGTAATGAACGCATACAAACCCAATTTGAGTAAGATCTATATGACAATTTGGATCTTATGGCAATTTATGTCGATTTCATATGGGTAATTTGTATGGGGGCTAGGTCTGAACATGGGCCGATTCTCACCAATTTCAATAGCGTTCATCCCATGGCCGATAAAAGCTTATATACCAAATTTCATCAAAATATATTCATATTTGCGACCTGCAGTTTGATTACAAGCTTTACATGGACACACAGACGGACGGACGGACGGACGGACGGACGGACGGACATTGTTAAATCAACTCAGAAAGTGATTCTGATTCGATCGGTATAATTACAGATGGGTCTAGGTTAAATATTTTTGGTTGTTACAAACAGCAGCACAAAGTCATTATACCCAAACCACATAGTGGTATAGGGTATAAATATTGCATTGATTCTTCTTAAATTTTGTTTGTATATATTTTTGCAAAAGTACAAAAGACTTTACCAAACATGGTCAAGATCGGTCCATTTTTGGGCCTAGTCCTCATATAGATATAGCATCCGATATGAACTTTTTCATATCTGCAGCCAAAAAAATTAATAAAAATCCCAATCAAATTTGGTTTATGCTTATTTTCTATATCCAGTTAGTTTGGCCTGAGAGATAGGGTCTCTAAACGCATGGTATAGGGTATCGTAATTTTCTTACTTCTTTCTGTTTAGTTTGGTTTGCCATTTCTTTCTGGATAGAGTTACACGAGAGCAACGTTTGCATATTGTTGAAATTTTCTTCGTCTATTTATTTCATTCACAATCACCTATCATATTGGCTAATTCGAATAATTATGGATCGTTTTACATCATGTTTATGAACAAGCTGTATCTGCTGTACCGCAAAGGATTGAAGCAGACCCACATCAATCAATTCGGTCCCGTTCTAAGCAAATAGGGATGTATGCATGTATAATTTTACGAAAGGATCTTGACTTGCGAGATTTAACTTGTGTAAGAATTAAAGCCAAAGGTCCATTGTATGTGCCACCAATTTGCCCAATGGGCTGAAGCACAAATTGATTGTGATGTTCCATACCAAATTTTGTTCGGTGATGAAGCTAATTTTTGTTAGAATGGTTACGTAAATAAGTAAATTTGTCGCTTTTGGAGTGAAGACAATGTACAACCTTTTGTCCAAACACCATTACATCCACAGAAAATTACTGTTTGCTGCGCTTTACGAGCCGGCAGTGTCATTGGTCTTGACCGATGATGGGCAGAATGGTGCTGTCAACGGTGAACGGTATAGAAATATGATTACAAGTTTTTTATTACCTCAATTAGCTGAGATTTATCTTGATTACATGTTCCAATAGGACGGTCACATTATACACAGCGCACGCTACAATTAATTTAATTAGCCACTAAGATCATGCGATTTCAATCCGTTGGATTATATTTTTTGGGGTTATGTAAAATCACTCATCTGCTCCGATAAATAAACGAATGACGAGTAATTGGCGAAATACGTCCTCAAATGCTGCGAAAAGTGTGAAACTTTAAAAAGCACCCGGTACTAGCGACAATTTATTATTATAAAAAAAAATTGCTGTTAATTAGAAAGAGCTGTTAATATAAGATAACTTATGTACTTATGCATTTTAGGTATAAGATACAATATGCAGTTTAGTATTTAAGATTTTTTATATTGTAAATAAAGTGTAATTCCTCGCCAACAGCGAAGGAATAAGGCTGTTTTTTTTTATTTATCTCCTTCAGGTAAGAGATTAGTTCTACACACGTTTATAATATTTTTTTCATTGTCTTTTATATTGAACAAAAAATTAAAACTTTAAAATACCATAAAAAGCGACTATTCCCCACACATCGCCAAAGTTATTTGTGTAATGTCAAATCCTACATCACATATGACATCACATCACTCTTACTACTAAACTGAGAATATAAAAAATATTCTAAAAATAGAAACATAACAATTGTCATGTTTGCTAATGTTGTGTCTTCTGATATTAATACAGAGAAAAATTTGTTTTGCATGGAAACTAATTTCAAGCCACACTGCACGTAGGCCTGACTTTAGGTGAGTGAGGTAGATAAAATGTAGAAAAATTTCATATCGAAACAATTATTACAATGTTTAAAATAATCACTAATGAATTTTTACAAAGTAGCGGATGATTTTAAGAATAATACATTCTTTCTTCTTTTCTACCCCGCACTTTTGAAAATAAATCTTTTTTATTTCTAATGACCAAATTTATATTATCGTTATAACCGATTAACATTTATACACTTCATAAATGTATACAAAATAAAATGATTTAGTAATTTATTTCTTAGAAAAATTTAAGAAACAGCGATTCATACGAGTACTATGACCTCTGAAAAAAAATTAAATATAAACTAAACTAACAACAACAAAAAAAGCTATTTTGTAAGAAATATATATATAAACATTTCCTTATTAAAAACATTTCCTTAATGGCAACGTTCGCTCTTTTTTTTCCATTTGGAGTCAATGGAAATTTCAATGTCAATAGTTGTTTTAAAATGTTAAACATCAATTTTCAGTACTTGACTCTGCGATTTGTTAATGGTCATTGCAAATACTAATTTCACTGTCAATTTTAAATACTTAAATTCGAATGGCAAATCTGTTGGCATTAGAGATATGAGCGGAATAAAAATATCTTCTCTTTCTGAGCTGTAGGTTGTCCTAAATGAATTGGTGTGGCCTTGACGATGTTTGCGTTTTTACTTTTCTGAGCTAACAGAAGGAGAAATATGTTGTCTGTGTCTCTTGGAATGTCTTAAAAGAAAAGAACTTCATACTCTATCTTTGTTTGCATAATACCTGTTTATAATATCTTTTTGTTCAGATTGCAGTTTCAGTTGTTAGAAGATCATAGTTATTTTCCTCGACAGATACAGTTGATTTTCAATCAATCTGGCTTAGTAATACAAAATACTCCCCGGCATATTAGCTCAATTTAGCTTAATGGCCTAGTTGTTAATTGAATCATAGAAAGTGGGTTTGGAATTTGATCATCTATTTTTTGCTTACCTATACTATCTCGCGAAAATTTAATTTTATAGCTTTGCCTGAGTTAAAGTCGCACATTGTAATTGATAAAAGTTCCCTTAGTTTAGTGGAAAAAAAGGCATACAGCACCTCGCTTGGCTAGATTTCTCTGTCTTTTATTTGCCATAAAGCTCAAGGACTTACAGGCTTCTACAGAGCTTCGAACTTGTAACGACATGCAAAGTTTACGTTTTTATAATATTGCCTAAGGCCTAGATTAAATCTACTTGGAATATAGTGTTCTTCGGAGCATGCAATAATCCATTTAATCCACAGTTAATTCTCTGAATTTTTAAATTCAGTGGAATGTCAGCATATCGATGTTTACTTCCGCAACATGTCTACATCAAAGCTTGTAGCTGGTCAGTTAAAATAAAACGCCAAGATTTTGAACATAATTATTCTGAGTTGCTTTCATTGGTGTTCATTCCTAATATGAACAAATTTATTATATCTGCAAATCATTTAATTTTTCAATAATTTTTTCCAAAATAATTATTTAAAATTTCTATTTCATGTTCTTCAGTTATTGACGCAAAAAATATATTTACCAAAAAAAAGCTAATTAAAAACTCAAGCAGAAATACTTAAAAAAATAAAAAAAATGTTAACCACGACTAGAACTAATGCCATCAAAAACTAAAAGCATGTTGCAAAATGAGTATTCAGGAACATAAATCATTTGAAAATTTCATGTACTACATAAATTTGATTATAAAAACATTTTCAAACATCAACATTTGAGCGACTCACAAATAAAGTGAAAAAAGTGCTCCCCCCTAGAAATCTACCTTGGTTTGTTCTTTAACGATTCCCAAAATATTTCTGGTCTAGCGTTAACCCATTCCGAGCTGGGCCGTTTTTAAAAAGGTCTACTTTTTTAGTTTTTTGGAAATATTTTCATTTTTTCCAGATCAATATATCCAGTATGGATATGGTTTTTTCAAGCATGTGTAAGCATGTCCTAACTGTTGTGATATTCAATAAAATACGTAACTTTTGATGGGTTTTGTATCGAAATGAGTCAATTAGAAAATCAAATGAACAAATTTTTAAACATTACTCGATTGCAAATAACATTAATTTATTTATTTTTCCTTAATATGTACCAGTTCGCGTTTGAACTAAAATCCAATGGCATGGAAACAATGTGGTTAGACATAGGCAATATGGTTATCAAAATTTTTCTTTTCTAAAGTACATTTCAGTTCTGTGAAAAAATGGAATTTTGCTAATTTAATACATTTTTCACGCTGCTACGGAGTAAATTTAAACAATAATGTGGAGATTATTAAATTTAGAAGTGAATTTAGTTTCTAAATGATACCAGAATAAATTTCAGATCAAAAGCAAAAAAAAAAAAAAAACAAGTGAGAAAATTATAGTCCGTCTAGACCGACTATACGATACCCTATACCATGGCTTAGAGACCCTATCTCTTCAGCCCAACTAATTGGATATAGAAAATAAGCATAAACAAATTTTGAGTGGCATTGTTATTAATTTTTTTGGCTGCAGATATGAAAAAGTTCATATCGGTTGTTATATTTATATGGGGACTAGGTCGAAAAATGGACCGATCCTGACCAAATTTGGTAAAGTTACTTATATTTTGAAAAAAATATATACAAACCAAATTTGAGAAAAATCTATAAAATATTTTGGTTTTTCGATAGATTTAAGTGAAAATCGGGAAGCAGCTTTATACAGGGGCTATGACAAAAAATTGCCATATGGGGTTTATTTTTGGACAAATGATAAATAGATGTAATAAACACACACAAACCCAATTTGGTAATTTGGTTCTTATGGCAATTTAAGTCGATTCCATAGGGGTCATTTGTATGGGGACTAGATCTGAAAATGGACCGAATTCCACCAATTTCAATAGCGTTCATCCTACGGCTGATAGAATTTCATCAAAATATATTCATATTTGCGACCTGTAGTTTGAATAAAATGTTTACATGGAAACACAGACGGACGGAAGGACAGACATCGTAAAACGACTCAGAAAGTGATTCTGAGTCGATCTGTATAATAAAAGATGGGTCTAGTTCAAATATTTTTGGTAGTTACAAACAGCAGCACAAAGTCATTATACCCAAACCACATAGTATAAAAAAAATTAGCTATTCCAACTACATATCGAACCTGTCCCTCCTAAGTGAGTCAACTCAAAATTTACAAATTTTCAGTAGGGGAAAAACGTTTTTTTATACCCTATACCACTATGTGGTTTGGGTATAATGACTTTGTGCTGCTGTTTGTAGCTACCAAAAATATTTGACCTAGACCCATTCTTTATTATACCGGTCGAATCAGAGTCACTATCTGATTCGATTTAACGATGTCCGTCCGTCCGTCCGTCTGTGTGTGCATGTAAAGCTTTTAATCAAACTGCAGGTCGCAAATATGAATATATTTTAAAGAAATTTGGTATGTAAGCTTTCATTGACCGTAGGATGAACGCTGTTGAAACTGGTGAGAATCCGTCCATGTTTAGACCTAGCCGCCATACAAATGACCGCTTTGAAATCGACATAAATTGCCATAAGATCCAAATTATCATATAAATCTTAGTCAAATTGGGTTTGGTGTGTTTATTATATCCATTAATCAGTAGTCCAAAAATGGTACCTATGGCACAACTCTTAGTCATAGGCCCCATATAGAGCTGCTTCCCGATCTTCACTTAAATCTATCAAAAAACAAAAATATTGCACTGATTCTTCTCAAATTTTGTTTGTATATATTTTTGCAAAATACAAGAGACCTTACCAAACATGGCCAGGATCGGTCCATTTTTGGGCCTAGTTCCCATATATATATAGCATCCTATATGAACTTTTTTATATCTGCAGCCAAAAAAATTAATAAAAATCCCACTCAAATTTGGTTTATGCTTATTTTCTATATCCAGTTAGTTGGGCCTGAGAGATAGGGTCTATAAACGCATGGTATAGGGTATCGTATAGTCGGTCTAGACCGACTATAATTTTCTTACTTGTTTTAATATTTACTATAAAATTTAAAAGCAGTTGTTTCATTGTAAGGAATTGCGAATAATAAGTATACAACATTTGCTGTTTTTGCGATTTTTTCAGTGATAATCAAAAATAACAAGTTTATTGGGTGCAACTCAAAATATGTCTTTTTAGTGGATTCTAAAGAAGCTGCTCTTATTACACAAAGAGGATTACAACTGTTTTTTGCGAAAGGCTAGAAAAACCGATGTAAGAATTTTACAGTGGATAGATATGACCACTGTGTATCGTTTTCTAGCAAAAAGTGAAAATTTAAAAATTTTTAGTTGACTCACTTTAGAGGTACAGGTGCGATATATTCTTATTGTAATTTAATTGATATTCTATCTTCCTCCAAATTGAAATTTTGCTTAAAACTGGAATTTGGGCCTCATTCCATATTTCCAAAATCCCATTTATTTTTATTTTAAAATAATTGGATAGGCCAATCTTTTTGTTTTGTGCCCTCATACAAGCCAAATGCCCTATGATTGCGCACTGCGTTAGTAGTTTAATTTTATCTAATTTTTGAGCCATTTTTATACCCTATACCACTATGTGGTTTGGGTATAATGACTTTGTGCTGCTGTTTGTAACTACCAAAAATATTTGACCTAGACCCATCTTTCAGTATACCAATCGAATCAGAATCACTATCCGATTCGATTTAACGATGTCCGTCCGTCCGTCCTCTGTGTGTTCATGTAAAGCTTGTAATCAAACTGCAGATCGCAAATATGAATATATTTTGATGAAATTCGGTATACAAGCTTCAATCAGCCATAGGATGAACGCCGTTGGTGAGAATCGCTCCATGTTAAGACCTAGCCCCCATACAAATGACCCCTCCTATGAAATCGACATAAATTGCCATAAGATCCAAATTATCATATAAATCTTAGTCAAATTTGGTTTGTATGTGTTTATTACATCCATTAATCAGTAGTCCAAAAATGATCCCTATGGGACAACTCTTAGTCATACGCCCAACATAGAGCTGCTTCCCAATCTTCACTTAAATCTATCAAAAAAAAAATATTGCACTGATTCTTCTCAAATTTTGCTTGTATATATTTTTGAAAAATACAAGAGAATTTACTAAACATGGTCACGATCGGTCCATCTTTGGGCCTAGTCCCCATACAGATATAGCATCCGATATGAACTTTTTCATATCTGCAGCCAAAAAAAATAATAAAAATCCCACTCAAATTTGGTTTATACTTATATTCTATATCCAGTTAGTTGGGCCTGAGAGATAGGGTCTCTAACCGCATGGCATAGGATATCGTATAGTCGGTCTAGACCGACTATAATTTTCTTACTTGTTTTTAATGAAATAGTTTTTAAAATAACTAATTTATATTTTTTTAATTTTTGTCAAACCCAAATGCCACAAAATAAGTTCATGGTGCATTAGGGTGGCCCTTCGTTATATGGAGGGGAAAAAAATGTTCAAACTGTCGGTCTCACCCCCTAGAAATATGCGAATAGCAAAAAAACTGAGAAATACAAAGTTTTGGGCCAATCAAAAAACGTTTAGTCGTGGCGCAAAGTGATTGAAAATTTCAAGTGTGTTTATATGGGGAAAATATGACTTTTTTTTCAGATTTTACGAAAATTTCGTTCTATAGTTTAATTTTACCGACAAGCTGTTATATAATTCGGGATCAGTATTAAATTATCCTTTCAAAAGGCTATAAAGCTTCAAAAGCGTATGAAACCTCGCCAAGAAATAGCAAATGCCCCAGACCACTTCTGTGCCAAAAAAAAAGCTAAGTCATGAAATTTGATGGCATTTTTTTCAACTTTGAGAAATTGATTAAAGCCATCATTCTTTTTTGGTCTCTATTATTATTATTACCACGTTCTCTACCATTATTATTATTACCACCTTGTTAATCTATTGCGCATTGAGACCGAAAATTGGAAATTTTTTTGATAAAATTTTTAAAACTCCTTTTTCAAGTTTGAAAAAATTTTCTGAAACAAAATTTAAAAAAATTAATATATTACTTTAGGGTTTTATTAAATACATGTTGCAGATTATCTGTGTGAATTTTTAAGTAAATCCCTTTACCAGAATTTTTTTGACAAGGATTTTATTTTTGCCGATTTCGAGAAAACTTGGATTTTTGTGAAATATTCTGTAAATGTACTCTTTCTAAATACTTTGTATCAAAAATTCATCACTTTTCTACTTTTAAATGTTATATTTTATCTTAATAGCCTAGGGTTACGGACAAAAATAATATGACTCCGTTAACCCTTTTGGAATTGGGGTCACATATGACCCCAATCTAATAAAAGACAATTTATTCAAAAAATTCAAATATTTCGTAAGTGCTGTCCAATTTTTAGACGAGACACTTAAAATATAATAACCAAATATTTAGAAGGTTCGTTCCAAAAATTTGGAATAAATCCGAGAACGTTAACCCATTATTTGCCAAGTCCCGCTTTGGATTTTAAGATATTTAAAAAAAAAATGACCAAAAACGAGTTTTTCTATTAAACTCGTTGATACCACTATTTAGAATTTAAGAAAAATAATTCGGTTAACTTTTATTTATTAAACCCTTCAGTGCTCCTGAGATCAAAATTATCCATTGTGATATATCATTGGTGCAATTATCTGCTTATTGCTCGCAAATATAAATTAAAACAACTTTTAACCAATTTTGTTATAAAATTACTTTATGCAATAAAGTAATAGTTGAATTTCTTGCTATCTCACCCACCAATTTGGTGGATAAAATAAGAAATACGTCAAGAAAACTCAATGTTATGGTTTTCGTGAGTATGGTCACATTAAACTGAATTGCCCTAAGAATCGGAATAATGGTAATAGTTGTGTAAAGAAAACCTTGACAGCGTTCTCGGCTATGAATACATCATTAGGTGATGATTGGTATTTTGATTCGGGAGCAACGTCCCACATGTGCAACAATAAAGCAATATTTGACAATTTAAAGAATTGTGCGGAATTTACAATTGTAACAGCAAATAATTCAAATATGAAAGGAAATTCTAGGGGTAATATTGATATGCAGGTGTCAATTGATGAAAATATTGTTAGTGACATAGTTTTGCATGATGTTTTATACCTATCTGAAGCTCATACAAATTTATTATCAATTTCAAAAATTGTCAAAAATGGACACAAGGTAAATTTTGATGTTAACGGATGCAAAGTCATTAATGCAGACAATGAGATAATTGCAACAAGTTCGTTAGTAGATAATATGTTCAAATTAAATAAAATAAACATGAGAAATTATGTTTCAAAGAATTTTGATTGTGATATATGGCATTTAAGGCTTGGTCATCCATGTAATGATAATATGGTTCACGGTATAGATACTATTTGCATAAAAGAAGATAACTGTTCGGTATGTCTCAAAGGAAAAATAGCCCGTTTACCCTTCAAAGATGTCGGCTCTAGAGCTAAAGAGTGTTTGTACATTGTCCATTCCGACTTATGTGGTCCAATGGAAGAAAATTCATTCAATAGTTCTCGCTATTTGCTGATTTTCGTAGATGACTATAGTAGGAAAGTGTTTGGATATTTTCTAAAATCTAAGGATCAAGTGGCTAAAAAGTTTGAAGAGTTTAAGAATCTTGTCGAGAATCAGTGTGGTCGAAAAATAAAAGTTTTTCGAACTGATAATGGTACCGAGTTTTGTAATCGACAAATGTATGAGACTATGATTTCTTCTGGTATTATTCATCAAACAACTGCTCCATATACGCCGGAGCAGAACGGTTTAGCCGAAAGAATGAACCGGACAATCATTGAAAAAGCTAGGTGCTTATTAACTCAAGCTCATTTAAGTAAACCATATTGGGCGGAGGCAGTTAACACAGCCGTGTATTTAGTGAATCGTTTATCATGTCAGGTCAGGACGTAAACCTATATTAAAACATTTAAAAATTTTTGGCTGTATGGCTATAGTGCAAATTCCAAAGGAGAAGCGTAGAAAATTCGATGCTAAAGGTAAAGAATTGCTATTTGTTGGTTATTGTGATACATCTAAAGCATGTAGATTCCTTGATACAAAAACAAAAGAGATGGCAGTTAGTTGAAGTGCTGTATTTTTGGAGGACCAATTTTTTGCTGATGTTGATAGAAATAATAATAATAACGTTTTCTATATTCCGTTTAAAGAAGAGTTAATTGATAGCCAAATTGTTGAAAGTAATAATCAAGTCAATGACCATGATAATTCAGATTCCGATATGTATTTCTCAGAAGATGATATTTTTAAAGCTCCTGATTCTAGTGGTAGAAATATACCTGCCGATTCCTTGAGTGATTCTCGTATTAACTTATTGAGAGGGGATATTTTGCCAGAAGAGTTTCCAAATGTTAAGGATTCGTCTAAAAATACTGCACCTACTGAAGAATTTAGAAGATCTACTAGAGTTCGGAAATTACCCTATCGTTATGCAAGCATTACGATGAATTTTCATTTACGTGAACCTAATACGTTTAAAGATGCCATGAATAGTCCTCAAGCTCAATTGTGGGAAAATGCAATGAAAGAGGAATACAATGCTAATGATAATGAAACGTGGGTAGTTTGGTGATTTACCAAGGAATAAAAAACCAATATCCAATAAGTGGTGTTTCAAGATAAAACGCGATTCATCAGGAAAAACTGAAAGGTACAAGGCCCGTTTAGTTATAAAAGGGTATTCTCAAAAGAAAGGAATTGATTATGAAGAGACATTCTCCCCGGTTGCAAGATATTCATCAATTCGATAATTCATTACTGGCACTTGGTGTTAAACATGATTTAGATATTGATCAAATGGACGTGGTTACAGCCTTCTTACAAAGTGAATTGAGTGAAGACATTTATATGAATTTTCCTGAAGGTTTTCCAAATAAAGATGGTGAAATATGTAAGCTGAAGAACTCTTTGTATGGTCTGAAACAAGCAAGTCGATGCTGGAATCAAAAATTGAGCAAAACTTTAATTGAATTTGGTATGAATCAATCCAAAACCGATCCATGCATATATTACTATGTAGAAGGGGAAATAAGAGTATACATAGCAATATATATTGATGATATACTGATATTTTCTAATAATTCGTCCATGAAAAATAAGATCAAATCATTTTTAATGTCAAATTTTAAGATGAAAAATGTTGGTAATGCAAATTTCATTCTTGGTATGAAAATAACACGCGATAGAAAAGCTGGCAAACTGTGGATTGATCAAGAGTTATATTTACAAGATATAATCAAAAGATTTAATATGATAGAATGCAGAGGTGTAAGTACTTCAATGGAAACTAATCAAAAATTATCTTTCGAGTTATCACCAAGTAATGAAGACGAAATGAATGAAATGAAGAATATTCCGTTTCAAGAAGGCGTTGGAAGTCTTTTGTATGCTGCACAAATAAGTCGACCAGACATTTCGTATGCAGTGGGGGCTTTATCCAGATTTAACAAAAATCCTGGAAAGGCACATTGGGTTGCTGTTAAGCGTGTGTTCAGGTATTTAAAGAATATCCTTAATTACAAACTCGAATTTTGCAGACAGCCAGATGGTGAAATTAATGGTTTCGCAGATGTTGATTGGGCGAACGATTTAGATAGCAGGCGTTCTACTATAGGCTACATATTCTTATTCTAAGGCTCTTTGATAACAATGAACTCAAAAAGACAAACTACTGTGGCACTTTCAACAACTGAAGCTGAATATATGGCTATGTCAGCAGCGTGTCAAGAAATAATCTGGCTAAAGTCATTATATAAAGAAATCTATGGTAAAGGAGATAAGTCATGGGCACTATATTCTGACAACAAGAGTGCTATTAATTTAGCCCAGAACAACGTATATCACGCTCGATCAAAACATATTGATATTCGTCATCATTTTGTTCGTGATTTAGTTCAAAAAATTGCGTACAAATTATTCATGTTGGCACAGAGAACATGGTAGCAGACATTCTCACTAAAGCGTTACCTACTGGGAGGTTTCAAGAATGCCGTTACAATCTTGGTCTGAGAGACTTCAATTTTAGTGGGGGTGTTGGACTGAACACTTGAAGTCATATATACTTTAATATAATTTATCAAGTGCTCAATGTATTAATAGTTTTAATAATAATCAGTATTGTACTTTTCTTTTTTACTTTTTCAATAAACGTCAATACATTAAGATGTTTATAGAAAAACATATTTAAAAAATTTTTCGAAAATGTTTCAATGTAGCCGATGTAAAATGCCTTCGAAATTTTGCATACGAAGTTAGTGGTACGCCCCTTTATTCATAATTTCTCATATGTATTTAACACAAAGTTTGAGATAGATATTGTGTAATATTTTACCCTTTCAAATATATTTGATTACGTCAATTTAAGTATTATAATACAATCTGTTGCAAAACTATAAACCCACATCGTAGCCTAGTGATTTTGCTCTTATTATTTGCAATTTTGAGTTGATTTTTAAATTTTAAAATTTGATGAGATCATTGCTCGGTAATGGTACTTTTTTCTACCCTATTGTCAAAATGAGTACATTTCGCTGTGGCATTTTTATAAAGCCATCAGTTGGTTGTAGATAATTGAAGGATTCACACAGAGAATGGATTTGTTGCCAACCTAATTTTGATAGTACCATGTACTATCACATTATACTATTGTGATTACTGAATTATATTTTCAAAACTAACGTATTAAGTACTGAGGCAATTGAATTTCGAAATAAATTCGATTGTATTAATCGCAAAATATAGTTGATGAAATGGAATTTAGATTTTATTTATTGGTTGTAACACCCATTGATAAGGTTAGTTTTATACGAACATTTAAAAAGTGTTCGTGAGTCACAAGACAAGCACAAACGTCTTCAAGTTCATCATTTATCATCAAGAATTCAAAATGAATTCATTCAGATTTGTGGAAAATTTGTGCAAAGAAAAATTATTGAAGAAATTCTTGATTCTAAATATTTTTCCATTATTGTGGATGCGACACCAGACTGCTCACACCAAGAACAAACGTGTCTTGTAATTCGTTATGTAAAAATAATAAACAAGTAAGAAAATTATAGTCGGTCTGGACCGACTATACGCTACCCTATACCATGCGTTTAGAAGCCCTATCTCTTAGGCCCAACTAACTGGACATAGAAAATAAGCAAAAACCAAATTTGAGTGGGATTTTTATTAATTTTTTTGGCTGCAGATATGAAAAAGTTCATATCGGATGCTATATCTATATGAGGACTAGGTCCAAAAATGGACCGATCCTGATCATGTTTGGTAAAGTCTCTTGTATTTTGCAAAAATATATACAAACAAAATTTGTATTTGCAATATTTTTGTTTTTTAATAGATTTAAGTGAAAATCGGGAAGCAGCTCTATATGGGGCTAAAGGTATCATTTTTGGACTACTCATTAATGGATGTAATAAACGCATATAAACCCAATTTGAGTAAGATCTATATGACAATTTGGATCTTATGACAATTTATGTCGATTTTATAGGGGTAATTTGTATGGGGGCTAGGTCTGAAATGGACCGATTCTCACCATTTTCAATAGCGTTCATCCCATGGCCCATAAAAGCTTATATACCAAATTTCATCCAAATATATTCATATTTGCGACCTGCAGTTTGATTACAAAGTTTACATGGACACACAGACGGACGGACGGACGGACATTGTTAAATCAACTCAGAAAGTGATTCTGATTCGATCGGTATAATTAAAGATGGGTCTAGGTCAAATATTTTTCATTGTTACAAACAGCAGCACAAAGTCATTATACCCAAACCACATAGTGGTATAGGGTATAATAATGCATCGTATTCAATTGAGGAAAGATTTATTACATTTGATTCATTTACACAAAAAAGAGGAATCGAAATCGCTACACGAATTCTTGATATACTTGAAAATTTTGGCCTTGATTTTAATTTATGCTTTGTGCTGCTTGAGCGTAATCCGAATTGCATTTTTTCCAGTTGTGGAAATCATACTCTTAATCTTGTTGGAGTTGACTCTGCTGAATCATGTAAAGAAGCAGTTACATATTTTGGGAGAATTCAATAATAATTTTTTAATTTTTTTAGCATCAGTCCTAGAAAGTGAGAGATTTTAAAGAAATATTTAGCTGTGTCACTTCATACAATATCAAAGACAAGATGGTCTGCTCGAATTGATGCTGTTAAACCAATAATACAATAATCAGTCAAATATTCTGGCTGCTTTAGAGGAGTGGAAGTCACTAAACCTTCCACCGCACGCACGTACCGAACTTCAGTCAATTTTTCAATATTTGGATACATTCGAATGCATTGTGTTGACAACAATATGGCTTGAAATATTAACGTTATTGTAACAAACTAATTTAATTATTGAAGCACGCAAAGCAACACTTGACGTCGAAATGGAAAATATTAACAATCTTATTGCAAGGATGAAGATAATGCGTGAAGAGTAGGGCAGATTACTCTTAAGTTCAAAAGAGATTGCCGTACTTTCCAAAATTTCAACTGATTTTCAATTAACTCGTCATATTAGGTCAAAGTTTGATGCTGAGGAACATTATAGAGTTAATGTTTTTATATACATTATTGATTCGATTATTTCAGGCTTGACACGTCGCTTTGAGTCTTTACGCAAAATTTGCCAGACTTTTGGATTCCTTTGGACTTTTCAAATTTCATCAGATGAGGAAATAAAATCGAGAGCAAAAAATATGCACTTAAAATATCCAAAGGAAATTTCAAATGAAATATGTGATGAAATGATATTTTTTAAAAATATTTTTGAAGTAAACTTTGATATAGAATCATCTCCAGCTAAGTTGTTGCTAAACATTTTAGAAAAAAACGTAATTGGATTGTTTCCAAATATATCAACAGCTTTAAGAATATTTTTAAGTCTACCTGCCTCCGTTGCTTCAGCGGAACGCAGTTTCAGTGTGTTGAAAATGGTTAAAAATTTTAAGAGATCTGCAATGAGCCAAGAACGGTTGAATGGGCTATCAATTTTACATATAAATTCAGATATTGCACGAAATATTGATTTTTCAACTATTATAAAAGATTTTGCTACTAAAGCTTGAAAAGCTTATTTGTAATTTAATTATAAATATCATACTTTTTAAATAAATTAAAAATAATAAAAGAACTATGTAAATTTGTTTTTTTTTACTCAAACAAGAGGCAACATATTTTTTATTGGCCTGGGCCCCCTCTCAGCTCTGCAAGGCCCTGGTGGTCATATCTATCCACTGTAAAAATCTTACATCGGTTTTTCGATTCTTTTACAAAAAAAAAAAGAAAAAAATACAGTTGTAACTCTCTTTGTGTTATAAGAGTAGCTTCTTTAGAATCCACTAAAAAGACATATTTTGAGTTGCACACAAAAAACTTGCTATATTTGGTGATCACTGAAAAAATTGCAAAAACAACTACTGTTGTATACTTATTATCCGCAATTCTTTACAATGAAACAACTGTTTCTAAATTTTATAGTAAATATTAAAAAAACCTTCCTTTGCCTCTACTTAAAATTTGTAAATTTTGAGTTGACTCACTTTAGAGGTACAGGTGCCACATGTATATTTTTGAATATTTTTTTTTTTATTTAAATAAACTAAAAAATTAAAAAAATAATAATAAAAAAATAATAAAAAAAAATTTATCTAAAAAAAAAATGTTACATATGAAACTTTCAGTTGGTTAATCGAAGAAATAAATTTAAAAAAATTTTAATTTTAATAATAACAAAAAAAATTTTTTTTTTAAATTTACATATGCCGATGGTGCGGTTTGGTACCATGCCCTTGGATTACATTTGGTAAATAAAAAAAATAAATTGGTAACATCGCATGTATTAATTAATATAATTAATAAATTTCTTTTACAATTTAAATAAATTTCACTTATCGTAACATTATTATCGTAAATTGGGAACAAAAACCATTGAAAATATATAAAAGAGGGAGATTTGGACCCATCAACGCAGATCTCGGATCCAGTTTTCAGCAACATGTTTATAGCCATCTTTTCCCTCTTGCATTTTCAGTTTTCATGGATCCAATTGCAGTTTGCACATCCTCTATTATATATGGTCCTTGCCTATAGTTCTTTCTAGATTACACACAATAGCTGCAAATTTTAATGAAGTCAACTTAGACAAAACAAAAATGTTTATCATGTTTATAGTGATTGTGGTGAATGATTAAAGAAATATTTTATTTCGAACAATACCGAAAACTTGTGATCTAATGTTACAAAGAAGAGTTGGAAAAAACGGTTGTCCCATAATGTATGTGATTAACCGAATTAATGAAGAATTCGATCTTGGGAAACGAATTTCTATATTTGTAACCTAATTAATAGTAATTATTTTGACAGAAACAGTATATAGTGTTGAAAATAGTAGTTTTTCCTTTAACAATTATGGCATCACCATTTTGCCCTTCCAACTGTACTGCCAATATGGCAACGCTGATATATGTCATTCTTCTTTTTTCTAAAATAATATCCGACACACACGCTGTAATAGGAAAAGTTTATATTAAAACTAAAAATATTTTAATCGATTTGGATCAGGTTATGTGCTTTGCATCCACTGCGCTTAAGAACGTTACAAGTTACAACATTGAAGAAAAGCGAAACTGAAAATTCTTATAAAAAGCGAAGAAAAAGCGCATTGTAACGACCAATCACCGAATAAAAGCGTAGGCAGCGAAAAATTTATTACGCAACCGAAAGCCATCACCATGAGCTGGGCACCTATGACAATCGAACCGCTGGAAAAGGACAACTTCGACACATGGAAAATCCAGGTGCAAGCGCTCCTAATAAAAAAAAAAAAAGTGAAAGTACGTGAACGGTAGCATCGAGAAACCCGCATCACCACCAGAAGCCACAATCGTTTCTATTCGCCCGTCTGAATTACAACATATTAAAATTGCCTTACATCGAAAGATGTATGGAATAAGCTACATGAGGTATTTCAATCGCGGGGGCCAGCCAGGCCAGCAATGTTGCTCTAGTCGCTAATCTTCTAAAAATGCAAGAAGGAGACGACATGAGAAACCACGTAAATAATTTATCAGAAATTGTTGACAAACTCAATGAGCTACAACTGCACGTCATTTATGAACTGCTAACAATATTACTTCTATATAGAATTCCAAATGAATACGAAAACTTCAGAATTGCCATTGAGTCGCAATCGAAATTACCTACAATAGACATTCTCAAAGTGAAGCTTCTAGTAGAATTCGAAGCTCGCCGACGCAATAAAAATACAGATGCAGAGCGCGCTATGTACGCCAATAAGAATCAATCCAATAAGAACCAGGCGTACAACAGAAATAAGAAAATTAGTGGGAACAGAAACGAAAAAGGTGGTGGAAATGCAACTGAAACAAAAGGTTGCGACAGAACAGAAAGCAGAGGCAATTTCAAATTCGCGTGTCATACTTGTAGAAAAATTGGCCACAAGGCCAGGGACTGCAAATCGATATTTTATAAGAAAAAGGACGAAACAAATAACGAAACGTGCAAAATAGAAGAAATTGTTTTAAATGTAGATAACGAAGAAAAATCTGAAACTTAGTGTTTGGACTCAGGTGCAACATCACACATGTGTGCACAATTCCAAGAGTTCAACGATATGAAAAAAGCAACCAGTACTACATTGGCATTGGCAAACAACAATTTCACGAATACTGAAGGTATTGGTTCAGTTCAAATAAAATCGGTTTCAGGTACCAATATCACGTTAAAGGATACTATATACGTGCCTGATTTAAGAACCAATTTATTGTCAATTCATAAAATGACAACACGGTATGAAAGTGATCTTCGAGAATAATAAAGCGATAGTCACAAACGCGAAAAATCGAATATTTATCGAAGCCGAACGTAAATATAATCTATTCTACGCAAAGGAGGCAATCGAAGCAGTTGCAATAGCAAACTCTAAATCGAAAAGCCTACAAGAATGGCACGAAATATTTGGCCATTTGAACGAAAATAATTTAAAGGCGATGATAAATAAAAACAAAGCTATTGGTATACAAACGAACATGAAAATAAATTTAGCTCCATGCGAAATTTGCATTCAGGAAAGCAATGCAGATTGCCATTTTCTAAATCACAGCGAAAAAGTTCTGAATTGCTTGAACTGATACATAGCGATACCTGTGGCCCGATGAGAGTGAAAACATTTGCGAATTCAAAGTACTTTATATCCTTCATTGATGATAAGAGCCGTTGGTGTACCGTTGGTGTACTTCTTAAAAGCAAAGACGAAGCCCTGAATAAATTCAAAGAATTTAAAAGTATGGCAGAAAGGGCAACCGGAAAAAAGATAAAATGCTTACGAAGCGACAATGGTACAGAGTACGCATCCAACGCAATGAAAATTTTTCTAAAATCCGAAGGAATCCGTCAAGAATTTTCAGCAGAATACACACCGCAAAAAAAATGAAATTTTAGAACGAAAGAACCGAACACTCGGCAAGATGGCACGATGCATGTTAATCCAGTCGGGCTTACCACCATCATTTTGGGGCGACAAATACAGCCAACTACGTATGAAATAGGTGCCCTTATCTAAGCCTGAATGGCGAGACACCATACACGGTTTGGACAGGCCGAAATCCAAACGTGAATTACTTTCAAAAATTTGGGTGCACAGAATATATGCTAGAGAAAAAGCCAGGAAATGGCAAGTTTGAAGCAAAATCTAAAGTGCATTTTTGTTGGATACTCAGAAACGTCGAAAGCAAACCGCTTGTGGGACACTGAATCAAGAAAAATCTAGAAAACCAGAGATGTCACTTTTGTTCCGCTTAAGAGTGAAAACAATTTCGAAGAATTTTTTGAAGTTGAATGCGAAGTTTCCACCTATCAACCAAATGTAATCAAACCAAGCAAATCAGAACAACTTGAATCTAGTGAATCCAAGGAAGAAGTTCCACCACCACAAGGCGTCATCACAACGAACAAAGAAGTGAATACCAACAGCAACACCGAAATTCCAGAGAAAATGGTGAGAGGCCATTCTAAGAAACCACTTACAGGTAACAAAGGTAAACCACGAAAAATTTATCAAACCTCTACCACGAATATGAACGAATCATCCGACGAAGAATACCATTCTGCAAACTTAGTTCAAGAATCAGATCCTGAAATGATTGAAGATGCCCCGAAAGGCTGCAACAGCAGCGAATAGAAAAAAAGCTATGCTAAGAGAATATAATACACTTATAAGAAATGGAACTTGGCTTATGGTAGATCGTCCTAAGGACAAGAAAATAGTTCAATCCAAATGGGCTTTACGAACCAAGTATGCAGCTGATGGTAGTATCGAATATAGAAAAGGAAGATTAGTAGCGAAAGGTTTCACACAAATATATGGAACCGATTGCAACGAAACATATGCACCAGTAGCAAGACATAGTACAATTCGACTACTTATGGCTATATCTGCTGAAGAACATCTCGAGGTTCACCAATTAGATTTCGTAAACGTAAGTAAATAGAAATATTGAAAACGAAATTTACATGGAAGTACTGAATGATTTAAACGAAATTTTAAATGAAACTGTCTCGAAATCCATCTCGAACAATAAAGTTTGTTTACTCAAGAAGGCTATTTATGGACTTAAACAATCCGGACGCTTATGGTACAAACGCCTCGACGAGAAACTACGAAATATGAACATGATTGATTCAGAATGTGATCCTTGCTTGTACATACTCAGAGACAAGTCAGACATAGTGTTCATCATGATATACGTTGATGACCTTATCAAACAATTTTGAAGCACATCAAAAGCGAAGTCGCCTCAAAATTTGAAATTAAAGATCTTGGACCCATAATATACTGTTAAGGATACATTACTCATCTACTTGAAAAATTCATCATGAACGATTGCAAAACCGTCATCACACCAGCAAACCACAGCATCAAACTAACGAAGGAAATGTCACCGAAAACTGAAGAAGAAAAGCAAGAAGCGGAACGACAATCAACAATTTTGAAGCACATCAAAAGCGAACTCGCCTCAACAGTTGAAATGAAAGATCTTGGACCCATAATATACTGTTAAGGATACATTACTCATCTACTTGAAAAATTCAACATGAACGATTGCAAAACCGTCATCACACCAGCAAACCACAGCATCAAACTAACGAAGGAAATGTCACCGAAAACTGAAGAAGAAAGGCAAGAAGCGGAACGACTTCCGCATCAAAACTTGATCGGATCCTTAATGTACTTAACTCTTTCTACAAGACAAGACATCGCTCATATAGTGAGCGTCTTAAGCCAGTTCAACAACAACTATGGTAGAGAACATTGGACGGCAGCGAAACGTGTTTTACGATTTTTAAAACACACGCAGATCTTGATATGCCGATTGGAGTTCCCACATTGGCGACCGAAAATCATACACTGGATATTTTTTTAAATTTGCAAACTGTGCCGTTTCAAGCACAGAAGAAGAATATATGGCCCTATCAGATGCAGCGAAAGAGGCTATATATTTAAAACGATTTTTTGGCGAAATATTTCACAAAGAATACTCTATCACCATCTACAGCGACAACCAAAGTGCCGAAAAATTAACTCGAAATCCTTTATTACATAACAGATCGAAGCACATAGAAATTCGTCACCACTTTGTTCGAGAGAGGGTAGAAAGAGGGGATATCAATGTGAAGTACCTAGGGACTGAGGAAATGCATGCGGATGTCCTTATATAACAAATCCCATTGTAAATATGATTATGCAAATGATGGCATAATTGAGTGAAAGTGTTGAAAATAGTAGTTTTTCCTTTAACAATTATGGCATCACATTGTTTCCCTTTCAACTGTACTGCCAATATGGCAACGCTAATATATGTTATTCTACTTTTTTCTAAAATCATATCCGACACACACGCTATAATAATAAAAGTTTATATTAAAACTAAAAATATTTTAATCGATTTGGATCATATAGTTATGACAACCGAATTCAGTTGCTACAACTTAAATTCAGTTGTAATTGCTGAAAATCGGGAAGCAGCTTTGTATATGTAGGTGCTATGACAAAGAATTGCCATATGGGGTTAATTTTTGGACAACTGATTAATGGATGTAATAAACATACACAAACCCAATTTGACCGAGATGTTTTAGATAATTTGGATTTTATCACAATTAAAGTCTGCTTCATGGGGGTTATTTCTATGAGGACTATGTCTGAAAATGCACCGATTTTCGGCAATTTCAATAGCGTTCATGATATCACCTGTAGAATTGTATATACCAAATTTCATCAATACATATTCATAATTGCAACCTGTAGTTTGATTAAAATGATTACATGGACACACAGACAGACGGACGGACAGACGGACATCGCTACATCGACCCAGAAAGTGATTCTGAGTGATCCAGAAAGAGATTCTGAGTCGATCGGAATAATAAATGATGGATGTGGTTCAAATATTTTTGGTAGTTACAAACATCAGCACAAAGTCATTATCCTTTACAAAGCTACTTACATAGGGCCTGATTTTATATGATAAATTCAGCTTTGAAGCTGAAATCCATTTAATAATTACTCATGTTACGTTGTTTCCACCCCCATCTAAATTAATATATGTGTTGTGTGCATGCTATTATTTTGATGAAAATAATTCCGGATTATATATCTTGATTCGTGCATTTAAGTTTTGTTTGTAAATTTTAGTCTGATTTTTTATTTAACAATTCTCATTTTTTTTTTTAGAAACTTTTGTTTTAGTTTAAAGATTTATATAGATATGCATACTCATATAATCATTTTACATTCGCAGCTTACTGACCTCGGGAATGCTTGATAATGTTTATATATCTAATAGTTAACGCGTGTTGATGAAGTATTTAACGGCACAAAATCATAAATTGGATAATTTTTTATAATGGATTTTTTAATATTTAAATATTATTTAATTTTATTGTGAAGTATTTATTTTCAAGATACCTTTTTAAGATCTGTACATACCATATTCGTAAGCAAGTAAGTGTTCAGTTAAGTTGTATGTTGGGTGTGTCGATTGTGCGTTTTTACTCTGTTCTTTATTGGATTAATTAAGTAAAATATAATCAACATTTGTAAAAGCGAATAACGCAAAACTCATTAAATTTAATCGGAAGTGGGTAGGCTTTATTGAGTTATTGTGAGTTTTTATGTTTTTTTTACGGTTAATTTACAAATATTTATAATTCGGCAACTATTAACACGTTTTTTTGTATGTTAAAAACACTGTAATATGTTTTTAATGTTAATAAAAAAAGGTAAGTTCATTGACTTGTTAATAAATATAAATAAATCGAAGAAGTTAAAAAATTCTGTAAAATTTAATAGACTAATAAATTTGTGTGCTACGAAAATAATTACGGTCTAATTCATAAAAATATAATTTCTGATTTAGCGTATTCATTTGTTGTTGAACAGATAAACGTTTAATAAGAATTTGTATTCATATGCGTTCATAACAGTGTAATAGCAATTAAAGTTTTTGTTACTAAGCTGGCAATATTTCTCATTTTCTCTCATTCTATTGTTAGTGAAAATTGAAAAAATTATTCGATTAATTTCTTAATCGGACAAAAAATAGTTCTATAGAAAATTCAAATTTTCACACATAAGATTTCTTATAGTTATAAAAAAATCACATAAAAAAATGTTTACAGAATTTTTTTTTAATTTCGGGTATGTTCTGAAATTGTTTGCGTAAAATATATGTTTAATGTTTTTTTAAAAATTTATTTTTTTTGTACGAAAAAATTTTAAATCCTCAAATTTTGAGAAACAATTTTTATTAGCCTAGATAGATTTGTAGCCAAATTTTAAACTTTTGGGTTTTCATTGAACATTTTATGGTATAGTGCAGAAATAAATTTTGTGTTAATGAATATTGTTTAATAGAAATTTCTTATTGAACTGTTATAAAGTTTCTTATGCATAAGATCATACATATTTAACCCTAAACTATGAAAAAAAAACCATTCAAAACAATTCTACGCCAAAAGAACAAATAGAAGTGTAATTGCTCCAAAAACTGAGTTGACACAACAAATTGAAATTTATGAATTGGATTTTTATATTAAAAATTTATATTTTTAAATATTTTATATACGTATTTTTATTTAATATACTACTTATAAGCTTAAGAATTTCATTTCAAGAAAATTTGAAAATACTGCCATAATTCTTACTTTTAAACCAAAAGTAAAAAGTAAACCAAAATTTAGCTCCAAAAATGTAATAGTCCCTTGGTTTAATTTGATGTTTTGCTAGTGCAAAAATTAACAATAGTTTAAAAAAACCAGGCATTAATAAATGTGAAAGATATAAATTTTTAAAACAATTAATAAGAGTTTATTCAAATGATTAATTGTTATTTTTTTGAAATATTTCTAGGTGTACAATTTTGTTGTAAAAGGAGTTTCTTTACGGGCTAATCATGGTCAAATTTTGTGTAAATAAAAATCAATTAATTTTCATTTTTACTCAACGTATCTTCTGCATTTTTCAGACTTCTTCAGGAGTGTTTTTTTTTTATAAATGATTCTGTATTACATATTTGTGGTTATAATTACTTATTTATCTGAAAAAAACTGGACTTCACGACACAGAAAATGAAAATAAATAAATAAATAAATATATAATAACAACACAGTACACAGATATCAAAAATTTTCTTAATGCTAGTATCACAGAACTTTATATATGAGGGAAAATTTTCGAACATGGCTCCGAAAAGAAAATCTATTTCCGTATCTGAGAGAAAAATTATAATTAATTTAGGATTCTTCAAAAAATCAATTAATCCAATAGGGGAAACAACGGAAAGACTGCCAACAAAATTATTGAAAAATATGAAAAAATACAAGAAAAAACTTATCGAAGTTGAGAAGTGGTATGATATCGATGAATAATATAAAATCCTTAATTTTAAGCTACAGAACCACCGCACAGTGGCGCCCGAAGAGCAAACGAGGTTGCAAAAATCAAAATTTTCATGTGCGCCGACGAAGTTTTGAATAAACCCATGTTATAGGAAACTTTTCAACGATTTCAAATATCCTACTCTTAATAATATCACATTTTTAGTTTAGAAGATATAACCGTTCAAAGTTGACCGACTTTCGGTTTTCAAAAAAACACACAATTTTTAGTTAATTTGTTGCGATTTCAGGTGTAATATCACGAAAAATAGGTAACGGATCGCCTTATTTTTTATTTGTATTGATTAATGTATTTATTAAATGTATAATGATAAAAAAAAACTAAATGTTTGCTTTGTGTTTCTCCTGGTAAATCACTATTTAAAAACTCTCCGTTTTTTTTTTTACTATTTTTCAACTTTGACGGAAAATAAAAAAAATCTTTCAAAAATTCATAACTGCACTGTATTCTTAATTGCAATATGTCTGAAAAATGACGATAAATCAAAACAAACAAAAAATTTTCTTCGCTTCACAGCGTCATCTCAAATATATGTTAAGTGCATATGTAGTTATGAACAAAAATCGTACATCACATATGACAACTCTTACGAAAACTGAGAATAGTGGAAATTAGAAGATAAATGCAAAAAATATTCAAAAAAATTCAAAAAAATAACGACTGTTTGTTTGGACAGAGTTGTATCTTCTGAAATTAATACAAAGTAAAGCTGTATGGTATGAAAACTGAAAACTAACCACACTGCTCGTAGGCCTGACTTTAGGTGAGTGTGTTAAAGCGCTGACCAAAAAGTGCAAGTATGAGTGTATGTGAAGGTTCACGGTTCAAAACCTCACGGCCGCCCTAAGTAGAAAAAATGTTCATATAGAAACAATCTATTCAATTAAAACATAACAATTATCACAATGTTCAATAAATCGCTGATGAAGGCTGAAATGCCAGAAACCGGTCCGATTAAGAATACAGTGCAGTTATGAATTTTTGAAATATATGCTTTCTTCTTCTTTACCACGCACCATTTAAACAAAATTAAAAATTGCATATTAATTACGGTAGTAATTGCAATATGTCTGAAAAATGACGATAAATCAAAACAAAAAAAATCTGTATTTTTCTATATTTGCCGTATTTGCAAAACGTGTTCTTTGATTATTTCTTTACATAATTCAAAATGTTTTATCTGCCCGTACGTGCCCGCTTGGCTTCTAGAGGTAAATAAGTTTAAAAAGACATGGTTGCAGAAATTGTATGGCGTGCATCCCTTACCTGTTTTGACTGACAGTAGTTTGATCTAATAGTTTGAAAATTGCATTTTAAGTCGGTTGTCTACCTGTGAGCCTCTGCCAAAGTCTACTCCCAATATTCTGTTACAGACACATGATGCACAAAAAACTACTCACTGGATTAGTCTACGACTGAAAGTTGGGGCAACAGGTACTGAAACCATGGCGTTAAACAATTTAAAATTATTTGAACTGTTTAGAAGGTAAACCACACCAAAGTTTTTCACGGAAGCTGCTTTAGAAGAACTTGAAGCGAAATTATAAAAAATAATTTTTATCTGATATATGCAAATATTAAGGCAAAATGCGTGAAATCTAATCGAACCATTCAGAACTTCAACCCCAAATACGAGGACTGGCTTAATGAAGACACCATCCTGGATATATTGGCAGTAGATAAACCAGAGGAGCGAAAGGAAGGCCAAAAAAAAGTATTGAGGAGTGTTCAATTTTCACAAGAAAGAGGAAACTTGTCGATGCCACCAATGATTTGACCACGAAGCATTTATCGGACGCGCTGTCTATTAAATATACAAAGGATAGTGAAAGAGTTAGGTCGCAGATTACAAAATCTGTTGCTGATGCAAGCCCACTGCGACTAAAAAGGATTAAGGAAAGCATTCCCACGCCCACAAACGCACACATTAAAAAGTATGGTTCCGAAGAAGCCTTGGCCTTGTTTATGGACTTACAACTTTCCAAAGAAAAATATGAGATACTACGGGCATCCTTGATGCTCCACGGGGCTGACGTTTTCCCAGGATACAAGCGTATTACGCAAGCCAAAATAAATTCACGACCACTGCATACGGAGTTTACGGAAGTCTCTGTGAAAGCCAATCTGCAGGATCTCATGGGCCATACAGCAAAACGGTTGTTGGAGAGTCTTCCTGAAAATGAGGTGAAAATTCTTCCTGAGAAACTGACATTGATCAGCAAATGGGGCTGCGATGGATCATCCAGACAAAGTGTTTATAAGCAAAGGATATCTTCCGATGACGCTACAATATCGGACGGAAATATGTTTATGGCATCTGTTGTTCCTTTGCGGCTAAAATCTGATGTTTCCCTCTACTGGAAAAATCCACGTCCGTCATCAGTGGATTATTGCCGACCAATAATGTTTCAGTTTGCAAGGGAATCGGCAGAACTCATAAGGACCACGGTGAAGGACATTGAAGAACAAATAAGCAAGATTAAGCCTACAAAGCTGCAAATTGGAGAAGGAAAATATATTGAATGCAACTACGAGTTCCACCTGACCATGGTTGACGGAAAAGTCGTAAACGAACCGACAGGAACAACCTCAACATTGTCATGCCCGATTTGCAAAAAGAGTCAGAAGAACTTTGGTAATTTAAACGATTCTATAACCAAGGAGAATTACGAATATGGAATGTCACCATTGCACGCAAGGATAAGGTGTATGGAGTTCTTGCTAAAACTGGCGTATACCCTACCACAAGAGGAGGAAAACTTCGATGAAAATACATCAATAAAGGATAAGGAAAAGATCAGAAAGAAGCAAATACAGGATGCTTTTTTTAAAAAAGTTGGAGTAAAAGTAGACTGTCCCAAGCACGGATACGGTAACTCAAACCATGGAAACGCTTCTAGGAGATTTTTTGAAAATGATGAGGCAGTAACTAGAATCACTGGAATTGACAATCAAATCGTGAAAAGGTTGGGAACGATCTTGAATGTTTTAAACTGCAAAGAAAATGTCAATTCTACAAAATATGGAGAATATGCATCGAAAACTGCATCTCTTTTAGCAGAAATGTATCCACAGAAGAAGTTGACCCCGACCGTCCATAAAATATTGGCGCATGGCAAAGATATAATTGAGTACCAGTCTTTGCCAATTGGAGAGCTTTCTGAAGAAGCACAGGAGTCTCTTAACAAACTTTATAAAAAATATAGATTGCAGAACACATTCAAAGCATCAAGGGTAAGGCAAAATGAGGACCTCTTCAACATGTTGGCAGCATCTTCCGATCCACTTATTTCTTCCCTGCGGCATGTGAAGTCACGAATAGAGTTAGAAAATAATTATAGTTTAGAAATGATTAGTCTTTTAGATATACCTTCTCTTACGAATTGTGATGAATATTTTACAGAAAATTGAAAAAATGAATTTAAAAAAGAAGTAATTTTTTTTAATTTGTTGTGTAATAATTTAAAACATAAAACCCTAAAGAAAAAATATAAAAACAATCTAAAAATGTAAAAATAATTTTTTTTAGTTACCATAAAATTGATTTTTCTACAAATTTTAACTTTGATAACCCATAAGTAGGCCCTTACAAAGCGTAGCACCCTTTCCAAACGCTCATTTCATAGGCTGAACAGTTATCTATCATATGCTGTTTAAACTGTTCAATTACGTTATTCGGTTCAAAAGATATGATTTTTGCAACGAAAAAACCCAAATGGCGCCACTGTGTACCGGAGGCATTAAGTAAAAAGTGGTTACTACGTGTGGTAATGACGGAAGGTGTAAAGTAAGAAAAATAAACATATATGTACTTCGATGTCCCAAACATAGAGGTGGCTCAATTGCAAACGAGGTAGTGGAGTTGGGCATTTATATATAATACAAGGGAACAAGGTTTTTGTTGATTAAGAAATGAATGCAGTTTTTAAGGTTATTTGGGACGCTGACACCAAATATGCACTTGGTTTTTCTCAGCTCGGCTTTTCGCAATATACCACTATATCCAAAATTAAGGCACTGCCTACACATATATATATATATATATATATATATAGGAATAACTTGAAAGCGGTTTACCATATTCAGGTAAAAAAAAATGCGAAATTCGTCAAAAATATTATTTTTAAGGCGTGCTTCATTGGTTTTAAATTTGCCCAGTAGTTTCAGAGATATCGCTGAAGTTTTGAAAATTAGGAACAATTTTTTTAAAAAGTCAAAAATACGATTACTAACTGTAACTTAAAAATGCGAGCTGATGGAGGAAAATGGAGATTATATTTGAAATCAGCGACCTCAAATTAGTAAAAAAAAATTTCAATGAAATTCCAGTCAACACCACAAAAAAGGTCAATTTTGTTCCCTTGTGTAATGAAACTTAACTAAGAAACTTAAGATCTAGAAACATATGTTTATGACATTTTAAAACCCCATTTGAAGCCCAGTATAAAAAACATGGGACTGCCGGCAGATTACCGTATATATGGCTACCAATACTATGTTGGGGATCTTCTATGAGACATCAAAGTATATGGAAACACCTACACAGTCTCTAGACTTAAATCGTATTGAAAATCTCTGTGATCATTTGGAGGGGCAAATATAAAGAAAAAATTCACGACAAAAACGTTCTTTAATCAAATCACTGGTCGCACATATAAACATATTGTGATGAAATTTGGCTATAAACTTTTATCGGCCATAGAACGAACATTATTGAAACATTATTAAAATCGGTGCATGTTCAGACCTAGTCCCCATACATATGAACCTGTAGGACAATTCTCAGTCATAGCCCCCATATAAAGCTGCTTTTCGATCCACAATTAAAGCTGTCAACAAACAAAATTTTGTTTCTCAAACTTTTTGTATAAAGCTGCCTAAGTATGATCGGTTCGGTCCATTTTTCTAACTAGCACCTATAAAAAATTTAGAATCCGTTATGAATTTCTTCACATCTGCAGGCAAGAAATTAAAATGATGCAACTCAAATTTGATTTCTAATTGATTCCTATATCGAATTAGTTGCACCTGAGACCATTTCCATAAATGCATGGTATGTGTTATCGAATGTTTTACCATCTGCTAAATTCTACGTTGTAAGCTTGGCGCTACTAATTATAAAAAAAATTACTAGAATTAAAGATTTTACATTTTCTATAGAGATTTTAATTTTATAAGGAGTTTTTATGTAAGAATTTAATATCATTAATTTTATTCATATATACATATATACATTAGGGTTATAACTTTTTTTGGACGTCATTCTCCCATGGGCCTATCTTATGGCGAATATTGTATTGATTGTCAAAAAAAACAATTTCAGTTCAATTTGGTAAAAAAAAAGCACGCACCGACGATTTCTAAAATGCCTTTAATAATTTTTTTCAATTATCTTTTAAATAACAAATTTTTTAAAATATGGTTAATACATAAACAAGTGTGTAAACAAATAATAACAATAAATTATTATAACTAGGCATTGAAAGAAATAAAGTTTAAGTTCAGAGTACGCGAGGTTTTACAAAGGGGAAATATATCTTGTATTTTTTTTTATTTCACGTTCCGCACATATATTACTGCATTGTTGGTTTGGAATTGTAGATGGAGTAGGTACCCAATGTCTGGGAAACATTCGTGAGCTTTCGTAAAATTTATTAATGACTTGTTTAATTGTTCAAAATCATTTTCATGGAAACAGTGGTCCGAAAACCAGATTTGAAACCATGCATCAGCAATGAAATCACATATAGGTTGTGAAAGTTTTTGGTAACTGGGAACAAGAATAAATGCTAAAATAGCAGATATTGCTCTCGAATTCCACCTTGCATTACTAACCGATGGTAACGTTTTAAATTTTATAAATGGGAATATTCCGTTGATTTTAAAATATTTATATGCAAAGCAAAGTTCATACAAAAACTGCATGTCATCTCTCCACTTAATTTTGGTTAATTCAAGCACAACTTTATTTTGTTTATAAGACGTCTTTAGATTTACGTAATTATTTAATAAATCTGAAATGAACCGTTACGCAGTGTTTGGAGATGAAGTTTTTCCATCCAGTAAAATATCCATTACATGCCTTAATACCAAATCAAGGACATGGTGCTGGCACCTCATGTATTGTGGTGGAGTCAATGCCATAAGTTAAATTTATTTAAAGTGTCCCTGATGCCGTTGTATATTGTAAGTGATTTCCCATTCTCTAGCACTAGAACTGCTAACTTTATCTCTGTCTGTTCGTTTGTAATTATTACTACTTGAATTTCTTTTTTTTTTTTTCAATTTTCTTGCCATCAAAATGCAAACATCACTCCTTATCTTTTAATGTTTGTATAGAAAACTGTTCTCTTTGCTCAGATGATTTTATTACAGCCCTATAAATTCCAACCTGTGATGGCGTAGGTACAACTATTCCAGACTTAGCCAAATTTTGACAAATTTTTGATGCTTTGTTTGTATTAACTTTTACATCAGTAACTAAGTTTACAGCTGGTTTTATTGACAGTTTAGTTGGTCTATGTCTTACTGTTGGCGTGTAACTATTTCATCATCAGCATCTTGATCACTATCGAATATTGACGAAGAATCGGAATCAGAGGATATATCTTCAATAATTTCTGATTCAAATTTTAAATCAATTGCTTTGGTAGTAATATTGAATTGTTTTTCAAATGTAATACCTTTAGAACGTTTTAACATCTTCTTACAATATTTAACTAAGACTTCAATTTTGTGTTTAACTCCATCATGACGAATTGTTTTCAGTTCAAGCTTCTAGCATAGATTTAAAAGCTCATCAGCTATAATTACATAAATTTTGTTTCTACACTTTTCAAAACTGATCAACGCATTAAATCTTCCTATAACAGCTTCTTCCTTTGGAATTCTGTTTAAGTCATGCAATGGTATATCAACGACAGGTATATCTCTACAGTTTTTAACAACGTCATGAAATTTAGTTAAGTTTTTGATCCAAATTTTGCCATTTTTTTCAACACTTATTTTGCTTTGCTTATAATTCATTTTGACCAAACCGATTTTATTTTATTTATTTTTTTTTTTTTTTTTGCAACCAATATAGGAAAATTACAAGAATTGTAGTGAATATCGATTAAAATATTATATCATTGTAACGTAGTGTTAATAAAAACTTCGATGTGTCTGGTGCGTAAACTTTTTTAACGCTCGCGAAAAAATAAAAACGCAGTTCTTAATATTTTTCCATGCCCTACACGATTTTGCCTCGGGAGATTTGATATTTGAAAAAAAAATGCAAAAAGTTATAACCCTAATATACATATATGCAAAACAAAACCAAAATTGTAAATAGTAATAGTAATAGTTGTACATTATTTTTTTTATTTGTACTTTTTAGTCGGGTGTTTGAACTTTTTTAATCCATTGGGGCGATATCGACCGCTTTGGCTTCGCCTACTTATATCTGTGGTTTTCTAGAATGACCGCGTATGTCATAAAATCAAAATGTTCAGGGGAGCCAAAAAACGTTATAATTCAAATTATGGGCTCGATATAAAGATTTTAGAGCTTTTTATTTAACAGCCCTGTAGATATGGGCAATAAATACTTTATATAAAATTTCGGTCAAAAATCTTCAGAGGAATAGATCCTAGAGAAGGACGAAAAAACAATATGTAAATTACACTCAAAGTGTGTGCAGATAAAACAACTTATATCGACAAACGTCGTTTTTTTTGAAAAAGAAAACTACCAATGCAACCATCCATCTAGACATAAGTTGTTGTTGCTTGAAAAATGGATTTTTTTGTTCGCCAACAAAAAGTTAACAGGAGTTAGGATGAGAATATAATAACGTATCAAGAATAATAGTGAGAAGAAATAACAGAAATAAACACACAAGTTTTTAAAAGTGGTTATAAACTGAAAACTAATCCAAAATTATTTTCCATTTTTTTCATTAATAACAACGTATGTCGCTATGTGTCGTTTTCTGAGAAAAAAAAATTTGTCAGCTATCAAACGTAGGTTGATCGTTAGTGCTGCAAATTAATTTAATAAACATTTAAGTGGTCAACATTTTTTTTTTTTTTTAAATTGAATTCATGTAAAGAGCGTTAAAAATTAATATATTTGACATCGTTAATTTAAAACTGACAAAAATGGACATACGCGGTTATACCAGAAAACCACAGATATAATTAACTTATGGATGCACACAAGTTATCATGACACTCTGTCTCTTATATGGTAGGTGCCACACCTACTTTTTTTCAATTCAAATTAATTTTATTTATTTACATAATAGAGAAAATATTTTCAAAGTAACATACAAGATTTAAAGAATTCAGGCGCTCATTAGCCCTTTCTACTTAGATATATATTTACAAAAGATATAATTAATAAACTATACAATTAGCATCTTTTTTATTTAGGTAAAAAGTAACTAAAACCTATGTAAAAAGGAAAAAACAAACTGTTAATTCGTTAATGTGTATATATTCAGACAATTCGCTTCTGATCTCACATTTATGTGTGAGTTTGGCTATTCTGTCAGAAAACATTTCTATATTTATTTCGAGAACCCGAAACCGCATCTAATGCTAATAAAAGTTTTGATACAACTTCTTATTAAAATCTTATTTTCAAACTATTTTACTCTATTTTTAGCATTTTATACCATTTTAAATAAATTCATATTTCCGTTTATACAAATTTTAAATTTTTTCAGTTCAACTAACAATTTATATATTAATAATACCTTTTTTCTCATAATAGTTATTTCGTGCTTTACTCGTTCATTACTTTTAAAATTTATCAATGAACAATACCCATAGAATTAGTTCCAGAGATAGTATTGCGAATATGGTTAAAGACCTTGCCAATCAGACGAAAGGTATTAAAATATCTCATATCAATGCTTAAAGCTTAAGGAAAAGGATTGCAGAATATAGATTGATCTTTGAAAACTGAGGTGTTGATTTTATATGTGTATCGGAAACATGGTTTGATTCCAAAATTACAGATTTTTCTGTTTCCTGAAATGGATATAATTTACGTAGAGTTCATAGAGAAGATGGATATGGCTACGTTGCTATGTACATAAAAAGTGTATTTCTTTTAGTATCAAATGTATGTTGAAGGAAAATTGTGATGTTGAGGAGAGAGATAATACAGATCCTCTAAATTTTGTTGAGTATTTATTTATCGTGGTAAACAGTGTAAGGAATTGCTTGTAAGTAGTGTTTATAGGCCTAATAAGAATCTTTGTACTAGGCGATTCATTCGAGTTATGGAAACGCAAACAGCTTTGTACGATGATGTTATCATAGCAAGAGATTTCAGTTCAAACATTCTGGTAGATAGTAGTTTTTCTGATGACTGTGCACACTTGTTTAAATAACACCTAAAATCTTACATCCTACACACTTCACTGCAACTAATAATACGCTTTTGGATTTGTTTCTGGTGAGTAATAAAATGAATATACTACTCTATGATCAATTGTCTGCGTGTGGTTTCTTCAAGCATAATCTCATTTTCATGACTTACAATTTCCAACTTGTTATACCAGTTGAGAGGATTACTTTCGAGACTTGAAAAATATTAATTTTAGATTTCTCGAGGAAGAGTTTTTTAAAATTGATTGGAATGTTTTGTATTGTTTGAATTCTGTAGATGACCAACTCTCTTTTCTGGAGCAAACCCTAAATTATCTGTTTGATGTAACTGTACCAATAAAAATTAAAATTATTAGTAATAATCAAAAATCCTGGTTTTCATCTGAAATTAAAGATTATATCAATCAAAGAGATGTTGCACGGTGGAAAATACTTAAAACAACAACATTACATATATATTATCTGACTACTAAGAGACAAACAAAGAAGATGATTAAAAAGGCCAAATCCGATTTTTATGCTGAAAAGTTTTCTTCCGCCATTGTCTCCAAAAGAACATGGCAAACGATACGCGAAGTTAGTATCGGTAAATCAACGAATTGAGTACTATGTTCGATTGATGCCGATACAATCAATACAAAGTTTTTAAGTGTTCCTATGTTTCAAACAGATAAAGATTATTATATCAATAATCATTCGATTAACTATTCTGAATCTTTTTATACCCTATACCACTATGTGGTTTGGGTATAATGACTTTGTGCTGCTGTTTGTAACAACCAAAAATATTTGACCTAGACCCATCTTTAATTATACCGATCGAATCAGAATCACTTTCTGAGTTGATTTAACAATGTCCGTCCGTCCGTCCGTCCGTCCGTCCGTCCGTCCGTCTGTGTGTCCATGAAAAGCTTGTAATCAAACTGCAGGTCGCAAATATGAATATATGTTGATGAAATTTGGCACATAAGCTTTTATCGGCCATGGGATGAACGCTGTTGAAATTGGTGAGAATCGGTCCATGTTCAGACCTAGCCCCCATACAAATTACCCATATGAAATCGACATAAATTGCCATAAGATCCAAATTGTCATATAGATCTTACTCAAATTGGGTTTGTATGCGTTCATTAAATCCACTAATGAGTAGTCCAAAAATGATCCCTTTGACCCCATATAGAGCTGCTTCCCGATCTTCACTTAAATCTATTAAAAACAAAAATATTGCACTGATTCTTCTCAAATTTTGTTTGTACATATTTTTGCAAAATACAAGAGACTTTACCAAACATGATCAGGATCGGTCCATTTTTGGACCTAGTCCCTTTATAGATAAAGCATCCGATATGAACTTTTTCATATCTTCAGCCAAAAAAATTAATAAAAATCGCACTCAAATTTGGTTTATGCTTATTTTCTATATCGAAGTAGTTGGACCGAAAGATAGGGTCTCTAAACCATGGTATAGGGTATCATATAGTCGTTCTAGACCGACTATAATTTTGTTGCTTGTTTTCTTTTGCCGCAGTACACCAATGTGACGTTTTATATAGTTTGTTGTCTTTAAAATTGAACTCTATAGAAGTGGACGGGATCAATCCAGAGATTCTTAAGAATCTTTTGCTTCAGCTACTTTGAATTATTCCAATACCCAAAGCTGGTTCCGATTATAGACCAGCTATTCTTCCATTTCTCTCTAAAGTGTTCCAATGTATTATGCATAACCAAATAACTTGTTTCTTCGATGACAATAACTTGTTAACAGATCGCCAATCTGTGTTCAGAAGGAAACACAGCTGCATAGCTGCCTTAGTAGATGTTACAGAGGAGATTAGCGAGAAACTCGATGATGACAAGACTACATTTTTAATGCTTTTAGATCATTAAAAAGTATTTGATACCGTGGATCATAACATTCTTTGTTGCAAACTAAAAATTTTAAAAATTTTTTTCGACCGCCACTCAATTTTTGTCAACATACTTATGTGACAGGTATCAGTATGTTGAAACCAGAAACTGAAAATCAAAGGCACTGCCTGTAGCAAGGGGTGTACTTCAGAGGTCCATTGTTGGGCCACTTTTATTCTCACTGTACTCAAATGACTTCCCGGGCATTTTAACAAATTGTAATGTAGGAATGTATGTGGATGACGTATAACTTTATACCGGCTGTAGTAATGCCTTAATCGACCAGTGTGTTATCTCTATTAATCAGCAACTATATCGTATATATACATGGGCGACGGCAAATGGTTTAGGGATAAATCCGAAAAAATCTAAATGTATTGTAATTCAAAAGCGACTTACCAAACCAAATATTATACCTAATACATTTATAAATTAGCAGCAAATTGAAATAGTAAAATCTGCTAAGAACCTCGACATATTTTCTACACACAGAAAACAGATTCGTTGTGCTACCGGGCTTACTGCCAACCGAATTGCGATGAAGTTACTAACCGAATTTCGAGTTAATTACGAATTAAACTCTGTTGTTGGAACAGTAAATGTTTTATCACAATAGAAAATATGCAACTCTTAAATTTCTGTTGATACAATCGAAAATACAGATATTGAACTTTTGAACAATTCGGGTGGTGAAATTTTTTTCTGAGTGTAATGACACTCTTGCGTGGTCGTACCACATTAACTTTGCTTCTGGTAGTACTTTCTCTATGACTTTGAAACTTTGGAAAACCCAGCATTGTAGACCTATGAAAAAAAAAATCGTACTTGCCAAAACTTATCTGATGCCCGTTTTACTGTATGGTTCTGAGCAATTTGTTAAATGTGACACAACTAGTAAAAGGAAAGTGAACGTTGCACTTAACAACATAATCCGATACATGTATGAACTTAATAGGCGTTCTAGTGTATCTTTGTTTTCATCTCAGCTATATGGCCTTTCTTTAGATAATATTTTAAACATAAGAGTTTTAGTTTCTTTACATAAAAAAGTATATACTCGCAAACCAGATCAACTATACGGCAAACATATTTCAGATATAAGCAAGGAGAAAAGAATTAGATCATTTAGATATAAAAGTTTAATATCGGAGTGGCATTTCTACATATTCGCAGTATCGCTCTGGAATTCTATAGTTCATAGCGCTCAACTTTTTAGTAACTCACGAAAATTTACAGAAAATATCTTTGAACTGTTTTCGACATAACTATTTGAAACATTACATATTATTTGATACTAGCAGATTCCAGCGCTCGGAATTCGAGTTCAATTTCTAGGCAAATTTATTTCTTAACTTAGCCAATTTACAAACCAACACTTTTTGGTTTATTATTACTGTGAATGAAGATAACGAACTCATTAACAAACACATTAACAAATTTAATAAACACACACATAGCATACGTATAATTTTATGTATGTGTTAAATGCAATTTACTTAAAACAAAGGAAAAACTAAAAAATCTGTAAATCTGGTGAACAGCTAACAAAAAGAGCTTTCCAATAATATACGTTTGGTCCAAATCGGGATAAAACGGTAAAACAAAACATCGGTAACAAGAACTCACCTAGCCTATTAATATTATAGATTATAATACATCTGATTAAATTAAATAATTTAAATTTTCTTTTTTTATTGTTAATCTTATTTGATTTTTGTATTTCACATGGAGAAAATTTGTAGTTATTAAGTTATTAATGATTTTATAATTTTCATATAATCAGTTCCAGGGGTAGCGTACTACTATATGGGCATAAAAATAGCTTTGAAGATTATTATTGTGCTATCTCGACTTAAGGTAGACTTCCCGTTAATAAACGGGTAGACAAGTTTTGTAACATTATTAAATTTGTTGATTATATACGAAATATATTTGCTAAAGTTGATTATTGAATCCAAGATTACCCCAAGATACTTGCGATTCCTACTTAATAGGTGTATTGTTGTTCGCGCTTATATCATCCTGTGGAATATAACAAATCTTCCTACTTCGCGTGAAACAATTTTCCAATTTTTGAACTATTTTTCTATATTTATTAAATTTCGTAGGAGCCGAAGGTCCAAATTAAAAGAACCGATTGCCTACATCTGAGAAACTACTTTTCTTAAATAGTTTTATCTTAACATCTTTTAAAGTCAAATCCAATGATACATGATATATTTTTAAATGACTTCACATATTTTTATTATACCCTCCACTCCATTGTGCAGAGGGTATATATAAGCTTGTCATTCCGTTTGTAATAAATAGAAAAAAAATTTTTTACCCCATAAAATATATATTTGTGATCCTTATAGCAACCGGAGTTGATATAGCGATGTCCGTCTGTCCGTCTGTGGAAATCACGATGACGACACATCAATCGGGTAGATAGGGTGCTCGCTGACACAAAAAAATGCTTCACTGACATCCTGAGAAGTTCGCTATTCAAAATCGTTCAAATCTGTTGATTAGGGCCCGAGATTTGAATGAAGAACTAAAAAAAGTCTTGAAAAAATATAATTTTCTATGTTGTTCTTGTCACGATCGCGCCCTCAATAGGATAGCTAAGGTGATTCTTTTTAGCGAGGATGATTCTCCAAATTCATGGGAAGATTTCTATTTCAAAAATCATTAAAATCGGAGGAACGGGTCCAGGGAAATCTCTGAATAATAAAAAAAAAAATGAAAAATATGATGTTTCTATAGTGTTCTTCTTGTTATTCTAAATGTTAACTAACCCTTTGTACATTTTTTTATCAACTCTGATAGAAAAATTTAAAAGTTTCCATTGATTTGGCATCACTAAAAAAAATTTACTAGATCATTTCTATCATTGCCACGAGCCTGCCTGCAAAGTTTCAGATCGAATGGCTCACGGGAAAGGGGTTCAAACCGATCCAAAATTTTTTCGACAAGCAGATACTACGAGTTAATATAAAGGGAGTAAAAATTCACCAGCATCTGGAGCAAATAATGCTAAAATACCTAGTTGTTAATAAAAAGAAAAAAATGTAAATTTAGCAAAAAAAATTTTTATGTATTAATTTATTTGAAGAGAAAAACACAAAAACAACGTTTGATGTTGTATTTTTTGTGTGTAATATTTACATATACATGCATACACATATTAAATAATACAAATAACATACATATATTCTATACATGTATATCCATAATAATTGCATGTTAGAAATAAATCGGTATATTTATTTTATTTACATAAAATTCTGCAATATTTTGTTGTGGGGAAAATACATTTCTTTTGCATTAACAGAGTGTCACTTCATTTTGCTCAGCGTGACTATGCCACAGTAGATGGCGCCACAATTTTTGTTTGTTATAATTAGCTTTGCAATAGTTATTTCTATTTCAACATGAATGTTAATATTTTCAACTGGATATCATACAGAACAATGTTAAGAGTATACACGGGCTGGTCTTTTATTTCACACGTTTTTTCATTATTCTTTTACAAATATGAACATAAGTTAACTTTTTGTTGTCCTTACAAAATAGAGTTACCGTGTTATCAATGAGTTTTTTGCTTTCAAAAAAGTTCTACATAGTTATATAGAATTATAATTCTGTTTTATCTACAAAATATCTGATTGCGATTACATCTATTTTTTAAAAATTGTTTATAATAACTAAAGCATTATTATTCACATAAATACAAAATTGCACTTTTTAAATTTTCCATTCAAATTTAAGAAAATATCAATTCTAGAAACTGAAATTAAAATTTCCAATTATAAATTAGAAAATATTAACTGAATTTCAGAAAATCATATCAAAACGTCGGAAATAATAATTTTAAATTTAGAAGACATCAGTTGCATCTTTAATATACATATAAATTTTATCCGTTAAACACAAATTGAAATTCCAAAACAAACACCAAATATGTTTACATTTAAAAAATGTTTACATTAAAAAAAAATATTGGCATTCAGGAGAAATTAATAGCTTTTCAGTAACTTCTTTTAACAATAGTCGAATCGTTAAAAAAAGAGAATTGCAAAATTATCAGTAAACTTTTTAAACGATATTCGCTATTGTTAAAGTCAGCTGTTGTTATCTAAACGACAACCATTTTTGTGTTGTTTATTCAATCGATAAAAACTTAAATTTTTAGGTTGAAATGTCGTCATACATAAATGAAAATCATAAAATAGTGAAAATATTTTGCTTCTATTAAAAAACTTTTTTATATAAATAAAAAAATTAAATAGCATATTCAATTCATTATTTCATTTTCAAATAAATAAACACAAATATTAGTAAAAAAAATAGAGATATTAAACATAAACATAAAATCATCCTGTCAAACACGAAGTAATATGTTTTATCTATTCTTCTTTGTGTTTTTCGCTTATTTTGACAGAGATGCCACTCGTTTACAATTTAAATAAATAGAAAAATAGTTTTGTCGACTTTCCTTAAGATGTGTGTACTTAGTGAATCACTTAATCCTCAGTGCAAACAACAATAGATGTCGATATATTTTGCGATTGTCGGATTGTTGAAATTCTGTCGGATCGTTGAATTCGCACTACAGAAAACATTAATTTAAATTCAATGAATTTTAGAAAACCTCAAATGATATTTAAGAATTGCGAACATAAAAATTGTTACATAAATAAACGCAATTTGATGAGAATGTTATTTATACATATATTATTTTTCACAATTTTTTTTTTTAAGTTTTTCAGAAAATTAATGATAACAAATTATTTTATTTAAAATGTTTGGGACATTTGGTTTTTTTATTTATTATTATAAATTTAATTTAATTATTTATTATTATAAATTTATTCTCCATGTTTTCCAAACATGGCAATATTTTAGTAAAAAAATCATGTGAGTCCGATCACAAGGGAGATGTGTAAACATATAATAATTAAAGAAAACATCAACATCATATTTTCCAGTGCATAAAAAATAAGTCGATAATGCTGTTTTCTGAAATTCAATTGATGTTTTCTGAAATGCAATTGATGTTTTCTGAAATTCAATTGATGTTTTCTGAAATAAAATTAATGTTTTCAGCAATTCAAATGATTCTTTTTGAAATTCTATTGATGTTTTCTGAAATGCAATTGATGTTTTCTGAAATTCAATTGATGTTTTCTGAAATAAAATTAATGTTCTCAGCAATTAAAATAATGCTTTTTGAAATTCAATTGATGTTTTCTGAAATTCTAATTATGTTTTCTGAAATGCAATTGATGTTTTCTGAAATACAATTGATGTTTTCTGAAATTCTATTTATGTTTTCTGAAATGCAATTGATGTTTTCTGAAATACAATTGATGTTTTCTGAAATTCTATTGATGTTTTCTGAAATACAATTGATGTTTTCTGAAATTCTATTGATGTTTTCTGTAATTCAATTGATGTTTTCTGAAACTCGAATGATGTTTTCTGAAATTATATTGATGTTTTCTGAAATTCTATTTATGTTTTCTGAAATTCAAGTGATGTTTTCTGAAATTCTATTGATGTTTTCTGTAATTCAATTGATGTTTTCTGAAACTCGAATGATGTTTTCTGAAAATATATTGATGTTTTCTGAAATTCTATTTATGTTTTCTGAAATTCAATTGATGTTTTCTGAAACTCGAATGATGTTTTCTAAAATTATATTGATGTTTTCTGAAATTCTATTGATGCTTTCTGAAATTCAATTGATGTTTTCTGAAACTCCAATGATGTTTTCTGAAATTATATTGATGTTTTCTGAAGTTCTATTTATGTTTTCTGAAATTCAAATGATGTTTTCTGAAATTCAATTGATGTTTTCTGAAATTCAATTGATGTTTTCTGAAACTCGAATGATGTTTTCTGAAATTATATTGATGTTTTCTGAAATTCTATTTATGTTTTCTGAAATTCAAATGATGTTTTCTGAAATTATATTGATGTTTTCTGAAATTCTATTTATGTTTTCTGAAATTCAAATGATGTTTTCTGAAATTATATTGATGGTTTCTTAAATACAATTGATGTTTTCTGAAATTCTATTGATGTTTTCTGAAATTCAATTGATGTTTTCTGAAACTCGAATGATGTTTTCTGAAATTATATTGATGTTTTCTGAAATTCTATTTATGTTTTCTGAAATTCAAGTGATGTTTTCTGAAATTCTATTGATGTTTTCTGTAATTCAATTGATGTTTTCTGAAACTCGAATGATGTTTTCTGAAATTATATTGATGTTTTCTGAAATCCTATTTTTGTTTTCTAAAATTCAAATGATGTTTTCTGAAATTATATTGATGTTTTCTGAAATTCTATTTATGTTTTCTGAAATTCAAGTGATGTTTTCTGAAATTCTATTGATGTTTTCTGCAATTCAATTGATGTTTTCTGAAACTCGAATGATGTTTTCTGAAATTATATTGATGTTTTCTGAAATTCTATTTATGTTTTCTAAAATTCAAATGATGTTTTCTGAAATTATATTGATAGTTTCTGAAATACAATTGATGTTTTTTGAAAGACAATTGGAAAATGTTTAGAAAAGAACATATCATAATTTTTTCACCAATACAATCATAAGTCACACAGCGTTATCTTCTTCAGCTCACACCGATATGAGTTACGCTGTTTTTGTGATCGTATTGTGAAATAGAAATTTACCCCCCTGCGCGTATAGATGTTTACACATCAAAAATTGAGAGAGCTTTTTTTTTGGTTATTATTTTGTTACTCCATCCGACCTATATGGCCGCAATGAAAAAATATTTCGCCAGTTAAAAGAAACTATACAGCCATCTCCAATTAGCACGATTTAATGCATATAGCCACCCTACACAACCATTACCTTTGCAATGGAGGTTAGGGCGAGCTATTTAATTAGCAAAAACTAAATTAAACGAGAAGTTATGTCATATAACCGGAAACTCAAACCGAGGTGGAGGGTATCAAAGATTCGGCACAGTCGAATTTAACACTCTTATTTGTTTTTTTTTTTTGGTTTAAGATGATGTATCGTCCGTATACAAAAACTTCCAAAGTTTATTTATACTTTAAAAAAATATTAGTAATACAAAACGAAATTAAAAAAAAGATTTTCTAGTGTACACCATTGAATTTGAATCTATCATTATTTAAAATTTATATTCAAGTATATAACTGCTTTTGTTACTCAATATTCTGAGTTTTTCCCATGTTTTTGTTAGTTATACAAAAATATTTAATATATTTAAGTAAAATTCTTTATGTATGTTTTTTGGGGCATATTTTGTTTAGCTTTCTAGAGGATATATTCTTTTTTATAGGCCATATTTTAAGTGCACAAAATGTTTTTTTTTTTATTTTTCAAGTTTAAGATGATTGTGCTCTATTAGTTATATAACTTATATGACTTATATGACCAAAGCACTCAAGTAATTAAGTACATATTTACAAACATATATTGTGGTCAAGTTTAGTTTATATATTTTTATTACATTCATATTTTGTCAGACAAAAAAATAATGTTTACGACAATTTGTAGAATTTTTAATTAAAGGCCACTTTCACCAGTTTAACTTTATTTCATATTGTCTTATTGGAAGTACTTTTCCACTCAAACTGCACCAGGTAATATTTTTACATTAATACATGTAAATTATACAATTCTCACGATTCCAATAAAGTCGAAATTTTATGTTATATTATAAAATTATGTGTGCTTTGAATTTTTAAATAGAAAAAATAAAAAAACCGAAATTAAAAACTTATTCATAAATTTACGCAATTTTATTAACAGTTTTTTGTTATCTAGAAAACTATCAATCATTAAGACAGTTAAGTTAAATGCAGTAGTCAGTCAATGAGTCAAAATATTTGTACATTTGGTAAAAAAAAAATATATTTTGTGTAATACAAGTAGTTAGAGTGAAGTAAACATGTCCGAGGGTACAAGGCAGTAAAAAAAATATATCTATTTAACATTAAACAAAATAATTTAAATTTCTAATAGACTTCCGCGTTATTATGCAAGCAATATACATACATACATACGATATTCTTTGTTAATATGAAAATAATAATTTTTGGTTTTTTAAATAAATACTTATACTATATACACCCTCATATTGGGCTGGAATTATGAATTTCGTATTATTTTAAATTGAATGGGAATAATTTTAAATACAACAAAATACTCTTAACAATGTAAAACAAATAAAGTAAACAAGTTATGATCCGACTGCATGATACCTAACACCACTATTGTGAAATCGAAAGGCTACTTGGTAAAGTGGAAATTTAATAAATATAAATTAAATTTGAATACGATTCCCATGTATTGGGTGTTAAAGTTCGTACCGGATAGATTTTAATATCAAAAGTTTTATATGTTATATCGTACGCCTATTTGGTGCTAAAACTAATAATCTGACATAGTAATGTTAATATTTTTTATTATCAACACTTGGAGTATGTTCTCGATTAATGTTAATATCAGTTTTATGTGTGAAGTAATTGTGTTTTCATATACATAAGACTTGTTCGACTAATAAACGAATTTTCTCGGTTGTCATATTATCCACTGGATAATAAACTGCAAACATCTGAGATATAATAGAAAAGCAATAACTGCAAACAAAAACTCGGTTTCCTGGGATAACTTAATTTGTAATATAATAAATAATAAAAAAATCTATATGGATCTAGATTTAGTGACGAACACCATATTTATACACAGTCCAGAAGCTTCAAAATAGACTGTATGTCATATTTGGGGAGGTATATATGATAAAACGAGGTCAGATGGAGTGAACGATTTTAAAAACCCAAGAATTTGAGAGCTTCTTTTGTCAATTGAAGAATGTGTATATTGCAACTGACATCACACTGAATTTTCATGACCGGAACCGAAAGAGCGTACGATTCATCAGAAACAATAAATTAATATGACATTGGCTCATAGCCCTATTCTTAGAGTGGGTTGAACTATGATTTAAGGAATATGAGTTACACGTAATTACAGATATTTGTGGTTTTCAGAAGTAACCGCATATGTAGGTTTTTTATAGCTTCGGAGTTTATGTATTGTTGCAGTCTATTCGCATGGTTTGATGCAGAGAGGGTTTGATTCCAGTGAATTTTTCACTCCATTTGCAATATTCCCCAATATTTTATTTTGAAATCGCAGTATTATTTCTATATCGGTCTTTGGTATATATCCTTAAAGCTGGATTCCATAACTTGTTCCATAACAAATTGTTTTTAACAAGGTTGTTTAAGATTTTATTCCAATCAACCAGTTAATTTCTACAGTTTTAATGTAAGTTCAGTAGCTTTAATTTTAGTGTGATTCTTCCATTTAAGTTTAGTATCCAGCATCATTCAGAGATATTTTGCGCTGTTAGCATAAGGGGCTACTTTTTTACGTGACCATAAAAATTTTTAAATTTCGATAAAAATAAAAATTTCGATAAATTGTTTCCAAGCTCATAATTTCGATTGGAACTACTCTCGCTCTCTTTATGAGTTACGCGGTTTATTGCTCGCGTCTGCAATAGTTTGGAAGTTTGATTGGAAGTTAGAAAAATTAAAGAAGAAAGAACGAAATCTCGTGCAGCAACTATGTCTAACTGAAACTTTTTGGTGGAGTCAATACGTAGATGTGATCTGGAAAAGAGGGCTTAGGTTTCAGCAAATAAATTTCTAGTTATTTTGCCGATTCGGATAGAGTATGAGATGCTCTTTCACATGAATAAAACCAGAAATTGTGTAAACGTATTTTAAAAGTGAATAGAAGGCAGAGTACAAATACGGTTTGAATGATTTCGGATTTGTAGATAATTTATTAGCTAGTCCAGGTCCTACATGAAGTGAAAACTCTGTGGTCTGACATAGAGATGGTGTGACAAGTGCACACTTTTTCTGTTTATTCAATAGGGCCAAGTTTTGGAAAAATTGTTTCAAAATTTCGTGACATTTCATCAGTTAGAAACAAGTTACCATTATCAAAATGATGCTGCTTTTAAAGTTTGAGAAAAAGTGGATTGCAAAAAAATTTCGTGTCTTGATTAGATATTGTTTTTTGCTAGAAAAAAATACTGTGCAAGACAAGTAATGGATTGATAAATATTATGGTGAATCTTCGCCATCATATTCAATGCTAAAAAGGTGCTATTCCGAATTTAAACGTGGTCGTACGAGCACAAATGATGCAGATCGTCCTGGTCGTCCAAATGAGTCAGTTACCGAAGAAAATGTAAGAAAAATGCATCAAGTTGTATTGGATGATCGAAAGATTAAAGGGAGTGAGATTGCTGGCATCACAAATATATCAACAGAGTGAGTTCGACATATATTACATGATCATTTAAATATGAAATAGCTTTTTGCTCGAAGGTTGACGCGATTTTTAATAGCTGAACAAAAACTGAAACGTTTTTATGAATCAAAGTATGCTTGTAAATGTAAATTCAACTAAAGTAGATTCATTGTTATAAACCGGAGTCCAATAGACAGTCTGCGTAGTGATTACAAGCGTGCGGAATTCGACCAAACACCTAAAAACCGGCTGGAAAGGTCATGGTCATTGTTTTTTTTTGATGTGTAAACATCTATACGCGCGGGGGGGTAAATTTCTATTTCACAATACAATCACAAAAACAGCGTAACTCATATCGGTGTGAGCTGAAGCAGATAACGCTGTGTGACTTATGATTGGATTAATGAAAAAATTATGATATAAAATTGTTTTTTTATGCCACTTTTTTAAAAGCGTTATCTATGTATCACTTATATACGTTTATATTATGATATTTTTAACGTTTTACAGCAAACGGTTGTTAAATTAGCTGAAACAGTTTTTGCTATAAGCGATACATAAATGACGCTTACTGTTTGATATTAAAAAATGACATAAAATATCTTTAATTAGTAGATGTTTACACATCTTCCTTGTGATCGGACTCACATGATTTTTTTTTTTTTTTGGATGCCAAGTACTATGTTGAGTTATTGGACAGATTGGCTGAAGAAATTAAGGACAAACGCACCACTTAAATAAAAAAAAAACTTTGTACCATCATGACAATGCACCGGCGCACAGTGGCGCCCGTAGAGCATACGAGGTTGCAAAAATCAAAATTTTCGTGTGCGCCGACGAAGTTTTAGAAGATATAACCATTCAAAGTTGACCGACTTTCGGTTTTCAAAAAAACACACAATTTTTAGTCAATTTGTTGCGATTTCAGGTGTAATATCACGGAAAATAGGTAACGAATCGCCTTGCATTTATTAAATGTATAATGATAAAAAAAATTTACTGTTTGCCTTGTGTTTCTCCTGGTAAGTCACTATTTAAAAACTATCCGTTTTTCACTATTTTTCAACTTTGACGGAAAATAAAAAAAATCTATATTTTTCTATATTTGCCATATTTGCAAAACATGTTCTTTGATTATTTCTTTACACAATTCGAAAGGTTTTATTTGCCCGTACGTGCCCGTTTGGCTTCTAGAGGTAAAAAAGTTTAAGAAGACATGGTTGCAGAAATTGTATGGCGTGCATCTCTTACATGTTTTGACTGACAGTAGTTTGATCTAATAGTTTGAAAATTGCATTTTAAGTCGGTTGTCTACCTGTGAGCCTCTGCCAAAGTCTGCTCCCAATATTCTGTTACACACACAGGATGCACAAAAAACTACTCATTGAAATTCGCAGGTACGCACCTCACTTAAAAATTACTTTGGAGTACAAATGGTCAAGAACAATATTGACTTATGGTCCCTCCAGGTAGGCAAAAATCTTATTTAGACACGAGCATAATATCAAAATTGCATAATTCAGCCTAAATCCATATGTATGCAGGGAAGAGGTAAATTTTTAGGCATGGTAGCATAAGCCTATATATTGCAAAATAAGCATAATGCCTGGATTAGTCTACGACTGAAAGTTGGCGCAACAAGTACTGAAACCATGGCGTTAAACAATTTAAAATTATTTGAACTGTTTAGAAGGTCAACCACACCAAAGTTTTTCACGGAAGCTGCTTTAGAAGAACTTGATAGCTTATACGGAAATATTGAGCGAAATTATAAAAAATAATTTTTATCTGATATATGCAAATATTAAGGCAAAATGGGTGAAATCTAATCGAACCATTCAGAACTTCAACTCCAAATACGAGGACTGCCTTAATGAAGACACCATCCTGGATATATTGGCAGTATGGTACCGAAGAAGCCTTGGCCTTGCTTATGGACTCACAGCTTTCCAAAGAAAAATATGAGATACTACGGGCATCCTTGATGGGACACGTGGCTGAAGTTTTACCAGGATACAAGCATATTACGCAAGCCAAAATAAATTCACGACCACTGCATACGGAGTTTACGGAAGTCTCTGTGAAAGCCAATCTGCAGGATCTCATGGGCCATACAGCAAAACGATTGTTGGAGAATCTGGGGCTGCGATGGGTCATCCGGACGAAGCGTTTATAAGCAAAGGATATCTTCCGATGACGCTGCAATATCGGACAGAAATATGTTTATGGCATCTGTTGTTCCTTTGCGGCTAAAATCTGATGTTTCCCTACACTAAAAAAATCCACGTCCGTCACCAGTGCATTATTGCCTACCAATAATGTTTCAGTTTGCAAGGGAATCGGCAGAACTCATAAGGACCACGGTGAAGGACATTGAAGAACAAATAAGCAAGATTAAGCCTACAAAGCTACAAATTGGAGAAGGAAAATATATTGAATGCAATTACGAGTTCCACCTGACCATGGTTAACGGAAAAGTCGTAAACGAACTGACAGGAACAACCTCAACATTGTCATGTCCGATTTGCAAAAAGAGTCAGAAGAACTTTGGTAATTTAAACGATTCTACAAACGAGGAGAATTACGAATATGGAATGTCACCATTGCACGCAAGGATAAGGTGTATGGAGTTCTTGCTAAAGCTGGCGTATACCCTACCACAAGAGGAGGAAAACTTCGATGAAAATATATCAATAAAGGATAAGGAAAAGATCAGAAAGAAGCAAATACAGGATGCTTTTTTTGAACAAGTTGGACTAAAAGTAGACTGTCCCAAGCACGGATACGGTAACTCAAACGATGGAGAGATTTTTTGAAAATGATGAGGCAGTAACTAGAATCACTGGAATTGACAATCAAATCGTGAAAAGATTGGGAACCATCTTGAATGTTTTAAACTGCAAAGAAAATGTCAATTCTACAAAATATGGAGAACATGCATCGAAAACTGCATCTCTTTTAGCAGAAATGTATCCACAGAAGAAGTTGACCCCGACCGTCCGTAAAATATTGGCGCATGGCAAAGATATAATTGAGTACCAGTCTTTGCCAATTGGAGAGCTTTCTGAAGAAGCACAGGAGTCTCTTAACAAATTTTATAAAAAATATAGATTGCAGAACACATTCAAAGCATCAAGGGTAAGGCAAAATGAGGACCTCTTCAAAATGTTGGCAGCATCTTCCGATCCACTTATTTCTTCCCTGCGGCATGTGACGACACGTATAGAGCTAGAAAATAATTATAGTTTAGAAATGATTAGTCTTTTAGATATACCTTCTCTTACGAATTGTGATGAATATTTTACAGAAAATTGAAAAAATAAATTTAAAAAAGAAGTAATTTTTTTTAATTTGTTGGGTAATAATTTAAAACATAAAACTCTAAAGAAAAAAAATGAAAACAATCTAAAAATTTAAAAATAATTTTTTTTTAGTTACCATAAAATTGATTTTTCTACAAATTTTAATTTTGATAACCCATAAGTAGGCCCCTACAAAGCGTAGCACCCTTTCCACACGCTCATTTCATAGGCTGAACAGTTATCTATCATATGCTGTTTAAACTGTTCAATTATTTTATTCGATTCAAAAGATATGATTTTTGCAACGAAAAAACTCAAATGGCGCCACTGTGCGGCGCATTCATCTGCTTTGGCTTCAGAGGAATTGAAGTCTTTACATTAAGAACTATTTCCAAACGACCATATTCTTCAGATCCGGCCTCAAGTGATTATTACTTGTTCCCAATCTTGATAACATATCTCCAGGGAAAGAGATTTTCACCAATGAAGAAGTCAAATCGCAGACGGAAGCCTTTTTTGAAGAGTTTGACAAATATTATTTTTTAAAGGCTGTCAAGATTTTAGAGGATTATTGGAAGAAGTGTATTTCGCTTAATGGAGATTAAGTTGAAGAACAAAATAAATTTCTAATCCAAACAACCGATTTTTCATTGTTAGGCCATGGAGTTTTCACTCCATGTATGACTCGTACTGTTGCAACGTGTACTTAAAAATAATGCACTTAGTGTTCGAATCGCTTACTCCCACATACATGATCGAAAAGAAAAAAATACATGACTAACAGGCACGTTGTGGTAGGGAAAATCGATCTTATGTTTGAGACTTCTCTATCCTTTCTCTGTCCATATTTCTCCCGTTCGGCAAGCTTCGATTACACATTTTCTAAATCTTCATTACATATTATTCCGGCTTCAATATGACATAGAATCACTAAATCAAGTTCGTCCTTTGTAACTATAATAAATTGATTCTCGTATTCTCGATAATTTTTCATGGTTTATTTGGTATTTGTTAGTAAAACAATCTTTTGAGAGAAACTTGGTAACAGCTAATCCTCCTCTTTATATTCTGCAGAAAATACATCTTTTGCCTTATATAAATGTTGTTCATCATCATCGCCATTCGAACTAACATCATCATCAGATCCGTCATTACTTTCACTGGTTTTAGGGAAATATTAACTGCAGACGTCATTAAATTCCTCATCAACAATCATTTCTCTGAAAAGACCAATAGAAACGATAGCATCAACGTGAAAACTAAAACCATAGCTGGCGCATTAACAATGACAACATTTGTAAACTCAACGCGATTAACTACGATAATACTCCGAGCAGAAGCAAGACTTGACGTCCATGAATATGGTTAGACATCAGGCAATGTAGATAAAAGGGAACAACTAACGCGAAACTGACGCAACGAGTTTCACATTTTAACACCTGTTTTTTCGATAACATTTTTTTCGGCCTTAAGCTTTTTTTTCATAGACCAGGTCACATATCTATATATGTATATATTGTTGACCAGCTCCAACGTTCCAATAGAAATCCCATCAGGTCTCCCATAGAACGACTTGCACGAAGTTCTTACTATATTATTCACAAGATGGTGATTTAACATGCTCTCAACTACCCTTGGGAGAGAAGAACAAATTTAGGTTGGAAATTTTCAGAGTAGTATGAAGATTAACAACCTTCCAACAAGAGGGATAGGCCATTGTACGCGATAGCGTCGTTGCACTCTTTTTATATCTAATGCTGATACACCGTCCGTCCCGGGTGATTTGTTTAAATAATTATACCTATCCCTAATGTAGGGCATATCCAAGCTGTACCAAACATTATGCTAATTTATACTTTTATATAAATTGTATATAATAAAATATTTTATTCTCCTTTCTTTATTTTTATTCTTCTTCTAAATATTATGAACGGACATGTCGTTAGTTTTAGCATAATGCATAAAATCATATTAAATTTTCGTATTTAAATGCAGTGGATTTTTTATTTCTTAAATATCTTTTGCTTGTATGCATTAAGAATATTTGAACTGTTACTGCCAATCGTGCATGAAAAATGAAAGAAATAATAAAATAAAAATAAATAAACCAAACAACTAAAAAGTTGTAATATAATGTTTTAAACATTATATTTAAAATTACAAAATATTTTTGTAACTTACTCTTTCATATTAAATAAATAAATAAAACAACTAAAACAAAAGAGAATAATTTTCGTACACAACCTCAGTATCCATGCATTGTATGAAAGTTATGATGGCATTTATTTGTGTAGAGCGGCTTAAAAATAATATTAAGAATATAACATTTAATTGAAACTTTTAAAAATATAAAGAGTTCTTAATGCACATGATTTTGTGAATTTAATAATCTATTTTTATTTACACATTAATTAGTTTTATTTACATATTTAAGTACCAACCTAATGTCCACCTATATGCAACATGCAACATTAATAAATGTTATATTGCCAATGAAATCGTAAATTCTATAAAATAGTTTACATGTGGCCACCATAAAAAAAATAAGTTCAACTATTTATACAGTAGTTCTTTTAGAAGTTAGTCTTACATGGTAAACGAATAGTTATTTTAAAGGTCTTCCTTGCTAAACATGAACTCACGTTACATCTTACACTCAAAATTTCCGATTACTATTGGAAGGTATGATGTTAGATATAACTAATAATTTGGAAAAATATTTTCTAAAGATTTTTTTCTTGTGTATTATTTATAAAATTTTTAAAATATTTCTTTTTTCTACTGCTTAATTATTATTAGAGTAAATTCGGGTATTGTGGGATACGCGGGTATTATGGAACTCCCCTATTTTTTTTCGAAGGCTAATGTTTTTTTTTCGCAAATCTGGGTTTACATACACGTTGGCCGTTAGTCGAAAACCATTTTTGGGTATGTTAGAATTTTTTCGCAACTATGTGCGAGGTATGATTTCATGCAGAATTTTTACATATATTTTCTTTTGCAATAATATTTTAAAAATATATCAATTAAGAATTATTTTACGTTTATTTATGAAATTTTAAATTTTTTATAAATTATTTGTTAATTTAGATGTTAATTGGCTAACGTGGAACACAGCAAGGTGGATAATGTGGAATACTATTCTACATTGCGTTCATAAATGATAGCACATTTTGTAATACGTAAGTCAATGTTATATAAAATTTTAACTATGCATGCTACAGTTATTATTTCTTAGCTCGACTTACATTAATGTTTTCTTTCCAAAAATAAACGTATATTACCCAAAACTCCCATTAATTAGAAATACCGTTATTAAAATCTGTTACATCTCAATTAATTCCTTTATTTATTTAACAAAAATAATAAAAAATAACATCATCTTAATAATTTATAACACCACCTCTTGCTTTAATGCAATCAAATATTATATTTTTCACAGAATTTATTAATATATTCAAAAGACCTTGATTAAGTACTTCCCATTTATTGAAAATTTAAATTTTTAGTTCATTTACATTCATGTATTGACGATTGTCAGCATAAATTCGCCTGATGAGAATTCCCCATATGTTTTATATGGAGTTCATATCAGGAGATCAAGCAGGCCATTCCAAAACATCGACATTATTCGAGCTTAACCATTCTTTTGTGACTTTGCTGGCATGACAGGCTGCATTTTCTTGCTGAAAAATATATTTTTTCTGTATTGGAATGTAGAAATGGCATTGAAGCAATTCACAGTATTTGTCGCTGTTCATTTTGATGGGCACGACTTGCATCCAGACATCAATCTTCAGCAAACGCACCCCAAATCATAAGAGAACCACCACCAAATCATAAGAGAACCAACCGTAAGTCACGTCAGGACCATCCAAATTAAATTTGTTTCATCTGAAATAATTATCTTTTAAAAGAAAACAAATTAATTAATATTTTCTAACATAACATTAAACAACTTACATTTGACCAATTTGTACCCATATTATTTTTGTAAAACTCCAAACGTGCATTAACATGACGTTTCAAAAGACGAGGAATTTTCTTCATTCTTTGTCTTCAAATATGTTTGGAAGATTTAAGAACATTCCAAATGGTAGTTCTGCACACTTTCTAGGAAACGCATCCAGCAAGTTTGGTGCTGTTGCTTGCTGTGTGCAAAATAAGTCGACTAGGCGATTTCTTGTGACCGATGTTTTGTTCTACCATTTTATCCGGATTATAGCCAAGCGTATGTTATTTGAAATGTATTTATTTTTAGTGGTTTTGCAGATTTACAGATTTTTTAATTTTTTCCTTTATTTGGAGTAAATTGCATTTAAAGTTGCTACCAACACATACATAAAATTATACAATGCTCTGTGTGTGTTTATTAATTTGTTAATGTGTTTGTAATAAAAATGAGTTTGTTTTTTTTTTGTGTTGATTTGTGAATTGGCTATAATTGATTAGCATACCTTTAGGGTCTTTATTTAATGAACAAATAAAATTTCCTAGAATTTGCACTAGAATTTCGAGGGCTGGAATCTGCTAGTAATTGTAAAGAACATTTCGACTTCTGCCGATTTCACTTGCAATATCTGCTTTTGATGCACAATTTTCGAACAAAATTAAAATTTGACGTTTTTCAAATTCAATTAACGCTTTTCCTCGTGACATTTTGCTTATTACTAATGTTTTTAAGAAAATTAAATAGAATGTGTTGTATTAAAACGGTACTTTTTGTTAAACAAAGACTTTGTTGAATTTGTGCTATACTATTTGAACGCTTTAATATGGTAACTACTGGGATGTAAGAGATTTTGATAATGGTATTTCTAACTAATGGAAGATTTGTGTAATATAAGATTAGTTTTGGAAAGAGAACATATTAGTACACGTTCCGCAAAGAGATGATAATTATAGCATGCATAGTTAAAATTTATATATGCAACATTGATTCACAGATTACCAAATGTGCTATCATTTATGAACGCACTGTATATTACGCGCTCACTACTTTTGTTTTTATTTTATTTAAAATATTGAGCAAATTGTTAAAGGTTTGCACTCACTTAAATTTATGATTTGATTTTTTCGATGATCTCTTTATTTTTACTTACTGTAAAATTTCGACGACTATCTTCCACAAAAAAGAAACTAATTTTCTTGCGTGTCCTGCAAATATATATATATATATATATGTATATAATTAATTTTAGTTAAAATAAAAAATAGTAAATACATTCAACCTTACTAATTTTGTTTCTTAATTTTTAATAGAGCTTTCATCAAATTTGACTTCGGGAATTGTGGAATAGTATTCCACGTTACCCACCTATAGGCTTAGCAGAATTGAAATTGTTTAGATCAGTACATAAAAAAAACGGTACATTTCGAAAAAACTAAATTTTTTGATTATTAGAATTTTAATTCAATACATAACAATACAACAAAAAGCAATTTAAAAACTACGGCAAAAAACGAAAATAATTGTATTGATTTCATAGCAAGCTTTTATGTTTTTGTATCAAAAACAAATATAAAAATTAATATTTACCGGTTTTTTGTACATCCTTTACAGTGCATTTTTGTCCGGTTTCTGACTTTAAAAAATTATAAAATTCGTTACATGTGTGTCCAAAATTCGCTTTCCATATTATTTATACAAAATCTGTTTCTCTCTTTTCTCCAATACGAAAACATTTAACTGAAAATTATTTCAGTTCTAGCATTAGAATGGGGAATGGAGAAGATAAAATTACACATCTTTTCAAAATTCGGATATGTGCCACTATTTAAAAACTCTTTCCATTTTTCTTCAACAGCTTTTTCTTTTTCCACCATATCAGAAAAAGCCTTTAAGGATAAAAATTCATCGAAAAGTAAATCCATTCAATATTATTAATTGAAAATAATCTTAAATATATTTACGCTGATCCCTGACTCACTGACTGACTGACTGATTCTGTAACGCTGAAATAATACACACACATAGCACTTCATAAAAAGCTATGCGAAATACACAAACAATTTTAATCTTTCTCATTTTATACAAACCCACACACAATTTTCTCTCTTCTTTGTGAACGACCAGTGCTGCTAATAAAATCTTCTGAAAATCAACAATTTTGGAAACTAAATCACCAAAATCGTCATTTTTAACCCTCCGACGAGCGGTAACTTTTTAGTCGGTCGTTGAGCGGTAAGGTCCCTACGGACCTTGTATGAAAATGCATTGAATTTAGTTTTAATTATTATATTTTTTATTAATTTTGATTACAATGTACTATATCTAGTTAAAATATGATTTTTATAAAAATATAAGGAAAAAATTCGAACTTCTAAAATGCAAACTGCATATATAAACAAACCGAATTCAAGCAAGTCTTATGAAAAATAAATATTAGTGACTAATACTAGATATTATTATCGCAATCCTGACATTTTTTTAATATTGTAGAATGCTCAGTACACACAGGATGTTGGCAACATACGCATACAAATGGGGTTTTACGTTGCTTATTGTGCTCCGTTCGACATATTCTGCAAGTGAAACGATTTACACGGGGTGCCATTGCTGGTGTTGCACTACTACTTCTTGATGTTACCTGAAATGTTATAGAAATATTACAACAAATTACTAAATATATTATTGAAATTTTTTCAATTAACGTACCTTAATGCCCAGTGATTCCATAGCTGAACGTATATTTGGAAAACGAGTTACTCTCGGATTCTTTGCTCGTTCTTTAATGTTACCCATAACTAACTCCTTACATAGTTGCTTCAGAAAAGAACGGCGTTTGTCAGATTTCTTGGAGTTATTTAGTTTGTCATAAATAATAAACGATGCCAGTGCAGCTATGTCCAAAATGTTGTAGAACATTGCTAATGGCCACCGTTTAGTAGCACGCTTGCATGTATATGTTCCCAACATTTGATCCATTGTATCAACTCCACATTTATTTGAGTTGTAACTTAAAATAGTTTCTGGCTTTTTTTTCGTATTATTTACATCCACTGTGCTCGTGTAGTGTACAGTAGATAACAACAAGACCGCCTTATTTTTTTTAGGAACATAAGAACACAATGAAACATTTCCCTGGTTATATCCAAACAACGTTGAATATATTTCACGGGACTTGTGTTTTTTAAATTCGTTGGGTACAAATGTTTTATTGCTGCGGACTGTGCCAACATATCCTAATCCTTTTGTCGTGAGGTTCCTTGCCAAATTCAACGAAGTGAAAAAATTATCTGCATAAATTGTTCTACCGCTTCGTTCAAATTTCGTAACTAAATTTTGCACAACGCGTTCTCCTTGATTGATTTGTCTTTCTTCATCTGGAAGCTTGCCTGTATAGATTACTCCTTTTAGAGGGAAATATGTTTTTGCATCACACAGCCACCACAACTTAATACCATATTTTGCAGGTTTAGATGGTATATATTGAGTAAATCGGGTTCGTCCACGATAGGGAAATAGTTGTTCGTCAACAGTCATATTTTCATGCGGAGTGTACGAAGTTTCTAAGTTGGCCATGACCATCGTCCACACATCATCTATAGCAGCCGACTTACTTTTCTGAAGCCTTTCTTCCCGAGAATTGCTATTGTCAAATCTAATGGTCTCATTTATATTTTTGAACCTGTTGTATGACATTGCTGCTTTATATAAAGGCAAATGTTCATCATTCCACAACTCTTTTGTTGGCTCAGAATTCGAACGATAGCATCCTGCATAAAGCAAGATCCCAATATAAGCGTGTAACTCCTTTTGGGTTAGTAATTCCCATCTTTTTTGTGTTGCATTTGGGTTTTTTTGATTCCATGCTGCAGCATTTTCATTTCCTTTCCTATTGGTTTCTCGAATTATAAGATAAGAAATCTCCTCGCTAATTATTTTGGTAAATATCGAAAGAGGTTGCATAGTGAATGCTGGTGATGGACCCGGACGACGTTGCGTAAAATTAACAACATTATGTTGTCTAATACGGCCGATTTCCGGGGGGTTCATATGCCACTTATCGCCACTTTTTGAAATAAAGTGTATACCTTCGTCACTTGTTAAGGCATATTGCTGATAATCGCCATTATCGTCGTCATCTGAACAATATTCTTCAGCTTCTTCAATATCGATGTCGAACTCAGCATCAGATGCTTCATCTGGCACATACTCCTCATCAGAATTTTCATCATAAAATGGCTCTTCCCCTTCTTCAAGTTCAAGGAAGATTGCTAAATTGTTATTAGCATTTTCTTGATCACTTACACTTAGATTTTGGAATGCTGATCGACGATTTAGAGTATTTTTTTCGCGCTCCCAACTCATTTTTTATTTTGTTTGTAAAACACGTCCATGCGTAGGGAAAATCACGACGAAACTGATTTATTCTATACTAAATTGTAAAAATCAGATTTGTTTCATAGCCTACTCTTTTTATTTTTTCATATGTATATTTCAAATATTTGAAAATATTTGTAGTTAAATGAAAAAAAAAACCAAATTTATTTTAGCGCCTGCTTTGTTTTTTTTTTATATAAATTTCAAATATTTGAAATTCAAATTTTAGTACAACTTTCAACTTTTTGTATGAATTTCATACAAAGTCCACGGGGACCTTACCGCTTAACGGCGTACTAAAAGTCTTCTAAATAAAAAAAAAATACTTTTAAAACTACAAATCAATCGGAATAGGTACTAAAGTATTCTTAACACTCCAATAATAGAAGTCAAGAAATTTAAGGTCAATCCTACCAGTACTTTTAAAATGGCAGTTGCTTTAAAATGTAGAAAGTCCACACGGACCTTACCGCGCGTCGGAGGGTTAAAATAAGAAATTGTCAAGAAAATTTTACCGCTTATAAAACTCGAAACAATAAAATTTATTTATATCATTCATATTACGAATATTATTACAGCATTGGCTATTTCTATATATAAAAATGTATTAGTGACGAAATTTCAACGAAAAAAATTTAACACAGCAATCAACTAAATAATTTTATTGATATGTATCTGTAGCTGAAACATATAATATAGGTTTAAAGTATCGCCGTAATTAAAACTTAAATCTTAAATGGAGATGCTATTCAAGGTCTTTCCGTTTTGAAACGACTTGACCCAGAATTAATCTATACATATTTTGTAATTTACATTTACACTGAACTAAAACTATCAATTTTCGATAAACAACCCACTAATTTTTAACCCTTGAAATCGTAATTTTTATACTACTGAAAATTTTAAAACTTCAATCATGATTTCAACAAATTTAACAAATCATTTTACTAAATTGAAAAATCATCGAAATTACAATAAGTTGTCAAAATTGGCAGCACTGCTAACGACAATAGCACTACATATGCAGATTTCGTATTACATATGGAATAAGTTGAACGAAAAAATGCATCAAAAAAAACTAATATCTATTCAAATTCTTCTTGAAATTCCTTTTGTTGGCCAATGAAAAAATTCTGCAAAAAAGTAATGAATGAAATTTTAAACATTTTTTTTTTCTCATTTAACGTCGTCCGATATGCATGCATACTTCTTTTATCAAACTTTAGTTTTCCGTTTGTCTGTTTTGTTTTTCATCTCAAAATTGTTTTGAATTGTTAAGAGTGCTTTCGCTCAGGTTCTCTGATAACCAGCACTTACCAAAGAGTATGCTTCTTTGATAACTATTTGAGAAAAAAGAGATCTTCAATGTGGATTTTGTTGTTGTCCAACGTGTGATTTCGTTTAAAGCTCTGTATTGAAAAGCACTTGAAAAAATAGTGCAATATTAAGTTTAAAATTTAAATTATTCTAACTTTGCATAAATTTATTACACTGAAGTTTCAGAAGAGAGGTGGGAAAATAATTATTTTTTCACTCATAATATTAATTTTTGCATAATTTGATTTCAAAAAATTTTGACAAATATAAATTACGTAAATAGGTATATTTAAGATTTTAATTTGAATAATTTATTGAAATTACATATCATGGAAGAATTAAAGGCGACTTGGGATAACAAGTTTTTTTTTGAAGTAAAACTAATACGCCCTTATTTTTTTTTTTTTTGGATTTATAGATAACTTTGCAAAAAAGTAGTTCTCTTTTCTCAGTTTACATGTATGATGAAATATGAAATATTTATTTCTCTTTTGTGTAGGTGTATACTTCCTTAAGGGGTGTTAGGTTTTAAAACCTTTTTTGCATTTCTCTTTCTGAATGCACAACATATCGAGAGTGTTGTGTCAAAATTTGAAGTAAATCAGACAAAACTTAAGAAGATACAGCGTTTCCAGCGACCGCCTCATACGGTATATAGTATATAAATCAGTTTTTAGAGAACTTTAAACCGATTTTCTGGCAAATAAATGTTCGAAGTCCGTGAACATCGTAACTCAAAATTTAGTTGGCCGATTCTTTTGAAATTTTAGACACTATATCTACACATAAATCATCAGGTAACCACGAAGGTTTTTTAATTCAATTTTCTTCCCCATTTTTTGACAACAAATTCCCGAAATTGTATAGCAAAAATTGTTTTTCACTTCAAAATGCTGCCAAAAAAAAAAAAAAAAAAAAAATAATAAAAAAAATTTAAAAAACTCTTCGTCACTACCTCAGGAAACATATTACCTTTTAAACACATTTCGATTGTTTTCATTTCACATGATCCTGTAACGAGTTATGATGTTCACCGCAAAACAACAACGCCTCCGGAGATTCGCTGTCACGGACTAATTTATTAAAATTTTTAATTGAAAATTTTTCCAAAGATTGTCCAAATGCTATGCTATACCGTATATATGAAATAAATAATCCAACGTTATTCATATCTTCAAAAAAGAATTATGAAAATACGACTTTTTTTAAAATCTTGCGCCCCTTAAAAAACTTTTAGGAGCCTTGCTCTAAAACGTTTTTTTTTCTACAATAAAATGGAGTTCGGTTATAACGATCTCGGCGGGACCGATCAAATTAGTGTGTTATAGACTAAGTTCGTTATAACCGTAGTATTTTTTGTTTTGTCCGAAAGGTTTAAAAACTTTTTTTAGTTGAATAAGATTATTTATTTTGATGCATTTTAAAAAGTTATATTTTATATAAGTTATTAAATAATTAAAAAGATACACATTAATAGTTTGTCTTAATAAGACTAAAATTACCGAGTTTCTATCAAAATGAAATATTTTTTTAAAATCATATAATATTAAAAACTCCTTATATATAGAAGCAGAAAGTATAAAGCAAAGGTTGGCAACTGGCAAACTTTTTCCAAAATATACATAAAAGGACTTTTCACAAAACTTCATTTGAAAATCGAAGTTTTGTTTTGTATTTTTTACAACTGTTTTTCGATTTTTTTTTTTTTTTTTTTTGAAGAAATTTTATAAACATTAAAATTAATTTTTTTAACTATATAAAATATAGGAAAATTCTGGCGCCTAGGCGCCACACCATCAACTAGTTTTCTATATCCAGTTAGTTGGACCGAAGAGATAGGGTTTCCAAACCATGGTATAGGGTATCGTATGGTTGGTCTAGACCGACTATAATTTTCTTACTTGTTCATTTTCAAAAAGGTTATTACATATCATAATTTTTCACTAATACAATCATAATTCACACTGATTTTGTCTTACGGCACACATGTTACGCTCACATGTTACGCTATTTTAGAAATTTACCCCCTTGCGCGTATAGATGTTAACACATCAAAAAAAGAAGCACTAAACGAAAAGGAATAAATATTAACAAAAAACTATGTAAAATAAAATTATATAATAAAAAATAGATTTTATTTAACTTATAAGTTATAAATAAAATATAAAACAATTCTTAAAGACAAAAATAACTTTATTTACTAAAATATTTGAAAAACAAAAATAAAATACGGCCACTCAATACCAATTTATTCGTCGTTCATCGGCGTAAGAAATAGAAATAAATCAATCCCAGAGTTCGTTACGCACTACGTATTTCGTTCAAAGCACTGATTGTGTGCATTTTCATATACACAAATGTGTTTTATTTCTGACGACGAATATTCGGAACGAAAAATTCGTCGTTCGTCCTAGTTGTGTTTCAAACTTGATTGTTAAAAAAAATACAATTTTGGTGCTGGTAGTAACAAATTTTAGAACTTTTTCTAAAAATTAAGCCAAACAACTTTGAAAACAAAATTTTACAGACTGTTTTTTTCACAACACAGCCTTTTTATGTGATACGAATTTTTTATAATATTCACTTTCCGACATGATATATTGCAAAGTATTATGGTGCAAATCGGACTTGTAGTCTTAAATTTAAAATTCATTTAAAATAAATAACGATATAATAAAAGCTATATTCCTAATTTTTTTACCCAGCTTAATTTTTCGAGTGTGTATTATTCATGATCATTTTTGTGTTCCTTTGTAAAATATTGATATCGTAAAGTTTTAATTAAATACATGTTCTCAGAGCTTTAAGAAATATAACACAGCATTTATAGGCGGAATCTGAAAGTCATTAGAATATGTTAGTAAAATTTAAGTAAAAGGTGCTAGATTTAAGTTGTTTTTAACTTGTTGGGCTGCAATATGAAATAATGTCATAATCCCAGATATTAGCAAAACTTTTTGTTATACTGAATTGGCATTTGTTATTTAAAATAGGACAGACTTTTTGTATTATAAACTCGTATCTGAAGCACACTTATATTAAAAGTGGCTTATCAAAAACTTTTAGAATATGGAACAAAAAAATGTGCGCTCTAATCTGTTTTTGTTAATACTTAGATAGTAAATTATTAATTATTTTGTTGAATTACATAACATTAACAAAGCTAATTATGAACTGGGCCCTTAACCCCCACATTACTTTATTATCGGCATCATTTCAGTTCTTTTTCATCACAACATTTTTATTGAAAAACGCTAATAGCAATGCCAAAAAATATAATTCATTCGAATCCCAATGCCTCATGATAAACTGTGTAAAAAGCTTCTCAATGTTGTAATCTTAGTTTTAGTTGATATGATAACAACATTTTAAAAGCGAATATAAAAAGACATGGAAAATATTGAACATGAAATTACCACTAGACTGAGTAAAATAAATTTAATATTAATAGAGTATCGTTCATATGACTGTCTTAAATATATTTAGATAAATTATGTATAGAAGATCGACAAAAGTTTCTAAGATGTTCTGCGATTCTGTTATATAGTGATCCCATTACAAAGAAAAATAAAGTTAATAGTATGATATTAAATTAATTTGTATTATAAAAAATGAGTTACTAATAATTATAATTCACTGAAATCCTGAGCTAATAGATTTTTAAAATCATCAAACGTGGTTTAGAAAGTCCCGAGAATTTAATGAAAATGTAAAAAACTGATGTTGTTCTTCTTGTTGTTGTGATAAAAAATTTTGTTTCTGATGTGTTCGTAGCATTGATACATTAGTGTGTTTGGTTATACTATACGTGTCAAGAGGTCCAGGTTATGCGGCTTAAGGTCGACTTTGCGCCGCCGACGGAGCCAACAAAAAAATGTATTTAAATAAGACATTGAAATTAAAATTACTGCTTGTAGTAAAAAAAAAATCCTGCATTTTTTCTGAAGCTTTTAATGGCTCATCCATCTTAAAATTGTTATTGGTAAATATCAGTTTTTTTAATTGTAGTAGGGTTTAGCCGATTTCCTTTCTTGTTACGTATTATCCAGCAATGGAAAACCAACACTAATAATAGCAAAATAATGCAATCTTTCTATGAAATAAACCATCATTGCCCTTATAAAAAAAATCGTAAGAAATTTTATTAAATACTGGTCAAAAACGAAAGAAAATTAATTAAAAATTTAAATGGTATTTTACGTTAAGTATAGTTATCGCCAACTGTATAAAAATGGTAACAGTTGAGTTTAAGGCATAGATAGAGGGTATAAATGATTCGGCATTTATTTATTTTAAATTCCTAAAAAAACTTATTAAAATTGTGGAAAAACAATTTTTTTACAAAATTTTTTCTTATGATAAAAATAAAAGGAAGTATCAAAAAAACTAGCCCATAAACCGGTAGACAAATAAAGGGAGTAAAAATATGAATCCGCTTTTTAAGCAAAAACATTCATGACCATTCCTAAAATCCCCAATATTCCCATAACTACGGCCCATAAATATGTTCTTTAATTCAGAAATACGCTAGAGATCTGTAGATAGTAACTGTGAAAATCGTGTTCCGAAAAACTAATCTTTATTTTAATTACAGAATTATTAATCGCATTGATTAAAGTAATGGTAATGCCCAAAATTTAATTGGAATTGATACCAATTAAATTTCAATGAAATGAACGACTGATTAATAAATCCCATGTATGGAAATTGCAATAATAAAAATTTATATTGGAGAAAAATATAAATATTGGAGTTTAAGTTGCTAAAAAATGTAGTGGAACTGCCATCGTACGACAAGTCCAATTATTCGCTCTATCCGGATGCCAATAATAGAACTTATTTAATTTCAAAAATATAATTTCAAAAACTTATTTAAAATATTGATTCAAAACTTAAAAGTTCTAAGGGTGGGAAAAATTCTCTAATTTAAAAATTTAGATTAGTTTCTGCCGACTTGATAATTGCCGTATAAAAATATTATGAAAGTGCACTTCAGGCAAAACATAGGGATGCGTAAAGATGTTCTATAAAAATGGGAGTAGAAAACCAACGGAGAGTCAATTGAACTTTGTAATTAAGCACTTAATTGTTTAAATAAATTTTAATTAACCCCTTGAAAACTTGCGAAGGTTGTGTTTTAAGTTTTACGATGTGGGAATGTTTGTAATACTCAGAAGGTTTGTAATCAATTTATATTACTTACTGTGATTTCGGGAAAAATTTTCTTTAGAAAATTTACTACTACTGTAACATCGCAAATGGTATCTACAATTCGCAACATGCATTAACTGAACGACATAAACAAACATTCATAATACAACCACACACCATTCAATACAGCTGTTAACTACACATACATAACGACGTAAAACAGTGAAGGCCGTACCAAGCACGCTGGTGCTCGGCTTCTTATATGTATACAGCCGAATGAAAACAAAAAATACTCGACAGAGAGTAAATGTAAACAACAATTTCATTCAGTCTTAAGAACCGTCCAATCAGTCAAGACACACACTAGCGACATCTACATTTTTGTTTGCGAACTACAGAAATTTTCATAATATTTTTACAACGACTTTCAAATGAAACAACTATATTAATATAATATGCTGTCACCCTTATACACGTTGTATACTTTTTTATTATTTATTTCTGCTTATTCATTATCACAAATTGAAATTTCTATGGGCAAATTAACGCGTTCTTATTTCAGTTAATTGTATTATAAATTGAAATAAGTGTGTTAAATAAGATTTACATTATAATTGATATTTGCTAGCAAAATAATAATGTAATTAAAGTGAGTGTGTTTAACATAATACATTACAGTAAATAAATTTATAGAAAAAATATAGTATTCCAGATAATTTCATTAAAACTCGAAATATAAATAAAATATATTGAAAATAAATAAAACTAATATTTAGTTCTCGTTTACATAGACAAATCTGTTGCCGATTGCGTTGAAACCTTATTTGGAGTATAGCATATGATGCTAAAGAAGCTATTGAACCTAGTAGTACTTTTCCTGACTACTGCTACACTATACACCCAATGGTGAAGAACCGCTGGGTTATACGAAATTTTAACAAGCTTTGAAATATAAATTCCGCGGCAAATCGTACTTGTTGCAAGCCATTATTTATGCCTCATACTCCCAATAGATTGCGTTTAGAATTCTGGGTGATGCTGTATTGGATTATTTGATAAGGCTTTTGTATGAAGACCCTAGGCAGCATTCACCTGGAGCCTTAACCGATTTGAGATCTGCTTTAGTTAACAATACCGTATTTGCGTAATTAGATGTAAGGCATGAAATCCACAAATATTTTAGACACTTGACATCAGGTCGTAACGAAGCTATTGATCGTTTTGTGCGTATTCATTCGAAAAACGGTTATAGTATAAACGAAGAGGTTAATATTATGAAGACGTTGAAATACCAAAAGCATTAATTAGGTGATGTTTTCGAGTCTGTTGCAGGTGCGATAATTTTAGACTCGAATATGTCTTTAGATGCTGTGTGGCTGGTTTACTATAATATGATGCGTCCTGAATTTGAACAATTTAGTAATTCGGTGCCAAAATTGCAAATAAGGGAACTATTGGATAAGAACCTGAAACTGCCAAATTTATGTTATTTTTTCGTGCTTTAACATTTAACTTGTACATGGATCAAATTTTTAATTTTCAGCAAACCCGAAAAATTAGCTGATGGCCGACGTGTTCGTGTTACCGTACAATTTTTTCGGTAGAAAATATCGGATTGCCAAATGTACTGCTGCTAAATGTGCTTTACGTCAGTTGAAGAATTTTTTTTTATATTTTAATCTATGTTGTGTAGTTAGATCGAAAAATTCAAAAAAATATATACATTTCATTATGTTAAAGCATCAAATAAGTTTTTTCAAATAATAAACCATTCTTTTGCTTTAGTTTTGAACTAAATGCCCGTAGTTTCGTTTTATTTTTACATAGATGCAGAGATAATTAAAAATTCACATTAATTGCTAGTTTTAAATTAATAAAGCAATAAAATGGAATTAATGTTGTAGTTAGAGGTTTAACTTTAGCCATTTGTAGTTTTGGCTTTACTTTCGACTTTCTTTACGCGTTTTAAACCATCTCTATATATTACTTTTCATAAACTGAGCATACATTGTCATCATTATGGGGACATCATGTTTAGCAACGCTGGAAATCTACAAATCTATTTTTTATTTCATACTTGTCTTATATATTAAAATTTGTTTAATTAAGGATTGATGGGCTTTTGTGGAATATATAGGTTGCGTTACCATTACTTCTAATGGTTGGTCGTTCTCTCCTACTAAGATTTATTTGCTTTCGAGCTGTTGAAAATATAATTCACATATTAAATTAAAAACATAATTCCACTCTGACCATACCGCCAATTGCACCAACTTACATTTTTCTATTCGTATTGATTTGGTTACTTCTATTGTTTACTTTTATTAACTTCATTGCAAGGTGTACAATTCCGTCTACTTATAGGAATAAAAAAAGTAGAAAATTAATGTTTTATTTATGAAGCTAATGGTATAGTGATGGGAATATTACCAGACAAATAACGATGAGAAGCACTGACACGCACTCTACATGCAAGTCATAATCAAAAGCAATAATGCAATACCACATTTCAACTTGCGAAAAGTTTCGTCACCAGCAACTGGACCAATGGTTAGCTTAGCTATAGTAATTTGTGATTCCTTCCTTTCGGCCCTGGGTTGAGTAGTAGTGTATGTACTTGTCTTACTTAAAACATATCACAAGCTATGGGTTTTAATATTCACCTTTTATATTTTTATATCAAAACCGAAAATAAGATATTATTAATGTTTTTTAAATGTTTATCATAATAGCAAATACTCACTATTTTTTCCATTATTATTGTTTTTTTTATTCTGGTTGCAAACATGTGTAGCTGTTCACTTGCACACATTATATTTTGTATATTATATTTTTAATCTCTTTCTCAAAGTCCTTGTAGCAATTCTAAGAGGTAAACAAAGCCATACAGTTCGAGATTACTTTTTTGACAGCTGTCAAGTTGTCACGACTGATTAGATTGTGGTCTTAAGAAAGCTTTTGAACAAAGCGGGTCTATGTCGCATTGCCTTTTGAAATTCATATATATTTTTTTTAATAGGTGCACAGAGAATATTTATAGCAACACATAATTTTTTTTGTTTTATTAAAGCTTTTATTTTATAAATAGATTTTAAGTAAAAATAAAGCTATAATGAGGGATGAAAAATGGGAAAGTGGTTCTTTTGTTTAAACGCGCTAATTTAAGCGGAGACCCTGGTGTGTAACAATGTATTATATATAAAAAAATGCATTTAATCTTAAGCGCCATTACAGAAGTGTCACCCTGAACTTTTAGTTGTCGAAAACGAAAGAAAAAAAAATTACTGTTAAAACTAAAAGAAAATTTAAAAATAAAATATAATAACATTTAAAACGGTAATACTTCTGCATGCGGAAGAATGAAGGACACGGAAGAATGAAGGCCAATAAATGTGCCTTTCGATAATGAACTCAACTATTTTCCCTTTTAGACATTCATATAAACATTCATACAAAATCTACACAAACCAATTCAATATCAGCATTGTGTTACGCTTATGGATTTCGATCAGTGTAGTACAACTAACACATCCTCATCAACACTATTACTAACCCAATTCTGTCGATGACCACCACTGACGTAAAATATAATATAATTAGGTTACTTAGATATCAATGAGAGCGCTTGACTTATTGATTCTCAATTAGTTCATGTATTCATGTATCAATTAGGATAAGTTTGTAGAGTTAGTGTGGACAAAAGGCAGTCTTGTTTCGATAAGACGGCATGTAGAAACACTTTACTGCAAAGTAAATAATCCATACACATTTAGAACGACGATCGACTCCGGTAGTCACCAACCGGCTGACTGCTTCCGATATTCCAGCGGTGTTTGGCTAACTGCTACCGATAATCCAGCGGCTTCGGCAGACTGATACTGACGATCTAACGACATCGCTTATTCTACTTGTTATATTTCCTGTCATTGTGGACTACCAATTCCACCGAGTACGTCTCTTGATAGTCGATAGTCGAACCCGAAAAGTATCCAAGTGGAGACGAAGACTCACTACCGATTGTGTTACTATCCATATTATACATATTGAGAAAACCTCGTTTAACTACTTTGGGCATTGGCTATGTAATCAACAGTTATTTAACATTTTGAGAATGAAGCATCACACCAGTCCACCATGCTTTCATGGTTTACTGAACTTAACATATCTTGACTCCGTGAAGGTCTTCCAAAAATGGGTGTTTTTGCCAAAAAAACATCTACATCTGAATAGATATTGAAGAGTATCATGTTGTGGTATTCCTAACTCTCCTTCAATATTGCATGAACATTATGTCATCAAAATGACTTGCATGCCGATGATCCCACAAAAAATATATATAAAATGGAATATACGAAGCACTTCGAGATAACGGGTAGCCAGGATTTTTGGAAAATAGTGCTCATATGACAACGGTGCCACTGGAGCACTATTGGAGAACCAATTCTGAGTGGTGCATAACCACTTATTTCGCTAAAAATCTTCGGAAAATTAAGCAAAACCAACTGCCGAACATCGACTTGATGGGTGATCAGTAGGGTCATTTATACAAATAAAAGTTAGATTTTACAATGGTACTCCATAAATATAAGGGTGGGTCAAATTGTATTGGTATCGAAAAAATTTCCATGAGTTCATCGCGATTCTAGTACTGTGCGCCATAACAAGTATATTTGCCAAGGAGCCTGTCATTTTGGAGGCTCTCAAAATTTCAGTGAAGATATTTTCATGATATTTTCCATAATACCCATTCAAATGTAAAAAAATTATTGAAAATGTATATCGGGGTTTTTTGGGTTGGGAAATCCATTTTTCACATTTAATTTTATTTTTAACACCCGCGATGCGGCGTTTTCGTGCATTTTTGTGAATTTGTATCACCTTTTTTGAAAAATTGATGAAATTATTGCACAAATCGACGAATCTTTTGCTCTCCTATATTTAAAATAACCCAAAATATTCAGCGCTGAACATTACGTGGGGTACTCATATACGGCCTATATCGGTTTCATTAAATTTAAGGCAAAAAATTCTTTTTTTATTTACTGTTTGAATGTATATTTTTGGGGCTACTTATTAGTGGATGTAGCAAACACACATAAACAAAATTAAACCGAGATCTATATGATAATTAGGACTTAATGCAATTTAAGTCGATCTCGTATTGATTATTTTTATGGGGACTAGATGTGAAGATGCACCGATTTTCACCAATGTCAATAGCATTACTTCCACGTCTGATGGAAGCTTATACACCAAATTTCATCGAAATATATGTATATTTGTGAAATATACTTTGATTACAGGGTTTACATGGACACACAGACGGACGGACAGACAGATGGACGGACATCGATAAATGGACTGATTCGGTCGGTGTAATTAAAGATTACTCTATTTCAAATACTTTTGTAGTTACAAATGCCAGCATAACAACATAGTGGTATAGGGTGTAAAAACAAATCGAATTGTATATACCTAATACACCATATCCGACCAAGCTGGCGTGCTTGTTCAGCCTGCATAAATTATGAGTTTTTTCTATTATGATTGGATTATTTTTATATCTTCAGGGTATGCGAAACTCTAATGGAGGCTAGGTCAAAATATGGATTGATTCTCACTAATTATTTAGGGGTGTTCCTTTTATAGCAATTCTATTTATTTACATCAAAGTACATAAATACTTTGAACTTGTAAATTTCATCTATATATTAATACGTGAAGGTACATTTTTAGTTTCCTTTTTCAGCAATATGCGGGCACGGAGGATTGTGAAAATTGGCATAGTTATGGTTCATTTGCAGAAGAAGCTGATAATGATAAAATTTTTGTTTAATTTGTCTTAAAAATACATTAAATTAAATAAAATAGAATATTTATAATAATTCGATACACTCTGTTAATGCGAATAATTCAAATTATATATCAGACGCTCTGTGTTAAATTGTGAATTGCTTAAATTGATTAACATAACTTTAGGCTCATTTAAATATTCATAAATTTATTATATGTGTATATAGATTTAAAAAACATTGTAAGAAAAAAATTGAATGAAAAAATAATATTTCCTAGAATTTGCACTCGAATTTCGAGTGCTGGGCTGTACTAGTTACCTTAAATTTACAAACAGAACTACGGACAAACAAAAATACCTTATGTTATATATTTTCAGATCTTCATACAATAATGATGCGTACTGATTTTTTTTTTTTAGTTTTTTTACACCCAAACAAGTGGAGAAAGGCGAAACGATAACAGGTTTTAATAAAAATTCTAAACCTTAATAAAACGTTTTCATGTGTAGCTCTTGCATGAGTCTCTATATACAGTTATTCACAGATTTTTCGTATTTACTTAATTTTTATGAAGAAACATAATTAATTATTATTAATTAATTATATTTTAAACTAGAAAATGTTTTGAAAATTTATTATTTTCTTTAAAAATAAAAAATCTTACTTTCGATCTTTATCATCTTTAATCAGTGAGCTAGAAATTAATCCGGTTCAAGATCACAAGTTTTTATTTTAAATTAAACAGAAAACTTTGGTACATTTGTTTCAAAAATTGATCTATATTCTGCATGACAGGTTCTAGAGCTGTTCAGGTCGAGTCAACAATCCCCATCAGTATATATGTAGTTGAAAGAGTTATACTATTTAAGCCTTTTCCAATATAACAAACTAAAATATAAAACAACTTTGAAACAAATATGTTTGTATACGAGAACAGATTGCGTACTAAAATATACGTATTTGTTTTTGTCTTGAAAAGACAGGAAATAATTTGTTTTTGCTAAATTAAAATTTGGCGTTAACGGTGTGCCCTCCTATTTTTATAGCCTATACCACTATGTGGTTTGGGTATAATAACTTTGTGCTGCTGTTTGTAACAACCAAAAATATTTGACCTACACCCATCTTTAATTATAACGATTGAATCAGAATCACTATCTGATTCGATTTAACGATGTCCGTCCGTCCGTCCGTCTGTGTGTCCATGTAAAGCTTGTAATCAAACTGCAGGTCGCAAATATAAATTTATTTTGGTGAAATTTGGTATTTGATCTTTTATCGATCATGAGATGCACGCTTTTGAAATTGGTGAGAATCGGTCCATGTTCAGACCTAGCCCCATACAAATGACCCATATGAAATCAACATATATTTCCATAAGATCCAAATTATCATACAAATCTTAGTCAAATTGGGTTTGTATGTATATATTACATCCACTAATTAGTAGTCCAAAAATGATCCCTATCGGATAACTCTTAGTCATAGGCCCCATATAAAGCTGCTTCCCGATCTTCACTTAAATCTATCAAAAAAAAATATTGCACTGATTCTTCTCAAATTTTGTTTGTATATATTTTTGCACAATACAGGAGACTTTACCAAACATGGTCAGTATCGGTCCATTTTTGGGCCTAGTCCCCATATAGATGTAGCATCCGATATGAACTTTTTCATATCTGCAGCCGAAAAAATTAATAAAAATCCCACTCAAATTTGGTTTATGCTTATTTTCTATATCCAGTTAGTTGGGCCTAAGAGATAGGGTCTCTAAACGCATGGTATAGGGTATCATATAGTCGGTCTTGACCGACTATAATTTTCTTACTTGTTATTTAATGATTTTATAGAAAAATAAAAAATCTTATTTTCGATCTTTATCATATTTAAATCAGGCTCAGGATCACATGTTTTTACTCTAAATAAAGCAAAAAACATTGGGTCATTTGTTTCAAAAATTGATCTATATTCAGCGTGACATGTTATACAGCTGTCTCTAATGTGCTAATCAAGCAACTATTTTTATTTCCGATGATCCAAAAAAAAAAAAAAAAAACAATTCGTAGTCAACAATTTCTGATGCCTGAAGCAGCGGCTTATGCATTCAAAAAATGTTTTGGAGATACTTCATACATCATAAATGAAAATAATTATTTTATTTATTTATTAACCAGCACTCTGGGGATGCCCCTACAGATGCATTGCATTGTGTTGTTCTCGGGAAAATAGATTATGGGAAGGAGGAAAGAGGGAGTAGTGTTTGTGAATATTTGACTTAAATTTTATTAGATTATAACTGTAAGGAAAGACCTCTGCGGGGAGTTTATTCTACATACGGCTTGTTCGACTGATAAACGAATTCTCTCTGTAATGCGTTGTGCGGTCAACTGGACAATAAACTACAAACGGATGTGATCTACTAGAGAAACGGGTAGAGCGAACCGAAACTCGGGCACTTGGAATAAGTTTGCTAATCTCAGAAGAACATTTCCCATGGTAGTATCTATAGAACAGTGATACACAGCCCACATTCCGACGATGTTCCAATGAGTCAATAGAATTGGATAGCCTACTCTCATTGATGAGCATCAACGCCCTCTTTTTCACACGGTCCAGTAGCTCCAAAATAGACTTTGAAGCTCCAGCCCATATACAGGAGTTGTACTGCATTTTCAGTCGGGTATAAGTGGTATAGATTTTAAGGAGGTCAGAGGGAGTGAAGAAATTTTAGAAAACCAAGACACTTGAATGCTTCTTTCGACACTTGAAAGACATTCTCCTCCTAACGAACATCACATTGAATTCTCATGCCTAGAACATCAAGAGTATCCGACTCCTCAATACCTATACCACCCATATATACAGATGACATTGTTGAATCCATGGCCCTATGGGTCAACATACAACACTGAGTCTTCAGCGCATTAAAATCAACCCTATTCGCTTTACCCCACTCGTAGATTGTTAACAGGTCTAGATTGAGTGTGTCATTCATTGCCTGTCTTTTGCCCCTAACCTCCAAGAGGCTTGGCCTACAATTGAAGGAAAATGAATGACAAATGCTGCTGTCATCTGCGAAAGAGTATTTAGAGTTAAAAGTTTGACCAAGTGCAATATTAGATGTTAACTCGTTGACACGTCATGTATGTTTAATTATTGTTACGCGCCTTTTTTATCTTGAAGATGCCAACCGGAGGTTGGCGAAATATTGAAAAATAAATTAATGAAAATAAAATTAATAAAAACTGACCTCGAGCTGGAAGAAATTATTTAATTAAAAGTTTGACCAAGAAGATCATTCAGAAAGATAAGGAAAAGGGAAGGATAAAGAACGGAACCTTGGGGTGCCCCGAATTAAGCTGAAACTCATTGGATGAGACCCCATCAATAACAACACGTATTGTTCGATCTCTGAGAAAACTCGATATAAATCGAGAGAAGTCATTACCGACCCCAAATACAATAAGCTTTGATATCAATGCACCGTGCCACACACGATCGAATGCCTTGGAAATATCTGCAGTAACCACTTTACTTTCGCCAAAATTGCAATTGGATCGACTCCAGCGCTCAGAAAGTAGAGCTAACAGGTCTCCCGTGGAATGATTTCTACGGAAGCCATACTGACGATCATTAAGAAGTAAGTTGGCCTCTAGGTAGTTCACAGGATAGAAATTGATCATGCTCTCCATCACCTTTGAGAGTGCAGAGCAGATTGCAATTGGACGGTAATATTCAGGGTTATTACCCGCACCCTTTTTAGGAATTGTTTGGACATTAGCAAGAGGGAAAGACTCCCGCACGGTACGAAAGGCGGAAGAGGTTGGCCAATGGCAGTCCATTGGCTGGCGTCGAAGAGCACTGTTTCAGCACCAGTGCTGGTATGCCAACCGGTCCCGGAGACTTATTAATGTTGAGATCCGAAAGAACCTTTCTAACTGCACGTGCTCGGAAGAATATTTTAGGCATAGTACAAGATACTCTTTCGAGTTCGGGCAGTGGTTGATCGCTATCCGGCAAAAATGAATTTTTTGCCAAAAGTTCAGCTAACAACCGGGTCAGTGAATATTTGATCATTCATTATAAGAGTTGGGATTGCAGAACTAGCATTATTCTTTACTCCTTTAACAAACGACCAAAAGCTGTTGCTGCCCCGAGGAGCAGAAAGAACTTTAGCACGAAGACGCTGATCGTGAAGAAACTTTTCACGCCTTAGTACTTTAGCACATTCGTTTCTCGCCTGTTGCGTAGCAGTTCAGTGACGGAATTTTTATTTTCACGCCAAAGTCTGATTGCTTCCTCTCTCGATCTGACTGCATATCTGCAAATCTGGTTAAACCAAGATTTTTGTTTAGGTTTAGCCGAAATGTTCTTTGATGGAATTAATAATCCCATACCAAGCACAATTATTTTTTCCACTATTATCGCTGCAGCGTCAATATTATTGTCCAGAAAACAAATTTTCCAGTTGAAATGCTTGAAGAAATCGTTGAGCTCGGCTCAGCGAGCCTTTTCGTAAATAAAAATTGAGCGTTTCCTAGCTGGTGTTGAAACACTATGAAGTACAGAGTACGAAAAAGATGTGGAAATGGTGCAGTGATCCGAATTAGCGAGAGGTGCAAGAATTTTCACTTCATACTTGTCAGGGTGTGAAGTTAGAAAGAGGTCGAGAATATTTTGGCTTTGCCCTTCAATGCATTCAATTAAAACAACAATAAAGCCATTTTAAATAGTGAATATTTTTTTTTATTTTTTGGACTTAAAATTTAAAGAGAACCCTCGCACATATACCAAAAAGGCACTATATTTAACAATTAATGGCGACTTTAAATATTAGAAGAATATATTTAGTCATAAATTGAATGCAGTAAAATACTACATACGAGTACAAGTACATAAATATATACTAACAACTGGAAAATTTTTTTCTAAAAAGTCGATGGTGGTCAAAACTAATCACTTTTGGCTAAAAGGTAGAAGTAAAACTGATGTTTTTATAAGACTAAGACCAGCAGCACTTATAAGTATTGAACAACACAAGAAAAAAAAATACCAACTCTTTTGCTATTTCGTATACCACACACAGGCAATACTATACTGTGCTAAAATTTGTTCTTATAACGGGTGATTTTTTTGAGGTTAGGATTTTCATGCATTAGTATTTGACAGATCACGTGGGATTTCAGACATGGTGTCAAAGAGAAAGATGCTCAGTATGCTTTGACATTTCATCATGAATAGACTTACTAACGAGCAACGCTTGCAAATCATTGAATTTTATTACCAAAATCAGTGTTCGGTTCGAAATGTGTTTCGCGCTTTACGTCCGATTTATGGTCTACATAATCGACCAAGTGAGCAAACAATTAATGCGATTGTGACCAAGTTTCGCACTCAGTTTACTTTATTGGACATTAAACCAACCACACGAATGCGTACAGTGCGTACAGAAGAGAATATTGCGTCTGTTTCTGAGAGTGTTACTGAAGACCGTGAAATGTCGATTCGCCGCCGTTCGCAGCAATTGGGTTTGTGTTATTCGACCACATGGAAGATTTTACGCAAAGATCTTGGTGTAAAACCGTATAAAATACAGCTCGTGCAAGAACTGAAGCCGAACGATCTGCCACAACGTCTAATTTTCAGTGAATGGGCCCTAGAAAAGTTGGCAGAAAATCCGCTTTTTTATCGACAAATTTTGTTCAGCGATGAGGCTCATTTCTGGTTGAATGGCTTCGTAAATAAGCAAAATTGCCGTATTTGGAGTGAAGAGCAACCAGAAGCCGTTCAAGAACTGCCCATGCATCCCGAAAAATGCACTGTTTGGTGTGGTTTGTACGCTGGTGGAATCATTGGACCGTATTTTTTCAAAGATGCTGTTGGACGCAACGTTACGGTGAATGGCGATCGCTATCGTTCGATGCTAACAAACTTTTTGTTGCCAAAAATGGAAGAACTGAACTTGGTTGACATGTGGTTTCAACAAGATGGCGCTACATGCCACAAAGCTCGCGATTCTATGGCCATTTTGAGGGAAAACTTCGGAGAACAATTCATCTCAAGAAATGGACCGGTAAGTTGGCCACCAAGATCATGCGATTTGACGCCTTTAGACTATTTTTTGTGGGGCTACGTCAAGTCTAAAGTCTACAGAAATAAGCCAGCAACTATTCCAGCTTTGGAAGACAACATTTCCGAAGAAATTCGGGCTATTCCGGCCGAAATGCTCGAAAAAGTTGCCCAAAATTGGACTTTCCGAATGGACCACCTAAGACGCAGCCGCGGTCAACATTTAAATGAAATTATCTTCAAAAAGTAAATGTCATGGACCAATCTAACGTTTCAAGTAAAGAACCGATGAGATTTTGCAAATTTTATGCGTTTTTTTTTAAAAAAAAGTTATCAAGCTCTTAAAAAATCACCCGTTAGTTGTTACTTTGAATAGCTAGACTACCACTTATCATTTGCATTTGAAAAGTTAAATCTATGCATTTTTCCCTTCAACTACGTAGAAATTAATGTTTTCAGAATAAAAATTGGCATTTTGTATGAGATTTCATTTGTAAGAACCCTTTGAAGTAGTGTAGGGTATCTAAATGTCGATCTTGATGAATGATTTGAATTTTTGTAACATTTTTATGTAATAAGAGAAATTCGCTATGAAGTTCAATTTTTTGTTTTTTTGTTGGGGGCTGTATGTATTGTGGTAGTAAACGATATGCAGACAGACATCTGCAATTTAAAAAAAAAAAAAAAAAAAGAATTAATGACACATCATTACGTTAACATTATAGTACGCGATCATGGTGCAAGTAGCGCTAAATATCAACTTTAGTAGCAAGCAAGCATCAAGCACAACAAAAATAATGCAAAAGTAACCAGATGATTATATATCTATACCCTACACCCCTTTTTGGTAAATATATTATGAGGTCGTACATGATTTCTTCAATTGGGACTTGATTTCCCTAGGACTCATAACGATAAAAATTGGTAAATTATTGAAAAATAAATAGTTCACGTGTGAAGATTCAAGTAAAGGCAAGTAATTCCGTTGAGGTCATTCACATGCGCAATTTGTGGGCCTTGTCTTATATACCCCCAATGAGAATCACTTCCGATATAAACGAAACTTAACTCCATAAATACGTGGACGTCTCACTTAAACTTAGTTTATTATTTTTTTCTGTGTCCATTGTTGTCTTATAATGACGTAGGGTAGGGCAAAGTCGCAATAAAGTGACTTTTATGAATATTCCTATTGTTTTGTTTTGTATAAGATTCTGACAGAGACTCATTGAAACAAAGTAACTACTATAGAGCGCAAACAAGCAATAAAAATAAGTTACCTAACAAAAAATTAAACCGTTTAAGAAACCGATTAAGGACTAAGAATTTGAAATTTTCATATACAACGACCGTTTAAAATATGGTTACTGTAGGGCTTTCAAGAAAGTGTGTGGTACATTATTTCATCTTGTAGTCTTTAAAAGAACATAATCAGGTCATAATTAGGTTGTTGAGTGGACTTGCAGTACTTACAATATTCACAGTCTTACAAACATATAGCAATTGAAATGTTAAAGTTTTACCTAAGACGATGTAAAAGTCTTTATGAGTTATAACCAATATTCCGACCACACTTATCTTCAAAATGATTTGGATTCGTTTCACTCATGGTGTATTTTAAATTTAATGGAGCTCAATCTTAAAAAGTGCAAATATATGCGTTTTGTTCGAAAAAGACCAATATCTGTAAATTACGTGTTGGGAGGCTTTCAATTGGAAAAAGTTGATAACTTCTTAGATCTTGGTGTCTTATTAGATTCAAAACTTAGTTTCGTTCTTCATATTACAATTACGGTAAACAAAGCCAGAGGAGTTCTTGGTTTTATAAAACGTTGGTCTAAAGAGTTCAACGATCCGTATGTAACAAAAACACTATACACGTCACTTGTGAGACCGATTTTGGAATATGCATCTATTATATGGGACCCTATCTATCAAACTCATATTGATAGCATTGAATCGGTGCAAAAACAATTCCTACTATTCTGTCTTCGCAGCTTAAATTTTAACCAATTAAATCTTCCGTCATATAACAGCAGACTCGCCCTTGTTAAGCTGCCAACCTTAAAAAGCCGCAGATCTATGCTAAACGTTTCGTTTCTTTTGAACATAATTAATGGCGATGTTTGTTCTGGTTTTCTGATCAACAATATTTCATTTAACATCCCCCAACGGCCAACACGTTTCTTCTCACCTTTAACTGTCCAATTTTATAGATCAAATTATGCAAACGGTGATCCGCTTAGACGAATGTGTTCTGAATTTAATAAGCTTTATAGATTTATAGATTTTTTTTCAAATACAAATGTCATAAAAAGTAATATAATAATTTATTTGAACACATTAAATTAAATTTTTTAATTTTTCATTCATTGTTAAATGTTTTTTTAAATAGTCTGTAAGGATTAATTCCATAGATTAATAATAATAAATAAATAAATAAATAATAATTCGTTTAAAGGTTAGTCTGTAGTTACATTAAGGAAATATATACAAAATATTATAGTTTTTTTTAAAAATGTGTGAAACTTAGTTGTTATCTATGCTAGAAAACCGTTCTACAATTAATGGCAATTTTTAAGACACTTAAAGCTAGTTAAAATCGAATGTTTGAGATTAGGGGTAGTGCTACAATACTCATGACTCAAAGAACGAATAAGAAAATTCGAAATTGTAAGTCATACCAAACTAAGAATTAGAAATAACTATTTTGCGAAGTGATTTCCTTTCCATAGCTTTCTGAAACCAGCTTAAAATTTGCAAAATGGGCTGCTAGACTAAAAACAAGTAAGAAAGTTGTAGTCGGCCTTGTCCTATTTAAGCATAAACAATACTGTAAATTTTGGAAACGCGTATACATTAAGAATGATCAGATCCCAACCATAGTTGGTGAAGTCATAATTTGCCAATGAAAATAAGCATACAGCCATTTTGAATTCAGTGTTAGGTTCAAAAACTGCTTCGGTAGTGAAAGTCATTAATATAATTATATTTAAATAAAATTTAAGTACAACATATACAGGGTGCGAAAATTTTTTTTCCGATAGCTTTGACATTTCTGACTCGATTGTTTTTGAAATGTCAAGTCAATACTATTGAAGTGACAAAGAGAGTATTGGCGAGTATTATTGGAGTTAGTAGAACTACTTCGCAGGACATTTCGAAGGATAATTTGCATTTTTTCTTTACGAAGAACAATCAGATAAAAGAATTTTGCTAGCAGATCGGCCACATCGCTTGAAATTCGGCCAAACTGTCACTCGAATGGTTGGCAGTGGAACCAAATTTTGATGATTGACGAGGCCCATTTCGCACTCTATAGCGGAAAATCTACACGTGATCCAGGATATACAATCGGATGCCCAAAAATCGACCATTTGTCCAGTATTTGCGCAAAAACGATCATTGATAAATTTTCTTTAGAGAAGACGAAATTGTCGATGGGAAACGATATCAGTGGATGTTGGGTCATTATGTCTGCCAAAAAATGGTTGAAAAGATCTGGACGGTTACTGGTTTCAAGAGGATGGAGTAAAACTTTGTTATAGTTACCATTCATCTTGTGGAGATGAAAGTTTGAAAGGATGATGATATTGGTGTTCAACCTAGTAATGTTGCCAATACCTTTTTTATTCTTTTTTTGTACTTTTTTCATTAATACTCATTTTGTAAATATTTCATATTGTTATCTTTATTACAACTACTGAATTATTATTGTGAATTATTATATTATTATCATACTATAATTACAACACTGCGTTGTAATGGAATATCTTATCTATCATAAGTATCTTAATCGACATTTATTGAATTTCCCCTGTATTTCCTGTGAGTCGAGGTATTATCGAAACCGATCTTTAACGATTAAATTGTCAAATCTTCCATTCTCTTTCCTACTTCCCAGCTGCTCACAGCAAGACGGACGAAATTTCGGTGTCATCTTTATTTTACATACATATTTTACATACTTAGGTATAGTACATATTGTATATCAACAACATATTAATATCCTGCCTTCCTTTGGAATTGATGCTGAATAAACCACATGTACGAAATATTAAACCGAGTCGCTGTGTTATTTATATTGGAAATAAGTTGTCCAAGTTAATTTTTATATAAGTTGAATCTCGTAAATGAATTATCTTTAATTCAAAAGACTCCCTTGAAAACCCTTATCACCTAAGAGTTAAGTCTTTAGTTCATTAATCGATACTAGTAGCTTTATATTAGTGTAAACTTCCCCTCTACTGAGTTACATTACTCCCTCAAATTACAAATCCCTGTAATTGAGCGACATAAAGTTAAAATCTCTTTCGACTTTATATGTGATTTTCAACTAATATTTACTCGCTTTAAATATTAAATATTATTATATATATACAACCCGTAAATAAAATTCATTTGGTTCTAAATAATAGAGGAAAAGACTAACAGTTTTACGCCATTTTTAGTTTTAACATATCAGATTTTCAGTTTCGGATGCAGCGCGTCAATGGCTTTTGGGAAAGTGTGAAGTTTTAATTGTAATAATTAGCATGGGCTTTAAATTAAATGAAATTTAGATAATTTGCAGTCGACGTGACTTCTTACCCATATTACAGGACAAATGACTTAGGTTTCATCATTAGTTAGTTAGTTAGTTAATTCTTCTTTATTTTCAAAATAAGTGCTTTACAAAAATATAAAACTGAATATAAAATTGAATATTTCTAGATTTTAATAAGTTTTAGATAAAAAGAAAGGAATATATGGATAAAATAAGAAGCTGCGACTTTGACATACTGTCGTCAGTCGGTTATAAGTATTTAAAATTATAATTGAATTCAATCATTTACTACTTTCTGTACTCAAGTGCAGCTACAATGTAGCGAAACAAATCATTCCAATTTAATTGTACATTATTTAATATGTTAATTACTTCATTTTCAATTTATGATATTTTTCCCAAACAATGTAATCGAATATGGCGCAGAATAGGGCAGTAGGCTAAAAAGTGTATAAGGGTTTCCTCCTCTTTGAGGTTACATAGCGAACACATTTTGGAACTCTGGTGCTGGAATCTGGTTGCATTTAGTTCAATAAGATCGCATCTGACTTTAAATATCCAACTGGCTATATATACATTGGGGATGGTTTCAAAGTAAAACTGTGGGTTTCCATAATTTAATCGTTTATAAAAGCGGTTTGTAGCAGAGGCTTGTTGAAGGAACATTTCTTTTATATTATTTTTTATAGAAGGTTTCATCATTATTAATCGTTGTCGTCATAAGAAAATAAAATGCTATTCCATTCTATGTAACAAATGCCTAATACGATAAAGAGACAAAGTTAGGACGAATGATTCGGTTAAACTGAATATATTTTAAATAGTTGTCGTTGGTTGGAGAATTTCCATTGATATGAACATCAATAGGTGTAAAACGGAACACCTGGATAATTGTAAAATGGCAACTCATCTCAAGATCTCTTCAATTGTCGAGCTAAGTTTGTGTCGTATTTTGCCGTTTTGTTGATTCCACATACTTTCATCCCATATTCTGATAGACGACTGCAGCATATGCTGTATGAATGATACTCATAAAAAAATTTACTTGGCTTACATTTGCAATAAATTTTCATTGAAGAACTAGCGAAGTTCTTAGTGACTTATATCCTAATGATTGGTTTCCGCTGTCCCACAATCGCTTACTATTACTTCGTGCAGGATTGCATAAACCTTTACAGGATGTAGTTGAAATTACTGGGGATGCCCTTCACTAAAAACAATATGTTTTGGTTTTTCAAGATGTGAAGAAGCATTCAAAAATGTCTAAGTGTCATTGACACCGGAAGCCTTAGGGAATACGGACGTGGATACGGTGGACTGGCAATATATTTCATAACAAAGTAATAACTTCGAAAATAGGGATTGGGAAGCCGGTTAAGTTATATCCCTTCTTTCATGGAATTTCATGATCTATAAAAATCCTCCAGCCCTTTAAGGAAATAGGCAAAAATGTGTTAGCCTATCCTGATGGCATTGTTCTTCTGGTCAGGGGTAGAGTCTTAACAATAATGAGTGATCTCATAGAGTTCGCATAAAAGAAACTAGTGCGGAATGGAAACCGAGAATATTATTTAACAAAGAAAATAAATATAGCAGCGATTGTTATGTCAAGACTTTTCGCAAGTGATGAGGGCTTAGATCGAAAATTATCCACTGGCTGTACACATCGCTTATTAGATCTATTCTAAAATATTTATATATATCTAATGTATGGATGTAGAAATGCGGCTTTCTGTGCTTGTGGATGCACTAAGATTGGTCTGTCTAGGCACCACCGGTGCTACTTGATCGAATGTATTTATCAACAGCAGAGAATAACTCTCCGTTTAAGGAAGCCATGTTTTCTGAAATACTTGCTTTCGACCTGGTTACCCATTTAACCCAACCTAACCTTGGATGAAGTTTTTCGTATTGTTTGGCTATTAAAAAAGAAAGTTATCTATTAGCTATTGAATATCTTAGTATATTATTATTTATCCTAATTGTTGTGCACTTCATGGAACAAGTACGAAGGCGAATCGACAAGTTGGAACATGTCGGAATAATTCTTAATGTAGTATTGCCCGATCGGAAAGGGAATGTGCGTGAGACATATGATATGGCTATATGATTTCGATTTTATCTGAACAGTTGAGTTTTAGAAAGCCTCCCGAAGGAAAGATGTGTGCCAGCTTTATTCACAATTAACCATAAACAATTAACCATAACGTGTGTGGTGTTGTCCAATTGCAACGCAGATAAGTTTTTTCACGGTTTTAAAATAGTGAATTAAACACGGATCCATTACATCATACCCAGTAGCAGTATATGTGATCCATTTATCCTTGCCAACCTGCGCATAGTGAGACGAAGCGCCACTGTTCCATTCAAATTAATCTACACCTCACATACTTCAACTGTTTGAGCAGTTTTTTTTTAATGATCGTCTTGAATTTGAACGTAAAATAGTGGAGAAAAAATTTTAATGTTTCCTAAGAATGGTCATAATGTTGCAAAAATTTTCGTGGAGACGTGATTTTTTCACTGAAAATCCTTGGAATAATCACAAATATTTTAAAATTTTTGGACGCATTTTTTGACATTTGAAAAAAAATTTCACGCAGACAGTTTTTTAGTATATATCGCAATGAAGACTCTCAGCTGAAAATTTTAAAAAAGACACAAATTCCAGAAAAATGTGTGCCGAAATCAAAAATGCCGAGATAGGGGCCGATGGGCAAAGTCAAGACGAACATTTAAAAAAAAAACCCCAGCTCAAAGTGTTTAACTATGTGAGGTGTAGAGTAATTTTAATGGAACAGTGTCGATTCGTCCCACTGTGGAGTTCCAAAGAAGATCAAAGGATTTCTATCAGCCACAATTAATTCTTCAACTATTGAATTTGTCAGTATTGTCATCAAGCTTAGATGCAAAAAAATATACTTCACCTGTTCTTACTTACCTCCTAACTCTAGTGAACTAATGTACAATATACATGCTGAAGCTAGCAAATCTGTTTCACTACTTGTTGATCCAAACGATACAATTTTTGTTGTAGGCGATTTCAATTTACCTTCTATATCCTGGAAGTATTCTCTGGAAGCTCCTGAATTGATCCCAATAAAAACTAAAAAGTGGCACGACAATTTCATTAACGATTTATTTGATCAATGTCTTCATTCAATAAATAATGTTTACAACGACTGTGGTAAATTATTGGATTTAGCATTCGTCAATGATCCGTTTGATTGTGAATTATTTCGTTCTGAACCAATCACTTTGCCTGAGGATCGCCATCATCCTACAATTGAAATTAACTACTCACTGCCCTTTCAATATGGACCTGAATTGCGTATTAAAAATGCGTATTAAAAAAGTGTATTGTTTTAAAAAAAACCAACTATGCTGAACTAAAAAATTTAATTAATGGAACTAACTGGTAAAAGTTATTATCGACTTCTGATAATTCTCAACAATCATTGGATGTAATGCTTAATTGCTTTTACAAAACTATTTACTCTTTTTTGATAAATGTGTACCAAAGCATACTGTCAATGAACATACTGGTCCTCCCTGGAACTCTCGGCAGTTGTCTCGGATTAAAAATTTAAAAAATAAACATTATAAAAAATATAAAAAATCTGGTTCCCTAGTAGATTATGGAAAATACTCTATTTATCGTGCAGATTACAATATACTCAATAACTCTTTATACCATAATTATCTAAACAAAATGAAACACAATTTTAAAAGTGATCCTAAATCGTTCTACAACTTCGTTAATTCTAAAAGAAAATCTAAGGGATATCCTTCAGTTATGAAATTTCTTGAACTCGAATCTACTGATGATACCGTTATAAGTAATATGTTTGCTGATTTTTTTTTGCTAGTACTTATTCGGATGCTCAATATGACAACTCTAACGACTATGCTTTTCCTATAACTTCAAGTCAACCAATATCTTTTCCCGAAATAAATTCAAGTGATGTTTTAATTAGTATGAAAAAAACTAAAACTTTCTTTTTATCATGGACCAGATGGTGTACCCAGCTGCATCTTAAATCGCTGTGCTGATAACTTAGCAAAGGCTGTATCATTATTGTTTAATGCATCGATCAGATCTGGTTATTTTCCTAAATTATGGAAGGAATCTTATATTATCCCCTTATTTAAATCTGGAAACAAGTCTGATGTTACGAACTATAGAGGAATTGCCAAATTAAGTGCTTTACCTAAACTATTTGAGAAATTTATTACGGATTATCTATGCCATCATACATCTTCAATTCCGTCACCATTTCAACACGGGTTTAGCAAAGGTTGTTCTACTACAACTAATATTCTTCATCTAACAACTTTAATTAATCGCAGTTTTACTGAAAAGAAATAAACTGATGCTGTTTATACGGATTTTAGCAAAGCGTTCGATAAAGTCAACCATGAACTCCTTCTCATTAAATTGAATTTATTAGGATTAACTCCTTACAGTTTAAACTGGATAAAATCATATCTTTTGGGAAGAAAACAAAGTGTTAAATTCAATAATAATACTTCAAAATACATTGCTGTTATTTCTGGTGTTCCGCAAAGCAGCCATCTTGGACCAATTTTACTTTCCCTCTTTATTAATGATCTTCCAAAAGTTATACACTTCTGCTATATATTGATGTACGCTGATGACATCAAAATATTTTATAGTTTTAAACAATATGCTGACCATATCTATCTGCAATGTGATCTTGATAATTTTTTTAAGTGGTGCAATCATAATTTAATGGAGCTAAATATGAAAAAGTGCAAATGCATGCGTTTTTCGAGATGTAATTTTATTGCAGTTAACTATGCTCTGGGTGGATACCAGTTGGAGCTACTCGATCATTTTTTGGATCTCGGTATATTACTTGATGCTAAACTGAGATTTGTTCCTCACATAACCATGACGGTAAATAAAGCTAGAGGTGTTCTTGGTTTTATTAAGCGTTGGGCAAAGGAATTTGTTGATCTCTACATTACCTAACAACTGTTCATATCCTTAGTAAGACCAATTTTGGTATGTGGCTCTATCATTTGGGATGCCCACTATAACATACATAGCCAACATATTGAATCTGTTCAAAAACAATTCCTTCTATTCTGTTTACGTGGTCTGCAGTGGAGTCCTGCCTACAATCTTCCGTCATACCCTAATAGACTTTCTTTAATTAATTTACCAAGTTTAAAAAGTTGTCGAACCATGCTGAATGTAACCTTTATGATAAACCTCATCAATGGAGAAGTTTTCTCTGAGTTTGTTGTTAACAACATCGTATATAATGTTCCTCAACGTTTTTCCCGCCATTTCAACCTGCTTTATGTTCCATTTTGCCGATCAAATTTTTCCATTGCTGATCCTTTTCGGAGATAATGCAATAATTATAACAATCTTTCTCAATTTATTGACTTTTCCTTGTATACGTATGTAATTAAACGTAACATAATTATTTTTCTGAATTCATGATTTATCTGTTTCTTACACAATAATTTACAAATAGCTTAAGTTAAACACAATTAAATAGTCTGTAAGGATTTAATCCATTGACTTAATAAATAAATAAATAAATAAAAAAAAAGTTCATTTAGACAGAGTTTTGGAAAATCATGCCAACTTATTGGACTAATTCAATGGCGATTAAAAAGATTTTCGCATTTGGCGTAGAAGAAAGTGTATGTTTATCAAGAATCCACTGAATATTTTCGCTTTGCGAAACAAATGATTATTTTGAGGAACTTATTTAGAGGGGACAAAAATATTGGAGAAACGATAGATAAACTTTAGACTCTGTTCAGCAATAAAATTTTCTTTTACGAAATTTTTTTATGCATCCAAAAATTTTCGGATTTATTGATTCGCCCTCGTACATGAAATTATTTAATCGTTATAAATTGTATTAGCTGAATGCTGTTAGCTGGCTAATCTCTATTCAATCAAAACTCTCTTTCACTCATTTAATTTCACTAGACTGGGTGTTTATAGCATCTTTGTTCTAATCGTCATCATCATGGCACCCACTTTACACATAGTGACCAAACTCAACGTATCATTGAGTCTCTAACCGTTTATAAGTTTCATCATAGCATAGTTTGGTTTTAATGTATGATCATTGGCAATTTCAAAATACCTTTCAAACTTTTTTATGTTTGTTGTCAAAACATTTAATCATCTTCCTTTTCACAAAGTTCTGGTTCTCTAGAGGTGAAATAAGTACCGATCAGTAAATAAACGAAAAAATGAACACAAATAGAATTCATGAGATGCTGATGATGATCACACATACCATAACAAAACCAATTGATCGTCCGACCGCATATGACCATGCGTACGCATGTGCAAGCGCTTATAGAAAGAAAGATCTCAAACATCATAAGTAAACTACCAATCCATTGTCGTATTGTGTTGAAGTCAAAAGAATATCTAAAACATACTGCTGTGATCCCTTATTCATTTCATTTTTTTTATAATGATTTTTACTAAAGCTTTCATAATGCTAACGCATAAAAGCATTCGTGGCAAATAACCATAAATCGTATCATCTGCCATTTAGTTTAGTTCTTCTTGCCAATTTACAAACCTTCGTCTTTTTTTTTTTGTGTACGGAGCACATTATGAATAAATATTATGCTGAAATATTTATTTCACTTTTATTGATATTCTATTCTAGTATAAATTATTTCCAAGTATACTTTGTATTTGTAAAGCGTACTCGCTGCTGTATGTAATGAAGGCGATGTTATTTGTTATAAAAAAAAAATATTTATAGAATGCAGTGTTGTAAAAGTATTCAGAAAATATGTTGTAAAGTTTATAGTTCAGTTCGCATTTTCAGGATGGACAAATAAAATTTGCAATACCAGATACTTCTTGCACATACTATTGTATATTGTACATATGTACGTACTGTTTTATTGATTATCAGTATGTAATTTGGTGGTAGTTGCAATTGTAAATATAGCTATTTCTACACATCGCACAATGGAACGTTGCACAAAGTTTTCTCTTTCTTTTAATGATGATCACTCAAACATCGGCATTTTTGGAACGGCTTTATATTTCGGCACGTAGTTTTCAACGTTTAGTTTATCACCATCGTAGCTACAAAGTAGATTTGATTGTGTATTTCTTTTTAACAATAAACTGCGTAATACGACAAGATAGTGAGATGAAATCATTATGGTTTTCAATTCATCATTGTTTTGATTCATTCTGCTGCTCTTTCTTGTATGTCTAAGTTTAAATTCGCTATACATCATATTTTTGCTAATTGATCTTCTTCAGAAACTGTTGAAGCTTTATTATATTTTCGTCATGGTAAAGCAGGCTATATTTTGCATCAATAATTTTAGAGTTTTAACATTTCAATAACTTTAGAAGAGTATTAAGGTGATAGTTCTTCTGTTATTCGTAATAATTTAAACAATTATATTTCCAAATTCTTACTTCGCGGTTAATTTTTTTGTTCTTCCTTGGTTTCTCGATAAAAAAAAAATGGAGTTCCAGAGTATAATATACATTAATTCTTGCCCTTTCCAAAGCTCTTGCAGTAAAATATAGTGACAGTTTTAATTTGTCTTCCATTTTCAAAGATTTATTTTCTTCGTTCGAATTAACGCATCTTTGCTCAAAACCCATGAACCAATATATGTAGTTGGAATGTAAACTAAACATGACTTTAAGAGATTACTAAATATTTCCCTTTATAAATTATTAATTTGGTTTCTAGCTTACTGTGAATTTTTCGAAACACTCCGTAAGTTTTTGAGAAATTTCGAATTTTTTCAAATTAGTACCCATAAATGTGTACCCTTATAGTTTCCGATATGAATATTTTCGTATCTGGAGACCTCAAATTCTTAATACCATACAAATTAGGTTGATGTTAATTATGTATGCCCATTGATGACACCAATATGATTGGTCCAAGAGCGTTTCTCGATAGCGTTTCTCATTGCATAGCGTCATTCTTTAAGTTGTCCATTAAAATTAGTTTTTTTTTAGTTTTCGGATTCCAAAATAAGTGCAATCTTCAAGTACTTCACCATAAATCCTATTCGCTTTCATATTTTGAAATTTTTACTTTTGTAAATTGCGATCATGATTCTAATAAGTTTCATTGTCGGGTTAGTTTTGCTGCAAAATTGTATATACATATTATTTCACAGAAAACTGATAATTAAAAGTGGGCTCATTTGAAAAATTCGAAATAAAGGATCAAATCAAGCATACTATCAACAGTTTTTAGCAGCGCTGCCAATAGCAAAGTAACTTTTAAATTATTTTATAGAATTTGTTCTTCGTTTCAAATTAGAAGACATTACAAAACTGTTAATAATAAGGAAAGTTTTATGAATGACTTTATCCAATCTTCTTATTTGGTTTAATAAATCAAATAATTGTGATTGCATTCAAGCTATATCAACCTTTGTTTGCATCGTCTGCCGTCTATCTTTTTGTTATAAAAAAAGTCTTAGGCAGCCCAATGTGCATCAGGCATGAACTTCTTCATAACTAAAGTATGTGCAAATATGCACATAAGTACATCCTAAAGGTTCCATCAATAATTATAGTTTAGGCCTAAATTGTCTCTTATTTGTAAAATTTATTGAAGATTAGCAACAATGTTGTGTTTATATACAACTTATATGTGTATAATTTAAAATTTTAACGGAAATGTGGCAGTTTTTCATCTGTATTTGAAAACAGTTTTCATTAAAACAGGTCAAGCCTTGAAATACCCTACACTACCTCTATCTAAATATAGATTCGAGTGAAATTTATGAGTAAGTCAAGTATGAGGACTATGTATTTGTATATGTATTTGTATTTATTTCTTAAATTTGATTTTCCATTACAACAAGACACAGTATCTTATAAATTACAGTAATGGAATCAGATAAGTTATTCATTATATTTAAAATCAGTAGCTCTTAATCTAAATTTAAAATATTATAAATTACAGTTGAAAAACCTTACAAAATCAAATAAAATCAATTAAAGTATTGATATAGTAATTTTCTAAAACCTATTGCGTTGCATGTATTTTGCATAACATTACGAAGTTGGTTCCAGAGACGAATAGTTAGAATAAAAAATTGACATTCAGAAGCCGGGACCGTGTATTTAAATTGAATTATTCGATTTCCTCTGGAAGATCTTGCGAACCTTAATCGTTCAAAAAGATATTTTGGATAACAAAGGCACCATATTTATGTACGAATATAATGTTTTTGAATTTAATATAGTTGTCAAAAGACATATGTAATACATGACACGAGTATTGGGATACATGATCAAATTTTCTTAATCCAAAGATATAGCGAATAATGTTATTGAAAGTTATAGTTAGTGCTGTGTTAACCATAAGCACACACTATAAATTCTGCCACAGGATTGATTTGTATGGTCTGACCAAGTCAGAGTTCCATTAAACACAACACCGAGGTTTTTTACAGAGTCCACGATGTCAATTTTAGAGCCCCCAAGGAAGATATTTATCTCATTCTCCAAATGCATCACTTTCTTCTTTATTATAATACACTTAGATTTATTTGGATTAAGTCGTAGGCCATTTGCCGTTGCCCAATTTAAAATTCGTTTGAGATCATAATTTAGTTCTTGAGTTTTGGAAATAATTGAATCTTTGGTACTACTTAAATTTAGCTGAGTGTCATCAGCGTACATCTGAATCTTAGAGAATTTAATTTGTTTTGGAAGATCATTGGCATATATCGAATAAAGTAGTGGTTCAAGGATCGAGCCCTGTGGTACCCCTCTAATAACTTGCAGTTAGTTTGAGATAGATCTACCATTAGCAACAGATTGTGATCTGTTAATGAGATATGTCGACATGAGTCTAACTACTAATGCAGAAAAGTTAAAAAACTTCTTCAGTTTGAGGCATAAAATTGAGTGGTGCACCGTGTCAAATGCCAATAAAACCAAAAAGATATTTTATCATCATCCATGTTGCTTCTTATCTCCTCAACTATATGTAATGTTTTAGTAAATTGCGTATCCCTTTCAGAACTAGCTCTACCAATTGCGAGATCTGGTGTAAGGTGTTAAATATATAAAAAAAAATATATTTTTTCTGTTTGTTTTTTAATGGTATTTAGTGACTGTGAGTTCTGTCATGTGCTTTTTAACAAAAGAGAATTAAAAAAAGAAATGTGCTGTAAAATGAAATTAGTTTAATTGTGTCTATTGACAGACATGGTAATATTTTTTTTTTATTTAGAACAAAATTCCACTTTAATTAATGATTTCTGTTGAGTTCGAATTTGTATGTTCCATTTACAAAATAAAAGTTACAAAATTTCACATTTTTGGAGAATCTGATTATATTGAAAAACAGACATCCTATTTCTGTGGTTTTCTAGAATAACCGCGTATGTAATAAAATCAAAATGTTCAGGGGAGCCAAAAAACGTTATATTTTAAATTATGGGCTAGATACACAGATTTTAGAGCTTTTTTTTAACAATCCTGTAGATATGGGCAATAAATACTTTATATAAAATTTTGAGTAAAAAGGTTTCAGAGGAATAGGTCCTAGAGAAGGACGCAAAAAACAATATGTAAATTACACTTAAAGTGTGTGCAGATAAAACAACTTATGTCGACAAGCGTCGTTTTTTTTTTGAAAAAGAAAACTACCGATGCAACCACCCATGTAGACTTAAGTTGTTGTTGCTTGAAAAATGTATTTTTTGTTCGGGTTAACGGGACTTAGGATGAGAATATAACAACGTATCAAGAATAATGGTGACAAAAAATAATAGAAATAAACACACACGTTTTTATAAGTGGTTATAAATTGAAAAATAATCCAAAATTATTTTGCATTTTTTTTTTCATTAATAACAACATATGTCGCTATGTGTTGGTTTCTGAGAAAATAATTTGTCAGCGATCAAACGTAGGTTGACATACGTCGATAGTGCTGCAAATTAATTTAATAAATATTTAAGTTACGTCGTTATTTAAAGAAAAAACTCAGAAATGGTCAATATATTTTTTTTTTTAATTGAACACATGTAAGGAGCGTTAAAAATTAAAATATTTGGCATCGTTAACTCAAAACTGACAAAAATGGACATACGCGGGTATTCCAGAAAACCACAGATTTATGATATTCACGCACAGCAACACGTTTCTTTCTATGCCCACGAATATGTGATCTTATTTTTTTCTTCAATAAAACAATGATATGAAGCTCATTGGCGATTTTAGACTAGTCTGATATTGACTTTACTAACGACGACGAATTGGTGGGTGACATTTTGACCCCCGAAATCATAATTCCGAAAGCGAAAGTGACGAGAATCCGAGCAACGAGGAAACTACTTCGGCCAATGTAACTGATCCCTTAACAAGTGCAACCGATCAACAATCAAACTTAAGTCCCAGTCACAAGTCACAAGCCATCAAGTTCTAGTAGTCAACCACTAAATAGGAGAAAGTTATGAAAAAATTTGCTCACCATCAACTTCCTATAACAAAAATGTATTCACTGGCAAATTATGGACTTGAATTCCGTTATGGAGTAGCAGATATAAAGAGTTTTTATGGATGCGCGACTATATTGGGTTGTCTTGGATATCCTGCAGGTAGAATGTCAAATGAATGCAAGACTTCCGCAATATTAACTCGATGTCATGGAACAAGTTTCAATCGCTGATCAATACGATAAAAAAACAGATGTAATCAATTGGCAACTAAAATAGATATTTATTAAATCGATGAGCAAATCATCACTTTCATGGAAATATGTCCTGCACGCCAAGTAATTCGCTCAAACCCGTTCGCAAGACCCGTTGGTTTGAAAAATCTGGTGTGTGTTTACTTTGAAGTCTTATAAGCAGCTTTGAAATTTTGTAGATTTTGAATGGTCCGTCTATTGTACTACGACTCACTAAAAACCCATCAAAATGCAACTATTTATACTTTGACCGATTTTTTACTACAATTCCCCCATTAAAAACGTTTCACCATATGGGATCCATGGCAACGGACACGATTATGGCAAACAGTTTAGGCAAAAACATGAATAGGGGCGACATATCTCAATATACGAATTATGGTAATGTTGCGGTCGTAAAATGGAAAGACACTACAGGTGTCATAGTTGAGAGACGGAACAGAAACCTCAATCGCCCTGTTCACATGCCAGCTGTGGTTCAACACTACAACGCTTTTATGGGTGGCATTGGTATATGCGATCAAAGGTCGGAATATTATAGAATTAAAATGACAACGAAAACGAAATGAACTGTTAAAGTTTTCTTCCATTTTCTTGATCTCGCTATTTATAGTTCATGGATGGAATGCAGAAGGGATGTAAAATTAATTGGTTCAAAATGGAGCTAGAAACTTTGTTGGTGGCATATTTTGAAGCCACCGAATATGTTTAAAAATTTCATCTGGCAGAAAATTTTCACGGGACAAAATACCGACCACATGATGCACCGGCTAACATTAGATTTGACATCTATAACCACTAGCCTGAATTTTCTGATGAGCCGCCAAGATTATGTCGTAATAATTGTGGCAGTCGCACAAGAAGACGATGCCAAAAATGTAGAGTCAGCCTTTGTGTTGTTAAAAACAAAGACTGTTTCAAATGTTATCATTCAAAAGAAGGAGGATGAAAAATAAATTAAGTTTTAGTTGGTAAGAAGTCATGAAAATCCGTTTTATTTTCTCATATGTCAAACATTTATTTTATTATTTTTTAAGTATTAGAATACAAGGAAGAACCTTTTGGTTTAATTTTTTGTTTTTGTTACTAAACCCATTAAAATATGTTCTTAAACCCATTAAAATATGTTCTTAATTCGTAAGAATTATTTTTCAGCTTATAACGTAACCCACCCAATCGTATTATTTCTTTTTAAAAAGTCTACAATTGTTTTACTACTTAGGTCTACAATGGATATAAATGCTAGAGTATTAAACTTCTATACTCCCTCTCAATCCAGCGATAAAATTTTTCGAATTGATACAAACAGTTTAGAATCTAGGAACTTTGTGAAGATATATGCAATTTGTTGGGAAGTCGGCACATATTTTAAAAGGTTCACCCAAAACTTTGTTTCTTACTGCACTAGGAAACCGGACAGCTAAACACATAATAACTGAACCCAGATTTTGATTTTCTGTCTTGAATACTGGAAGCCTAGTCTACATCAACATATCCAAAAAGTTTTTCAGATTGAGTTTTTCTGCTGAACACAATTTAGTAGTTCCTTTTTAATACCGCTATATTCGCTTAAGGGCAACCCAATGAACTTTTCCTGGATTATGCTGAAATCTCACCATGTATCCAACAGCACAAGATAAGTCAGGACGAACGCAAAGCATAAGGTACATGAGCTTACCTAGTAGCTCTCGATATAGATTTTCTATAGTTTCAGCATCTTTTACAGTTAGCAATTGAAGACTTTTCTCCATTGGTGTGATTTCTGGCTTGCAATCCGTCATTCCAAAGCATTTTGAAAGTACTTGCTTCTTGACATAACTTCATAATACTTTCTTTTGGTCATATTCCACTGAGGTACCCAGATAATGCTTAAGTGGACCGCAGTCGGACATTTCAAATATTTTTGATAGCTGAAGTTTTAACGATTGTATTTCAGATAACTTATTGTCCGCTATCAACAAGTCATCCATATACAGCTGATGATGTGAATATTTTCCTTAGTTATAAAAAGCTTTATGATCAAATATAACTCCAACAAGATTTAGATAAATTTAACATGTGGCGTACACTGAAGCTGATGAATTTAAACATAAAAAAATGTAGACATATACGCCTTTCTCAAAATTTAAATGCGTTGGGAAACTACTATTTTGGTGGCTGCCAGCTGGAGTTGGTAACAAAACGGAATTCTTGGATCATGGAATTTTGTTAGTCAACATATTACAATGGAAATCAATAAAGCTCGTGGTGTGTAGGCATTTGTTAAGAGATGGGCAAAGGATTTCTTATTAACATGGCATTCTATCTAAAATGTTCATATTAGTTTATTCTTTTCCGCATGTGAAGTTTATATTTGAACTCTGTGGATGATTTTCCATCTTAGAAATATCGTCTTACTCAAAATAAATTGCCTACACTTAAAAACCGAAGGACAATGCTGAATTCTGGTGAATGTTTGCTCTGATTTCATTCTCAACAATATTAAATTTAATTTACCACAAAAATCAATACGCTTATTATCTCATTTTAATGCGAATTATGCTAATGCTGATTATTTTATGAAAATATATAAAAGTTTAATGAAATGTATGTTTTTATTGACTTATCTGTAAATATTAATGATGTTGAATGAAATATTATTTTATTTTTGAATACTTAATTAACATTTTTTATTTGTAGATTTCAATTATATAATTTTATTTATTGTCTGCAAGGATGTATTTTTATATGATAAATAAATAAATAACTAAGTAAATAAAAAAGAAAATGTCTTAAGATGCTTGATTAAAAATTATAACAAAAACAACGCATTTTTCGTATTTTTTGATTATGATTCCAAAAACCTGATGTAGAAATATCAAAGTGTTATTCATGCAGCTAAGTATATATCTACACTCCACTATTCTCAGTTACGTATTTACAACATCTGTGAATTCCTATCCTAGACTGTATTTGCTAATTTCTTCGGATCAATTTGAACTAGCTTAATCATTTGGTGTTCTTGGTATATAGTTGTTATTCAACAAAATTCAGCAAACTGTAGATTTGTATATTACACAAGACACAATCCCCTGCATAGATTTTCCTAATTTTTAGTATCAGCTGACAACTGTTTTTTATTACAGTACCCACAATGTATAACAGTGTTATGGCTAATCGCTTAGCAAAAATCAGTAAACGAAGAATAATTCCAAGTCAGCTCATGTAACAAATTTCATTAATTTTAATATCCGTCGCTAGCTACAGCTAAACATAATGCCAGGTTATTACTACACATAGATCCCTATACAACATATGCCTTCGAAAGTGAGGTTAGGGAGAGCTATTTGATTTCAATCCTTAAAACTAGCAAAAAGAGTGGTTATGTAATATATAACCAACCAGCAAACACAAGGATCATAACACATGTCATGGAACCGACACGTGTTTTCTCTTATCCGAAATGATAGAAACGAAATCAGCCCTTGTCCGATGAATCGTAATTTACTATAGAAGCAAATGTATAAAAATTTAATTTGCGACTTGTACAGCGTGACGCATATGTAAGTACGTTATGATTTAATTAGTGAATAAATTTTTAGCTTACGTATTTTTTCGAATTTTTTTTTTTCACAATGAACTTTGAAAATCTAGGGAAGTTTATGATGGAAAGACAACATAGAGTAAAGAACGAAAATTGTTCAATCTTATTTTGAAGGTCAGCATTCGATTTTCCAAACAAAAAGTTCATATCGAAATTTCTTTTATGTTCGAAATGCACTTAATGCCCCCAACAATGTACCGATTGGTTCAGTATTTTTGGCAATAATATTTAATTTCATCACGAGTTAAAACCAAATGACGTACAAATGCGCAAACTCATAATGAGCGATAAGGTTGATTTTCACCTCAAATGTCACATAAATAAACAAAATTGCAGAATATAGGGCATCCAAAATCCAAGAATAATTGCTAAACATCAAATAACTTGGAATAACTTGAGAGAGGATCATTGGACCATAAAGGCTTTGGTGTATGCCAATAATCCAACTACTTAAGGCGAATATCCGAGAAGAAGTAATCACACTGAGACCTAAAATTCTACGAAAAGTTGCGGGAAATGGTCAGGAAGGGTCACGTAGATCGAGTCATATAATTGGCACTATTTAAAAAATTTTATGTGAAAATACATATAATCGAAATTTTAATACATGCCAATGTTAAATAAAATCGGAAAGGTAAAAATTATTCATTAAATCATAACGTTACTTATGTGCCACCCGGTAGATTTATTATTAACGTTAAATAGAATAGACGGGTAGACGGATGGAAGGACATAGCTAAGCAGGAGATTCTGAATAGCTTGATCTAATAGAGGTTGGCACGTTTAGCATTTTAGGTAACTACAATCATCAACACAGACTAATTATATTGTAACTCCTTCTGAGTGGTGTAGAGTACCAAAATGTGAAAAATTTTCAGGATCGAGGTAAAAAGGTGCAAGCAAATATTATAGGTAGTCGACTTTACAGCATATTTTGAAACCTATATATGTTAAGACAATTATTTGCATTTTAATCGGCTTGTTTTAATTGCCTTTGGCCATACTCATACATGTGTCGAACTCCTCATACGTACACCAAAATTCATGATAATACATAGAAAAAATATCCCAATATCAGCATAGTTTTATTCGCAATAACACGAAGTTAAAATGTTGTTATATGTCAGAAATGGTGTTGGGTATTTTGGTTTTACCTTTTATTGTAAAGACATTTATCTCTAAAATGAATTCGAATTTTAATGATCTACATAAATCAATTTCGTTTAAGTTTAACACTAAAAAAGTATATGGCCAACGTGCTATTTCTGTTTAAGCTTTACAAATTGAATAGTTAAAAACGTCTAAATTACATACATAATTACTACAAATAAGAATCTAAAAACACGCATATGGTTATTTAGTTCTTTACTAAAAAATGTTGGGAAGACTTGCATAGACAAATGTACTCAAGCACATGGAAAAGGGTATTCAAAAAGATGGTATGTACAATCGGTGGCTCGAAAACAAAAATACGAATACTACTTGAAAATAAAAACTACAAAATTAATATTTCATTATTGATTTTGTTAAAATAAAAGATGAATATGTTCCAGTCTTTAAGGTCTTTATATTTATATTCGTATAAATGAGACTGGGTGTTGTATACAGGTAAGTATTTGTTTCAAATCACTTCGCTGTAGGAAGCTGGGGGTTTAGTGTCAACAAGTCATCACTTTTGGACGACTTTTTGTTTACTTTGTCAACAAAGGGTGAACACTTTTTATTTTGCCTTTCATAGGTAGAGTAATTTTTGACACCAACAGAACTGTGCTTCATCTTGATTTTTCAGTGATCCACTTTGTTTTGTTGAAAATACACGTGGCTGCATGCAAAATTAAAGTTTATCTTTAATAAAGGGAAATAAATCTAAACAGTAAATAAATAAATAAATAAACGTAGAATAATCATGAGCAAAAGAAATTGCAAAAGAAAAGTGATGACCTTTACTAAAATTCAATTGATATTTTCTTAAATACAATTGATTATTTCTGAAATACATTTGATGCTTTCTGAAATGCAGTTGATTTTTTGCAATATATTTGTATTTTCTGGAGACAAAGTCAAAACCGACAGTTTTACTATCGACATTTAATACAGGGTTTCCTCTTGTGTCATAAATACGAACTTAATTTAGATACAAAAAAAGAATCAGCTCAGTGAAATCGGTACGATTTCGAAATGTTTTTTGATTCTATTCTCTTAATATGTTTTACATGTTTACTTAAAACTGGTCTAAGGTAATCTATTTTCTTTAAAAATTCTTATAATTCTGGTCCGACTAACCACATACATATATATTTATTTGCAGACTGATGACAACTTATTCTCCATTATCAAGATAATATGAACCGAAACTGGAGTAACTATAACAAACTGTAACAAACTCGATAGTTCAAAAAGATAAATAATCTACATTTGTTATTAACATGGAAAAACTTAAATCCCGTAAAATGGGTATGCGAGTATAAGGAAGGGAATGCATAGAATAATACGTGCATAATTATTTTGATTTAGTTTGGTTGTTTTCAATATTGGCCCTTTAAAAAATCTACATTTGTGGTATCTGGAAACGATGACATTGCACGATAATGATGACTGTATAGTTTTTATTTATCTTATATTATTAACATCATGAAATTACAGACAAAGTACCGTAATATATTACAAATATCTTCATGGTCGTACAAACAAATGACGGCATTTTTACAATCAATAAATCATTAACTTATTTAAGTTAATAATTTGCGTTTCTAACTGTTATTTGCTCATTCAATCGATCGACAGCCATACATATCAGAGAGCCAGACAAAATGAATGAATGATGCCAGCATATCAAAGCGGATATAGCTTAGAGTTTGTTTTTAAAGTGCTTAGTAATTGTGGGAATCATTTTCACTAAAAATAACAATGGTCTCAAACGATAAATTTTTGAAATTAGCGAATCAATGAAATGATTAAGTAATTAGTTGTTATTGTTATAAAAATGTGTTACTAAATGAAAACTTCAGTTTTACACAAATATTATTCTTGTAGCTCTTGAATAATTTTATTCCTTTTTTGCTGAAAAGTGTTTAAAATTCTTAAAATAAAAACATCTTAATCATGATCATGTGCGATCTAAAAATAGTTCATCAGGAATTTTTTCTTTTTGGTTTGATCTATTGACTGTCATTTCTAGTGATGTGTAATTCATTTTGTTTCTCTGTTTATCAAATGTGCGAAAGACACAGCACCATTAAAAGCAATAAGGCGGCTCTTAATTTGCATAATTTTAATTTTAATATTATTAAACTCCGTTTATTGTTATTGTTGCTGAATTGCTTTTTTGTTCGGTTGACCTCGGTGATCCGAGTCACTACGATACAAAGAACGGGTAGCAAAATATCTTATAATCTGTTTTAATTTTCAATGTTGTTCGATCCAACTGGATAAAGAGCATTTCACTTGATATAAAAGTTAATTTTTTAATAAAAGGTACTTTAAGTCAAGATAATCTTTTAGAAAACGGTAGTTTTTTGATAAAAAGTTCGTTTTTTTTTTATTAAAAAGTGTATTATTTTTATAAAATTACCTTTTTGTATAAAAGGTTTTTTTTTAATTAAAAGAATTTTTAACCAAATGTACTTTTTAATTAAAGACTTTTTAATAGAAGGTACTTTTTTAATAAAAGATACTTCTTTAATAAACGATACTGTTTTAATAAAAGTAATTTTTTTAATAAAAGGTACTTAAAAAAAATTATTCTTCAAAGAAAGGTATTTTTAATAAAATGCATTTAATAAAAGGTACTTTTTAATAAAAGGTACTTCTTTAATAGAAGGTACTTTTTTAATAAAAGGTACTTTTGTAGTAAAATGAACTTTTTTAAGTAAGCGCTTTTATTTAATAAAAGCTACTGTTTTTTTAACAACTGGTACTTTTTGAATACAACAACTTCTTAAATAAGAAATACTTTTTAAATATTGGGTATTTTTTTTAACAAAAGGTACTTTTTAATAGAAGGCTTTTTTTGATAAAAGATACTTTTTAAAAAAAGTTTCTTTTTTAATAAAAGCAACTTTTTAAGAATATTTAATTTTTTTATAGAAGGTAGTTTTTTAATAATAGGTATCTTTTTATAAAAGGTACTTCTTTAATAGAAGATACTTTTTCAATAAAAGATACTTTTATAATAAAAGGAGGAGCTACTTTTTGATATCAGGTACTTTTTTAACGAAAGGTTTTTTTTTGAATACCAGGAACTTCTAAAATAAAAGGTAATTTTTAACATTAGGTACTTTTTTTATCAAAATATACTTTTTAAAAGAGGGCTCTTTTTTTTAATAAAAGGTACCTTTTTCAAAAAGTTGTTTTTAATAAAACGTACTATTTTAAAAAAATTTCTTTCTTAATAAAAGGTATTTTTTTTTTTTAATTGTTTATTTCTTTACAGAAGCTATTTTTGTAATAAAAGGTACTTGTTAAAAATAAGCGCTTTTTTTAACAAAAGTTTCTTTTTAAATAAAAGTTACTTTTTATACCCTTTACCACCTTGTGGTCAGGGTATAATGACTTTGAGCTGGTATTTGTAACTACCAAAAATATTTCAGCTAGGCCCATCTTTTATTATACCGATCGACACAGAATCACTTTCTGAGTCGTCCGTCCGTCCGTCTGTCTATCCATGTAAACTTTGTAATCAAATTACAGATCGCAAATATGAATGTATATATATATATATATATATATATATATATATATATGTATATGTTAAAATATAGTACATACGTTGCTATCAGCCATAGGAAGAACGCTATTGAAATTGGTGGAAATCCAAATTATCATAAAGGTCTCGGTCAAATTGGGTTAGCGTATGTTTATTACATTCATTTATGAGTAGTCCAATAATAAACCGTATAAGACAATTCTTAGTCATAGTCTCCATATGAAGCTAATTCCTGATCTTCACCTAAATCTATCAAAAAGAAAAATATTGCACAGATGTTTCTCAAATTTGGTTTGTATACGTTTCTGCAAAAAATAAGTGACCCTACCAGTATCGGCCCATTTTGCTACTTAGTTCCCATTATAAATATAACATCCATGACCGTTTTCATATCTGCACCAAAAAAAAATTATAACAATGCCTCTCAAACTTTGTTTATGCTTATTTTATACTTATATCTAATTAGTTGGACATAAGAGGTAGGGTGTCTAAACGCATGGTAATTATATCGCTTGTTTTAAAGTGTCTTTTTTATGTAAAATTTGTTTTTTAATAAAAGGTAATTTTTATTAAAATTAAAAATAATTTTCTAATGAGAGGTACTTTTTTAATAAATAGTACTTCTTTAATAAAAGGCAGTGTTTTAATCAAAAGTACTTTTTAATAAAAGGCAGTTTTTTTTAAGAAAAGCTACTGTTTTAATAAAGGATATATTTTTAACAAGAGGCATTTTTTTTTAATAAAATGTGTTTTTGAATAAAAGCTAATATTTTTATAAAATTTACTTTTTTTTTTAAAGAGTACTTTTTGGAGAAAGTTTAGCTTTATACGGGCGGGGTAAGGTTTTAGAGGCGAAAAAGGCATATTTTCATGTCATAGAAAAACTTTTGAAGTATCTTTGAAGAAAATTTCAACTAAAAATGTTAATATATAAGTACGTGACAGCGAAACTACGGAGGCGCCTCGAAAAAAAGTGGTTATGCAGTAAATATCATAACTCGTTATAGGATCATTTGAAACAAAAAATCGAAATGAATTTAAAAGGTGATATGTTTCCCTAGTAGGAAGAGTTTTTATACCCTATACCACTATGTGGTTTGGGTATAATGACTTTGTGCTGCTGTTTGTAACAACCAAAAATATTTGACCTACACCCATCTTTAATTATACCGATCGAATCAAAATCACTATCTGATTCGATTTAACGATGTCCGTCCGTCCGTCCGTCTGTGTGTCCATGTAAAGCTTCTAATCAAACTGCAGGTCGCACATATGAACATATTTTGATGAAATTTGGTATTTGATATTTGGTCAGCCATGGGATGAACGCTATTGAAATTGGTGAGAATCGGTCCATGTTCAGACCTAGCCCCCATACAAATGACCCCTATGAAATCAACATATATTGCCATAAGATCCAAATTATCATACAAATCTTAGTCAAATTGGGTTTGTATGTGATTATTACATCCATTAATTAGTAGCCCAAAAACGATCCTTATTGGATAACTCTTAGTCATAGGCCCCATATAGAGTTGCTTCCCGATCTTCACTTAAATCTATCAATAAACAACAATATTGCACTGATTCTTCTCAAATTTTGTTTGTATATAGTTTTGCAAAATACAAAAGACTTTACCAAACATGATCAGGATCGGTCCATTTTTGGGTCTAGTCCCCATATAGATATAGCATCCGATATGAACTTTTTATATCTGCAGCCGAAAAAATTAATAAAAATCCCACTCAAATTTGGTTTATGCTTATTTTCTATATCTAGTTAGTTGGGCCTAAGAGATACGGTCTCTAAACGCATGGTATAGGGTATCATATAGTCGGTCCCGACCGACTATAATTTTCTTACTTGTTTTTTTTATGAATTTATTTTTTTGGCAGCATTTTGAAGTGAAAAACACGATTTTTGAATAAAATTTCGGTGAATTTGTTGGTAAAAAATGGTACAACAAAAGCTCTCTCTGATAACCTGTTAAGTTATGTGTGGAAATAGTGTATTTATAAAATTTCAGAAGTATGGGTCAAGTAAATTCGGAGTTATGGAAAAATGTTGTTTGCGAGAAAATCGATTTAAAGCGTTTAGCATATACGATATACCGTATGAGGGCCGCACAGTGGTCAATTTCGCGAGATAGCGGTCAAAACTCTATAACTTTTGACCGCATCGGTATTTTTTTACGCAATTTGTTTTGTTCAATAGGAGGGACTTTAAGCTTCAATTTGCATGTTCAAACGTAAAAATCAACTGATAGGGACGTAAGTAATTTGGAGTTAAAAATGCATTTTAATTTTTTGTTGAGTTTCCATGTAAAAGTTGAATATTTTGATATTTTAAATAGGTATTTTTTTTTACAACCAATACTTATTTATTATTCCTAAACTTAATTTTGGTCAGAAAATGCCAACATTTGGCCCCTGACATTTATTTAGTCTCAATATTCACAGGGGCCAAAGGTTGGTTTTTTTGGAAGGAAGCTAATTCTTGTGAGGATTAAACTGAAAAATAACACTGAAATTCCCAACAATATCAATACCATTTGGATATATTATATACAGAACACAACATCGATAAAATTTTAAGTAAACTTTTACTATTGATTTAAAGTGCACATATATTTTATTTAAATGTATTAATAAAAATTTGTACTAAAATTAGAAACAAATTATAATCTTTAAACTAGTATTAATTAAACAATATTAGTAAAAATTTCTTCCAAATAGCTTTGATTTTCATTTTGCAGTAGTTGTTTAGCTTCTTCATCTAACTCTAATGAGGTTGATTTCCATTTTTGTCGAATATTGGACATATATTGGTCTGATGTGCACAACAAAATATTAATAAGATCTTCATTAGTACAATATCTGGAAATTTTTCTTGTATTGTGCTCGCGAAAGAATCTGTAGTCTTTGTTCCTTTTTTCTTGGGCTTCTTCTGAGAGATCTCCAATTGGAAGCATATTGTGCTGAATTATTTGTTCCCCATGGAACAAAATTTTGTGAACTGTGGTTGGCATATGTCTTCAAGAATATTTTTGGTTATAAAGGGTTGCTGTCTCATTAGCATACTGACCAAATTTTTTGCATCTATCTTTTTGCTACATGCTATAACTTGTAATATGATTTGGAATCGTCGTATTAAATCATAATCTACTCCAGTTATAGAAGCTGCAGTTTCTGGATCGGAAAAAAATCTCCTTGCTGTGTTTCCATCATTAGAATTTCCTTCTCCTTGCTTTGGCTGGTCAATTATAAGGCCAATCTCACGGTATTTTTCTTGAATATCTTTTTTTTTTGCTTTCTTTTTTCCAAATTTTCTTTGTTGTTTCTCACTGTTTCGCCTAACGGGCCAAATTCCAAATCGTATCCCAATTTAAGAATATGCTCCATAAAACAAATTCTAGCATGAAGAGGTGACATTCCAAATTCATATGCTTCATTAAAACTATCGTCTTGTGTTGGTGGTTGGCTCAATTGACTTGATGTTTTTTGGCATATGGTGCAGCTTGACGATGACTTTGTTTTGGTTAAAGCTTGTGCAACTTTTCTATCAATCATTGTGAGACACATTTTAAAATCTACTTCAATGTCTTGGTCATCAAATTTAAATTTTACTGGTTGAAGTTCTTTAATTTGATCATTTATTTTTCGAAATTCTTCATCTATGACATCTTGAGTCTCCTTTTTGTAAGCAAACTTTATTGGTCTACAAAATTTTGTTGACGAGGGAATTTCATTCTTCCATACATCTATCTCTGCAGCTCTACTATTTGACGGCTATGAACCAATATAAGTTTTTGTTAAACGTAATGGAACGAAAGAAATCATGAATAAATTGGCATCTGATGAATTTTCCGCATTTCATTGTTTGTATTGTTTCTGGCCAGAGGACCCATCACATCCCCATTTAGAAATTAAAGTCATGCTGCAGTTTTTAAACTTCTTTAAATAGTCAGCATCAAATGTCTTTAATAATCGTTCTGTAGTGTGTTCAAGAAGATCCTGCAATTTTATTTCTGCTGAACTTGAAGTTACACTAATAGCAGTTGGTGAAGGTAAGCAATCTTTTTTGGCAGATATGATGGAAAAATTCCACAATTTTTTTCATTGGTTCGCTTCCGCAATTCTGTATATTGGTTTTTAGTCATTTTCAAATCCAAAAATGGTGCAAATGCTTCTTCTGGAGTAAATTTATTTTCTTCAGTTGGTGTCGGCATACTTTCTAAAATCCTTTTTGTGCGTCTGGGGCTTGCTTCCACTATTTTTTCAATGATAGCAATTTTACCCTTTTTAGTTTTCGATGGTTGCATTTGATGCAGAAATGAATCCTTTATGATGCTACAAGAAACTTCTTCATTGATATGTTTAAGTTTGCGTCTTCGTGATCTTTCACTACAATTATCAATTGGCTTTGCTGGTCGACCACCTTTTCCAGTTTCCGTGGTAGTTACTGATGGCTTTTTAAAAATAAGTTTATTTCTTAGCCATTCTTGGTTGCGTGAGTAAAACAATTTCTTGTTTCTGGAACATTGATTGTACCGTTTTCTTAAAGTATTTAAAAAGTTTTTTATTTTTAAGTTATGAATTTTAATTTCTTTAATGTCGTTTTCATCTTTCCGTTCAAAATATATATCAGATAGAACACTATAACTGAATTTAGCCATTGTTTAAACAATAATGAAGAAAAAAAATGAATGCATGGATTAATATACTATTGCCCGAAGTTTCAACATGATCTTTTTTACCTCTTTGAAACATAATATAATAGGTAGTTGGTTTTACCAGTTATTTCCATTGGTTTTAAATTTATTTGCAATTTTCACGTATTTAAGTTGTGTAATATTAGATGGCAATAAAATCTTTTTTACCTTTTCCAAATGAATTGCCAGATACCACATAATTTGAGAGCTCTATTGTCATTTTTGTCAAAATTTTAATACACCCTTCTATGTGGACTAGGTCCAAATATGGGCCAACTTCTCCTAATTTCAACAGAATTATTTTTTGGGTCAATAAGAACTCTTGTACAAAATTTCATCAAAATATATGCATAATAGCCACTTTCACATACAAATAACTTCTCAAAAAATATGACGTGCATTTGTACCGAATATCTTACCTTGGGTCAGAAAAATTGCTGTAGCGCAAAAAGTGCAGTCCCGATGCATGGACATGTATATATAGGAATGTAGGGGAGAGTTAGGACTACAAAATAGTAAATTTGTGTTTTGATTCAGCTTGACTCACAGGAGTTGTGCTCTATGAAGTAGGAAATTTCCGAGAAATTTGACCTTTTTAAAAAAAAAAATTTAAATTGTTCTGAAAACAGTAGAGCTTCAATTTTTACCAGTAATACGAAATAAGTTAAGTTACAACACAAAATTTATTTCGTCCAAAAATCATGAAAAACAAAAAAGTTATGATCATTTAAACTTTAAAAATTAACTAAAAATATCATAAATTTACTAAATTCTGAAAAAGCCCATTTTGGACCACCCTGTTCTCAGTAAAATAGTTGAAATGGAGTTCTAATTTTTTGGCTCCCGAGGTTTACTACTGTCTTCTTTCATATGAGTCTAATAACTTTAAAATCGGAGAACAAAAACCAAAAGGAGTTTTGGCCGCTATCTCAAAATATTGACCACAGTGGGCCGGTCGCTTGAAACGCTGTATCTGCTTTATTTATTTACTCCGATTTACTAGAAGTTTTGACACAACACGCTCGACATGCTTTTCATTGAAAACCTTACTCCGCCCTTAAGAAAAGACACTTTTTAACAAAAGAGTAATTTTTTAATAAAATATTCTGTTTTCACAAAAAGTCCTTTTTAATAAAGGTAATGTTTTTTTATTAAATGACAAAAAAAATCTGGTGTAATATTATTTTGGCTCAAACAAGCGTCAAAATATTCGCCTAACCTTGAAAACTAAGTACTCGGATAATAATTCATTGCATTACTCTCAAAATATAAATGCCACCATATGCGTATATAATTTTTTCTCCATGTCCTTTATGAATGACAAAGTGCTGTTTTATACTAAAATGGACTAAAAAATTCGAAAATGTATTGTACTCGTATGATAAAAACAAAGCTGATTTATTATTTGTGCCATGGCAAAAGAAGAAAAACTAAAAAAAAAAAATATATGAAGAGATTTGTTATAAATAACCTAGTTTAACCAGTAGAATTACTGATAAAGGCTCTTTTTATTACTTAGAGTTATTTCTGTTGCCACAGACAATGTGAATTCGTCTGCAATAATATGTCCGTCGAATAACCCACAGTAAGATGAATCAATGATTTTAGATATTTTAACATTTCATTGCGCTTACATAGAGTTTTGAATGGAAATTAATTTTAATCGCGTATACTCGAATTTAGTACAATAAATGGGCCAGCAGCTTTGCTGCTTATATTGTAGGAAGATTTTCTATCTAAAAATAAATTCAGATGCCAACTGTATCTTGTGATAAACTTAATTTGAATGAAAATTTATTTAGTGTGATGCCTAGAGGTATTATACAAGAAATAACTGATGAAGAGCTATTGCTGCCGTGATTCCGAATTAATGGTTGAGTAATATATTTTTTGAGTTAAAATCTCACGGATTAATAAAGCATTTGATGGTCAACTCTTACTTCATTATATATTCTTGCATAGCCATAATTCAAATCTCAATTATTTCGTTCATTCAACTTTAGTTAACAAATTAATTTTAAATTACGCCTTATTTTTTTAACGAAAATTATTTTAATAATTTTCTACAAATCACTATGATGTTATTAACATCTCTAGCTAACATCCAACCTAACGAATCATATAACCAGAAATCCTCTTCGCCAGCAAATATGTACTAATGTACAGACAGCAAAGAATATATTCTTGGTCTTATAAAATCATCATTTATAAAACCATATGAGATCATACGGTTTTAGTTGATGGTTTGTTTGTTTTTTTTCTTTTGCTCACTTCCTGTGAAATTTTAATTAAGTGCAAATTTTGAAAGCAAATATAACTGAAAATACAATAATTTACATACAACTTGTATAATGAATTATAAAAATTTTAATAATCATAAAACAACTTAATTTGAACTAAATTAATTATATAGTGTTAACAAACTTCCATATTTGCGATTTCTTCTCGTTTATATAAGTATAACAAGTTGTGTGATTAATTTTGATTAGTTTTTAGTGACTTCAAATGATGTGATACCTAAGTAAGTTTTTGAATTCTGATGGCAATTATAGAACAGAGATGGTTTGATTAATTAATTCACATGTTATTTTAAGATTAAGCAAACAGATACGAATCATTGGTAAATAAAAAATTGTCTAAATATGCAAATAGTCGGGTTTGAATTTATCTTTATATGTATGTCGTATAGAAAAATTTCAAAGAATATGTACTTGCCTATGTAATTTTTTCTCTATATATATGCTGATTTTTTAATAATATACTGCTGATATCATATGAAAATTATATATCTCTTATAAACAGTTATTTATGATTCTATTAAATAAACATCATAAATAAGGGTATAAAGCTTTTCACACCAGTGTTTCGATGTCTGTCATACCATTTGAAATAATTAGCAAAAAATCTGCAGTCCATAAGATATATGTCTATATAATTGATCCTTATAACAAGCGCAGTTGATATAACGATGTCCGTCTGCCTTACTGTGAAAATCACGATCACGCCCTCAATAGGTCGCCTGAGATACTCTTTTTTAGTGAAAATGATTTATTGGCAACCTACTCATGTCGCTATTTAATATAATCAAAATCGAAAAACCTTGAAAAAAAATTTATATATTTTTCTATGTTGTTCTTGTTTTTGTTGCAATTCTAAACTTTGTATTTTACATGTTGTAGATCTAATTGTTGTTGTGATCGTTGTGTTATATTCCACGTGTCTAGAGGTCAAAGTAATGCGGCTTAAAGCGGGCTTGCTGTCGTCAGAACCTTTTTTTTAAGTGTTGGAGCCGCCGCTGAAATAGGCGGCAGAGTTATTCTAATACTTAAGATGGTAAATCTTATTTAATTTTTCGTTTTTATACCCTATACCACTATGTGGTTTGGGTATAATGACTGTGCTGCTGTTTGTAACTACCAAAAATATTTGACCTAGACCCACCTTTTATTATACCGATCGAAGCAGAATCACTATCTGATTCGATTTAACGATCTCTGTCCGTCCGTCCGTCTGTGTGTCCATGCAAACCTTGTACTCAAACTGCAGGTCGCAAATATGAATATATTTTGGTGAAATTTTGTATGTGAGCTTTTATCGGCCATAGGATGAACGCTATTGAAATTGGTGAGAGTCCATGTTCAGACCTAGCCCCCATACAAATGACCCCTATGAAATTGACATAAGTTGTCATAACATCCAAATGGTCATATAGATCTTAGTCAAATTGGGTTTGTATGCGTTTATTACATCCATTAATGAGTAGTCCAAAAATGGTCCCTATGGGACAACTCTTAGTCATAAGCCACATATAGAGCTGTGCAAAAATATTGCACTGATTCTTCTCAAATTTTGTTTGTATATATTTTTGCAAAATACAAGAGACTTTACCAAACATGGTCAGGATCGGTCCATTTTTAGGCCTAGTCCCCATATGGGTATAGCATCCGATATGAACTTTTTCATATCTGCAGCCAAAAAAAATTAATAAAAATCCCACTCAAATTTCGTTTATGCTTATTTTCTATATCCAGTTAGTTGGGCCTAAGAGATAGGGTTTCTAAATGCATGGTATAGGGAATCGTATAGTCGGTCTAGACCTATAATTTTCTTAGTTGTTTAATATTACTGTAAGAAAATCGTTAGATAATCCGATAAAATCTTTTTAAATTAAAGCATGCAATTAAAAATTCTGCTAAAAAAAAATTTTCAATCTTGCTTTTTTTCTGAAGCTTTTAGAGTCTCAATCAAGTTAAAAATGTCATATACGAATATCTGTTTTTTAATTATAGTAGGTTTATGTTTGTATTTTTGTTATTCAGCAAATCCTGAGAAGTGGTGAACACTAAGCAAAAAAAAAATGTTATTTAATATGATCATGTCATACATAAAATTAAAGCACAAGATCTCTACTTAAATAATCTAACATAATAATTTAATTATTTTAAGAAATGGTACTACTATAGCCATATCTGTGATGATTGTTACTAATATTTTTAAATTATCATATTAGTTGCAATTTGGTAACTTGTTTTTCTCCAAGCGATGCAATCCAAATTGGCTGACTTGATGTTCTAAGTTGGTAGGGACATCAGTGGTATGTTTTTTTATCAAAGGATTTGCAAAGCCTCAAGTTTAAAGGTAAATAATATTATTATTAGAAAAACAAATTAACATGTCACAACCGTAACAAAAAGTATCCTTTCAGTTCGAATAAAACGGATTCTGTACTCATTATTGTTTTGTAACATGTGCAATATATCAAAAGTAATACTGACCATGTGTGAAAGCATAATATAAACAAAAATGCTATTTTGTCCAGTTATAACTATATTTAATTAGTGTTACGGTTGTGACATACATGGTGTTACGGTTGTGGCACAAAAAGTTTCGGTTGTGACCAAGGTTCAGCAAATACACACATGAAACACACAATGTTCTGTTCAAAAGCAGCCAACACATATCTTTATTTTCATATCAATTATGTGCGTTTCTAAATTTTCTACGGTGCACAACACAATCATGACTGTGTTCGTTTTAATATTTCGTTATTTACACGAACATTTTTGTATCACGTACTTTTTGTTTCAATCACACATAAACCACACATTTTTGAGTGTTGCTTTATTTGAAGTTCATGTTCTGGTACGTGTACTGAAAAAAAAAACAGAACATGTACAATAAACAGGTTCGAGTTCAGTTATATTTTAAGTCGTGTTCTGGCTCGTGTAAGAAAAAATACAACATGTACAATAAACAGGTTCGAGTTCAGTTATATTTTAAACACGACTTAAGGAGAATGAAGAAGTCTAGAAGAGTCAAAGAAAAACATGTCGGAAGTCCGCAAGGAAATCAAACTAAAACGACTCCGTCAAAATGAGAGACAACGAAAGTGTCGAGAAAATAAAAAAATTAAGAAAGATTTACCTATAATTACGCGTTCTTGTGCTACCAATCCTATTGGAAGCTATAATGTTTCAGCAACATTTAAGAAAGCTGTAGCGCGTGTTCGTAAAAACTTACTGGAAAGTCCAAGAAAGAAAGTAGCCATTGTGCGTCACCTTGCCAACAGTTTAAACATCAGTTCCGAATTAATTCCCGCAAATCCAAAAAATTTAGAAAAATCTCAAGCAGATTATCTGTTAGTGTCAGTCAGTGGAAAGAGAGTTCATAAGCAACGGCGGCATATGTTCATAACCACAGATGAAGCTCGAGCCATTTTTTGCGAAGTGTATTCAAATATAAATGTTAGCAGAACCAAGTTTTTCGAGTTGCGGCCAAGACATGTCTTGCCCTCATCAAAGATGCCTCACAATGTGTGCGTCTGTAAATATAATGCAAACATGGATTTCACGTTGAAAGCAGTGCCAAACCTAAAGATCAAAGCTGCAGAATTACGCGAATTGTCTGTCTGCAGTCAATATAATGAAGACTGTATGCTAAGTAACTGTGGTGCCTGTGAAGATAGAGCTGGTGAAGTTTTACTTGGTGCTCTAGATGAAGATGAACGTGCTGTTGAAGTATTTTGGAAAGCTTGGAAAATGGTTGAAGGAAGAGATGAAATTGTAGATGGAAATTATGAGGGTGATGATGTGGCTACTTTAGTGTCAGAAATTACAGATGCATTTCCCAAGTACCTGGCACATTCATACACTCAAAAGATACAAGATCAACATTTTCAAAAGAGCCGTGACAATATAGAAGCTGGTGAGGTAATAATACAATTGGACTTTGCAGAGAACTATGCTGTACTTACCCAGGATGAAATACAAGCTGCCCATTGGTCAAATGATCAAATTTCTCTCTTTACTACTGTTGCATGGTTGGCATCTAACAAGTGTCAGTCTTACGTAATTGCTTCAGATGATAGGGTTCATGGGAAATACGCCGTTTGGACCTGTATAAAAATAACTATGCAGTCCTTAAAATCCCAGCACCCCAATATTCATAAAGTTCATATATTTTCAGATGGTTCATTAGCCCAATTCTAAAATAAATATAATCTGATTAACGTATCGTTTTCAAAACTGATTTCGATTTAGACTGCACTTGCTCATTTTTTGCCACATCCCATGGAAAGGGAGCGGTTGATGGCATCGGAGGAACAGTCAAGCGAGCTGTTGCTGTAGCAGTCCTAACACGAAAGTTCATTGTTCGTAATGCTGAAGAGTTTGTAGCGTGTGCTCGCTCTGTGACCAAGATGATTTCTGTCATTTTAGTTCCCAAATCTGACATTGGAAAGTGTATGGACATGCTAGATAAAAGATGGGAAAGTATAAAAGTCATTCCAAATACACATTCCGTACACCATGTTGTCCCTGTACCAGGAAAGTATGGTGTGTTGAAAGTGGGATCAACATTTGGCAGCACGTTATCTGAGATCACCATTAAGAAATATGAACAGCACAACATAACATTGTAATATCAGTATTTTAATAGCTATAAAGTTACAACTAACTCCAAATTGTTTTTAATAAAATGCCAATTCATTTGTTTTTTTTTTTCTAGCTTGAAAGTTTCTCGCTTGTGGGTTACATAAACTCTATGATAAATGCTAAATTTCTATTTATTTCTGTACTATGTCACAACCGTAACACACCTGTCACAACCGTAACAACTTTTTAGTCTCTACTTTCTAAGGGACCAAGAGAGTAAAATTTTTGAATATAACTCTAAAAAGTTAAATATATATCTCTTGTGACAATTACATATTTTTCATTTCTATATTTTTCTCAAGGGGGCACAAAACGTGAAATGATCATCGAGGGAAAAAATGTGTGTCTCCAATTGTGTCACAACCGTAACAACAGCAAACTAATTTTTTGCAGTAAGTACAATAGTAAATTGAATAAGTGAAGGTTCCATAATTGTACCTTTAGGTGAATGCTAAAAACCAAAAATTTTTCATAATGTTTTCATAAGACAGCGTAGCTGCAATCACCCGGTAAATGTGTACTTTGTGTCACAACCGTAACCAGGATTTGCTGTATTGCTTCCTTTTGCTTATTTTGAAAAACACAATTTTTTTTTTTTATACGAAAAATAAAATGGTATATTTTGTTTATCAAAATCGTTTGGTGACTGAGATTTTAGTAGATGTCACAAGAATTCGCCTTGCCTATTAATATTATAGATTTAAACAAAATATTTGAAAAAATTAATAACTTGGTATACTTAGTATTAAATTATTAAAACAAAAACACTGAATTTTTAGCATTTTTTTAGAGGGTGTTTTCATAATATCGGTCATATCTTGGTATAGTGATGCCTGATATACCCCATTTTTAATAAGAACCTGATCGAAATAATGACAAACCATTAACTTTGAAGTCCACCCAGGTAAATTGTTTATATTATGAATGAGCGAAATTTTAAATTACGTTTACCAGTCACAGCCCTTCTACAAATTATTAAACGAATTCAATTGAAGCAACCTAATAAACACAGAAATATCATGCTCCCATCAAACTTATTGAATTAAACATATTAATTTTTCAACTTAGCCAATTCACCATTTCACGAACACTATTTTAGTTTATTATTATTGCGAATGAAGGGAACAAACTCATTAACAAATTTAATAAATACACATATAGCATATCGCGCTTGTACCTCTCAGTGGGTCAACTCAAAATTTACAAATTTTCAGTAGAGACAAAAAACGGTTTTTTTAAATCTAAACGGCTAGACCGGTTTGAATGAATTTTTTCGTATGCGTTTGGGTGACGCCATGTATGGTTTAGATTCACAAATCAGCGGGATCGGATCAGTGGGCGGGGCACCTTCCATACAAAGTGAATTTTAAATATCATATATCTTGAATACTATGGTGGGCATAACTTTGAAAATTTGTGTTAGATCATCTATTGTTAATGTGAATATCCATACCGAAAATAACAATATGCCTTATCTTGCAAAGAATTAGCGGAATCCGAACAATGGGCGTGATACCTCCTATATGAAATAAAAATGTGTTATCTCTGAATTTCTATTATAGTAAATTTACTTAAAGTTACTTTCATATTTTTGCTCAAACATTGTTTTACCGTTTTCCTAGAAAACATAAAAAAACTAATAATCTAAGACGAGTTTGTAATTTTATCTAAACAATATTTTATGATATGGATTTAAGTAATAAGTAATGTGTAACAGGTACACTTAAACAAAAAAGGATTTTTATTTGGTATGATTAACCAAATAAAAATATACCCATTGAAGAATTTAACAAGTGAAATGGTACAGGTATATACAAGTATTTTCCCTTTGTTCAGAATTATGACCTATTCTAGAAAGTGAGGTGAATCAGGTATATATTATGTAATTGTTTTCATTAAAAAATGCGAATGGGATTTTCCTTTAAGAGCGAAGATGGTGCCCTTAACGACGCAGGTAGTTATTTATATACTTTAAAAAATATCGTTGCAAAATTTTTTAAAATTTTTTTGCTGCAGCAGGCAAATTTATACAAAAAATTCTTTCATTTTTAAAAAAATTAAATTTATTTTTACTTTTTTGTCATTGGTATTTTTCAAGTTATAGTGAAAAGTCATTGATTTCCAAGAATTACAAATTTTTTTAAGTGATATTAATTCTACTGTACGTATGTATATCACTGAACTTCTCCTAAACGGCTGGATCGACTAGAATGAATTTTTGTGTATGCATTCATTCATTTTGTGTAAGTATTCGTTCAATGCATTGAATATGTTTGTACGCTGTATTTTGATATTATTTTAAATTTTTTGTACGGTGTCTTTTGTTATTTCAGGTGTCGCATTACAGTGAATATTAAGTGAATTATATTCTCATATAAGTTACGTACATAAGATAATGCCACGTCTGCGTGGACGAGGAGGAAATATTGGCCGACGGACTCGGTTAAATAGATCGGCAGAAGATCAATTGACGGACAATGAAAATTTAAGAAACCAGGCTACATCACACGTGCTAATGAAACACAAGATCAACGCAACGAACGCCGTCGAGCTAATGCATTGAGACAAAGACTGGCCCGTCAACGAGTCACCAGCACAACAGCGTTTGCAAGTGTATCGCGCATTAACACGTACATCACTTCTTCGCATTGAACGCACACTGCCAGCACAACCATATCGAGCAGATGGAGGAGCGAGAAATTGTGGGTATTTTAGAACCGTTTTTACTGAATCACAACCAGTTGTTCAATACCATTTCAAACAGACTGCAAAACGACAACTATACGATCGTCATCAAAGCCGACAAAGTACCATCTGGGCAGAACGCGGGCCGATGTAATGCACCGACCATTAATAAAGTTGCAGTTGTTATGGTTGGCGACGCATTTGAACGTCGAGATATACGAATCAAACGCAGAGATAACACAGTGCATACGATTGAAGACAGTCATCGCTCTTACAACGCTTTGCAATATCCATTGATATTTTGAGAAGGAGAAGATGCATATAATTTAAATATCAAACAAAGAAATCCAGCAACAGGTACAATCTACACATGTCATTACCAATATTTTATTTTTATGCACCATTAATTTCTTTTTGTCTTACTTATATTTTTACTTTGCAGGTGCAGAAACCAGCAAAAAGGTGAGCGCGATGAACTTCTACGGATATCGGTTGATGATTCGTGCCAATCAAGACAATAATATTCTCCGATGCCGCCAGCTTTTTCATCAATATATCGTTGATATGTATGCGAAAGTTGAAAGCGAGCGATTACGATACATCAGGTTTAATCAAGCGAAACTTCGAACTGAGAAATACATTCATTTGCGTGATGCTATTGTTGCTAACGTAGATGGAATAACTAATATCAACGACATCGGTACTTCATATATTATTCCATCATCATATATTGGTAGCCCACGTCATATGCAAGAATATATTCAAGACGCCATGACTTTTGTGCGGACGTACGGACGACCAGATTTCTTCATTACATTTACATGTAATCCAAATTGGGATGAAATTAAAATTGCGTTATTGCCAGGTCAAACTTCAATAGATCTACACGATATCACTGCACGTGTCTTCAGACAAAAGTTAAAATCGTTGATGAACTAGATTACACATACCTCTATATTTGGCAAAACGCGTTGCTGGCTTTATTCTGTTGAATGGAAAAACGAGGTTTGCCACACGCGCATATTTTGATTTGGTTGGTCGACAAAATACGGTCTGAAGAAATTGATAAAATTATCTCTGCAGAAATTCCAGATCGGAATATCGATCAAGAATTGTATGAAATTGTTACCGCTAACAGGATCCATGGTCCCTGCGGTGCTATAAACATGACGGCGCCGTGCATGGACAATGGAAAATGTACGAAAAGTTTTCCAAAAAAATGTAAAAATGATACAATCCCTAATATCGATGGTTATCCATTGTATCGTCGTAGAGACACAGACCATGGTGGTGAATCACATCTAATACGCATGTCGAACGGTACAACAGTTGACATTGACCATCAGTGCGTGGTTCCGTATTCACCATTGCTGTTTTAAACCTACAAAGCACACACAAACGTTGAGCTCTGTAGTTCGGTGAAGTCCATAAAATATATATATTCAAATATGTCCATAAGGGCAGTGATATGGCTGTATTTATTTGTTGTTCAAAATGTTAACGAAAACGATGAAATAACACGGTATTAAATTGGCCGATACATCAGCAGCAATGAAGCAATTTGGCGTATTTTGAGTTTTCCGATACACGAAAGAGACCCTGCTGTTATGAATTTGGCTGTGCATCTTGAAAATGGACAGCGTGTTTATTTCAAGGAAGAGACTGCTCTAGAACGTGCATCAATTGCCCCAAAAACCACACTAACTGAGTTTTTCGAACTATGCAACCGACCAGGTATTCCCGGTCAATTCGCAAAGACATTAATGTATACGGATGTGCCACGATATTTCACAAACAGTCAAAAAAGTGGGAACCACGAAAGCGAGGTGTTCCGGTTGAAGGATACAACGGCATATTTCTGGGAAATACATTAGGCCGATTATACACAGTCCATCCAAAGCAACGCGAATGTTTCTTCTTGCGTTTATTGTTGGTTAATGTTCCTGCACCGACGCCCTTTCAATACTTGCGAACAGTCAATGGCATTTTGTACGACACATATCATGATGCGTGTCGCGAATTACATTTGCTGGAAGATGACAACCATTGGGATATTACACTTGCAGATGCCGCATTGAGTTCCTCTTCTCATCAAATTCGCCAATTATTCGCCATATTATTGACGACATGTTTTTCATGTCAAGCTTCTGTCCTCTGGGACAAATATAAAGATTCCATGAGCGACGACATTCTGCATCACATTCGGATCACTGATCAAGACCCCAATATCGATTTTTCGCCGGAAATATATAACGAGGCGCTAATAAAGATTGAAGATATTTGCATTCTGATTTCGAATATGCCACTTATTTATTTTGGTATGCCCTCACCTAACCGCCCAGTAATAGACATCATTAGCAGCGAGATTCAGTGCGAACAACAGTTCGATACGGTCTCTTTTACTACTTTTGTTGAAAATAATGAGCATCTACTCACTAATGAACAAAAGAATGTATACGATCGAATTAATTTGTCAATTGCAGCAGAACAAGGCTTTTCGGTGGTATTTTACTGCTGCTGTCTGGTGATTTTAGACAGGCATTGCCGGTCATTCCACGCGCTACATATGCGGATGAAATTAACGCATGTATAAAACAATCATACCTATGGCGAAATGTCAGCACATTACGTCTTAACACAAATATACATACGTGTTCAACTGCAAAACGATCCATTGGCACTATCATTCTCCAAGCAATTGCTCAACATTGGAAACGGAACAACACCATTGCATTTAGACACACAATGCATCAAATTGCCAGACAATTTCTGCAACATGGTAAATACGAAAGATGATTTGGTTGAAAGCATATTTCCAGATTTACAAGCTAATTATATTACTCATGCGTGGCTTCGTGAACGAGCTATTTTAGCAGCAAAAACATCGATGTTGACGCTATTAACTTCAATGCCCGGCAATAAGATATTGTTCAAATCGATCGACACTGTTACGGATCCTGACGAAGCAGTCAACTATCCTGTTGAATTTTTGAATTCACTGGATTTACCAGGGATGCCACTACACAACTTGCGATTAAAAATTGGCTCACCTATCATTTTGCTTCGGAATTTAAATGCACCTAAGCTATGCAACGGTACAAGATTAGTCATAAAAAAAATTATGGGCAATGTTCTTGAAGCTACAAATTTGAACGACAAATTTGAAGGTGAATTTGTTCTCCTGCCGCGAATCCCAATGATCCCTTCAGACTCACTCATTCCATTAAGACGTCTGCAATTTCCAATTCGCTTGGCATTTGCCATGACTATTAATAAGTCACAAGGTGAAACAATGTCGATTTGTTGATTGGATCTAGAAAATCCGGTCTTTTCACATGGCCAATTATATGTCGCGTGTTCTCACGTTGGAAAACCGTCCAGTTTATTCATTTACACTCCTCAGGAATTGACTAAAAATATTGTTCAGCAACTCGCATTAAGATAAAATTAAACAAACATTGTTGATTATAACGAATTGTTTTTAGAAAAATTGATGTTATTTCAAAATAAAGAATAATGAAATTATTATATTATTTGTCTTTCATTTCATACTTTGTATAATATCCTAATCGCTTGAAATATCATGCAGGACAGCGTATGCCGGGTCCGCTAGCACTTACTATAAAATTTAAAAACAGTTGTTTCATTGTTAAGAATTGCGAATAATAAGTACTAGCAGATTCCAGCACTCGAACTTTGAGCGCAAATTCTAGGAAACTTTATTTTTTCATTTAATAAAGACCATAAAGGTATGCTTCACAATTCATCGCATTTTAAATGAAGCAAACAAACTCAATACATTAACACGAACATATTAACAAATTTGATAAACACACACATATCATTGTATAATTTTATGAATGTGTTAGTAGCAACTTTAAACGGTCATAACTCCAAAAAAAAAATTCCAGACGATGAAAATCTGTAAATCTGAATAACAGCTAAAAAAAGAATATCTTTCAAATGATAAATTTTTTGTCAAAATCGGGGTAAAACTGTGAAACGTACATCGGTAACAAAAAATCGCCTAGCCTATTAATATTATAGATACAACAGTAGTTGTTTTTGCGATTTTTTTCAGTAATCATCAAAAATAACAAGTTTTTTGGGTGGAACTCAAAATATGTCTTTTTTGTGAATTCTAAAGAAGCTACTCTTATAGCGCAAAGAGGGTTACAACTGTGTTTTTTTTTTGCGAAAGACTAGAAAAATCGATGTAAGATTTTTACCGTGGATAGATATGACCACTGTGTATCGTTTTCTTCCAAAAAGTGAAAATTGAAAAATTTTGAGTTGACTCACTTTAGAGGTACAGGTGCGATATGTATAATTTTATGTATGTGTTAGTAGCAATTTTAAATGCAATTTACTCCAAATAAAGGAAAAAATTAAAGAATCTGTAAATCTGCAAAGCCGCTAAGAAGAAATACCTTTTAAGTAATGTACGTTTGGTCAAAATCGGAATAAAACGGTAGAACAGAACATCAGTCACAAGAAATCGCCTAGCCTTTTAATATTATAGATATAACAACATATTGTGAATCGAAAATGTAATTCATTAAAATATACAAATAAAGTTGGTATTATAATTATTTTTCGGTGATAAAAAGAAATCCAAACTTTAAAACTGTTTCGATATTTCTAACCGAAACGATAGTGCCTAAATCAAATTCTGTTATTAATACCGAAAAATAATGTTTTGCCAGAACGAATTTTCGAGTTAATTTGCAGAATAAAACTTTTAAATGTATATTAGGTGTACATTTAATTTTATATTTCAATATCAGAACTCGTAAATTAAAAAAAATGGATGTTCGAAGTGTGAAAATTAAATACAGTAGTTAATTCCTTCGGGCATGAAGCTCTTGCCTGACACTCATGATTATGGTTTCTAAAAACAATCTGACATTCATTAAGTTAAATGTGGAGAAATATGGTCAGAACTCAATATAATAGCTGTAAAAGATCTTTATTGTCATATTACCACAAAACAATACGTCCAAGCTTGGATTTCAACAACATCTTTGGGGCATTGTCTGGCAACGGTGAGTATATTTGAGTTCATCCCCATGCTTGTGTGGGCGGAACAAATGTTTGTGGGGACTCTCGTAACGTGTATCTGTTGTATCTCTAGATACGAAGGTTTAATTCACCTTGAACGCTTCTACAAGATAATTGAAAAAAATAAGATACATTTTCAGTAAGCCAATCTATTATTTTCTGTAATACAAGAAGCAAAATACACCAAACTATTTTTTCCAAAACCGTTAAATTGTAAAATTAATAAAATACGGATTATGTAGTGAGTAATGATAATTCTTTTATTTTGAGATATTGTTTTATATAATTTAAATCAAAATAAATTAATTATTAATAAATACATGAATATAAATAATAAAAATTTATTTCAATATTTTACATCAGCAAAAACATCGGTACATAGATAATGCAATGAATAATTCCACCGTACGAATTTATATATAAAATAGTTGTCCTTACCATTGTTGGTTTATATAGATTATATAATTCAGTAGAATATTGTGATAGTACTTGGGACTACAAAAATTCGGTTGGCAATAAAGTCGGTTGCAGCAATGCAATCGTTTTCTGAGTGCAGGATACATAAAGAACAGTATACATAAAAGAGGAAATAGATTATGGCGCATACGAATATGTGAAATAAAAATTGGTTACCATTACAAAATTGTCATTTAATAGGAGGTGGTAATTTTGCGTTGAATCAAAGCCTTTTAAGCTCTTAACTGAGCAAGTATTTAGTGCTGATATTCACTGGCTGATATAATATATATCGCACCTGTACCTCTATAAAGTAGGGCTTCCAATCCCGGAGAGAATTTCCGATCACGGGATTTCGGGATTAAATTTTATAAATCCCGGGATCCCGGGATTGATCCCGGGATTAACTTCCTCTGCTAAAAAAAATTAATATAAAGTAAAAACAAATAAATTCAAGAAGTTTTTTTTGAAATTAATTATTTATAAAATTAAGTTATTTTTATTTAATTTAATAAACACATAAACACAAAGTAATTCATTACGTATAATAAAAAAAAAAAGGAGATAAAATTAAATGAGTACTGGAGCGCAGTTATGGAACGTGATAGAGTAACTATCACAGTTTTTGCACAACAAATTACTGTTACACCTAATCAGCTATCACAGCAAAATTATAACGAAATAATTGTGACACCAAAAACTCAATTATTTGGTTATAATTTTGCTGTGATAGCTGTTTAAGTGTCACAGTAATTTGCTATGGTAAATCGGTGATAGTCATACTATCACGTTTCATAATTCCGCTCCAGCTTACAAAATAACAAATAGTGATTAAACATTGATTTATTGTTTAATTTGTTATTATGAAACTTTGATTTAGCCTTTTGTTTTTGTTGTTGAAAGTGGCATCTAAGGAAACAGACTAGACGAACTCTTGTCACCCAAAGAACTTCGTAATTTAGTACAAAGCAACCCTGCAGAAGAAAAAGCTCTTTCTGACTCGATGCTGGTTGGCTTTATTTTTTTAAAATATTTATATGCTCTTTTCAAAAAATCGCCATGTGAGCCTCCATTTTCAAATAGTGTTGAAGTCAACGATTCACATCGATGGGGTATCTGTTGTGGACGTGCCATGCCATCATTTATTGCTTTATTAATATCTTCTGCTGTTGTTAACGGCTGGACAGAAATAATTTCAGTCAATTCATCTTCATCCTGCTGTGAAACCTCTGGCAATTCCTCCAGTTCGAGATCTATTGAAGATAATCCTGTTATGGAAGTTGCATTCAATCTATCAAGATCTACAATCAATTTACGGCACTTAGTTGGTGTTGGAACTGCAATGAACTCTTTGTCGAACTGAGAAATTCTATTCAAGCCATTATGTAGGTAATACAAAAGTCCGCTTAGATCCGTGCGACGTTGCTTCATTCGAGTATTTAAACTTGCAAACAGCTTTTGACTTATAATATTATCTGCCTCCTGCAGTTTTTTCAGCGTAAAACTAATAGCGATGTCGGCCGTAATAAGGTTAGCGTCCTGACGACAAAGAGCTGCAACAGTAGCCTTTATTGGTGTTAAAGCTTCAACAATTTCAGAAATCACTGTGCTTTCATTTTGAGATATATCTATGTATATATTTAGTTTCACATCTATTAGAGCTTTCTGGACACAGTTTCTTAATAAGTAAAAACGTGCTAACATCGCCAATAGACTACTCCATCTCGCCTTACAGTCTTTTATTAAAGGAATTTCTTTCCCAAAATCTTCTCGGACATATTTTTGCAAATCATCATTTTTGTTGGTGAGCGTTTAAACAGAGATACCATTTTTCGCACTTTTTTTGTCAGTGGCGCGAACGATGCTTTACTTACTTCAGATGTTCGCTGATTGCTGCGATTATCTACAAATTCTTTTTCATCCTCAAACAGTTCAGTTTCACTCTCACTTTCTGAAACATTTTCCACTTCAATTTCTTCTTCTGATTCAGCACTTTCTTCCGACTTTTTGTATAACACGTCAATAACTGAAAGCTGTATACCGTGTGCCAAACATAATTGTTTATGCACTGATAATAACTTCCCAACTTTTGTCATAACACTGGCTCCATCTGTCATAATAGAGACGATATCCTTATGTAAATTAATTCCATGTTCATTTAACTTTTCTACTAATAATTCAATGCACTTTTCTGCAGGCTTTGTACCAGTGATTCGAGCAAGACCTAAGCTCCAGAATTTTGATTCTTATGCATGAACATTTATATTCATGTATCGCCTATTCCTGAAAGATGTCCATTCATCGAATGACAGAGAAAATCGTTCTTCCGATTTCCGTTGGTCAGCAATTTCAGCTTTAAAAGTCTTTCTTATTTCATTAGCGTAAGTAATCTAAAACAATTTTACAAATTGTGCTGGGTGAGGTAGGAAGTTTACCAAATCCCATAGCAGATAAAGCTGCACGCAGATCTGAAGAACGGCATAAAATATTAAACGAAAGCCCATCTAGTGCAGTTAAACGTGAAAGAGTTGCAGGAAGCGACTTTTCTTTACGCTCCAAAGAAGGAAAACAGTTAGTTAATGTTGCAACTCTTTTTTTTTTTTTGCGGTTCACCTGATGTACTTGCCACATCAGAGTCGATTTTATTCTTTAGTTGAATTTTGTGTTTCGAAAGTAAATGAGTATGAAGACCTTTTGTCGTTCCACCTCCAATTTTTAAAACTTTTTTACAATCGCTCACCTTACACATCGCAGTCTCGCATTTCTCATCGCGTAGGAAATGTTTCCAAACTGCTGAATTACTCCCTGAAAAATATTCTTTGTAAACTGCCATTTTTATTTCAATAAGGCCCTATTTAAATATAAAGCAATAAATATTATATAAAAATACCGCATTCAACTCTTAATTTTTTCAATATACTTACAGCGTATTGGTATTACGGAATGTACTTTAGCAAATACGACTTATGCAGTTATGTAGACAATATTTGAAACACTATAAAAGCATTTTAATTCCAAAAACCATATTCAAATCACATTACTTTTTCAATATAATACTTACGAGTTATTAATTAACTTTAACTTGTTCTTCGCAAATTCGAAAACATACTAGATACTAAAAATATACTTTCAAAATAATTGGAAAATTGCAATCAAACAGAAAATTTCATGGCTTACTTGTCGACAAAAATTTTTATTTACCATTAGAATTCGTATGTGTACAATACGAATATACAATAATTTAAAAGAAATTCGAAAACATGCTAAAATTATAAACTATTTCAAAATAATGACTAAAATTTTAAATTTCTGGAACTTTACTTGCTGTTATTAGACTCAAAGAGAAATAGTCATGACTTACTTGTAGACAAACCTTCTGATTTATCATTCACCTCTTTATATGTATATAAATATACAATATTTTAAAAGAAAACTAGAGACCCGCGCTGCTCCGCAGAAATATATTATATTATATTATATTATCTGTACGTTTACTTTCGTGTTGCATAATGTAAAGTTGATTGCGCACCCATAACTTTCCTCAAACTCAACGAATTTAAACAGTTAATCTGTACGTTAACTTTTTTGCTGCATAATGTAAAGTTGATTCTCCACGCATAACTTTCCTCAAACCCAACGAATTTAAGCAGTTAAGAAGGAGCTTGATCCACTGAATGTTCCTAGACCTATGTCAACAGCCTACGTTAATTAGAACTCTAGTTATAGAGGTTTGGGGGAAGGAAAATATTGAAAAAATCTTGAATGCAAAGTTGATTCATAAGTTCTTTTAATATACATACATATAAGATATATAAAGAAAATATCTGTACGTTAACTTCCGTGTTGCATAATGTAAAGTTGATTGTGCGCGCATGTCTTCCCTCAAACTCAACGAATTTAAACAGTTAATCTGTACGTTAACTTTTTTGCCGCAAATGTAAAATAGATTTTTCACGCAACGAATTTAAGCAGTTAATAGCTCAGAAGAAGCAGCTTGATCCACTGAGTATTCTTAGACCTATGTCAATAGCCTACGGTAATTAGAACTCTAGTTATAGAGGTTTGGGGGAAGGAAAATATTGAAAAAATCTTGAATGCAAAGTTGATTCATAAATTCTTTTAATACATAAGATTCAAATTTTTATACTAATTGATAAAATTTCATAAAATACGTAAATCCCGGGATTACTGTACCTTAATATCGGGATTTCGGGACTGGATAAAATCCCGGGATCTCGGGATTTCGGGATCTCGGGATCCCGGGGTTGGAAACCCTACTCTAAAGTGAGTCAACTCAAAATTTTTCAATTTTCATTTTCTGCAAGAAAACGATACACAGTGGTCGTATCTATCCACTGTAAAAATCTTACATCGGTTTTTCTAGTCTTTCACAAAAAAAAAAAATATAGTTGTAACCCTATTTGTGTTATAAGTGTAGCTTCTTTAGAATCCACTAAATAGACATATTTTGAGTTGCACCCAAAAAACTTGTTATTTTTGATGATCACTGAAAAAACAACTACTGTTATATATTTATTATTCGCGATTCTTTACAATGAAACAACTGTTTTTAAATTTTATAGTAAATATTTAAAAAAAATCGTTTTTTGCCTCTACTGAAAATTTGTAAATTGTGAGTTGACTCACTTTAGAGGTAGAGGTGCGATGTGTGTGATAAAATAAAAATTTCATAAATAATAGGAATTTCCAGACTAGCTACTGCTTGGGTCGGAAACCTTTTCCATACAAAGAGCCAAATCAGAAAAAATTTAGAATTTGTAAAATAAAGAGCAGCACACTTCTTAAGATTCTGGCCTGCGTAACTGTCACAAAAAAGGCTAGCGGTATATTATTGAACATATCTCATTTAAGCCTAATTTCCCGTCGTTTCCCCCCCTAAGAAGCAGTATCCATATATTGTGCCTCTCTGTGTATGCTTTTATTGAAATAATGGTATTTTCTGGAGTAATACAAATTCACACTTCTACCGTTAAGGATATAACGAACTTTTTGTAAGTCGAAACTTGCGCTCACAAAGTTCGTGTTCCTCTTTTTACGACTTTCTTGATCATGTAAGAAATTTTGTTGGCATTTCTCCTTGTCTAAGACATAATTTTTATATGCTTCTCTCAGATTGTTGGTTTTTGTTCATGTGTTTGCATTTTTCGCACAAACTGTATTTGTCACTTTTCGGCAGATGAAAACCCAAACAGAGATATTTTGTAAAAACTTTTTTAAATACTGTGAAACTTATTAATTGTGTTTGTTGATTATTACGATGCAACTTATAAAATGCATATACGAAGCTCTTGTGGCAAATTAAGTTTTTGGTTTTGTTGTAATAACTACGTAACTACAGTAAAGTTCTATACCCACAGTCTCGCTTACATGATAAAACTGCCTGTATGTGAAAATGTAAACAAGCCAAATTATAAAATTCACCTTATTCTTTCTCCGTAACAGTAAAAATTCAAACTCTATGAATTTGTAAGACGTTGTAACTAATACTTATAACCTATATGCAGCAATAAACAATATTTCGATTGCAAATAGGGCTCGATATAAGTTCACACTCTGGTGACCCCATTAAGAGGGGATTATCCGAGTTTCTGAATACACTAAGTAATTAGTTGCCATATTTAAGTGAATTTTCACTACCAGTAGTTTTAGGCTGGATTTTATATACAATTCTTCACTTTAAAGACTTTGCTCCTTGAATTTAACCTTGTGCCCTCATAACGTTCGGATAACTTTAAATGGACATAATTAGACTGTATGTATCGCTATAAACAATTATTTTCAAAGTTGTTCCATGAAAATCTAACTTACCTACTAACCTCAATATTTAGCATAAAAATTGTTTTATTTTTGTAATGGCTACTTTTCTCTACTAAATAGTTATCAAATGCAAAATTACAGCTTATTACAAGCCATTGCATTTGCTACAAAGAAAATTGTATAACTACCATATATAAGACACGATTTTGAAATTTGCTGAAAATATGAAATCACCACCAACAACATTTTAAAAATGATTATGAGAGAAAATTTCATTCATAGCTAAGAATTTGATTTCATTTTGATGAGGATACAAAATTCAACCACGATTTGGCAGAAAATAGAAATAGATTTAATGATCGAATGAAAAATCAACACTCTATGCAAATAACAGGAATTATGACAAGATCAACCACCAACCGCCACAATAAAACAAAGTAGAACATGTCTGATTCTGTCTTTTTGTTGGTTATTCAAAACATAAGAATGAAATTGAATGAGATTTTGTACACAAAATTGACACAGAAAACTTGCGAAGAAAATTATAATAAAAATAATTTATATTTAATGGTGATTTTCTCAAATGTGATTGCAACATCACTCCAGTACCCACCAACAAAAAAAAAAAGAAAAACGACACCCAACATCAGTCACATATATGTATGTAGTCATATTAACCCTTTACTCAACTCCATAATGTATTTTGTAAGTTAAAATTTTGTTATGTTAATTAGCATTAGCCATTAGTAATTCAATTACAATACTAAAGCCGAAGTTATCCACCTTCAAGGAAATATCCCTTAATGTATAACCAGAGACCTCTCAAAGACCTAAATATAAATTCTCTCTAGAGAAGCATATCTGTTTCGAGTAAAAAAATTGAAATTATAAAACCCTGCTTCACAAGTTCACCGTAATATCTCAAATACACTAGATATGTATCGGGTGGGTTTTTAATTTTTAGACAATGTGCAAAAGAGGAGCAATCATGACGAAATACATTAAAAACAACTGATTTTCAATTCATTTAGTCCACTTTTTGAATCCAACATCCACCGATATCATTTCACATCAAAGAAAATTGGCCCAATGATCGACTTATGGTCACTTTTTGGTCATGAAATGATATTTCCCGTATCTTGTACGGATTCTTCTTCTAAATGCACTAATTGCGTTTGTTAATACCGTAACAGATTATGAGCTGGTCCGATGCTAATCAAAAGTTGCTTCCAAAAGCCAGGTTCAGTATCAACAATTCGAGCGACTGTCTGGCCAGATTGCATTTGACGTGGTGTGGCATAAATATTCTTTCAGTCAATTGCAATTTATACGGAAATATCATTGTTCAAAATGCGTCGCAAATTAGTTCTACTGACGCCAAAATACTTAGCGCTGCTCATGCTCTACAAAATTCGACACTAACCATCAGACGGTACTTCTTTTGGCCGCGATATTTTTGACGATATACACGTTGAGTTAACATTGCTGTACGACTATTTTCAATGTACAGCGTCACTTTTTTGGCTCTTCATTTTGGTGTAAAACGATGCGTGGTAAAAATTGTTATGAATTTACGTCTCAAAAACATGTATTCTTAAACCAATGTGTTGACAAATGTCAAAGTCATTAAATGTTAGCATATCTGTTGAAAGTATTTTTTATTTATTATTTAATATTATTTAAATTTCAAAATTAATAGTTTTCACAATAAGAATTTTTTTCCAATTGAAGTTTTGAAAATAAAAGTTTTAATATTTTGAACAATTTTTTTCTAAAGCTATTAAGTTTTAATTTTTAATATTGTTTAAAGTAAAATTTAACAAGTAAAGTTGAGAAAGATAAAAGAAATATGTATATATTTCCAACATTCTCCCCCTTGTTAAAACTTTGTTTTAACCAACGTTAATTCAAGCATTCGTTGGTGGTCTTAAATCTAATTTCGGTAGATTGGTTACTGGTCGGTTGAATTTACCACGTTTTGTAAGAACTGTTGCGCTTCTAACATTGCCATCTTTCGATTGCGGATTGATTGCACTACTCCTCTAGGCCAATTATTTCTTGGTAGGTTCGCATCAACTATGATGACTACGTCGCCAACCTCCATTGGGTTAGATTTTTTATACCATTTGGTATGTTTTATTATAGTCGGGAGATATTCTTGAATCCAACGTTTCCAGAAAATGTCAGCAAAATACTGCACCTTTCTCCAATTTTTCTTCAGCATACAATCGTCTTTCGTAAAATCCCCAAGCGGCTTATCACTATTTGAAGATCCTAGTAGATAATGATTTGGGGCTAGTGCCTCATATGTTGTTGATTCCAAATCGACATAGGTAAGTGGTCTAGAATTAATAACTCGTTCACATTCAAGTAATCCATTGTAGAGCGTTTCATCTTTAAAAATAAAGCTGGGAGTAATTTGATGAAGTACTTTTTTAACTGATTGAATTTGACGCTCCCAACTGCCACCCGTATGCGGTGCTGAAGGCGGGTTAAAGTGCCAAGTAGTAGACGAAGTCCATAACTTAAGGGAAACTGTCGCAAAATCGACTTTCTTAAGAGCATTTTTTAACTCTGTTTCTGCTCCTCTAAAGTTGGTGCCATTGTCACAATATATAGGTGACCCACGTCGAGCAATAAAATTTTGTATTGCCATGATGCAGCTGTCGGTTGACATATCGCGTGCAACTTCGATGTGTATTGCGCGAATGGTCAGACATATAGAAAGCACACCCAATGTTTTACCTGGTGTCTACCTACCTTAACATATAGCGGACCAAAGTAGTCGAGACCCACGTAAGAAAATGGACGGGTAAAGGGTGACAGACGGGCTCTAGATAGCTCAGACATTTCAGGAACTATTGTTGACGACTTCAAATTTTTGCAATGTTGACAGATTTTACGTACCTTTTTTAATTCAACTCTTTATCTTGGTATATAAAACCATTGACGCAGTTCATTAAGGCAAGTATCATGATATACGTGGTGGAACTTTTCGTGGAAATATTTAATTAAGAGACCTGGGCAATAGTGGTTTCTAGGTCGAATTATTGGCCGTTTCGTGTTTCCGGGTATCCCAGAAGCCAGTCCAATTCTTCCGTTCATTCGAATAACCTTATTTTCATCAATATATGGAGAACATTTGGACAGAATGCTTGATTTTGAAATATCACCACCTCTGTTATACTTTAGAGCAGCTATTTCGTCCTTAAAACATTCGGATTGCATCTGGTGATATAGGAAATTCTCCGACATCGCAAGCAATTGAGAAGCTTCCGGTTCCAAATATGACATATTTTTTGAAAACATAGTTTTCTTCTTCAATTTATGAAGAATGTAAACATTTTGACAACAGTATAAAGTAGTCTCCAAGAAGAAAATCTATGAAAATCAATTAAGTATTTATCGGTTACCTCTGAGTGCACCATATTAAGATGTGGTCTTAGTTCTTCCGAAGGCTTCTGAACTTTTATATTCTTCGAAGGCCGCTCTGTTTTAGCTTGTTTCAGGAATGACGGCCCTTGAAACCATCGATTCTGTATATCGAATTCAAAATTTTTCTTCCATTTTGTCGCGTCATCTGCTACGTTATCTTTGGTTGGTATATATCTCCATTCCGTAGACTTGTTGTTATCGATAACTTCTGCAATTCGAAATATAACTAACTGCTTTTAATTTCTAGGATCTGCGTTGAGCCAAGATAAGACTGTGTTCGAATCGGACCAAAACCAAAGTCTTTCCAGGTTTAAATTGCGTGCGCAGCTTATTGAATTTGCGAGAACAACTCCCAATACCGCTGCCATTAATTCCATGCGTGGAATTGATAGAGGTTGCTTAGGGGCGACCTTTACTTTGGCACTTACCAAGGAACATTTAACTCCACTGGCTGATTCCACTCGAAAATAAGCAACAGCAACGCCATTTCACTTGCATCGACAAATATGTGCAGTTGTATTGAAGATCCTGGTTGGATTGATTGCCATCGTGGAATTCTTACCTTTTCTATGTTTGGTAACAGATGAATCCAAATTAGCCATTTTTTGAACACGTCATCACTAACTTCATCGGTCCATCCTTCAGTTGTTCTCCAAACTTCTTGCAACAAGATTTTCAAGTAAACCACGTAAGATGACAGGAAGCCAAAGGGGTCAAATATTGACATAAGCGTTCTTAATATGTCAGTTTTTGTAGGTCGCTTCAAACCTGATAGCACATCTTTATTAACACGATTTAATTTAAGAGAATAATTAAAAACATCATCTGTAGCTGACCACCACATCCCCAATACTTTTTCTGTAGGATTTTCAGTATTAGAAACAATCGATACGTTGTTTTGCTCTTGTAATTCACCAAGACTCTCCATTACGACTTTTGAATTTGATTTCCAATTTCGAATGAAAAATCCGCCATTGCTATGAATTATAGCCACTTGTTAACTCAATTGCGTCACTCTCTGAATCTGCACAGTCTAAAAGATCGTCTACGTTGTGGTGGTGAATAATTGAATCCACAGCTCTAAGAAATAGATTCTTGAATCCTAAAGCATTTTTGTTTTTAACATATTGTGCCGAGCTTGGAGAGCATGCTGCACCAAATGTCATAACCTGCATTACATAGATGTCAGGATTTCTGTTTATCTCACCATTACGCCATATGAACCGTTGTGCATTTTGATCTTCTTTACGAATCAAAACTTTATGAAACATTTCTTTGATGTCTCCACAAATGGCAAATTTCTTCATGCGAAAGCCATAAAACACAGAAAGAAGTGGTGCCATCAAATCAGGTCCTTTCAGCAGCATCGAATTTAAGGAAACGCCACCTATTTTTGCTGCAGCATCCCAAACCAAACGAACTTTGCCTGGTTTCTTTTGATTTATTACTGTGAAAATGGGCAGATACCATACATTTCCATTTGCATTCTGAATTTCATCTGCGGACAGTTTTCGGGCATATCCGTTTTCCATCAAGGCATCAATTTGTTTCGTTATGAGTGGGATGTGTTCAGGACCTATCCTTTTTGCGAGACATTAAAGACGTTTATATGCCATTGGAAAACTATTTGGAATTTCCATAATGCCTTCCCTCTAAATTAAACCGGTCTCAAATCTTTTACCTATACGCTTCGTGGTTGTTTCCATTACGAAATTTGCACGTTTATCTTCATATGACATTAACTTTTGTTTGCTTCCAACATTTTCCAGTGAAAAGTAATCAGAAATTATTTTTGCAGTTTCCCCATTTCATGTTCACAACTGCAGTGTTCGATTTTATGATAACCGAGAGTATTTGTATAAGATGCATCGCCTCCGTGAATTACCCAACCTAAACATGTTTTAGATGCACTTGGCTCACTTGCAGTGCCTTCAATTGTCTTCGTGGTGTTGCAAACGTATCAGTTATTCAGACCGATAAGTATTTTCGGAATTGCGCCATTATATGTCGAAAATGGTATCGTCTTTAAGTGCTGATAGGAAGCTAAATCATGTGTTATGACTTTTTGTACTGGTAACGAAAGGTTATTAACAGTGCGGACATTTAAAAGTTCACACCTTTTTGCATTTTAATTATGGCTTGATATACGAACGCTGACTTGCATTGAGTCTTCCTCTGTGCGAGATGTATCAGACATCCACTTTAGACATAAGTTATTGATTTCGCCTTCAAGGCCAAGCTAATCGCAAATACCTATTTCAAGAAGCGTGACATTTGATCCATCATCTAGGAAAACAAATGTGTCTATTGATTTTTCTTTGCTATGTAACGAGACTGATAAAATTTTGAAGTTGTAGCTCCGCATGTTGGGCTCGAATGTTCGGTAACGGTCGGGTTTATTTGAAATCTGTGTAGTAGCTTATGGTGCCTGAATTCGCATTCTTGTACAGTGCACTTTGCATCAGAACAACGGAAGTTGCCATGCTTAATGAGACACAAACGACAAAGTTTAAACTGGCGCACTTTATCCCAACGATCAGATAATTTCATCTTGGAAAATTTTTCACATGCTTCAATTGAATGATTTTTTTTGCATAGAAGACACAAGTTTTGAACTTCTGGAGTTTTCGTATGGGCATGTAAATTACCAGAAGTTTTATAACACACAATCGATATCTATATGAAACGTGCATGGCCCTCTTAAGTTCTGTTTGCACTGGTAGCTTGTCCACAAGTTCTTGGAGAAGTAGTGGGTTATTTCTGTGTGCTTCCGACCCAGAAGCTTCTAGTGTTGAACAGAGATTTCGAACTGAAATAGCATATCCTTTAAGACTATCTAGTTTATCTGCCCTTGGTGGTGCTTCGGATCGAATTTTTGCAAAAGAGTATTTACAATTATTTCTGGTCGACCAAACATCATCTTAAGTGTTCGAATTACTTCAGGTAAATTTTTTGGTAGTAAAAGATGACTGCTTACAGCATCAAAAGCTCTTCCCTTTAGGCTTTTTTGCAACCGCAAGAGATTTTCTGGATCGGAATATCCACAAAGTTTTGTGCTCTCGATGAAAGAACTGTAGAAAAGAGGCCATTCATCGGGCTTTCCACTAAATATAGGTAAATCTTTGGATAAGGCTTTGCGTGCTGAAAGTTGTATTTTCGATGGTACTGCTTCATCTTCATGTCTGCTCTTCGGAATTGCTCCTTGGTTTATATACGTATTCTGATAGCGTGTAGGTGAGTGATGTGACATATCTTCAATTTGCCGGTGAGAACGATTTGGCAAATTTGAAACCCACTCCCTTGTACGAGAAATAGCTCCACTATGAATACTTTCTGCATCTTCTTCTGACAAAGCTAAAATTGCATACTTTTTTTTAGTGAATCGTTCTTCTAAAGCTTTTTCCTCCTCCAGGCGTTTTAGCACTAAATTAATCTTACGCTGCCGGGACGAATTATTGGACATCCGCTTCTTTATTGTCATTTGCTTTTCCCGTGCATTTGGAACATTTCCATTCATGGTTCTCCACAGAATCGGTTACTCCTGCGCAAGCGAAGTGGTACCAGGTATCACAGTCATCGCATTGGACCATTTCTGCAGTATCTTCCACTTTGCATTGGCCGCAACTATTTGTTTTAACCACTTCCTTTTGTAGTGAATGATAAACGCCGAATATAATTAAATTTTATTAATTTTGAAGATTGTTGGAAAAGAAACTATTTTTTGAAAGTATTTTTTATTTATTATTTAATATTATTTAAACTTCAAAATTAATAGTTTTCACAATAAGAATTTTTTGCCAATTGAAGTTTTGAAAATAAAAGTTTTAATATTTTGAACAATTTTTTTCTAAAGCTATTAAGTTTTAATTTTTAATATTGTTTAAAGTAAAATTTAACAAGTAAAGTTGAGAAAGATAGATGAAATATGTGTATATTTCCAACAATACCGATATAAAAGATGGCGCCAGCTTTTGTTCCGTTTGTGTGTCTTTCTGCTGTCAGCATGTCTATTTGATCATTATAACATTGGTATGAAACAACGGGTCGCATAATTTGTGTTTTTAATTTTTCGATTTTTCGGCATTATTTAAGTTTGTGTTTTAGTTTTTTTTGTGGTTTAACTTAATTATCTAATAAATAATTTCACTTATATTTCATTAAGGCGAAAATATTTTTTTTATAAAATACACAAGGCTACGTTCTGGCCCCAGTTTATATACATTATTTAGTTCAGACATGCCTGATCTAAATAGATGTGACTTTGCATGTTATGCTGATATTTTCTTCACACCAGTTTTGCAAGATTAATGAGGATTATTTTTACACCGTGGGCCGATAATGTTAAATACCTGGTTGTATACTTGTATAGAAAACTAATTTTTGATTTTCATATAAACAGATTAAACAATTCTACATTGCATGGAATCTGTTATATCCTTTTGAAAAACATGGATCTCCATTACGTATTAATAACAAACCCATTTGTGTAAAGGCCCCATTTCAGTCTATTATCCATATGCAAGCCCAGTTTGTGGTGTTCGCGCTATGTCCCATGTCAAGAAATTGCAAATTTGTCAAAATAAACTGCTCAAGATGGCTTTAAATCTGCAACAACACTTCTCAATGAAGATCATCACAACAATAACAATATCAGCTTAATCCAGCTTATACCCGAACTGTAACTTGATGTTGTAATTTATATAGTATGTAAATTCAATTACGTTTCTTTAAACAATAATTATTCTTATACATTTTTGTATACAGTTTTTGGAATATATTTTTATATACTAACTTCCTTATTCTTCAGGCTCCCAGAAGGCGTACTGCAGATTCGTAAAACTGCGTGTTTTGTAGACCTGGGGCATCATTAATGCATACACAGCCATCACGCCAGACGAGCATAGTTAATCTTAATCATATCGATCAATCTAATTATACTCTAACCACTGGAGCACCCACAGAAGAACCACGTTATTTATATTTATATTTTTAGGCAATAAATATTATTTTTTATACATGCGCTTTTATATAGTAAAGTCATTTTGATGTTCTTAATAAAATCGTAATTATTGATCATATGGGTCTTCTAATATATAGATAGTACTATTTGTTTTATATATGTATATATTGAGGGTATTCGAGTCGTATATGCTAATATTAGTACAAATTCCGTTAATTTTTTCTGATGTTTACTGAAATTGAAACCCTTGTAGCATCACCTTATTCAGTAGGGTCCCTTGAGCATACATTAAAGATTGAAACCACAGTTATGCTTTGGACAACTTGAAAAGCATTACATGTACCGGAATTAAATTTTTCAAAATTTCATTCTGGTTTTTATCGGAGAGTACGTAAATATTAGCTTTTAAATTATATTGTTTTATAATTAGTATCTATACTAATATAATAAAAAGGTAATGTGTGTTTGTTTGTAGGAGCTAATATCCGTAACTACGGATCTGATTTTAAAAGTTTTGGTTCCAATATTTAGAATGGTCCTTAAGGATGGACATAGGCTGTACATTTTTGGATATTTTTAGTTGGCGTGTCACCTCCCATATCAAGTAAACTTTTAATATAGTATATATTGAGTACTATGACAGATAGAGCTTTACAAATTTGAGTGATGTCACCTTTTTTTTATGTTAGTAGCTAAGTCGAAAATGGGCGAAATAGGATAAGCGGGCATGGTAGGCCTCATAAAAAGTAATAAATCAATATTATGTATCTCGTGTACTATGACAGAGACAGCTTTGCAAAAATGTCTGAGGTCATCTATTATTAATGCGAGTAGACCGACAAAAAGCTTGTTTATTGGACCATGGGCCGTTGCACCTCCCATACAAAGTATATATAAAATGTCCCATATTTGGAGTACTGTAATAGTGAGAGCCTTGGAACTTTGCATGATCGGAGCAGTGGTCGTGGTAGTGCCCATACAAAGTAAATATATAATATCATAGAACTGGTGTACTATAAAAGGGAACGCTTTGATACTTTGCACGAGACCATCAGATATTAGTATGAGCAGTAGGACAAAAACTAGGCGGGATCACGCTAATGGGCGTGGCACTTCCCATAAAACGTTATTACTAGATGTTATATATTTGGAGTGAGAGCCTTGTATGCCAGATAAGTGTTGCCAGATAAATTGGAAAATCCATGTCCTTCTCATGGGCTGCTATGTGTACATTGCTCCAGAGTAGGAATACCGAAAAATTTGATAATTGTTGCACCGAAAGAAAAAACAAAAAATATTGTGTATGAGCAAGCAGTGAAATAAAAATAGAATAAAATAATGAAACAAAATATTTTAATTGCACAATGCAAACTTAGTAGGAAAAATGAAATAAAACATATCAATAAGACTCGGTAAGTTGTAGCGAAGCGCGACAGGGCAGACTAGTATGTTATATATGTATATTAGTGTTTTTTATATTCATAAATCATCACCCCTTAATGAAACGTACTTGTTTTAGTTATAGTCTCCATAAAAAGCAGCCCACCGAACTTCACCTTAATCTATCTAATCGAGTTTGGTTTGCTGGGAAAACATAAGTGACCTCACAAAATACTGTCTGAATTGGGCCATATTTGGACCACATAGTACACTCAATTGATTTGAACTTTGAAATATTTGGAGTCGAAATATCTGAAAAAACTGACTTGAATTTGGTTTATGCTTATTCTTATGTCCATTTATACCCTCACCAGCTATGGTTGGACCTAAGACGGATCATGGCCAGTCTATGCCGACTACTAACATACTTTTATATATATAATTTATACTATATTATTAGGTTTGTTTGTATGTAAAGCCATATATAAAGTAAGCATGGTACCGTCGCACAATGGCGCCATTTGAGTTTTTTCGTTGCAAAAATCATATCTTTTGAACCGAATAACATAATTGAACAGTTTAAACAGCATATGATAGACAACTGTTCGGCCTATGAAATGAGCATTTGGAAAGGGTGCTACGCTTTGTAGGGGCCTACTTATGGGTTATCAAAATTAAAATTTGTAGAAAAATCAATTTTATGGTAACTAAAAAAATTATTTTTACATTTTTAGATTGTTTTTATTTTTTTTCTTTAGGGTTTTATGTTTTAAATTATTACCCAACAAATTAAAAAAAATTACTTCTTTTTTAAATTTATTTTTTAAATTTTCTGTAAAATATTCATCACAATTCGTAAGAGAAGGTATATCTAAAAGACTAATCATTTCTAAACTATATTTATTTTCTAACTCTATTCGTGACTTCACATGCCGCAGGGAAGTGGATCGGAAGATACTGCCAACATATTGAAGAGGTCCTCATTTTGCCTTACCCTTGATGCTTTGAATGTGTTCTGCAATCTATATTTTTTATAAAATTTGTTAAGAGACTCCTGTGCTTCTTCAGAAAGCTCTCCAATTGGCAAAGACTGGTACTCAATTATATCTTTGCCATGCACCAATATTTTATGGACGGTCGGGGTCAACTTCTTCTGTGGATACATTTCTGCTAAAAGAGATGCAGTTTTCGATGTATATTCTCCATATTTTGTAGAATTGACATTTTCTTTGCAGTTTAAAACATTCAAGATCGTTCCCAATCTTTTCACGATTTGATTGTTAATTCCAGTGATTCTTGGGACGGTCTACTTTTAGTCCAACTTGTTTAAAAAAAGCATCCTGTATTTGCTTCTTTCTGATCTTTTCCTTATCCTTTATTGACGTATTTTCATCGAAGTTTTTCTCCTCTTGTGGTAGGGTATACGCCAGTTTTAGCAAGAACTCCATACACCTTATCCTTGCGTGCAATGGTGACATTCCATATTCGTAATTCTCCTCGTTTGTAGAATCGTTTAAATTACCAAAGTCCTTCTGACTCTTTTTGCAAATCGGGCATGACAATGTTGAGGTTGTTCCTGTCAGTTCGTTTACGACTTTTCCGTCATCCATGGCCAGGTGGAACTCGTAATTGCATTCAATATATTTTCCTTCTCCAATTTCCAGCTTTGTGGGCTTAATCTTGCTTATTTGTTCTTCGTTTCTCGTTTGTAGAATCGTTTAAATTACCAAAGTCCTTCTGACTCTTTTTGCAAATCGGGCATGACAATGTTGAGGTTGTTCCTGTCAGTTCGTTTACGACTTTTCCGTCAACCATGGTCAGGTGGAACTCGTAATTGCATTCAATATATTTTCCTTCTCCAATTTCCAGCTTTGTGGGCTTAATCTTGTTTATTTGTTCTTCAATGTCCTTCACCGTGGTCCTTATGAGTTCTGCCGATTCCCTTGCAAACTGAAATATTATTGGTCGGCAATAATGCACTGATGACGGACGTGGATTTTTCCAGTCTAGGGAAATATCAGATTTTAGCCGTAAAGGAACAACAGATGCCATAAACATATTTCCGTCCGATATTGTAGCGTCATCGGAAGATATCCTTTGCTTATAAACGCTTTGTCCGGATGATCCATCGTAGTCCCATTTGCTGATCAATGTCAGTTTCTCAGGAAGAACTTTCACCTCATTTTCAGGAAGACTCTCCAACAACTGTTTTGCTGTATGGCCCATGAGATCCTGCAGATTGGCTTTCACAGAGACTTCCGTAAACTCCGTATGCAGTGGTCGTGAATTTATTTTGGCTTGCGTAATATGCTTGTATCCTGGTAAACGTCAGCCCCGTGTCGCATCACGGATGCCCGTAGTATCTCATATTTTTCTTTGGAAAGTTGTAAGTCCATAAACAAGGCCAAGGCTTCTTCGGAACCATACTTTTTAATGTGTGCGTTTGTGGGCATGGGAATGCTTTCCTTAATCCTTTTTAGTCGCAGTGGGCTTGCATCAGCAACAGATTTTGTAATCTGCGACCTAACTCTTTCACTATCCTTTGTATATTTAATAGACAGCGCATCCGATAAATGCTTCGTGGTCAAGTCATTGGTGGCATCGTCAAGTTTCCTCTTTCTTGTGAAAATTGAACACTCCTCAATACTTTTTTTTTGGCCTTCCTTTTGCTCCTCTGGTTGATGTGGTGGGTTTATCTACTGCCAATATATCCAGGATGGTGTCTTCATTAAGCCAGTCCTCGTATTTGGAGTTGAAGTTCTGAATGGTTCGATTAGATTTCACCCCTTTTGCCTTAATATTTGCATATATCAGATAAAAATTATTTTTTATAATTTCGCTACTCTCAATATTTCCGTATAAGCTATCAAGTTTTTCTAAAGCAGCTTCCGTGAAAAACTTTGGAGTGGTTGACCTTCTAAATAGTTCAAATAATTTTAAATTGTTTAACGCCATGGTTTCAGTACTTGTTGCGCCAACTTTCAATCGTCGACTAATCCAGGCATTATGCTTATTTTGCAATACATAGGCTTATGCTACCATGCCTAAAATTTTACCTGTTCCCTGCATACATATGGATTTAGGCTGAATTATGCAATTTTGATATTATGCTCGTGTCTAAATAAGATTTGTGCCTACCTGGAGGGACCATAAGTCAATATTGTTCTTGACCATTTGTACTCCAAAGTAATTTTTAAGTGAGGTGCGTACCTTTGAATTTCAATGAGTAGTTTTTGTGCATCCTGTGTCTGTAACAGAATATTGGGAGTAGAATTTGGCAGAGGCTCATAGGTAGACAACCGACTTAAAATGCAATTTTCAAACTATTAGATCAAACTACTGTCAGTCAAAACATGTAAGTGATGCACGCCATACAATTTCTGCAACCATGTCTTTTTAACCTTTTTTACCTCTAGAAGCCAAACGGGCACGTGCGGGCAGATAAAACCTTTTGAATTATGTAAAGAAATAATCAAAGAACATGTTTTGTAAATATGGCAGATATAGAAAAATATAGATTTTTTTATTTTCCGTCGAAGTTGAAAAATAGTGAAAAAACGGATAGTTTTTAAATAGTGATTTACCAGGAGAAACACAATGCAAACAGTTAATTTTTTTTTATCATTATACATTTTATAAATACATCAATCAATACAAATAAAAAATAAGGCGATTCGTTACCTATTTTTCGTGATATTACACCTGAAATAGCAACAAATTGACTAAAAATTGTGTGTTTTTTTTTAAACCGAAAGTCGGTCAACTTTGAACGGTTATATATTCTAAACTGAAAACGCGATATTGTTAAGAGTAGCATATTTGAAATCGTTGGGAAGTTTCCTATAACATGGGTTTTTTCAAAACTTCGTCGGCGCACATGAAAATTTTGATTTTTGCAACCTCGTTTGCTCTACGGGCGCCACTGCGCGTCGATACAAAGGGATTTTTTTATATCAAATGTCTGGAAACATACAAAAACCAAAGTACCATAATTTTGTAAATTTATTTAAGTAGTTCATTATTTTGAGTAGTCATGCTTCAAATGGGCGATGTCGGACTAGTGGACTTGGCACCTCCCATGAAAAGGTACTAGTTATTTTAGTATGTTCAGAATATCATAATTAGCAATATGTCAAAAAAGTATTTTCTTCAACTTCAGGATATATATACATATTATTCTTATATATTCGGGGACATATTGACTTTTAGAAAATCCACAATTACCAATTGCATCTAATATTATAAATGTATTTTTTATGTTTCTTAGAATAAAAAATTAAGTCATAAAACTAAAGTAACGTATTCTATTGGTTTTCTGGAACAGATAGAAGTTTATCAACCCTTTCATTGTCATATGGCAGGTGCTTGCGAAAGTGAATAGAGAAGTTATTTGTGAAATACAATTACAAAAACTAACTGTTGGTTAATAAATCGCCGATAAATATTATAAGAAAAATATTGTAAATTTGTCGGGCTTGCTTAAATTGTTTTTTACTAAGACTCCAATGGCCGTTCGATGTGGAAAAATGATCTGAAAAGTAATGATGTTTTTGATCTGTTTAAATTAGTGAGACTTAAAAATAGTAACGAGATCGATACTCTTGATAAAGAAAAATATTTCCAGCTTTTATCAGGAGCAGAAGGTCCTCTTGATAGACGTACAGTGGATAGTTTCAAAAAGCAAGCTGTACAAAAAGCAAAAGAGATACTTCTAAACCTAAATTTACCGGAATATGAAAGTTAAATATTTTCGAAATCGTTACATAAAAGCTGAATTTGTTCTAACGCTGAAGGAATATTGTTGTTGCAATGGCAAAGAGTAATGAAAATGTGGCTCCTCAAAAAGAAATCTGTACAAGATATCAACAAGTGAAATTGCGGAAAAACACAATTTCCATCCAACAAAAAAAGAAATGGAAAATGAGAAAACAGTTTCAAGACAATGCGAAATGGAATGCTAAAGAACGTATAAAAAGGCTGGATGAGATGGAAAATAAGCAAGAAAGAAACGACGAACAAATTTACATAAATATATCCTTTCCTTTTACTTAGTTGCCACATTTTGTATCCGATTTTCATAAGTAATAAGGAATGATTGTAAGCTTATCTTGTTCACTGCTTTATCAGTTGTTTCAAAAAGCCGCCACAAGATGGTGCTAAGCAAGCATTTGATAGAATATTTATATTATTTAAAATTTTTCGAGTTTGGTATGTGTACAAAAAATGAAGACTTACCCTTTCTAGACAGAGTCAGAAAAGAATGTAAAATCATATATTTGAGGCCTATGAGGTCATATATTTGGGCGTTTATTTGGCGACTTTCTTCAGCAACTCAAAAAAGGCTTTAAATTTTGGATAGGCCAAATATGAAGAAGACTTAGAACAAGTATAATTTTCGAGGAACCACTCTTTGAAAATAAGAGAGGTGTGCTTGGATCGTTGTTTTGCTGGGACACAAGAGACTCGGTAATCCCAAGTTTAGCACCACTTATATGCAAGTTATTTTTTAAAATATTTAAATAGACTAACCGATCCATTATACCATATATAAAAACAAGTTTACCCACTCCAGAGGCAGCCATACACCCCCAAACGAGTACTGATCGACCACCGTGTTTGACTGTGCCCTTCATGTTATGTGGCTCAAGGTTAGAATTGGGTATTCGCCATACCATCTGAAAAAGGAGTCTTTTTTTTCGGTTTATTGGGCTTACAAACGGCTTTTTGCAAATTTCACGGTTATGGTATCCAGCCGAATGGAATACTTTGCGAATTGTTGCTGTAATATAAACTTTTCCCACCTCATTTTTAATTTCCATCTGTAATTTTGGTGCAGAAATGTTCGGATTTTTTTGCATATTGCGCACGATAATTCGTTTCTCACTGGGTGTGAATGTGCCGACCAGATCTTGGCTTGTTATTATTATTTCCTTGCCTTCTGTACCTTTCTGTTGTTTTTTGGAAGGTTGATTGAATTTTTCCAACCAATTCGGTTATTTGTCTTTGAGTTTTGTGCTACAAGTAGAGTTTTATTATCACTTCTCTGAGATCAGAAGACAATTCTTTGCCGCGTAGCGCCATTGGTGCTATTTGATGTATGTTTTTAATGTATGTTTTTCCGAATATACACGCAAATATAGGAATAACCTGTGCGTTTTACATACAAATTTTATTGACTATATTTTTACATCAGTCAGAAAAACAATTGCTTTCAAATCTAACGGTGTTTTAAAAACTGGTTATTCTAACTAGATACTGGAAGCTAACGTAACAGGGTGTGCGAAAAATTTTGAATTGAATTTTGATTTACAGTTTGCATACAAACTTTATTGACTGACTGTATATAAAATCTCGTTAGTTTATAAATTTTCATTGACACATATATCGATGCACTTCATAAAATCTTATCAGAAATTGATTCTGAGTTGATGTTCGGTCTTGTTCAAGTAGTTGCAAACATCAGCAAAATTCAATATACACCGATTACAGAGCGGTATATGATGCAAAAGTCGGTTAAACGTTTATTTTAATACCGCACAGCACTATGTGGTCAGGGTATGATACTTTGTGCTGCAAAAATATTTGACCTAGACCAATCTTTTATTGTATCCATCGACTCAGTCCATCCATCTGTCCATCCGTCCATGCGTGTGTCCATGTAAAACTTCTAATCAAACTACAGGTTACAAATATGAACATGTTTCGATGAAATTCGGTAAATAAGCTTTTATCGGTCATAATATTAAAATTATTGAAATTGGTGAAAATCGCTTCATGCTCAGACCTAGTCCCCATACAAATGGCCCCTATGAGATCAATTTAAATTGCCCTAACATCCAGATTATCATATAGATCTCGGTCAAATTGGATTTAGTGCAAAAATAAACCCTTTAGGACAATTCTCAGACATATCCCCATATGAAGCTGATCCCGATCTTGACTTAAATCTATCAAAAACCAAAAATGTTGCACAGATTTTTTTTTAAATGGACTTTGTCTGAATCCCCTCAAGTCCAAATGTCTCATCATGCACAAGATAACTCTACGTCATAATCTAGATTTTGATATTGTTCTCAACAATCAGAGAATTGAAATTGTGTCCTCATCAAAAAATCTGAGTATTGTTTTTAATGACACGCTTAGTTGGAACAATCATGTAAACGTTGTGGTAGGGAGAACGTATGGTATGCTTCGGACGCTTTGGGCGACTCAATCTTGCACTCCATTAAATATAAGAATAATACTTGCAAAATCTTACCTAATGCCGGTTTTATTATACGGGTGTGAAATTTTTGCTTTATGTGACTCAACTAGTAAGAGAAAACTAAATGTGGCCTTCAATAGTATTATAAGGTATGTTTATGGATTAAACAGACTTGATCGTATTACTCGTTTTCAACAAGACTATATGGTATGTCGTTTGATAATATTTTAAAATTAAAGGTGCTAGTCCTATTACACAAAATTATATATCAGAAGGAACCATCATAACTTTTCAACCGCTTAACCTTTGCAAGATCCAATAGAGAGAGAAAGCTTGTACCGATAAGATATCGTAGTAAAATTTCTGAATGGCAGTTCTATTTTAATGCCGTTTATCTCTGGAACTTACTACCAAATCAAACACAGAAAATCAACAACGCAATACAGTTCAAAAACAAAATAACTGCTAGTTTTTCAATGCAAATTTAAATTGTTTGTCACTTATTGTTTTTAATACACCAACGTTATTTCAACCATTTTTCTCTTTTTTTTTTTTAATCAAAATTTTTACCATTTGATTCTTTTATATTAAATTATGTCAAACTCATTCATTTATTTAGTTCTTTATTTTATTTATTTTTTTATTTGGACGAAAATGTCGATTTTGATATATTGCTAATTATAATAGCAAGAGTTTTTAAACTTTGTGTTAAATGTTAATGTTTATAGTCGTACCAAAAGGTGCGCTATCTGAGCAGTGGGCATGGCACCTCCCACACAATGTAAATATTTATCTTCTTTTAAACTTTGTGTGAGATGATTGAATATTAAGATTGGGCGTGGCACCTCCGCTACAAAGTCAAATATATTGATACTAAGAAAGTTAGAGTCACTAGTGTGGCATCTCCTATATAAAGTCAATATATACCATCATATATTCGGAGTACGATGGTGGTGAGAGCTTCTACCCTTTAATGCTATGTGGTAAGTGTGGCAGTTCCAATACAAAGTAAAATGTTTGGAGTGCGTTGATACAGAATGTTTGAAACTTTTTGTGATTTCGTAAGTTATTAAAGAGGCGTGGCAAAAATAGGTACCATCAGACTAGAGGGCATACAAGCTAAAAGTTAATATTTGTATGTACCTTGTATGATTCGTTACTAATGTAACTAGTCGAACCAACGCAGTTGAAAATATTATATCTCTGGAATAGTGGAGTAACGAGTTTTGAAGCAGTGTATAGGTCCAAAAGTTATTAATATTCAGCGTAACTTTAGTTATCGGATTGGTTGGTCTTAAATTGTGAAACGTCATAAAAACAGATATTCTGCACTTAAAAAGCATTTCGTATCTATGTTGCTTAGTGCTATCGAAAATTTGTCTATTTACGTAATTTACTTTTAGTCAAATTTAACACGCATCCATTAAAAATATGCACAAAAAGTAATTTATTTATACTTTTTGTGTATGTCACAACCTTAACATGAACGAATGCAATAAAAAATAGTTGCAGTGTAGGGTTAAAAATATCAGTATAGGTTGCTTATATTACCACATTTTTAATGTTATAAAGTAATGTTTTCTTTATTTTATTTTTCTTTTGTAACAAATTACTGTTACACGCTTAATGCCATTTGCACTTGAAATGTTTGTAGCAATCTCAAGCTCTCTGCTTTATTTTTCGAGCGTGTGTGTGTGTGTCTTACAAAGATCATTGTCAGTTCGTACGCTGAGTGTTGTTGTGTTACGTTGTTTTCATGTTAATTTGTGCCACAATCTCACATATATATTGTAAGCAATGTAACTGAAAAAAAGGGTCATCATTGAATTGTTGCTGATATTTTAAGTGTGACTGTTATTGTTACTCCTGACTTTGGTGCCTAAGAAACTCAGTCAATTCATAATGGATTGTTGTGTGTTATTGTTTTCTGTATAATCTTCGTATCTCTGACTCTGGCATGTCATTGCAGTACAGTTGTATTTTTTTTCGTTGTTTTTGTAGGATTTTCTTCATTATGTTTTTTTTAAAAAAGTTATTTTCCATTCCTCGTAGTTTTTTTTTTTGTTACTTTTACATCTAAGATAACTCTTTGACAGTTAACTTGCTGCAGAAATTATTTTTAGTAGTTTTTGTAATCTTATGATGTTGTTTTCATATTTACTTTTGCTATGATTGTGTGATTAGTTTGCCATTGGGTTTGTAAATTGTCGTAAAAATCGTAAACGCATCAAAATTAAAGTGCTTTATTTCATAGACAAACATAAAAAAGTTCTCCCCAAACTTAATAGAATTTAAAGACTTAATTTATTAAAAAGTAGTCCAATTATTTTTGGTTTTATTAATTGAGTAACATACAGAAAAAAATCCCAATCAAGGTTTGATTGGCAAATACATAGCTGCATATGTGTAATGGCGACTGGTAGTAAATTTCTTGGTGTTTTGTCTTGTTAGCGTGATTAGTATGTGGGTACCAGTTTGTATATTTTTCTTTAAAACTTTATCTGAATTCTGCAATAAGTTAGCAGAAGATTGCAGCGCGTCTTCATCTGAGTCGGAGCTGTATACTTCATTATACTTTAGCTGGTTTTGTGTATTATGCTCAAACAACGAGAATGACCCATCATCGATACTACTTGCCGGGGAATCCATGCTGCTGTAAAGGGATGTAAAATCCAGATGTCCTAGATGATGATGGTCGCATGAGGTCGTACAATTAAAGCAACTTAAAGATCGTAGCCATATACAGTAGGATTCAATACTCCCTACAACCTGAAAAACAAAGCAATACACCTTATCTTACAATAGCGACAAAGATACTAACCTGGTGTACTTTCATCATCCCAACAAATTGTTTGGCTTTAGCTGGGTCTATATTTTGTTCAAATTCTTTTATATCGCGTTCAAATATCTTGAATATTGTTATATTTGGGCAGTTCTCTTTAATAACATCAAAAAGTGTATTAAAATTAGCAACATCGTGACCTTGACCCACGTATCAGCTGTTCGTTTTCATATAGGCTCCTACTTGCGCCATTCTATTTTGTGTACGTTACAACGGTGTGTAGAGAGATTTGTTGTCTTGACCCACCAAAATGAAAAGCTTACGTTTCTTCGGTATACTTCAAGCAATAGTTTTCGCTAAAATCCATATGGATTAAGCATTCGTTTGATTTGATTGTATCCTTCAACATATTCATTTGTGTGTACTGGTGGATAACTCTGCCTTGATTTGATGCTCTAAGAATGGTGTTAACGATTGCTCAAAATCTGAAATAATTTCAGTTAAAGGCTTTGTTGTCGAAAGTTTAGACATTTTCGAAACCAATTTTTGTGTTTTTGTTTTGATGTCAGTGTAAGTCTCTTTTACAGAGGCCCACTTAAAAACATCTCCATTACCTGTGATGTCAAATTCATTGTATGATATCACATTACCTTTGCAGGTTGGACATGACCGAAAAAGGCAATTCTCTGTTATAAGAGGGCACGAAAGTGTTTGAATTATATCATTTGCAGTACGTTAGCTCAGAACTTTGGACTTGTGTAAGGAGACAATAATCAGCTCCATATTTGCATGTTTTATGCACTTGCATGTGTCTCTGTTAGAAATCTTCATTTCCTTAATCCAAAACGGATAATTTCTGCAAAAACCACTATAGCTCACAGTTGTGCTCTTAGCTTCGACCAGGTATTTCTTGTGTAAATTTTTAAGCGTATTTGTGAGAAATCGCTTTTGATGAGTTTGTTTTGATTCTGTCACATTCTCCTTTTTAGCTGCGCACATCCGGCTATTAATATCCTGCTCTAAAAGTCGTTGTATGCTGTTCCTGACATCTTTTTGTTTAATTAACCTGGAGTTCTCCACATTCCGAACTCTGACATTCCAGCCCTTTAATATTTTGTGCCGACAATAACCTAGAAACTTATATTTCTTAGTAATTCTGCCAGTCTACAAATTTTGTAAGATTCTTTTGTCCTATCTCTGTTTTAATGGACTATAGCTTTGGCTCAACTGGTCATGCATAACCTCAGCAAACAGCAGCTTCCTTTTGACTTCTGGGCTCGATGAACAAGGGTTATCATTACAAACTGCTTCACCTCTAGAGTTCGGGCTAGGCTTCAAAGCATTATTCCCCTTAGCAACCATTTTCGTACGAACCAACTTCTTTTGATATGTTCTTAAACTTGCTTTTAATTCTGGATTTTTTTTTTGTCTTTTTGAGCCAACTGACTTTTATATTTACGCGCAAGTTTCTTTTTTAATCTGAGAATATATTCATTCCCATTCTGATTTAATTTAGGAATAACAGGAGGTGGAGCTGGAACTGGATCCTGATTATCTGGAGGTGGTTCACCCTCTCCTGTGGATGATGTGGGCGATCCGGATGAAGAATAGTCCGCCATATATTATTGTTCCTTTCCCTTAAAATTTTTTTTATTTTTTCTATAATTCCTTGCATTTTTAGCCCACTTTTTCCGTTGTGCTCTATGGGTCATCTCCTTGATTGGTTTAATAACCTTATTATCTTTCTTTTTTAAATATCGGTCGTTTTCTTATAATTTTTTGTGTGGCGCATTTGGCAGGATCGTTTTTATTCTTCTGCGTCGCTCTCGCTCCTTTTCCGCATGCTTTTCTTTTTCCTCTGCATTTTTACCTTTTTTTTATGGTGCCATGTTCTATTTGATGGTATGTTTAAAAATCCTATGATAAATTTCATTAATTTCATTCCCGTGTTCCTTTTGTCATTACCGTGGTTTAGATTATACCCATGGTAATGACTGCACGGTAATGATGGAAACGTGAGTATTCTTGGATTTAAATGTGGAAATCTTCAAAATTTGTTATAAAATATTATATAATCTAATGAAGACTTAAAAAATGAACAAACCAATACCACAAATTTGAAATTTATAATATAAATAACGGAAAAAAATATACTTACCACGAGAATGACAAAATTTCAGGAACATGCGCAAAAAACACTAAACACTTCAACAGCTCTCGAACAACTGACTACATTTTTCACTTCCGTCAATTAACTTTAAAACTAACAGGAATTGTCGTTACATTAACAGTTTACACCTAACCGAAAAAAGCATTGAAGCATTTTTTCTTAATAAACAAATTGGCCCACGGGGAATGACGAAAAAAATTGGCCACGGACTAAAATGTCTCAAAATCATAAATTTTAATATAAAATTATTTTTATGAAATTAAAATTGACTTGGTTCATTCTTCTTGAATAACTTGACGTACTTCATTTATAATACATATTTTGAAATAATAATGAAAATCTGTGTTTTTTGAACACAAAACGATCGGACACACGCCATGGTAATGACGATTTGCACCGTGCGACCAAATTTTTCATAAAAATATGTAGAATATTTTATTTTGATTTACGCGCCTCATTAAAGGACATTTTGTTTTATTTAGTCCTGTTCTCAGAATTTAAATTTTTCAATATTTTTAGTACTAAATGCGTCGGGCCACAGAATGTAGTCTTTTCGCGATATCGACCCAAATAGGATTGGTCGATGTTGAATTTCTAACATTTAATTTTTTTAGTCCAAATAATAGTTTTTCATGCAAAGTTATCATTGGATCTACATAGCTAAAACAATATTGAACATTATAAAAGGAAATTTTGTAGGAAATTTTCTTTTTCTTTAAATTTTTTATTTTGTAAGAGCATCAAGGTATGCTAGACAAGTGTAGGCAATTGGCAATAGCGAATTGGCTAAAATTAATTAGCGGACCTTTAGGCCCTTATAAAATAATTTATTATTAATATTTTATGTTATTTAATTTGATGTATTTTTAACACATATTATAAATAAATTTTAAAATTCTACACTTCTCCTCCATATGCCAATTTCACATTCTTAACCCTTTCGCTATATTGTTGCCATATGGCAACATCAAATTTATTGATTTAAAAAATGCATTCTGATTTAATTAATCAATAATTTTTTAGTTATTTACTATTTATTTATAATTTAGGAATAAGAAAAACAAAAACATAAAATATTTTGGACAAACTCACACAAAATTATCACCATCAACTTTACCTCTCATATGCCTTACAATTTTTTCAGAAAAAATGGTTTTTTTTAAAACTCCTTTTAAATATTATTTTGCAATATATAAAAAAAAAATTAGAACAAAACAAAAAAAAAACATTTGTTGTTTATGCATTCAAACATAAAACTATGTTTTTTAGCACCAAATAAATAAGTAACGATTTTTTAAAATTAGCTCGTTGCCATATGGCAACAAAACAATTTTGTGTATACAATTTACCAAGAAACGTTACTTTTTTTTTGTGGCTTTCATTTACATTTTATTTGCCAGCATGACAAGACATATTAAAGCGAGTGAAATTGAGAAAATCCTGATAAATTTTGACTCAGACGTATCAGATATTGAAGAATCAGAAGAATCAAATGTTTTGCTAGATTTAATAGAAACATTTGATGAAAATGAATCTTTTATTAGGCAAGAAATATCACAGAGGAATAGCTACATAATTAATCTTGACAATATTGAAATCGAAGAAGTAGAAGTTGTTGAAAATAAAAAATCTGAATATGTTATTTAAAAAATTGAGCGACTTTCGATGGAAAAAATGTTCCTGGAACACGCCAGAAGTACCGTTTAGCTGTGAAAATCCTACCCATTGCGAAAAACTACCGGCAAAATATTTTTTGGAATACTATACAGACGATTTTATTGACGAAGTAGTCCAGACGACAAACCAATCGACTATGATGAAAAACGGAACATCAATCAATCTCACACGGAAAGAGTTTTTAAAATCTCTAGCCTTAGAGATAATGACTGGATCAATTGGATATCCGCGAATAGATATGTATTGGAAAAACCCACAAATATTCCAGCTTTTACAGAAAATATGGCAATAAATCGATTTCATGCTATTCGTAAAATATAAAATTTACGGTGATTGAAAAAGTTAATGACAAACTTTATAAGGTTCGACCTTTGATAAATATGTTCCAAAAAAAAGACCTATTCACTACCAAAAGACGAAAACCTTTGCATCGATGAAATGATGATTCCTTTTAGAGGTAAAACAGCACTTAGACAATATATGCCCAAAAAGCCCATCAAGTGGGGCATAAGGGTTTTTTGTTTGTGTAGTTCAAACGGTATTTTGCACGATTTCGAGATTTATCAAGGAAAAAATACAATTTTATGTGGTTCGCAAATGGGATTTTGCTCTGATATTGTAATCCATTTAGCAAAGACAATTCCAGAGAAGAAAAACTTCAAGTTATTTTTTGACAACTATTTCTCAACTCTTAATTTAATGCTAATTTTAAGCGAAAGGGGGATTTGGTGCACCGGAACTATAAGAGCCAATAGAATATATAAGCTACCACTGAAGTCTGAAAAAGAATTTAAAAAGGAAGGAAGAGGCAGTTATGACTTCCCGCATAGACAGAGAAAATAAACTATTTGTTATTAGATGGTTTGATGGAGGCATAGTTCACGTCGTGTCTTCAATATATGGCGATGAACCACTAAATATGGTGCCAAGATTCTGCGCTGGAAAAAAAAGAAAAAATTACAATGCCTCAGCCATATGTTATATCAATGTACAACAAAAGTATGGGCGGAGTGGATAAAATGGATTTTTTACTTTCATTGTATAGAATCTCTATAAGGTCAAAAAACTGGACTCTTAAAATATTCGACCATTTTATTGACTTAGCAATATGTAACTCCTGGCTAGAATATCGAAAAGACTGCGAAGATAACAATGGAAATACAAAAGATTACATGGATTTCTTACGTTTTCGAAATGATATTGCGGATGGGCTTCTGGCTCTGTCAAACATACATGCTTGTTCCCGCAAAAGAAGGCGACCTAAACTGTGTACAGCTGAAGATGACTTAGAGAGTTCATCAACCTCAAAAAAGGCGTATGAAACAGTACCAGCAGCTTCTGTGCGATTTGATGGGCATCAACACTGGCCAGGATATGTAGAAAATAAAAGCAGATGCAAGCATAAAGGCTGCCACGGATATTCCAGATACAAATGTTTAAAATGCAATGTACATTTATGTATACCAAACGAAGATCGAAATTGTTTTAAAGAATACCACAATTTTAACTGATGATTTACATTTTTTTCAGTTACATACATACGTACTTAATTACTTTTTGAAGAACTTCACTAATTTTTGAGTTTTGTAATAATTTATGAAAATAATTTACATGTACCTTTACTAATGATTAATTAATTTTACTTTTGTTGATAAAAATGAATTATATTAAGTTAATTTCTTTTAAGCTTACTTGCAAAGTATGATTAAAACGTTAAAAAATAGGTTGAAACTATGCACAAAAAAATTATAAAACTACTTAACTCTTTCGCTACGTAGTTGCCATATGGCAACAGTCATCTTTGAGGTCGTTAAGAAATCCTTCATTATGTCTGATTTCCTTAATTCTTTCATATTTATGTTCTTTAATATTTTAAGAACATATTTGCATAAAAATATTTTAAATATATTTATTAGATTTGATATAAAAAGAAAAACAACTCACCAACATATTTCAAATATTTGAAATATGTAAACAACGAAGCAATTAAAAAAACTCTCAATTTGAATTGTGTAAAAAAAAATCTAATTTTTATTTTGAAAGCCGCTACGATTTTTTGAATCAGTGTTGTTGCCATATGGCAACAAAACTACTTTGCGGTTTACGAAAAAGTAAACATTACATGTACAAAATCAATTTCAGTTTGATCGTTGATGCGCGAACACGTGAAAATGCGAATAAAAATTAATGATTCGGATATTGAGAAAATTTTAATAAATTTTGATGAGTCTGATATGTCTGAAGATGATGAAGATGATACGCCTGAAAATAATGTAAATGATAGTTTGATGGTAGTTTTTCAAAATAATGAAACTTTTGTAATGGAAGAGCTATCAAGGCCTGAAAACTATGAAATTAACATAGAAAATTTAGATATCGATTGCGATAATGAACCAAATTTGGAAATCGTTGGTTCCAATTATTTTATTTTGAAGAAACCCAATGAATTTCGTTGGAAAAAAGACCCATGGGTTGCTCTTCATGATAGTTTTAAAGAAAAATATCCAAAAAGCGCTGTAAAGCTTCCTGTTGACTATTTTCTGAGCTACTTTTCATATATATTTTTAGATGAAGTAGTATATGCCACTAACTCGTCACCGCTCAGTACTACTGGGAAGTCAATAGGCCTCAATAAAGAAGAACTCTTAAAATTTATATCATTAGAAATATTGATGGGCACATTTGGCTATCCCAGACTGAGCATGTGTTGGACTAAAGGCATCAATATTCCAATTTTTGAGGAAAACCTTACCAGGCATAGATTCCATTTTATTAGAAATCATTTAAAATTTGCATAATTATAGATCCCGAGGATAAGCTATATAAAATTCGTCCTTTGATAAACATGTTTTTGAAAAAATCGCATTCTATACTTAAAGATGAAAATCTTTGTATAGACGAAATGATGGCTCCCTTTAAAGGCAAGACTATGTTACGGCAATATATGGCCAAAAAACCGATCAAATGGGGTTTGAAAATATTTTGTTTATGTAGCTCGAATGGAATCCTACATGACTTTGAGATTTACCAAGGCAAAAATAATATTTTAGAAAATACTATTTTAGGATTTTGTTCAGACATTATTGTACACTTGTCAACAACAATTCCTGGAAATAAAAACTATAAGCTGTTTTTTTATAACTATTTTTCGACCCTCAATTTGTTAAAGAGAGAGGCATTTGGGCTACGGGTACCATCAGAAAAAATAGAATTAGTAAGGTTCCTCTAAAAAGTGAGAAGGACCTCAAAAAAGAAGGAAGAGGAAATTTTGATTATCGTATTGAAAGATTGGATAATTTGTTTGTTATTAAGTGGGTAGATGGCGGTATAGTCCAGTTAGTTTCATCTATATAAGGTGAATCTCCTCTCAATTATGTGAAGCGATTTTCTACTGAAAATAAACAATCAATCGAAATCGTACAACCTAACATAGTGGCAATGTACAACAAAAACATGGGTGGGGTTGATAAAATGGACTACCTGCTATCTTTGTACTGAATATCTATAAGGTCAAAGAAATGGACCCTTAAGATATTCGACCATTTTATAGATAAGGTAGTTTGCAATAGTTGGCTAGAGTATCGAAAAGACTATGAAATGAATGGCCCCAATTCCAAAACCTACATGGACTTGCTAAGTTTTCGGAATGACATTTCTCAAGATCTTATCGCACGTTCTAACCAATAAGCATGTATCCGTAAGCGTGGTCGTTCAATGTCTTCATCAAATAGTCCCCAAAGTAGTCCAACAACTTCAAAAAGATCGCGTTTAATCCAACCAGCAATTTCTATTCGATTTGACGGAAACCAACATTGGCCGGAATATTCTATAAAAAAAAAAACGCTGTAAAATGGATAATTGCTCTGGATTTTCCAGATTTAAGTGTTCTAAATGTGACATATATTTGTGTATTCCAAATGGAACGAAGGATTGCTTTAAGGAATATCACATGCTGAAATAGTTTTCAAAAAAAATTATTAATCTGATTTTCAACTGAATTATTTGAAATTTAATTTTATTTTTAGCATTTAAAACTTTTATTAACCTTTTATAAACATTATTTTAAAAAATTATAATAGAAAAACATAAAAAATATTTATAAAATAAGAAAAAAAAAAATATATATATATTGAATTCGTGTATTTTATTTTATTATTATCTATAATCTTGCTTTATTTGAAAATATTGGCTTTATAATGGCTACTCAAAATTCAGTTATGCTGGCTGTTATTCATGTAACTATATATTTATGTATAATTTATTAATATTTTATACGTTTTTATAGTACACCTGCGTACTTTTGAAACAGCTTAGCTTGCATTTCACTCAACTTTTTATATACCTTTACCGTGGTTTGTTGCCATATGGCAACAATCTGAAAAACACATTCAAAAAAAAAAATTAAATTTTTTTTTTTAAATTCTAAAATGAGCAAATTTTGAAAAAATCTGATTTTTCTTATGGCTCAATAAAAAGTTGCACTGAAAGGGTTAAAAAATAAATTTCTTCTACGTTCAGAAAAATTGTTGCCATATGGCAACAGTCTGAAATACACATTCCAGAACAAAAATTTTATTTTATTTTTTTTTATTTCGGTTTCCCTGATTAAAATTATCGCATAGCCTTAAAAATTGTATTTTTATAATTCTTAAATAAAAAGATGTAGCGAAAGGGGTAAAAAGGGATGAAACTATTTTCCTTCACGTATTAATATAGTGGACCCTCAGTTAACGTACACAATTGGTTCCAGCATCTTGTTCGTTATGCAAAACGTCCGATAAGCAAAACCATTATTCCCATATAAATCAATGTAAAATAAAATAATGCGTTCCAGGTTGAAAAAAATACACTCCAATATGTTTCAATTTTAACTTTTATAGAAAGAAAGTAACATAAAATGCATCAAAACTTTTAAAGAACTGAAAAAATACACCAAAATATTTTAAGTTCAGCTTTTATTGAAAGAAAGTTATATGAAACGTATAAAATTTTTTAATGAACTGAATATGTGTTGGAATATGAATACGTATTGTGTAGTTATTTTGGCTTTTTTATTTTTCTCTTTCTCAGAATCTTTTTTTGAATGCATTTAATTATATTATTTTGCAATTTTTATAAAAACAAAATTAAAAATCGAAAATTTGTATGTTTCAACACATCTTGTTACACACACAGGTGATACAGTTATGCACAAAAATAAAACAAAATGCACAATTTTGAAACAAAAGCTAAACACAGACAGCACTATAATGTGTATTCGGGGTTTCCCCTGTTTCGTTGCTAAACACAGACAGAAATTTTACATGCAATTTTCATTGGTCGTTATGCGAAACTTCGTTCGTTAAGAGAAACTTTTTTCCCAAAAAAAATGTGTTCGTTATGCGAAATGTTCGTTATGCGGGGCGTTCGTTAACCGAGGATCCACTGTATATAGAAACTAAAAAATAGCTTTGTTTCATATGGAATCAACATATTTATCATTTTTTCAAAGTAAACTGAAATAAGTTTGAAATAACGTTGTGGAGTGTTTAAAAAACATGAAAAATTTTAAAATTAAATGAATTCATGTTGAATCCTAAAAGAATCCAAAAATACCGCTACTTTAGAACAATAAAAACTAACTTTCCTGTGGTATGTACTACAGCTAAAATACGTAAAGCCCGTGGTATGTTGATGAAATACGTACTCACATTCATATATTTAATATATTTTTGTGAATAATTCTAACAAAAATTAAACAATTTCTTAGGATCTGAAATAATATTTGAAAGCTTGTAATACTTATCAAAGGATGACGTAATGGAAGCTATGTCACTTATAGGCGCCCGTGTTTGTGTCCGAGAAGAATTGCTTTCCGTATTTGTATTTCTGTAACTCTTAATTGTTGTCAATTTTGTTTTTTAGAGCCTTAAACTTATGTTAGAATACAGCCTTAAGAAAATCCATTACAAGATTTGATGAAAGAAATTGCCAGTTAACCGACTCGTTTCGCAGAGTTTTAATAAATACTTATAATATTGGAAGATATTTTTATCGCGATGGAAAACTATTTCCAAAACATTTGTCGACAATAGTAAATGAAATAATAGAAAAATATTCTTGTAAATTAGGAGCACGTCTTTTTATTTTACAAATTTATTACTGAAATTTATTAAAATATTCCTATTTTTCAGGAATGCTACCTTATACCAAAAGATGGGAAAGCGTAAGTTAATAGCTGAAATAAAATAACTGAATGTGAGAAACTCACAATTGCATAGAGATTTTTTCTGGCACTGGCCGGATTTAATAAGATAAGTATTAGTTCTAAAATTTGAATAATTACTGTTAGTTCCGCATGTGAAGATCCAATAAATAAATGCTTAAAAAAAAAGAAATCCATGAATTTAAAATTAAAAGCCTGCTTTAAAATACTTTACCAATTAAAATGGTAAAATGTATTTATTTTGTAAATTTTCTAAAATTTATGTTGTACTAGCAAAGCCCAGTCCTCGTGGAAATTTTATGTTTTCATTTAATAACCAATTTTGTAAGAGCCTGAAGATATGCTAATCAATTTTAGCCAATTCACTATTCAACACTTTTTGAATTAAATTCATTAAATTGCATTATAAATATTTGTTGAACACATAGAAGATATATAAATGGGTTTGTTAATAAATAATTTTAAAGGAGCCTAAAGGTATGTTAATCAATTTTAGCCAATTAACAATTCAACATAGGGCTTTTGGTATTTATAATAAATACACAACAGTATGTGTTTCACGTATGTGGTAGTAGCAACTTTAAATGAGCATTATTCCAAAAAAAAAAAAATTCAGAAGGTGAAAATATGCAAATCTGGTGGACAGCTTAAAAGAAATAACTTTCAAATGAGCTACGTTTGGTCAAAATCGGTTAACTACAATTTTTATATCGGTCACAAGAAATCGGCTTGCAAAAACCAAAATGTTATATCAAAATAGGAATCATTTCAAATTAACATGAAATTGTGTGTTATTTCAAAAATTTTTCATATTATTTCAATATAGACGTCGTCATGTTAATTCTAATTGATTTAATAGTTAATTCAATAATAAATTCGTATTGATTCAACATTAAATTCACTCTATTTTTGCTTATCAAAATGTGTATTCAATAAGGACCTTAACATTATTTCAGCATGACTGGAATTAAAGTGTTGATTTAACGTGATTTCTAGTTGTTTTAAAGTGGAAAAGAAAAATTTTTTGAATAAATATTTTATTATATTTTAAATATTTTTATCGTTTTAGTGGTGTTTTTAAGAATACACGAGCCCCTTCTCCGATTGAGTTCAAAATTAGTATACATCGGAAGTTGTATTTAGAGTAGTGTATCAACTTCCATTCATTTTGGCTAAACTAGAAGTAATCATCTGTTATAAGCAAATGATATATGTAAGATGTGGATGTCCTTGCACCAATGCTCTTAAACTTGACTAGATCTAAAGGTGACCCAATAAGAATGCACGATTGAAATTTGAAGCCATTTTTTTTTATAGATTGTAGCTATGAAATTTTCCGATTATGAAAATCCATTATAAAAATGTGAAAAGTAATGCTGAAACCGCTTTCAAAATTCGTGAAAATTTGAGACGTGGAAGTGAGACTGAAAATATTGCTGCTGTAAAAGATAGTGTTAACGAAATTTTGGAAACGTAAATTGAGCATCGTTCACAACACAAATTTGACACACATACAAGAGTCAGCTCACTCAGGAGCTCAAACCAACAGAAAATGCCCAGCGCCGGCGATTCCTTCAATGGGTGACGGTGCAGAATGAAGTGAATGCCGGTTTTTCGAAACATATCTTCTTCGTCAATGATGCGCATTTTCATATGGGTTCATCGATAAACAAACAAAGTCGAATTTGTGTCTTTAAAAATCCGAGCGTGATACATGGGAAACAAATGCATCTAGAACGAGCAACTGGCTGACAAGAATTTCGATCAGGTGGCGTGATTGGGCCTTACTTATTTAAAAATGAGACCGAAAATGGAATCACTGACGAATGAAATGGCATCCATTAGAGGAAGATGAGAACGGAGTTATTGTAGAATCAAGTGATCCTAATGATATGTGGTTTCAGCAAGATGGCGCTACATGCAGCACCCGGTACGAAAAAATCGATTTCCAGACCATATCAACTCCAGAAATTCCGATGTCAATATTCCGCCAAGATCGTGCGATTTTTATCTTTGGGGGTTTTCTGAAATCTCAGGGCTATGCGAGTAAACCGCAAACTATTCCTGAGCTCAAGGCCGAGATCCAATGCGTCATCGGTAAGATAGAGTCACATCTTTGTCAAAATGTCATAGAAAATTTCATGAAAAGAGCGTGGAACATGTCTACTTTACAATGTAATAAAAATATCATAAATCGCTAAAAGAATTAATTTTATTTTTTAAATTTAATTTTCCACTCTTATTGGGTCACCTATTATTTATGTCCAATTTTGTAAAGCGACAACAGGTAGGAAATCAAAAAAAAAAAAAAAAAAAATAATCATCACTTTATGTTAAGACTGATTCGACCAAGAAATATATTTTAGTATTTTGGTTTAGTGTAGTTAAAATGCCAATAAAGGTGCGATTGTAGGTATTCTTGTCTACTTGTCAAATTTCATTCAAATATATTTTTATCCGTGGCTGGAATCGACACAAATGATGATTTGGTGTGATGTTAGTGTGTTGTGAGGGATACTAAAACAATGATATGAATACTTTTTACGACATAAATTGTATAGAAGAGGTACCCTGCATCAGGTAAACATTTTTATTTATTTTCTTAATCGTAAAATGCTTTTAGCGCCATAATTTTCAAATAAGTGTTTGAGCAGAACGGTGTCCGCTGGCCATGTATCTAACTCAGGGTATGTCTCTATTAAGTGCGAATTGTAAATCGTATAGAGTGTCACATGGTCGTTCTCGAATGAAAAATATTTAACTTTTTTCGTTCTACAAAACTTTTTAAATGAGTATCCGTTGCTGGTGAAAAAGGTTAATATTTTATCACAAACAAAAAATCATAATACGAGTAACATTATATCAATTTGTATAATTTCCTAAGATCTACGTTTGATAGCAACAACAATGAAAGAACTTTATTCTTTATCAAAATTATATACCAAAAATCAAATCAGCATTTTATTTCGCAGTTATGATTTGTGCGTTAATAAATTGTTTCTATAGTAAAATTAAAGATAACATACAATTTTTATATAACTTTGTATTTTCAAAGGTAAATCTCACTTGAGATAAAAAAAGTAGCTAGTGGGAAGTTCTGTACGTTCAGGAAATTGACATTTATCATTGACGTAATAATAATATTGATAAGATTATCATTAGTTTCACTTATGACATAATTACGCGGAATTACATATGGAGACTAATTGAAATTGCCTAGCCGTTCGTTCCATCAAAGGTGTTTAATCTGATGAATTTGAATTGTTTTTCATTTAATTTCTTCAATAATTTTCAAAAAGTTACTGACAAGATATGTAACTACAAATCACCATTAATAAATAAATAAGTTCTTTATAATTCTGCATTTAAATGATTTTTGATTTCATATAAACTTCGAGTAACTTAACATCATTATACAATCATTTTCAGATTGTAAACATCAATTAACACAAATTTCCCTACAATTTGTATATACCCAAACCTCATTTTTATACAGGAAAGTTTCTTGTCATGTACATTGTATGAGTGGAATGGATTGTATGAAGTATATAATTAAAGCATGGAAGCAAGGTCAATTTTGGCACAACCAACAAAATGAAAACCAGGTAAATAATAGTTACAAAAAGATCATCATCCCATTAATTCCCACACCAAATATGATAACAACAGAACAACAGAACAGAACAGATACAAAATAAACGCAGATAGTTAGAAATAAATATAGACAGAGGCAAACAGACAGACTAAACTGATACACTGCTGATCATAGTTATAGGCGCACCTGATCACAGTGTTGTCAGTTTGGGTATTTTCCCCCTATATTTTGGGGTTTTTCTACTTTAGACGATTTTTTAGGGGATATAATTTTTATTTATTTTATTGGATTTTACTAATTTTTTTTTTATATTTGATAATTTATTTTACAATATTTTACAGATATTAATTAAGAAATTTCAATTTTTTTAATAATCGACACAACATATTGAAAAACAATTTTTTGTAATTCAGTAGACTTCTCTTTTAACAGTTGACTTTAAACAAGATATAGTGAAAAGTGCATTTTTAAGACATAATGTTTTTGGGTAAACATTTTAAAATATTTTGTAGATTAAAATCATTCTAAATATTTGAATTGTTAGAAATCAATAAGCGAAAATTTCATTGTAAAATACTTATGAAAAATTCAGTTAATTCATTGGTAGACCAAAAGGAAACAAATATTTCAAAAAATTCATAACTACACTGTATTCTTAATCGGACCGGTTTCTGGCATTTCAGCCTTCATCAGCGATTTATTGAACATTGTGATAATTGTTATGTTATAACTGAATAGAGTGTTTCTATATGAAATTTTTTCTATTTAGGACGGCCGTGAGGTTTGAACATGCGTCTATTTCACATACGCTCGCACTTACACTTTTGGTCACACTCTTAACACACTCACCGGAAGTCAGGCCTACGAATAGTGTGGTTAAGAATCAGTTTTCTTACCGTACAGCTTTTACTTCGTATTAATCTCAGAAGATACAACTCTGTTCACACAAACAATCGTTATTTTTGAAACCATTATAATATGTTTTCAATGGTGCGTGGTAGACCAGAAGAAAGCATATATTAAAAATTCACTTCAGAACAACATCTCTAATATATGTAAAAAGTGCAATATGTGGAATGTACAAACCAAACATAACATATAACAACTCTTACGAAATGTTTAATAAATCGTTGATGAAGGCTGAAATGCAAGAAACGGGTCCGATTAAGAGTGAAGTGTAGTTATGTATTTTAGAAATATATGCTTTCTTCTGGTCTACCATGCACCATTGCAAACAAAATCAAAAATTGCATATTAATTACAGTATTAATTGCAATATGTCTAAATAGGATGTTAAAATCTAATAAATATCTTTGATTATTCAAATTTAATTTTTCCTAAATATTTTTTATCCAAAATTGCATTAATCTAGGGCTTTCGCAAATTTTTTTGGACTGGAAAAAAATATTTATATATAAAGGGTGTTTTTTTGCCTAGAACTTTCGAAAGGGCTATTTATCAAACTAACTGTCATACTGCGCTTACTTTTTGATATTTATAATCTGCTTCCTCCAGCAAATCATCATGAATAGATTGACGCTTGAAAAACGCTACCAATTTTCATCGATTCGCGTAACTTACAGATGACTTCGTGATTTTTGTGACGCTCATAATCAAAAATTTGAGCAAGCCATCCATCACATTGTGGATAAATTTCATGGCACATACTCTCTAACTGATGCAATAACATCAACACGTCGAACGAATGTGCCGCTGTAAACGTATCTGTGGAAGAAGATCCAATTGTATCGATTTGTCGTCGGTCGCAGGAATTAGGACTCTTTCCGCCCACTACGCGGAATATTTTGAGAAAATATCTTTGCCTATACCAATATAAGATCCAGCTGTTGCAGGAATTAAAGCCGCGAGACCATAAAATGCGTCGTTCTTTCGTGAGCTCTAGAGCAGCTGGAAATTGACCCGATGTTGTACCGCAAATTTGTGTTCAGCGAGGCTCATTTTTGGCTTAACTTATTTGTTAATAACCAAAGTTGCTATTATATCCTGAAAAGTAAACCGTTTGAAGTGGTTTACACTCTAATGGCATCATCGGATCTTATTTCTATAAAAATGAAGCCGAAGCTAGCGTTGCGATCAATAAAGATCGTTACCATGCTCAATGATGGTTTGCTTGAAAATATGATTGAATTTGATCCAAGCGAGATGTGATTTCAACAGGATGGAGCTACCTGCCACACGACTACTACAACAACAATATTGAAATCAAAATTTTGCTAGAATTGGCTTCCAAGGTCGTGAAATTTGGCAGCTCTCGATTATTTCATGTGGGGCTAAGTGAAGTACCGTGGATATGTTCGAGACAAAACCATGTAGTAAAAATCCTTTAAAAAGGCATGACGAAAATAGAAAAAAGCGATTAGTTCCACATCATTGAACCCTGTAAAAAAATAGTTAAAATAAAATGATTCATTTAATATTTAATCCTACACTGCATTAAACTTTATTTATTTGGTACAATCTTTTATTTATTGACCTCACTAAATATGGTCGTTATCGATACATTTTTGACGTAGTTCCCATGTAATAGTCAAAGATACATATAATTTTGTACCCACTTTTAAATTTACAAATATATAAAAAGTCAGCAACTTATAAAGGATCACTAGCTGACCCGGAAAACTTCGTTGTGTCCAAAGGAGATTTTTTGATTGAATTAATTTCGAATTTTTTTTTTTTTGATCGAAAATTATCGACCGCTAACAGATGACGCAATAATATAGTTTGAATGAAACACTTTTCGCATTCAGTTGAATTCAATATCTGATAATTATGCGGAAGGCTGACCCGACGGCTTTCGGCCCGTCCAACATTTGGCAACAATAGAATAAAATCAAGTATTAATTAAAAAAGAATAGAACAATGATTGTAATCAATTTAATGCTGCACGATATTCATCATTTTCTGCTCCAGAGCGTAAATGTATTTATATTGAGGATGGTTTTTAAACTCGGGAACACCAAAATATAGCTGGCCGTGTGAAAAGTTTGACATTTCCAGATTTATGCCGCACACTTCCATGGACTGTCCCTGTGAATTGTTTATTGTCATCGCAAATGCAAGTTTCACTGGGAACTGAACACGGTTGAACTGAAACGTCAAATTGGTTGAAGTCAGGGGAATACGCGGAATTAAGCATTCTTCTTGAACTGCCCTTTCAAAATCCTCGCCACTATCATATTACTCATCAATTTCATCAGAATCAGTCGGTTTCCGTTGCATAGTTTCGTTGCATGAAGACTTCGTAGCATAAGGAAGACAGAGCCAAGATGAGGCGTCATTCCAGGCAAATCCAAAGAGTATAGGAATTCTACTGGATAACTCACGACATCCTCTTCGTTTTCAACGCGAGTGTATGAGTGCGATTCGCCAGGAATTTGATGCTGAATCATCCAATTCAAATCATTGACATCAATATTTTTTGTTGCTGAAATTGCGCAAGCGCTCAACCAATCGTAGTTAAGAAAATTTTGGCCAATGTTCGGATATATTTTAGAGATGAGTTCATTAATTGTTGAAGTGAATTGGCAAATGGCATGTGGAATTGATATTAGACCACTGGAAGTATCTACCGGAATTTGTCAATTTCCAATTCTTAGCAGTTCTTTGGAGAAAGCTTCTGCGTTTCTATCTATCCTATCGGGAAGTGTTTGTCTGAAGCTTCTGCCCCATTGTGCACTCATCCCACATGATCAGTTTAGAATTTTGTAACCCTTTTGCCAAAGACGATTGCTTTGAAATGTTGCAAACACGATTTTCGTTGATTTGCAAGTTTAACGGAAGCTTCAGTGCTGAATATGCCGTTCTTCCACCTTCAACAGTGTTGTAGCAATTCCGGTAGATGCGAGACCTTACGCAATTTCACTTTGAGCACGTATTGCTGGTAATATCAAGGATATCAGGTATGTCTTCCCAGTTTCTCCAGGTGCGTCAAGGAAAAAAGGTCCACAATTTCCATCATCGGCAGCCTTCATCAGTTGATCATATGCACTCTTTTGCTGTTCATTGAACAGTGGATCATTTCTTTGTACATGTAGTAGCAAAGTTGTCGAAAGTACACTCGCGTTCCAATTCACAATTCAATACACTTCTAGTTTGATGCTCTGGAGCTGGCTTATGAATTTCAATCGATAGTTTGCCACTCATAAGCAAACACAAATCTTCAATTCGAACTAACGCTTCATTGTAAATGTCACCGTTCATTTGTAATTAAAAATTCCCTGTTGCTGATCGAAAGCGATGCAAAACGTTTTCTGCAATGTCATCTTTGTATGTATTCCATAATTGAAGTTGGTTTGAATCGCACGTTGTGATCTGGCTTCATCACTTTGCCGGGCACGAATTTCTCTTCTCAATCGTTGTTGCTCATTGTATGCATCGTTGATCTCTTCTGACAGTCGCGAATGATTATCAACCATTCTGGTTCGAACTGATTCCCTTTCAATAGCACGTTCCTCTTCCGTTCGACGTGCTACGATATTTTGGTACCGCGTTGCATCTTGAGAACGCCGGCCAATGTAACCATGAACTCTTCTTGGCATCGTAATACAGATTCACAATGAAATATTCCGCAAATGGAAAATATTTTAGTTCAAAAATGAATAAAAATTATAAATATATCCGAAAGTCAAAAAGAGTATATATTTAAAAAGAAACAGTTATTCAATAATAATCCAATTTTTTTAAATTAAAGCAGTTAAGTGAAGTACATTAAAAAGTCTTTTGATAAATTCACTTCTTCATCTTATACTACCGCAGTAGCAATTAACTTGAATGGATATTGCGGAAATGTCATAATTTTCAATCAGTACCTTGTAGGGGATGTACCCCACCCATTGATCCGATCCAGCTTATTTCCGTCAGGTCCACTTACACTAATAACAGATGACGTCACATAAAATATCAAAGCTCTCCCTATCATGATATTGAGTCTAATATTGAGTAATTAATTTGTTTTGTAGGTGCCACGCCTACTTTTGCGATACCGCTCATTTTTAAAACGGCTACTCACAGCAACTCACAGTAAAAATAGATGACCTCATACAAATTTGCAAAGCTCTCCCTCTCATAGTACTCAATATATATGATGTTAAAATGGAATAACTGTGTACAGCGCCACCTGTTGAGAGTTTTTGTACTTTTATTTTTTCCTAAACCTTCGCGTGGCAGTTACAAACAAACTCGCAGAAGAAAGTGCCCTATGTGGTTCTGTAGTTTTCTAGTTTTAAGCGGACGAACAAACCACGATTCATTTTTATATATATAGATGTTGAAAATATTCAAAAATACTAGATACTCAAATTTACTTGATATGCTAGACATTGGTATTCTCGAAGCTCAGAAGATGACGTTTATATTGCTATAATAGAAATAAGAAACAATATGAAGTCTGACTCTGATGGTCGATGTGCTTATTTATTAAAAAATGCGCACCATCCATTACTTTTGTCCTTACTTATATATTTGATTTGTCACTTAACCAAGGAGTGTTCATAGATAGATGGAAGTTGGCATTTATTGCTCCCATTTTTAAAAATGGCAGAAAGGTAAATGTAACCAGTTATAGGCCGATATCCAAGTTGTCATGTGTTTCGAAAGTTTTATGAACATGTGGATTATAAAAAGCTATTTTTCTTAACCAAGTCTCTTATAACTCCATGTCAACATAGGTTTTATTCAGGAAGGTCAACTACCACAAACCCAACAGTTTTTAGTGAGTATTATTTATCAGCTTTAGAATTAGGCAAACTAGTTGCGATCTGACTTCTCTAAGGCCTTTATAAGGTATCCTTATATATTCTCTATTCTAAGTTGCAAGGGGCTGGCTTCCACTAAAATCTTTTAATGTGGATAAAGTTATATCTATCAAATATAATGTGTAAAGTAGCGGATGAAGGTTATGAATCTGCGCCATATGAACAAACATCAGGCGTCCCTTAAGGGAGCATCTTGGGACCGCTGTTTTTTCATAAATGATGTATCGAGCTGTTTTTCTAATGTAAATTACATATTATATGCTGATGACTTAAAAATGTATAATAAAATAAATCCTATTAATGAGTGATTTTACAATCAACACATATGGTGTTAAGTCAATAACGTTCAATTAAATGTTGAAAAATGCCTTCATATATGTTTCACCAGATCTAAAAGGCCAATTCGATCGATCTTCAAAATTGCTAATTATAAATTGAAAACTGCAGACTCAATAATTGATATAGGTGTTGTTTTTGACTCTACCATGTCTTTTATTCTATATATTAATTATATTGTTCCAAAGGTTTATGCCATACTTGCGTTTATAGGGAGGAGATTCTTCTGGCTTTTCTGACCCACATACGTTTAGATATATACATCTTACGTCAGATCAAACTTAGAATATGATAGTGCTGTTTGGAGCCCACTTTGTGCAGTATGCACTTTCAGCACATAAGTTTGTTGATCCTATATCTCCATACAGATCAAAAGGGTTATTATTAGGTCTCGAAGCATATTTCTTTGATATAATTACTGGAGGTATCGACTGTCCTGACTTGTTATCGCAAATACAATAGTATGTTCCACCTAGAATACAAACTATGCACACAACAGTACTTTAAATCGCGCGTATGTTTTGTACGCATTATTGAATTTGTAAATTTTTGTACATAAATTAATACATATGTAATTATTTTAATCATAGTCTGTAAATAGTCTGTATAGAAATCATATTCCATTGACAGAAATAAATAAATAAATAAGATATACGAGGATATCTAAGGAATTTGAAATTGGTATATGTTAATTTCTTTCTTTTTTTAATATATTTTATATTGAGAAGATTTTAAGCGCTGTAACTATCAAAACTATATTAGAAAGGAAATTTCTGAACTTCTGTATTCTATTTATGTCATTCTGTTTTGAGTTTTAACTGCAAACAAAATAATTTTAATACCCATTATTCCCTTCAGAAACGAATTAAATTACCAATATTAAAATGTTTAATATAAATTATGAATATTTTAAAATAAATTAGTGTGTTGTTCTTATTATAATGTTCAGGTGTGTATATAATAAGAAGACCAAAAAGACTTCTTAAGAAATTATTTAAGTAACATGTTGTTTTCAATTTGTATACAACTGTTGCTTGCTTTGACTATAATTCTATACAGACAAAAACATTTTAACAAGCTTAACTCACGACACAGTTATGGCTAAAATACTGAGTTTTAATACGCCCGCATTAAGTAGTAGCAGCAACAGCAACAGCAACAGTAACTATACAACTAATCCACTATAGGGTAGGTTCAATGAAAATGTTTGCAAAATAAATCAACTCTAGATTACACAGGGTAATTCGGATTAGCTAAATTATTGAATAGTAAATGAATATTTTTTAATTTAAATTACAATCCAAGTTTATAGATTTTTTAATGAAATTATTTAAAATTTTCGCATAAATAATGTGTTAATCAAAAAGTTTTGATTTAGATTCTATAAATCGGAAACAGATAGTAGTTTAAGTGTACATTTCGTTTTCTAATTGCAATCAGGTCAGATAAATATATCTAAAAATTCTTCAAAAATACTAAATGACATCATGTGACTCTAGTATGTGGACTTCGTATTACCTATTTAGTGCTTAAACCTATGTTTGGTCCTTGGACACAGTTATATAAATTTTGTGCTTATTTTGAACATGTTAAGAGTTTTTCTTTGGATTTGTTTAATTTTAGCCCAAAATTGATCTACCAACCGTAACTTTGGACAGTGTAAGAGGTTGCAACATATTTACTCTGAACGACCTTGGCAATTTTGGACAGAATATTGTGGGATTATAGCATTTCTTATATATTAAAAATTAAGTATATACTTATTCTTGATCTTTATAATAACATGAGTTGATATAGCAATGTCCGCCAGTCCTCCCGTCTGTCTGTCTGTATGTCTCTTGACATGACGCCCATTCACAAAATAAACAATTCTCCTAAGTAAGAGTACAATATTATTTTTTATGACTATTTTGAGCATGAAAAAGGCGTCAATGAGACGTCACTGCTCCAAGATATGGCCTAAAATGTGGAGACATCTCTGTTACAAATTCAGTTTAGGTGTTGTAATAATTTAGTGGAGAAATATTTCTTAAACATAATTTTTTAGTCATATAACAATAAGTAAGAAAATTATAGTCGGTCCAAACCGAATATATGATACCCTATACCATGCGTTTAGAAACCCTATCTCTTAGGTCCAACTAATTTGATATAGAAAATAAGCATAAACCAAATTTGAGAGACAGTTATTATTTTCTTGCCTTCGGATAAGATGGACCGATCGTGATCATATTTGGTAAAATCACTTATTTTTTCCAGAAACATATACAAACAAAATTTAAAAAAAAGCTGTGCAATATTTTTGTTTTTTGATAGATTTAAGTGAAGATCTGGAATCAGCTTCATATGGGGGCTATGACTAAGAATTGTCCTATAGGGTTTATTTTTGGACTACTCATAAAAGGATATAGTAAACGTATATAAACCCAATTTGATCGAGATCTATAAGACAATTTGGATATTATGGCAATTAAATTCGATCTTATAGGGGTAATTTGTATGGTGGCTGGGTTTGAACATGAACCGATTTTCATCAGCATTCATCCTATCGCTTGTGTAAGCTCTTATACTAAATTTTATCAAAATGTGTTCATATTTGCGACCTATAGTGGTAGTTACAAACTTCAACACAAAGTCATTGTATCCTGACCACATAGTGGTATGGGGTATATAAAAAACTAAAATGGTTTTTGGTAATACATATTATGGAATTTTTAGTTCATTGTTCGATTAGATTTAGATTTTTTTTAAGTATTATAAGTAGTGAATTAAATACAGATGTTAGTGTATACGGAAAACCAGCTCGAAGGTGTCGAAGATTCTACATAGCAGAATTTAATACTTTTACTTGCTTGTACTTCTGTATTCTTTTTACAAATGTAAACCATATAATATTGTGTGCCAGGAAGTTTCAAAAATTATGCCTAGAAATATGATTCATCTTCCATAAAGTTACATCCTTTAAAATTGTTCAGCACTGTTTTTAACAACTTTTTCGCTTTCTTTCCTGCCCTATTAACCTGGTTTTCATTTCTTTTTGGCACTATTATAACTGCATATGTTTCAGCTTATATTTTTTTCATAATTTTATGTATTTAGGTGTCAAATCTCTCTTTATAATGTTTGCTAATTTCTCAACAGAGGTTTAATTTTTGCACCCTCCACTCCAGTGTGCAAAGGGTATATATAAGTTTGTCATTCCATTTGTAATAATTAGAAAAAAAAAAATTTGGACCCCATAAAATATATATATTTGTGATCCTTATAATAACCGGAGTTGATATAGCGATGTCCGTCTGTCCGTCTGTGGAAATCACGATGACGGCATCAACCGGGCAGCTAGGGTGGTCGTTGATATACAATATGATTCTCTGACATCCTGAGAAGTTTGCTATTTGAAATCGCCCAAATCGGTCAATTAGGGCCCTAGCTTTGAATAAATAACTAAAAAAAAGTCTTGAAAAAATATAATTTTCTATGTTGTTCTTGTCACGATCACGCCCTCAGTAGGATAGCTAAGGTGATCGTTTTTAGTGAGAATAATTCAACAAATTCATGGGAAGATTCCTGTTTAAAAAATCATTAAAATCGGCGGAACAGGTCAAGGGAAATCTCTGAAAAAGTAAAAAAAGAATGAAAAATATGATTATTCTTGTTGTTATTCTAAATGTTGTATTGTTGTCATAGCTGGACTTGTTGTTTTTGTGGTCATTGTGCTAATACTATAATAAAAAATAACCCTTTGTACTCTGGTAGAAAAATTTAAACGTTTCCATTGTTTTGGCATCACTAAAAAATTTACTAGATCATTTCTGTCATTGTCACGAGCCAGCTTGCAAAGTTTTAGATCGATTGGGTCACGGGAAAGGGGTTAAAATCGATCAAAAATTTTTTCGACAAGCAGACATTACGAGATAATATAAAGGGAGTAAAAATTCACCAGCATCTAAAGCAAATAATGCTAAAATATGTACCTAGTTGTTAATAAAAAAAAACAATGTAAATTTAGCAAAAAAAATTTTTATATATTAATTTATTTAAAGAGAAAACACAAAAATAACGTTTGATGTTGAATTTTTTATGTGTAATATTTACATATACATACAAACACATTAAATAATACAAATAATATACATATATTCTATATATGTATATCAATAATAACTGCATGTTAGAAATAAATCGGTATATTATTTTATTTACATAAAATTCTGCAATATTTTGTTGTGGGGAAAATGCATTTCTTTTGCATTAACAGAGTGTCACTTCATATTGCTCAGCGTGACTATGCCACAGTAGATGGCGCCACAATTTTTGTTTTAATTAGCTTTGCAATAGTTATTTCTATTTTAACATGAATGTCAATATTTTCAAATAGATATCATACAGAACAATGTTAAGAGTATACACGGGCTGGTCTTTTATTTCATACGTATTTTCATTATTATTTTACAAATATGAACATAAGTTTGGCATACTAACTTTTTGTTGTCTTTACAAAATAGAGTTACCGAGTTCATCAATGAGTTTTTTGCTTTCAAAACAGTTCTGCATAGTAATATAGAATTATTATTCTGCTTTACCTACAAAATATCTAATTGCGATTACATCTAATTTTTAAAAATAGTTTATAATTACTAAAGCAGTATTATTCACATAAATACAAAATTGCACTTTTTAAATTTTCCATTCAAATTTTAGAAAATATCAATTCTAAAAACTGGAATTTAAATTTCCAATTATAAATTATAAAATATTAATTGAACTTCAGAAAATCATATTAAAACTTCGGAAATAATGATTTTAAATTTGCATCAAATTCCAAAAAAAAAAACACCAAAAATGTTTACATTTAAAAAAAATATTGGCATTCAGGAGAAACTAATAGCTTTTCAGTAACTTCTTTAAACGATAGTCGAATCGTTAAAAAAAGAAAAGCAAAATTATCAGTAAAATTTTTAAACGATATTCGCTATTGTTAAAGTCAGCTGTTGTTGTTATCTAAACGACAACCATTTTTGTGTTGTTTATTCAATCGATAAAAATTTAAATTTTTAGGTTGAAATGTCGTCATACATAAATAAAAATCATAAAATAATAAAAATATTTTGCTTCTATTAAAAAACTTTTTTTATATAAATAAAAAAATTAAATAGCATATTCAATTCATTATTTCATTTTCAAATAAATACACAGAAATACTAGTAAAAAAATAAAGATATTAAACATAAAAAAATCATCCTGTCTAACACGAAGTAATTTGTGTTTTTCTATTCTTCTTTGTGTTTTTCGCTTATTTTGACAGATATGCCACTCGTTTACAATTTAAATAAATAGAAAAATAGATTTGTCGACTGTCGTTAACATGTATGTACTTAGTGATTCACTTAATCCTTAGTGCAAACAACAATAGCTGTCGATATATTTTGCCATTGTCGGATCGTTGAAATTTACAGAATCGGACTACAGAAAACATTAATTTAAATTCAATGAATTTTATAAAACCTCAAATGATATTTAAGAATTGCGAACATAAAAATTGTTACATAAATAAACGCAATTTGATGAGAATGTTATTTATATATAAATTTTCACAATTTTTTTTTGGATGAATATTTTAAGTTCTTCAGAAAATAAAGAAAGCAAATTATTTTATTTAAAATTTTTGCGATATTTGGTTTTTTGCGTTTGGCATCCCTAATTTAATTATTTATTATTATAAATTTATTCTCTATGTTTTCAAAATATGACAATATTTTTTTGAAAAAAAAGTTGAGAGAGCTTTTTTCGGTTATTATTTTGTTACTCCATCCGACCTATATGGCCGCAATGAAGAAATATTTGGCCAGTTAAAAGCCAAAAGAGCACGATTTAATGCATATAGCCACCCTACACAACCACAACCTTTGCAATGGAGGTTAGGGCGAGCTATTTAATTAGCAAAAACTAAATTAAACGAGAAGTTATGTCATATAACCGGAAACGCATGCATATAGGAAATGCATGCATATTTTTCCAATATTTTGTTACACATTTATCATCAATACTCAAACCACTATCAAAGATTCGGCACAGCCGAATTTAACACTCTTACTTGTTTTTTTTATAATTGAAAGTATATGAAAGTTATACCCAAAAAATTAGTATTATTATTTTAATAAGCATTTATGAATTTAGGGATCTTTTCCGGAAAACCTTACATTGGGGATTTTATAGTGTTATCTGTCACTTTCTTGGAACAGGTAGTTCATCTCCATTTTAAATCTTCCACATTTTGGGACACATTTTTTTGTGCTTCAACTCTCTTTTCACAGAAGTGCAATATCCCTGCACTGGTCTAAACTCCAGAGGGTTTGTAGGATTTTTCTCCCTTGGTACGAAATTGTTTCTGGTATCGCTTAAAAGCATTCTTATCGTAGTGTCAGGTTGCCAAATCGGTACAAAATTTGTGTGGCTAGTCTTTCTTGCAAATATTCCTTAATAAAAGCTTTGACATTTATTTATTGAGCCCATTGTAATAAACGACTTGCTTCTTTTGTCGCAACTGCTTATTGTTTGTCATACCAGAAACTTTCATCTGCTTTTGAATCCTAAACTTATATTCGACATTTCCTGGAGCATGAACAACATACACATTGTGACCCAAAAGTTGGAACATGATCTCAATTTCTGGCCTCTAAATTTTTTACAACGTTCATGTATGGAATATTTTAGACTTTTTATGTTTTCAAACCTCCATTGGCGCTAAAGGAGCAAGTTGGATTTTGTTGAAAATAATTAACAATTTTGGCACGTGCTTTTATTTCGCCCCTCATTTTATTCAAATAAACAACAAATAATTGGGGTTGTCATTAAGAAAAATAACTGACATATTTTATAATGAAGACGATAAAAAATTTCAAATAGGGATTGCAAAAAAAGTTAAGAGGTAAAGCGTTTGTTAAAATATTTTCGATCTCACTACTTAAAATTCTTTTAAATTAAAATATTTTATTGCATTTTCCAAAAACTGTCGGATTGACATTATATCGAGTTCCGCTCTGTCGGGTTTGACTTCGGCTATAAGTGGTATATGTTAAAATACATATAGAAATACCTAGGAATTAGATCGATAAAAGTGTAATGCGAAAATCACAATATTTTTTGAATGTAGCGGATTATTAACAGAAATTTTATAGAAACTAATTCGAAAAATATTGTTATGAATGATTTATTTTACTGTGTTTGAAATTTGCTCCATTAAGGATTTTATGGTATTCTATTCGTGGAAAAGTAGCAGCATAATGCTTAAAATTTTTTATCTCTTTCATGATTATTCTACTTAAGTTGATTGCCATTTCAATTTAAAAGTAACTAAAACTGTATTTGGATTAATACAAACCCTTCATTGAAACGACTACCATATATTAAGGAAAGTGTTGTGGTTTTTAATTGAAGTGGATGAGAGCCACTCTGAGGGTGGTAAAATCAATGGTCGAATTGTCTATGTCATTATATAATCCATCGTTTTAATTACTGTATGTAAACTACAAATTGCCTTTAATTGGAATAATAACGTTCATCGGGCCTCCGATGAACGTTATTTTTAGAACAATAAATTAAAGTGCTAATTATAAGTAACGAGGAATCTACATTAGTTCAAAATTTGTTAAAGAGGTTTCTAGACCCATATGACAAAGGCACAAACTCTATAACACATGTTATAGTTAATCAAAAGCAAATTATTTTGATAAAAGAGATTGTAATGAGAGATTGGAAAATTCAAAGAATGGCAACGGTGTTGCATATCACGTTGTTTGGAAGGGGCAAGTTTAATAGCAACCGTTATTGGTTTAATAAATCAATAATTCGTTGGATGTCTTTTACTCTGTGGCAAACAGAAAACAATTAGCACAATATCTTCATCTAGTTAATAGAAGACGAATTAGACTTTAAAACCATTATTATACGGATTGTAATGAATTGGATAGGTGTTGCACTTAACTAAGAACACCTTGGTATTGTCTGATCTTTCAATAGCAATATTTGGAATTTTTTGTGAATGCTCTTGATTCAGTTTACAACCAAAATTAGTTAACCACTCTGTTAAAGTAGAAATGATTACAAATTACAAAATTTTAATTAGATTTGTTCTGTATATCTTAAAGATTGTATAGTAATTTTATAAAAAAAAGTTATTATTGTTATGATTTATTTAAATAAATTTTTATATATAAAGTATCTAATATTATTTTTTTGTTTAAGTAAATTATTTAGGAATGAGAACTGAAAGTTCTTGGTTGAAATTCGAGACAATTGATTTTGAACTGTTGTATCTAAATATAACTTTCTTATTTTGTTTTAAATCTTAGTGTGGTACCATCCTTCGATTAGTCCTAATTCCCGAGAGTAAGGCGTGTTTGCTTCCCTAGGCCCTTAAACAACATAATTTTTTCGATACTACCAAACAGCTTAGATGCTATAAACACATGCATATATTCTGTTTACAAAACCAGTTATGACAAATGATCGGCTAGCTTTTCAAAAATTTTTTGATGAAACTGTGCTATTTTTCGAACTGAAATACTTCATCTACAGATAGCACTAGCAATATAACAATTTTGACTCGGAAGTTGGGAAAAGCCGCTAGGTACGTGGGTTTAACAATATTTTCTTATGAAATATCGAAGTGAATTTTTAGCCCGATCTTTTCCCTCTTTACACATCCCCAAATTTCAAGTTGTTAGTTTCTGGTCAAAAAACGTTGCAAACTTTAATTTAAAATTATATTATCTGTTAGACCAGTTTGATTTGCGTAGGTTAGAAATGGCCATTTTGAGAAAAATTTGTGACATATTTTTGTTTGTGATAAGTGAAGATCAGGAAGCAGCTCTATACTAGGACTATGACTAAGAATTGTTCTATACAGATTATTTTTGGACCACTGATGAATAGATATAATAAAAACACACAAACCCAATATGACCCAGATCTAAATGATAATTTGGATCTTTGGCAATTTTAGTCGATATCATTGATATGGAGACCAGGTCTGAACACGCACCGATTTCCACCAATTTGTTCTACAGCCGATTGAAGCTCACATACCAAATTTAATGAAATTATATGCATGTTTGCGACCGGTAGTTTGATTACAAAGATTACATGAACAAACAGACGGATGAACAGATGGACACACAGACGGACGGATATCGCTAAATCAACTCACAAAATGATTTTGAGTCGATCGGTTAATTAAAGAAAGACCTAGGTCAAATATTTTGGTTGTTCCAAACATGAGCAAAAACCCATTATAGAAAAAATAGTTTTAATAAAATTTAAAATATAATAGATTTAATAAAATTCAATGAATATTTATTTATTTCGAATGTTGAAATATTAAATTTTTTTGGCACTGGCCGGATTTAATTAGTTAAGTATTAGTTCTAAGATTTGAATAATTATTGTTAGTGAAGATCCAATAAATAAATGCATGAGAGAAAAAAATATTAATTCACAGAGAATATAAATAATATATACATACGGTCTAATTCATAAAAAAACTTTATTTTGCCTCTAAATTATACTTTTGTTATTACACGGATTTTGTCTTATAAACCATTATTAGAAAACACTATTCATAAACATGTAATAACAGAAAATTAGCTATTAAACGTTTCATATGATTTATAGTTTTGTGGTAGCAACACTAGTCCTCTGTAGTTGTCAGTTTGTTGGTAGTGATGAATAAAAAAAATAAATCATCTACTCGGTAATTGAATAATATTTTATTTATTTTCTTTTATATTAGAAATTATTTTAATTTTTGTAGAAAAATAGCTTTACTTTAATAAAGGAACAAAAGATATTTGTAAACAAATGATAATAATATAAAAAAAAAATTTTTTTACACATATTTGTTCGACGTGGTAGTAAAAGTAGTCGAATAACGAATATGGCGTAGCAAATTAACAACACTGGTTTGTTTTGAATTAATTTTTATTTACATATATGTGAAAAAATATCAACTGATTTTCAGAAAGTATCAATTTTATTTCAGAAAACATCAACTGAATTTCAGAAAATATCAATTGAATATCAGAATTAAAAAGTACGGAACAAGTGGAGTTTAAGGGCAAAGCTCCGATTTTATTTTTTTTTTGGGGGAAGTAGGGGCTTTTGGGGTGATTCTAGGAAAATATTTTTTTTTCGGCGGTCGAGCCTATTTCCCTAATTATGGACTTCCGAAGTTTTGATATGGACTTAAAACTGTGTTATTTAGCATTATATAACTGTGTTATTTAGCATTGGATTTCAGCGATATATACATATCATTTGAAAGCTAATTTGTGTGCCTTTTATTTGATATTTTAAATTTAAAATCTATTAACCCATTATGAACCTATTTAAAATTTTGTATTTTTGTAATAGAGTTTTTTTCTTAAATATGGAATTATCTCGTAAACAGACATATATCATATGTGGTTTTACGTAAACTGAATAAAATCTGGGTCCACTAGCTTCATTTTGATAAATATTACGAGCTCTTAACCCTTTCAGGACCGGATATAATACGGATTTGATCTACACTTTTTAGTTTTTTCGAAATATATATTCCTATTTTATACCAAAAATTTTCATAATATTATGAAGATATATTTGTAAGTGGGTTAATTCCTCTATATATTTTTTTAGTTCTTTTTAAGCGCCGCAGGAAAATTTTAACAAAAATTTTCATAATATTTTGAAAACAGTAGTAGTGGGTTAATTTCCGTAAAAAAATGATAGTAAGGACTTCATTTTAATTAGCTACAATATAAAAAACTACAAGTTGTAGAATTTGTTATGCTTACCAATTCTTCCAATTAAATTAATCAAATCCATTTTTTTTTTTATTTATTTAAAACAGATTTATCTATTTTTTATTCAAATAATAACAAAAATAGTAATTTTATTTTAACTAAACCAATTAATGTAAATAAACATTGGAAAATGTAATTTTATGAAAGGTTTAAAGTACGGTAAAGCCTACAATAAAAATTTCATCTTTAATAAACGTTTATTATACGTTTGATAAGCTATTTTGTGTTTATGAATACTGTTTTTCCAATTTTTTCTTATTAACAGCTTATTAAGCTGTTAAAAAGTGTTTATGAATTAGACTGATATTGTGTATGTTGATTAACAATAATTTTTAGATTTAACAATAATTTTTGCACTACTTACTAAAGTAAGATCTAGCCCATAGTGCAATTGCTAAGAGTTGAAAGGAATTAAAAGAACGCCTACCAAATATAAAATAAACGGTATATTGTTCAGTTCTGGTGTGTATTTGCGTTAAAGCTTAACTCTTTGAGTTTAGGTGGTTTAATCTTTCTAAATCTGGCACTAATAATGCATAGCAGCTGCCTAAGTTCAAGCTCAGCGAAAAATCTATACCAGATACTTGAACAAAACTGTAATTGATGTTGAAGTGTACGTACAAGTATGTATGAATACTTATACTCGTATTTTCTATTTTCTTTATGAGCTAAACAAATCTTGTTTAGTTATGTTTTTATTTTTTCTTGTGTTCTAGAGCATGCTTAAAGTAATAAACAAATAAATTTCCACAATAAATAGACACAAATCTTAAACAAATAGAAACCAAATACTAGTTAACACAAAGAGCAACTGAAACTAGAACTTTACAAATAAGCGGCATTGCATCAGAAAAATAACAAGTAACCTGGAATACTGGGGAAGTGGTAGAAACGTGGCATTTAATAAGAGTTGCCAACATTAAATGTATTCAATGGAATAGCATGTAGTGTGTGATTAAAATACACTAAACTTCATATTATTTCTTTGCTGATTGATTTAAGTGATAGCAAGCAGTTAATTTAATAAGTGGACTTTTAATTTGACTTAATTGTAGTTAAGTACATTAAAAATAAGTTTAATATACTAGTATATAGTATTTTTGGAGCTCTGCTACACGCTCATTATATATTAAATAAAAGACATGTGATATGCAGGCTGTTTTTTTTTAGAGTTACAGAACTTTAAATTAAAATGAATGAAGGAAACGTATTTTAAATATCAATTAGACTAACTTCATTGGATATATATAGTTTTATGCCATTAATGGGCCATGTGGCTACCACGACTGGCGCGTACATTGCGAAATCTGGAACTCTAACTTTTACACACTTTTCACAGCATTTTGCTGCCGTATTTGGTCAAAACCTCGTGAATTGTGATTTCCTGATAACATAACATAATATAAATAAAGGGATCATTGCGTGGTTATATTGGAACCACAAGTCAGCAAGATTAATGCCAGCTAATTCAGGTACAAAAAAACTTGTAATCAATTCTCTATACCTTTTAGCATTCACAGTAACATTCTGCCCATCATCGTTTTTGAAGATGTATGGACCAATGACTCCGACGGCCCATAATGTGCAACAAAAATTAATTTTCTGTGGTTCTGATGGTGTTTGGACATAAGCCTTTGGATTATCTTCATTCCGAATGCGACAATTTTACTTACGCATTCAACAAAAATTAGGCTTCATCGCCGAACAATATTTGGTATGGAACATCAAAACCAATATCAATTTGTACTTCAACCCAGTAGCCGAATTGAGAGCGCATACAATAAAGTCGATGGACATAACCGTATTTGCTGAGAATGGCGCCAAATTGATCGATGTGGGTCTTCTCCATTGCTTTGCTGTACAGCAGCTAGTTTGACATCTTACAAGATGCATATTATCATCAAGAGTAAACTTGGAGCAAAAGCTACCAATAATTATTCCATAAAATGGATACTGACGGAAAAATATTGACCTAAATGTATTGTAGCGAAGGGTATTATAATGCCTTTTAATTTTTAACCAAAATCACCTTTTTCATTTGATATATAGAGCTGAGGTTCGGTTGGAGCACTTCTGGATTTTTTAATATATCGGATCCTATATGTCGGGTAAGTGAACGTGGTACATGCCATAAAATATAAGCACTTATCATAACCAGTAGATCCCATCCCTTGAAATTCGAGTGCAAATTCTAGGAAATTTTATTTTTTCATTTAATAAAGAGCCTAAAGGTATTCCAATCAATTTTAGCCAATTCACAATTCAACACTTTTTAAATATCGGTTATTATCGTTATTGGTTTATGTCCAATTATTGGTTTATGTCCAAAATTATTTTTCAATTCAATACAATTATTATTGTGAATGAAGAAAACAAACTCAGAAACACATTTACAAATACAATAAACACACACATAGCATTGTATAATTTTATGTATGTGCTAGTAACAATTTTTAATGCATTTTACTCAAAAAAAAAAAAAAATAATAATTAAAAAATTAAAAATCCGTCAATCTTGTTGACAAAATCGGGGAAAACTATTGAACAAATCATCGGTCATCAAATAGTAAGTGTGTTGAAACTTAGTGAGAGTTCAGTAAATGGGCGGCATCGCATTAGTAGGAGTGAGAAAATGTCATATATCAAATATACATTTTTTTTCTCATGCATTTATTTATTGGATCTACACATGGTGAACTAACAATAACACTGGCCTACAAACTAAAACAAAAAATTTACTGCAGAAACGAAGCAAGTTTTTTAACTGATCAGGATGCGCTGAATTCGAATCTGGCATAAAAATTGCGCTATCTCGCCTTGTTCATTTTTTATCGCTTGCTGGCAATATTGTAAAACAGTCAATACTGACACTATAATTTCACAATTATTAATTTGACAGAAGCTCACATTCATTCTAAATCTTCATAATACTAGCATTGAAGCATGTCAGGGAGATCGTGTGGTACATATTCGAGCTATTTTTGCTTTGTGAGTGGTGAATATTTGGTTGGAAAAAAGGGTTCCCTACGTCGATGAAACTAAATGATACGGAATCGTCGAAGCCTGTCGAAATTGCGAATTTATTTGCAAATTTTTTCCAGAGCACATACTCTGCCTATAGTCGTTTTAGTTCAGGCTATCCTTATATTATAAAAACCTTTAACGTTTTTTCTGACATAGTCATAACGGAGAGTGAAGTTTTACGGAGTTTAAAATCTTCGAAATTCTCTCATGTTCCTGGTCCTGATGGTATTCCATCATCTATTCTTAGAAAATGCGCTAATGAGCTATACATTCCACTCACTAAATTGTTTAATTCTTCTCTCTCTTCTGGATATTTTCCAACTTATTGGAAGGAGAGTTTTATTATACCTCTTCATAAAAATGGTAATATGCGTTGTATTGATAACTACAGAGGCATTGCTAAGCTGAGTGCTATACCTAAACTGTTTGAGAAGATTGTTACTGCCAGATTGAAACATATGGTGGGTAACTTAATATCTCCCTACCAACATGGTTTTGTTAAGGGTAGGTCAACAGTGACGAACTTACTTGAGCTGTCTACCCACATATGTAGAGCTTTTTCATATAATTTTCAGACAGATGTTATTTATACTGATTTTAGTAAAGCCTTTGATGCTGTTCATCATGAACTTTTATTATTTAAACTTGATTCTTTGGGCTTCCCACCTAGGTTGTTGAAGTGGGTATCGTCTTACTTGAAAGGTAGATCTCAGAAAGTTGTTTTTAGAAATTGTTCTTCATTTTCTATTTCTGTCACTTCAGGTGTTCCACAAGGTAGTCACTTGGGTCCAGTCCTTTTTGTATTATACCTTAATGACCTTCCTTCCGTTGTTCGTTTTTCTAAAGTATTAATGTATGCAGTTGATGTTAAACTCTTTTTATCATTTGAAAATATTGATACTTCGAAATTATTGCAGGAAGATTTGGTAGAACTGACAGATTGGTGTAATGTGAATAATATGTCCTTAAATTTCAGGAAATGTAAAAAGTTATCCTTTACTAAAGCAGCGTTGATTCCTACAGTTTATTATATTGATAGTAAATGTCTTGAAAATGTTACAAATTTTCTTGATTTGGGTGTGTTATTGGACCATAGATTACGGTTTAACTTACATATCGATTCTTGTGTTAATAAGGCAAAATCTCTTTTGGGTTTCATTAAAAGGTGGTCTAAGGAATTTGATGATCCTTATGTTACTAAACGTTTATTTACTTGCCTCGTTAGGCCTACCCTTGAGTATGCATCTGTTGTGTGGTCACCTAATTATTCTTGTTATAGTGATAGTATCGAATCAGTTCAGAAACAATTTCTTTTATTTGCTTTGCGTGGCCTAGGTTGGAGTAATAACACTGATTTGCCACAATATGAGCACAGATTGAAACTTATAGATCTTCCTACACTTAAAACTAGAAGAATGATGTTAAATATTACATTTATGGTAAAATTAATTAATGGTGAAATAAATTCATGCTTTCTTCTTAACGATATAAATTTTAACGTTCCTAATCGGGTCACAAGATATTATATACCATTGAAAATACCGTTTTGTAGATCTAACTATGAACTTTTTAATCCATTACGTGTCCTGTGTAAATTGTATAATGATTATTATGATCTGTTTTCATTTTCTGACCCAATTCATAAAATTAAAAAATCTCTCTTGCGTAATATTTGATTATTGGTTGCCAACTAGAACTACAATATTTGTAGCGTGTTTAACCCTACTGTCAATTTTAATTATGGTCCTGATCACATTTATTTGTATTCCTGATGCCCTCATGTTCCTAATCAATTTATCTGTGTTCCTGATATTCGGATGTCCTGATGTTCCAGATCAATTTCAATGTGTTCCTGATGTTCCTGATCACTACTCTACTTTGCTGGCTATTATAAGTTATTTGTTGATTGTTTTGTGTTTATTCCACCTCTTTTATCTCTGTGTCTACCTGTGTATGTAATCTATCTGTATTGTAATGTGTTCGTTTTGTAATGTGACCATGTGGTTATGTGTTTCTTGTTATGTCAACTTTAATTTCGTCCCTGATATCCTAATGTTCCTTATCAATTTCATGTTACTGATGTCGTGATGTTCCAGATCAATCTAATGATGTTTCTGATGATATTTTGTCTTGATATTTCTGTGCAATATAATTATGTTCTTGATGTTCCAGACATATATAATTAAGTTCTTGATGTTCTGAAGTCCTAATTTAATTATGTTTCCTGGTGTCCTGATGTTTCAGATCATGGTAATTATGTTCCTGATGTTTTGATGTTCCTGATGTTCTGTCGCCCGGATGTTGCTGTTCATTATTTCTACCTCTGCTCTGTCTATTTCAAAATTATTTGTTTGTGTCTACCATTATATGTAAAGTATCTATGTTGTAATGTGTCCTTTTTTTGTTGTTATGTCTTATTGGTATGTGATCTGTGTTTCTTCTACTTTTAAGTCGTTACAATTTTGAACTTATGTTTGTAGTATTTTTTATTAATAATGTTAGTCATTTCAATTAAAATGACCGTTTGTAATACTATTATTATTATTATTTATTATCAATATTATTATTAGATTATAATTATATTATTATTATTTAAATGATCGTGTAACAATATATTTCAAATCCAGCTGATGTTATAAATTACTGTAGCTGATGTAAATAAATAAATAAATAAAAAAATTAATAGTTACATTGTTTCGGTTTTGCTGTCAGAAACTTGGACAAACCGTGGACACTGACAATGTTTTGCAATAGTTGCAGAACTGTTTTATACAAGCGGTCAAATGGCAAGAAGATTTATTTCGATTTTTCAATTCCACCACTTTGGAGAGAGTCAAGTAACCACCAAACCGAATGTTATTTCTGTTGCTGGATTCAATATAAAAAATCGAAAAATATTCCTTACGCGAATATCCCATCGGTTTCCAAATGAATTCAACGCCCATCAAATGATCCATTACCAGTCATTCCCAGTGCTACGAGCACTGAGCCCGGAACATATTTTACCAGCAATTGTAGTTTGTATGAGGCTGCTGATGAACGTCATTTAGTGACTCAAGTTGAGCTGAATGATCTAATTCGGGATTAACAGTTAACGTAAGACGCAGAACTACTAGCTTCACGCATGCAGCAGTGGAAACATTTTGCAGTTGGGACAAAAGTAACAATCCATAGAGATAGAAGCTTGGAATTGGCTCCATATTTTGAAAAGAAACACTCTATTCTATACTGTACTGATGTTGATGGTTTATTTCAAAAAATGAACCAGCCACATGACAAAACTGAATGGAGATTATTTACTGATGGCTCTAAGTATAGTTCAAAGGCTCTTTTGAATAATGGGAATGAAAAACCATCAGCATCAATTGCTCATGCCACTAATACAAAGAAAACTTACGAACCAATGGCTGAAATTTTGACATTACTCAAATACAACGATCATAAATGGAAGATCTGTGGTGACCTCAAGGTATGTGATTTAAATTTCTTTGTAAGGAGTGATTTTTTAGCTATTATCTTTTTGGCAGCACTGGTTTAAACAGCTGACGCACGTTTCGTGTTTTGTTTCATTGTTAAGCATCTTCAGTTTGGTCTATAATTTAACCATGAATCGTCTTACAAACGAACAACGCTTGCAAGTTATTGAATTTTATTATCAAAATGCGTGCTCTGTTAAGAAAGTTCATCGCGCGCTTCTTCCATTTTATGGTCAGTTTAATCGACCCACTAAAGCGGCCATTCGGGCTGTTGTGACTAAATTTCGCACCAAATTTACATTGTTGGATATTAAACCACCAACACGCTTACGTTGAGTGTGAACTGAAGAAAATATCGCAGCTGTATCAGCCAGTGTTAATGATGACCATCAATTATCGATTCGTTGCCGTTCGCAGAAATTGGGCCTCTGTTACTCAACAACGTGGAAAATTTTGCGGAAGGATTTAGGTGTGAAGCCTTTCAAAATACAGCTGGTGCAAGAATTGAAGCCGAACGACCTACCGCAACGTTGAATTTTTGGTGAATGGGCTCTTGGAAAGTTGGCCGAAGATCCACTTTTTTACCGAACAATTGTGCTCAGCGGCGAAGCTCATTTTTGGCTCAATGGGTAAGTAAATAAGCAGAATTGTCGATTTTGGAGTGAATATCAGCCAGAAGCATTGGAAGAGCTACCAATGCATCCAGAAAAAGTCACAGTTTGGTGCGGTTTATGGGCTGGTGGCATTATTGGACCGTACTTCTTCAAAGATGATGCGAATCGTAACGTAACTGTGAATAGTGAGCGCTACCGAGAGATGATATCCAACTTTTTTTGCCCGAAATGCAAGAGCTTGACTTGCATGACATGTGGATTCAACAAGACGGTGCCACATGCCACACAACACGCGCAGCAATGGACTTATTGGGAGGCGAGTTCGGTGAACATTTTATTTCACGTTTGGGACCTGTCAATTGGCCGCCTAGATCGTGCGATTTAACGCCTTTAGACTATTTTTTGTGGGGCTATGTTAAAGCTCATGTCTATACAGACAATCCCGCTTCAATTGACGCATTGGAAGACAACATTGAAACATTTATTCTTGAGATACCAGCCGAAATGTTGGAAAGAGTATGCCAAAATTGGACTAAGCGGATGGACCATTTGAGGCGCAGTCACGGTCAACATTTGCATGAAATAATCTTCAAACATTAAATTATATGGACCGTACTATCGATTCAAATAAAGATTTCATGCAGTTTTGTGAATTTTATGTGTTTTTTTTTTTTTGAAAACTTTCCTATAGCTCTTAAAAAATCAACCTTTATATATATTATATATACCATCGTAAATAACTGTAAATTAATCTGTTTCAGCTCATTGGTTTGTTGACTGGTATTCAAGTAGATTTGTTGTTTTCTTTCTCTATGAGATAGTCGCACTACATGTGGCGAACGGATTGGCCAAAAAGAACTGAGTATTCACCAGGAAAATAAAACATTTCAAATAAACTATTAATTGATCCAAATGACGTTCTTCTTCCGCCGCTGCACATAAAATTGGGCCTTTTTAATTACTTTGTCAAGGCTCTGGACAAAGATGGTGGATCGTTTAAATATTTGTTAGCGGTTTTGGCTAAAATTTCATATGCTAAAATCAAAGAAGACATATTTGTTGGCCCTCATATCAGGAAGCTGATGACAATTTTTCACAATGTTTGTTGGTAAAAGAATATGCAGACTGGAAATCTTTCAAGAGCTTCATGGACAGTTTTCTTAGAAACAATAGGAGTGAAAACTGCAGACGAATTGTTACTGAATTATTGAAAAATTATCACGAATTAGTTGCACGAATGTCACTCAAAATGCATTTTCTTCATTCGCAATTAGATTTTTTTTTCCACAAAACCCAGGTGCGGTGAGCGACGAAAAAGGGGAGCGTGCTCACCAAGATTGAATGAAAATTTAATTGAATTATCAAGGATTTTGGGACAATAGCATTCTGGGAGACTATTTCTGGACCAACAAAATACAATCGACGCACAGTGGCGCCATTTGAGTTTTTTCGTTGCAAAAATCATATCTTTTGAACCGAATAACATAATTGAACAGTTTAAACAGCATATGTTCAGCCTATGAAATGAGCGTTTGGAAAGGGTGCTACACTTTGTAGGGGCCTACTTATGGGTTATCAAAGTTAAAATTTATAGAAATATCAATTTTATGGTAACTAAAAAAAATTATTTTTACATTTTTAGATTGTTTTTATTTTTTTGCTTTAGGGTTTTATGTTTTAAATTATTACCCAACAAATTAAAAAAAAAATTACTTCTTTTTTAAATTTATTTTTTCAATTTTCTGTAAAATATTCATCACAATTCGTAAGAGAAGGAATGTATATCTAAAAGACTAATCATTTCTAAACTATAATTATTTTCTAACTCTATTCGGGACTTCACATGCCGCAGGGAAGAAATAAGTGGATCGGAAGATGCTGCCAACATGTTGAAGAGGTCCTCATTTTGCCTTACCCTTGATGCTTTGAATGTGTTCTGCAATCTATATTTTTTATAAAATTTGTTAAGAGACTCCTGTGCTTCTTCAGAAAGCTCTCCAATTGGCAAAGACTGGTACTCAATTATATCTTTGCCATGCGCCAAGATTTGTGCCTACCTGGAGGGACCATAAGTCAATATTGTTCTTAACGATTTGTACTCCAAAGTAATTTTTAAATGAGGTGCGTACCTGCGAATTTTAATGAGTAGTTTTTTGTGCATCCTGTGTCTGTAACAAAATATTGGGAGTTGACTTTGGCAGAGGCTCACAGGTAGACAACCGACTTAAAATGCAATTTTCAAACTATTAGATCAAACTACTGTCAGTCAAAACATGTATTTAAGTAATGCACGCCATACAATTTCTGCAACCATGTCTTTTTAACCTTTTTTACCTCTAGAAGCCAAACGGGCACGTACGGGCAGATAAAACCTTTTGAATTATGTAAAGAAATAATCAAAGAACATGTTTTGCAAATATGGCAAATATAGAAAAATATAGATTTTTTTATTTTCCGTCAAAGTTGAAAAATAGTGAAAAAACGGATAGTTTTTAAATAGTGATTTACCAGGAGAAATACAAAGCAAACAGTTAATTTTTTTTATCATACATTTAATAAATACATCAATCAATACAAACAAAAAATAAGGCGATTCGTTACCTATTTTTCGTGATAATACACCTGAAATCGCAACAAATTGACTAAAAATTGTGTGTTTTTTTGAAAACCGAAAGTCGCTCAACTTTGAACGGTTATATCTTCTAAACTAAAAATGTGATATTATTAAGAGTTGCATATTTGAAATCGCTGAAAAGTTTCCTATAGCACGGGTTTATTCAAAACTTCGTCGACGCACATGAAGATTTTGATTTTTGCAACCTCGTTTGCTCTACGGGCGCCACTGTGCGATGTTCAAATATCGCCATTCACTTTTGAAAATTCATTGATTTTTAAATAACTAATGATTTTTTATGTAAAAAACGAATAAAATTTTTTTTGATGTATCTCGAAAACCTGACGTGATAGAGTAAAACCAATTACAGATTCAAATTCAGCCCACTAAATTACCCTAGGAAAGATATTTGGTTGCTCCAGTCCAAAACCTTGTTGGCTAGTGTAATTATTCAAATCTTAGACCTAATACATACTTAACTTATTAAATCCGGCCAGTGCCAAAAAAAATGTATTATTTCTACATAAATTCGAAATAAATAATTAGGGGAAGAGGTTGGGTTGTGGCCATGGTTCGGTTGAGGCCACCCCAGCGTAACTTCTGACCTAAAGCATATGTGTTTTTCTTGCAAAAGTGTGTCATGCCAGCACGTCCTTTTTGTACCGAGTACCGAAACGGGCAGACACGTCTGCTTTGTGCTGGGAACAAATTTATTTTTCTGTGCTTGAAAAAGACCAATAATACAAATTTGCCCCTTTTCAATAGAGTTAAAAATCGAAGTGAATCAATCAAAAATGTGAGTGCAATGCATTTTTATTCAGTAAATTTATTATACTTTGTGAGTAAATATCGATTGCAACCAATATGTTGACACCAAGAAAAATTTTCACCACATCTCAAGATGGCTGCAAAATTGGGTTGTTGCCATTAAAATTGTTTTGGTTGTGGAAACCCTTTTTTTTAATGGTGAAATATCGTCGTAGATGTCAAAATAACTACCCAGTAAGCAATATAACACATATAAGTAATAATAACTCGGTGTGAGTGCGATAGTCGACTAAAGTTTATCAAACTTGCTTACTGTGTATTTTAATGCTGTTTTTATGTGAGTCGGAAGACGAATAATGCCATTTATTTATCATTATTATTTTTTATTTAGTTTTATGTTTTTCTCAATAATAATGCCAATGAAGGCTTTGAAAATAAATAAACTTTAAGTTTTTCTATATTCGTAGTGGTTTTTCTTCATATTTTCCTATTTTTACCAGATTTTCCAACCCAACCAAAAAAAATTTGCCCCAAAAATGGCCACTTCACAAAATTTAGAAAAAAAAATTTCCATTGGATGAAATTGATTTTGTTCATTCACCAGCAGTTAGCCAAAGTCTCTAGCTTTCCATAGATACCCAGTTGTCCGAATAATTTGCACTTCGTGAAAAGTTATAAGTCGAAAACCTAACTATGGCCACAACCCAACCTCTTCCCCTACTCATTAGTTAGCATTGTCATAGATAACCTCGAGCATTTATTATAAGATCTGCAGTCTCTCTCCTTCTTAGCTGTTGGTGGATGCGATTGTTGAGAAGGTCACGTGCTAAGAGATTAGGGTGAGTTTCTAGTTTTTTCAAGTAGCTTGAACAGTTTTTCGTAATTTCGACTTTAACTGGGGGCACGTTTAATTCTCTATGCAATTGTGAGTTTCTCACATACCATGCGGCGCGGGTAATCAACTTTAGGATCTTATTTTGGCATCTTTGTATTTTCTCTATATTAGAAGCTGAAGCGGTTCCCATAACTGTATACCGTAGCACCAAATGGGTTTCATGATTGAGTTATATATCAATAACTTGCAATCAAGACTTAGCTTCGAATTTCTGCTAATTAGCCACGTAAGTTGAACTAATTTTAAATATATTTATGTTAATTTTGGTTCTGTGTGTATATTCCAAGTGAGGTGGCGGTCGAGATGAAGTCCCAAATATTTTACATCAGAATGTTGCGGTATTTGCTGATTGTTTATTTGGATTTGAGAGCATGTTTCGTAAAAGCGTGAAAGTAACGTGGATACATTTTTGTTCATTTATTCTTAATTTCCACTTGTGTAACCAGTATTCCAATTGGAAAACATGTCGTTGTAAAAGTGTAGATGCTGTTGAGTGATCCTCATGAATACTCAAAATTGCCGTGTCATTTGTAAAGGTTGAAGTAATCGTATTTTCATTAGTTAGCATGTCCGCAGGATGTATAGGAGCGGACCCAGAATACTGCCCTGTGCAATATGCTGAGGGGGGCTTGTAAAGTTGCTCTCCTTTATTGAGAATTTCATATTAATTATATAGCTTTCCATTAGTTTATGAACGTTTGGGGCAGCAATGTTTTAATTTTATAGAGTAGACCCTCCTGCCAAACCTTATCTAAAGCTTGAGAAACGTCAATAAAGAGAGCAGAGCAGTACTTTTTTTCTTCAAAGGCTTTTCTTATAACGCTTACTAACCTATGGACTTGCTCAATGGTGCTGTGTCTTTGCCTAAATCCGAATTGATGTGCTGGGATGACGTTATTTTGATCTACAGAAATTTTTCTTTCTGAGAGATAATATTCAAGGCGTAAATAGCGTTAAATATAAAAAGAATTATCCACAATGCTATTCGGGGTAATTCCAAAAGAATTTTATTACTGATCCCTTCGATCCACGATGCCTTTTTAGGGTTCAGATCAGAAATGGCCTTTTCAGCCTCTCTAATCTCAAATCGAAGTGACACTGCTCATTTATTGAACTAGTAGTTATATTCGGAGTATACACTTTTTTCAAATGTTGTACAAATAGATCACCTCTTTCTATATCATTCCTAGCCCAACCTCCATTTTGCATTCTTAATGGTGTTGTAGGTACAATGGGTCTTTTATCATATATTATGAAAAAATTTTGTTTTTGTAAATCGAGTATTTTGAACCCATACAAAATACTTTTTATTCACTAATGTAACTAGACTACGGCGATACAACATTCGACAGGATCCACTACGGCGCACAGTGGCGCCATTTCAGTTTTTTCGTTGCAAAAATCATATCTTTTGAACCGAATAACATAATTGAACAGTTTAAACAACATATGATAGATAACTGTTCAGCCTATGAAATGAGCATTTGGAAAGGGTGCTACGATTTGTAGGGGCCTACTTATGGGTTATCAAAATTAAAATTTGTAGAAAAATCAATTTTATGGTAACTAAAAAAAATTATTTTTACATTTTTAGATTTAATTCTTTTTTAAATTTATTTTTTCAATTTTCTGTAAAATATTCATCACAATTCGTAAGAGAAGGTATATCTAAAAGACTAATCATTTCTAAACTATAATTATTTTCTAACTCTATTCGTGACTTCACATGCCGCAGGGAAGAAATAAGTGGATCGGAAGATGCTGCCAACATGTTGAAGAGGTCCTCATTTTGCCTTACCCTTGATGCTTTGAATGTGTTCTGCAATCTATATTTTTTATAAAATTTGTTAAGAGACTCCTGTGCTTCTTCACAAAGCTCTCCAATTGGCAAAGACCTGTACTCAATTATATCTTTGCCATGTGCCAATATTTTATGGACGGTCGGGGTCAACTTCTTCTGTGGATACATTTCTGCTAAAAGAGATGCAGTTTTCGATGCATATTCTCCATATTTTGTAGAATTGACATTTTCCAGTGTAGGCTTAATCTTGCTTATTTGTTCTTCAATGTCATTCACCGTGGTCCTTATGAGTTCTGCCGATATTCCCTTGCAAACTGAAACATTATTGATCGGCAATAATGCACTGATGACGGACATGGATTTTTCCAGTGTAGGGAAACATCAGATTTTAGCCGCAAAGGAACAACAGATGCCATAAACATATTTCCGTCCGATATTGTAGCGTCATCGGAAGATATCCTTTGCTTATAAACGCTTTGTCCGGATGATCCATCGCAGCCCCATTTGCTGATCAATGTCAGTTTCTCAGGAAGAATTTTAACCTCATTTTCAGGAAGACTCTCCAACAACCGTTTTGCTGTATGGCCCATGAGATCCTGCAGATTGACTTTCACAGAGACTTCTGTAAACTCCGTATGCAGTGGTCGTGAATTTATTTTGGCTTGCGTAATATGCTAGTATCCTGGTAAAACGTCAGCCCCGTGTCGCATCAAGGATGCCAGTAGTATCTCATATTTTTCTTTGAAAGTTGTAAGTCCATAAACAAGGCCAATGCTTCCTCATAACCATACTTTTTAATGTGTGCGTTTGTGGGCGTGGGAATGCTTTCCTTAATCCTTTTTAGTCGCAGTGGGCTTGCATCAGCAACAGATTTTGCAATCTGCGACCTAACTCTTTCACTATCCTTTGTATATTTAATAGACAGCGCATCCGATAAATGCTTCGTGGTCAAGTCATTGGTGGCATCGGCAAGTTTCCTCTTTCTTGTGAAAATTGAACACTCCTCAATACTTTTTTTTTGGCCTTCCTTTTTCTCCTCTGGTTGATGTGGTGGGTTTATCTACTGCCAATATATCCAGGATGGTGTCTTCATTAAGCCAGTCCTCGTATTTGGAGTTGAAGTTCTGAATGGTTCGATTAGATTTCACCCATTTTGCCTTAATATTTTCATATATCAGATAAAAATTATTTTTTATAATTTCGCTTCTCTCAATATTTCCGTATAAGCTATCAAGTTCTTCTAAAGCAGCTTCCGTGAAAAATTTTGGTGTGGTTGACCTTCTAAACAGTTGAAATAATTTTAAATTGTTTAACGCCATGGTTTCAGTACTTGTTGCGCCAACTTTCAGTCGTAGACTAATCCAGGCATTATGCTTATTTTGCAATATATAGGCTTATGCTACCATGCCTAAAAATTTACCTGTTCCCTGCATACATATGGATTTAGGCTGAATTATGCAATTTTGATATTATGCTCGTGTCTAAATAAAATTTGTGCCTACCTGGAGGGACCATAAGTCAATATTGTTCTTGACCATTTGTACTCCAAAGTAATTTTTAAGTGAGGTGCGTACCTGCGAATTTCAATGAGTAGTTTTTTGTGCATCCTGTGTCTGTAAGAGAATATTGGAAGTAGACTTTGGCAGAGGCTCACAGGTAGACAACCAACTTAAAATGCAATTTTCAAACTATTAGATCAAACTACTGTCAGTCAAAACATGTAAGGGATGCACGTCATACAATTTCTGCAACCATGTCTTTTTAACCTTTTTTACCTCTAGAAGCCAAACGGGCACGTACGGGCAGATAAAACCTTTTGAATTATGTAAAGAAATAATCGGAGAACATGTTTTGCAAATATGGCAAATATAGAAAAATATGGATTTTTTTTATTTTCCGTCAAAGTTGAAAAATAGTGAAAAAACGGATAGTTTTTAAATAGTGATTTACCAGGAGAAACACAAAGCAAATAGTTAATTTTTTTTTATCATTATACATTTAATAAATACGTCAATCAACAGAAATGAAAAATAAGGCGATTCGTTACCTATTTTTCGTGATATTACACCTGAAATCGCAACAAATTGACTAAAAATTGTGTGTTTTTTTGAAAACCGAAAGTCGGTCAACTTTGAACGGTTATATCTTCTAAACTAAAAATGTGATATTATTAAGAGTAGCATATTTGAAATCGTTGAAAAGTTTCCTATAGCATGGGTTTATTCAAAACTTCGTCGGCGCACATGAAAATTTTGATTTTTGCAACCTCGTTTGCTCTACGGGCGCCACTGTGCGGCGGTACAACATTCGACAGGATCCACTAGTATATAAATACAACACTATGTGGTCAGGTAATAATTGTGTTTGTAACTTCTTTTTGTTTGCAAAATACTTGATCTAGAACCTATTTTTATTATACCTCTCCGTCTGTTCGTGTTTCGATATGATCTTGAAACGTAAACATCAGGTCGCAAGTAAAAGTATAACGTAATGAAATTTTGCATATAAGCTTTTTTCACTATTGAAAATGTTAACGCACAAGTCAAAATTAATGAAATTTTAACAAATTATTTGTATTAATTTATTCAATGACTTTATAAGGGAACATCTATGTAAATTTCTTATTTAAGATTTGACAACCGTTGGCAACTCCACTTTAGCCTTATGACTTATTTTTTAACGGCCACACTCTCTTCGGTTTCTGATTAAGATATGAGATATATGTATACAGTTTAATGTACAAAGATTGCATGCTTGTTAGTAATTTGAAAAAGGATGCCTAATGCAGAATATTTCATGTTTTTGTTTAGAGAAAAACATATAAAAACATTAAGTGAATCGGAAAATAAAATCAATAATTTTAAAATTATAACTTTTTTTATGGACTCTCATATCCGCTTAAAGTGAATAATTAGACTCTTCTGAACTAAAGCTTGTTAAAAATTTAAATCTCTTTTTAATAAACTAGCAAAAGTTATTAAAATTGCAAAGCAAGTTGTAATATTGTTTCTAATAAACGAACTTAACAGAATAATATTAAGCACAGGGAGAAAAATTTTTATAAATTTTGAAATCATCATAAATAAAAGCATTCACAAACCTTCAAAATGTCATAAGCAGTATATTAGCCAAATTAAAAAAGTAATGCTGTTTGCTTTGTAAGTTTCTGGAAGAATTTAATGTGTAGGTGCGTTAATGTTTTGATAAAGTCAGATAGTCCAAATAGCAGCGGTACATGATTTAAATAATATCAAAATTTGATCAATATATTCCGAGTTGCTGTAGTTTCAGCTGTTGGAGAGTATTTAAGTTTCCACAACGAGAGATTACATTCACTGTGCTATCACTGTGCAGCTTAAATTATACTCCGAACATACAATATATAAGTACACAATTCATTTACTATTTGTTTTAGCCTATCTGTCCTACGTTAAAAACACATTTTCTTAATTATTGTGAGTGTACATAAGGATAAGAGTACCAACGGCATTTTGTAACCACTTCTAAATTAGTTTCTGCATCCCAAGTCAGATTCGTTATAATGTTATTTATTTGTATGTGACAATTCTTACACGCATCTTTCTAACAATGTCGCTTATCATTAAATATGGATATGTCTAGCAGAAGTTGCTAGATTCTTCTACTCGTAAGTATATTCTTGTACATACGTAGATACAAATAATTTCTGGCCAAATGTGTGCTTAGAACTATGATTGTTTGACAATCTGCGTAGATTTTAAATTTGGTTTCCTACATGCTTTTGGTATTTGATCGTATTTGTCATGTGTTAAGTATGTTTTTCAGTTTCACTGAAAAAATGTTATGGTCAAAAGCACTTAAGTACCCATTGAAATTTTTACAAGTTTTTTTTTACTTTTACTCCATTGGTACGCTAAAAATCTTGTTCTAGTCGCATTTTTAATTAGCTTAAACATTCTTGGCTGATTGTTAGTGCTATGTTTTTATTTTAATTTTCATCAAGAACACTATTTCCATTTGAGGAGCGCTGAACTTTTTTTATATATTTATATTTTCAGTTTAATTTTAAAATAATTTAATTTTCTTCTGCAATTGTATTAAGTTGTACCCAGCAAAAAAGAACTGAAATTATTCTAAAATACTCACATTTATTCAAATGACTTCCAAAGATGTTAGTGTATGAATCGAAGCTGAACGTATCCAAAATAATATTTCGAATTACAAACTTATTTCGAAAAATCGAAAAATTGAAAAATGAAGTTGAATTAAAAAATGTATACAATTAACTAAAAAACTGATATTGAGAAAACGATAATTATTAGAAAAAAGAGCAATTATATTGAAAACTAAAATTTTAATTCAAAAAAGTTTCATGAAATGGTTTAAAAAATATTTATTCAAAGGAAGTGATGTATCATGGATTAGGGGACGTGGTATGTCCCATTTCATTTAAAAATATTTTTACAATAGCGACAGTCGTGAAATTTTGTATGAGTTCATTAGTTGTAAATGTTTGTAGTTTACCCAAAAGTGTATGTTATTTGATAAAAGGGCGTGGTAACTTCCATACAAATTTAATATTTGATATCATCTATCTGGAGTTCATATATATACATATACTAGCTGACCCGGCAAATTTCGCTTTGTCCAAAAGAGATTTTTTTATTAAAATAATTTCGAAATTCTTTTTTTTATCGAAAATTGTCGACCGTTAACAGATGACGCAATAATATAATTTGAATTCAACACTTTTTTTCGGTTGAATTCAATATCTTATAATTATGCGGATAGCTAACCCGACGGTCTTCGTCCCGTCCAACATTTGGCGAAAATAGAATAAAATCAAATATTAATTTAAAACAAGTAAGAGTGTTAAATTCGGCTGTGCCGAATCTTTGATACCCTCCACCTCGGTTTGAGTATTGATAATAAATGTAAACAAAATATTGGAAAAATATGCATGCGTTTCCTATATGCATGCGTTTCCGGTAATATGGCATAACTTCTCGTTTAATTTAGTTTTTGCTAATTAAATAGCTCGCCTTAACCTCCATTGCAAAGGTAATGGTTGTGTAGGGTGGCTATATGCATTAAATCGTGCTAATTGGAGATGGCTGCATAGCTTCTTTTAACTGGCGAAATATTTTTTCATTGCGGCCATATAGGTCGGATGGAGTAACAAAATAATAACCAAAAAAAAGCTCTCTCAATTTTTTTATTAAAATATTGCCATATTTGGAAAACATTGAGAATAAATTTATAATAATAAATAATTAAATTAGGGATGCCAAACGCAAAAAACCAAATGTCCCAAACATTTTAAATAAAATAATTTGTTATCTTTATTTTCTGAAAAACTTCAAATATTCATCCAAAAAAAAAAAATTGCGAAAAATAATATATGTATAAATAACATTCTCATCAAATTGCGTTTATTTGTGTAACAGTTTTTATGTTCGCAATTCTTAAATATCATTTGAACTTTTCTAAAATTCATTGAATTTAAATTAATGTTTTCTGTAGTGTGATTCTGTAAATTTCAACGATCCGACAATCGCAAAATATATCGACAGCTTGTTTGCACTAAGGATTAAGTGATTCACTAAGTACATACATCTTAACGACAGTCGAAAAATCTATTTTTCTATTTATTTAAATTGTAAACGAGTGGCATCTCTGTCAAAATAAGCGGAAAACACAAAGAAGAATAGAAAAAAACAGATTACTTCGTGTTTGACAGGATGATTTTATGTTGATGTTTAATATCTTTATTTTTTTACTAATATTTCTGTGTATTTATTTGAAAATGAATATGAATATGAAATTGAATATGCTATTTAATTTTTTTATTTATATAAAAAAGTTTTTTAATAGAAGCAAAATATTTTCACTATTTTATGATTTTTATATATGTATGACGACATTTCAACCTAAAAATTTAAGTTTTTATCGATTGAATAAACAACACAAAAATGGTTGTCGTTTAGATAACAACAACAGCTGACTTTAACAATAGCGAATATCGTTTAAAAATTTTATGATAATTTTGCAATTTTCTTTTTTTAACGATTCGACAATCGTTAAAAGAAGTTACTGAAAAGCTATTCATTTCTCCTGAATGTCAATATTTCTTTTAAATGTGAAAATTTTTTAAATGTAAACATAGGTATTTGGTGTTTTTTTTTTTGGAATTTCAATTTGTGTTTAACGAATAAAATTTATATGTATATTAAAGATGCAATTGATGTCTTCTAAATTTAAAATTATTATTTCCGACGTTTCGATATGATTTTCTGAAATTCAATCAATATTTTCTAATTTATGATTGGAAATTTTAATTCCAGTTTTTAGAATTGATATTTTCTTAAATTTGAATGGAAAATTTAAAAAGTGCAATTTTGTATTTATGTGAATAATAATGCTTTAGTAATTATAAACAATTTTTAAAAATTAGATGTAATCGCAATCAGATATTTTGTAGGTAAAGCAGAATATTAATTCTATATAACTATGTAGAACTTTTTTGAAAACAAAAAACTCATTGATAACTCGGTAACTCTATTTTGTAAAGACAACAAAAAGTTAATATGCCAAACTTATGTTCATATTTGTAAAAGAATAATGAAAAAACGTATGAAATAAATTACCAGCCCGTGTATACTCTTAACATTGTTATGTATAATATCTATTTGAAAATATTGACATTCATGTTAAAATAGAAATAACTATTGCAAAGCTAATTAGAACAAAAATTGTAGCGCCATCTACTGTGGCATAATCACGCTGAGCAAAGTGAAGTGACACTCTGTTAATGCAAAAGAAATGTATTTTCCCCACAACAAAATATTGCAGAATTTTATGTAAATAAAATAATATACCGATTTAATTCTAACATGCAGTTATTATGGATATACATATATAGAATATATGTATATTATTTGTATTATTTAATATGTGTATGTATGTATATGTAAATATTACACACAAAAAATACAACATCAAACGTTATTTTTGAGCTTTTCTCTTTAAATAAATTAATACATAAAATTTTTTTTTTGCTAAATTTACATTGTTTTCTTTTTATTAACAACTAGGTATTTAAGCATTATTTGCTTTAGATGCTGGTGAATTTTTACTCCCTTTATATTAACTCGTAGTGTCTGCTTGTCGAAACAATTTTGGATCGATTTTAACCCCTTTACCGTGACCCAATCGATCTGAAACTTTGCAGACAGGCTCGTGGCTATGACAGAATTGATCTAGTAATTTTTTTTTAGTGATGCCAAAACAATGGAAACTTTAAAATTTTTCTACAAGAGTTGATAAAAAAATGTCCAAAGGGTTAGTTATTATTATAATATTACCACAACGACCACAAAAACAACAAGTCCAGCTGTGACAACAATATAACATTTAGAATAACAACAAGAACACTATAGAAACATCATATTTTTATTTTTTTTTTACTTTTTCAGAGATTTCCCTGGACCTGTTCCACCGATTTTAATGATTTTTGAAATAGAAATCTTCCTATGAATTTGGAGAATCATTCTCACTAGAAATGATCACCTTAGCTATCCCATTGAGGGCGTGATCGTGACAAGAACAGCATAGAAAATTATATTTTTTCAAGACTTTTTTTAGTTCTTCATTCAACTCTCGGGCCCTAATCGACCGATTTGGACAATTTTAAATAGCAAACTTTTCAGGATATAAATTAATCATTTTTTTTGTCAACGGTCACCCTAGCTGCCCGATTGATGCCGTCATCGTGATTTCCACAGACGGACAGACGGACAGACGGACATCGCTATAACAACTCCGGTTGTTATAAGGATCACAAATATATATATTTTATGCGGTCCAAAATTTTTTTTCTAATTATTACAAACGGAATGACAAGCTTATACATAACCTCTGGAGTGGAGGGTATAAAAAGAATAGAACAATGATTGTAATCAATTTAGTGCTGCACGATATACAAAATTTTTTGTTTTCTGCTCCGGAGCGTAAATGAAAAGTGAGGATGGTTTCCAACTCGGTAACACGCAACATATAGCTGGCCGTGTGAAAAGTATGACATTTTCAGATTTATGTCGCACACTTCCAGGGACTGTCCTTGTGACCTGTTTATTGTCATCGCAAATTCAAGTTTCACTGGGAACTGAATACCTTTGAACTGGAACGTCAAATTAGTTGAAGTCAAGGGAATTCGCGGAACCGCCCTTTCAAAATCCTTGCCACTATCACATTACTCATTAATTTCGTCACAATCAGTCGGATTCCATTGCACAGTTGCGGGGCATAAGGATGAGAGATCCAACTTTAATTCGAATTAGAAGATTCACCGTAAAGCAGAGTGGATAATGGCTCTGGTGTGGGTAGAAATTTGGCAATTTCACCTTTCCACCCACGCAACACAATCCAGGCGGTTCTTTAACTGCATTGCAATGCTCACAAACGACAGACATCTGGCCGAATTGAACCGATGTGTGCGAACTGTATTGAATGTTGCACTCATATCGAAAGGGTGCATGCTCAAACTTCACCTGAATAATTTGTTGTAGCCTACGTTGTCGTTCAAAGTCGCACATTGTGATCTGGCTTCATCACTTTGCCGAGCAGGAACTTCTCTTCTTCTCAGTCATTGCTGCTCATTGTATGCTTCGTTGATCTCTTCTGACTGTCGCGCACGATTTCCAACCATTCTGAGTGAACTGATTCCCTTCCAATAGCACGTTCCTCTTCCGTTCGACGTGTTGCGACATTTCGATGTTGCGTTGCATCCTGACAATGCCGACCAATGTTATCATGAACTCTTCTGTTATCATGAACTCGCTTTAAATTAAAGCGCTTATGTAAGCTTAAATTTAAGTATAATATTTGAAGATCCCACTTTGCTATTAAATTGTGTGATGGAAGACCTGGGAAATAAAGTAAATTAAAAAGTCTTTTGATAAATTCACTCCTTCGTCTTATACCACCGCAATCGCAATTAACTTGAATGAAAATTGCGGAAATTTCAATTATTGTTATGCTTCCTAAATTGCCATTTCTCTTAAACATTTTCCTTCAAAACGATCCAATATATTAAAGTTCAATAATTACTTTCATGGAAGTAACCCCACCCATTTATCCGATTCCGCCCATTTTCACACTCACACTAATAACTCACACTAATAACTCACACTAATAACCCATTAACTCACACAAATTATCTTCACTTTCCCTTTCATATTATTTAAGATACTTTTATTATTTTGAAAATTTATTTTATACGTTAGGTGACACGCACACTTGTCCAATCCTGCCCATTTTCGCCAGGGCTAATCACAGAAATAATAGATGAACTCACACAAACTTGCAAAGCTCTCCCTATCATTATACTTAGCATATGTACATAATATTTAATCAGTACTTTGCAGCCTATTTTCGTCAGGTGTACTTACACTAATCACATCCTGTCATGATATTAAATCTGATATTCAGTGATTAATTTTTTTGTAGGCGCCACGCCCACTGCTCCGTAACGCTAATTTTTACAACGGCTACTCACAACAACTCAGAGTAATGATAGATGGCCTCATACAAAGCTGCAAAGCTCTCCCTAAAACAGTACTCAAGATATATGATGTTAAAAATTAATTTGGTATCGGAGGTACCACACCCACTTAACCGATACCGATCATTTTTGGTATGACTATCTATATTAATAATAGATGGCCTCACACAAATTTCCAAAGCTCTCCCTCTCACAGTACTCAATATTTATGATGTTAAAATGGACTAACCGCATACAGCGCCATCTGTTGAGACTTTTTGTACTTTTCTTTTTTCCTAAACCTTCGCGTGGCAGTTACATACACACTCGCAGAAGAAAGTATCCATTTTAGTCCTGTAGTTTTCAAGTTTAAAGCGGACGAACAAACCACTATTCATTTTTATATGTACAGATGTAACTAATATCAAAGTGCTTAGATTGTTGTTGTTTAAACTAATGTAAGTTATGGCAAAAAAACGTTTGACGGGATCTAACAGTTATTCGTGAATTTTCCTACTTTTGACTCCCTTGTTGTCCATTATCCAATTACGTTTGATGTTGATTTACCACACGCAATTTATTAATTTTATTGGTAAAAATAGTAGAAAAATTATTTAAATTTATCACTTCATATTCCTAGACCTCATTTGCAAACCCTAACAAATATATTTTCCCACTAATATTTGATTTTAGGCAAACATAACGGAACTTTATTTTAAGTACGAACAAATATTACAAATTGGATTTAAGCGTTCTGTTAAAAGCCGTGCCCAAATAATTGGTTATTTTTCACAATAACATATATGAAGGCGGTCTCAGAATAACCTGACCTGGTAAAAAAACACAACAAATTTGGGAACTACTTTCTGTATTTTTAACATAATCTCCTTTTAGCTCGATACACCTTGCCCAGCTTCGATAACTTGTATAGCAGCATAAAATAGCCATCAACCGCAGACTCTGGAAATAGAAATGGTTTGTGATGAACAATTCGTACTTTAGTTCATATATCTTGGCCATCGCAATAGTGCATGTGTGAACTGGTGCTTTGTCACTTCCTTTCCCAAAGGTGTGAAGTGGTGGCGACGTGGTACTCTTCTTGCGGTGCTCTTCTTCCTAGCTCATGTACCTACGTTCAATACGAATTTGTAGATTATCTGAACCGTTTGTGGCGTGGTCATCTCAATAACTCGACCACTACGGTGTTCGTCTTGGCAGCTCGTACGTCCTCGTTTAAACTCTGCCACCCACCTTTTTATAGTCGTAAACAAAGGAGCAGAGTCTCCCACACAGTAGAATCTAGCTCGGTTTTAAAATTGGCTGAACTAAGACCTTTCAAATGAAAGTATTGAATTATATAACTGTGATCAACATTTTCCATGTTTATAAATTCGCTGTGATCGGTGTTTTCAATGGCTCCAAAAAAAAAAATACAAATACCAAACACTTTGGCGCCTTGAGACTTAAAACATATGTCGAGTTATTTAGGGACCGTCCTCGTATTTAGGCTTTTATAAGTTGCGATTATAACATTTAAGAAAAATAACGACTTGTACCGTTAACTTTTTTCTACACAGAGAAATTGGATTCATTGTGACATTATTCTGTTGCGATTACTGAATTTTTTTATTTAGAGTACCATACTTAGGTTTGAGGTAACTGAGTTTTTACATAAATTCGATTGGATATATTGTCAATTATGTTTGATATAATGGAATATAGATTTTATATATTGACTCTTACAATCATTTATCTGCGTTACAAATAATAAATGCATAATTAATTTTTGTAACACTTTTAGTTACGAGTAATTTTTTATTATTAAAAAAAAAGAAATTCAAAAATGAAAACATTTTTTCGAATAAATTAAATTAAGATACTATTCTCAAAATTCGTATTCCTTATTAACGAACTGATCTTATTTATTCATTGGTTAGTGCCGATATGTACATTGGTTGCAAATTTTCCTAAAAGAAAGAAATCTTGTTTAATTGATTTTGATTGCAAGATATTGAAATCATCACTATAAGTGATCGAATTGGAATTTTTCATAATAATATTTCATAATATTGTTACAAGTACTTTTTTGGTACAACTTTGTTAATGAATAAAATTTTCAATTTGATTTACTAAGAAAAAAAATCATGTGAGTCCGATCACAAGGGAGATGTGTAAACATATAATAAAAAAAGAAAACATCAACATCATATTTTCCAGTGCATAAAAAATAAGTCGATTATGCTGTTTTCTGAAATTCAATTGATGTTTTCTGAAATGCAATTGATGTTTTCTGAAATTCAATTGATGTTTTCTGAAATACAATTAATGTTTTCAGCAATTCAAATGATGCTTTTTGAAATTCAATTGATGTTTTCTGAAATTCTAATTATGTTTTCTGAAATTCAAATGATGTTTTCTGAAATACAATTGATGTTTTCTGAAATAAAATTGATGTTTTCTGAAATTCTATTGATGTTTTCTGAAATTCAGTTGATGTTTTCTGAAATTCTAAGTATGTTTTCTGAAATTCAAATGATGTTTTCTGAAATACAATTGATGTTTTCTGAAATACAATTGATGTTTTCTGAAATTCTATTTACGTTTTCTGAAATTCAAATGATGTTTTCTGAAATTATATTGATGTTTTCTGAAATTCTATTTATGTTTTCTGAAATTCAATTGATGTTTTCTGAAATTCTATTGATGTTTTCTGAAATTCAATTGATGTTTTCTGAAACTCGAATGATATTTTCTGAAATTATATTGATGTTTTCTGAAATTCTATTTATGTTTTCTGAAATTCAAGTGATGTTTTCTGAAATTCTATTGATGTTTTCTGAAATTCAATTGATGTTTTCTGAAACTCGAATGATGTTTTCTGAAATTATATTGATGGTTTCTGAAATCCCATTTATGTTTTCTGAAATTCAAATGATGTTTTCTGAAATTATATTGATGGTTTCTGAAATTCAATTGATGTTTTCTGAAATTCTATTGATGTTTTCTGAAATTCAATTGATGTTTTCTGAAACTCAAATGATGTTTTCTGAAATTATATTGATGTTTTCTGAAATTCTATTTATGTTTTCTGAAAGTCAAATGATGTTTTCTGAAATTCTATTGATGTTTTCTGAAATTCAATTGGTGTTTTCTGAAACTCGAATGATGTTTTCTGAAATTATATTGATGTTTTCTGAAATTCTATTTATGTTTTCTGAAATTCAAATGATGTTTTCTGAAATTATATTGATGTTTTCTGAAATTCTATTTATGTTTTCTGAAATTCAAATGATGTTTTCTGAAATTATATTGATGTTTTCTGAAATTCTATTTATGATTTCTGAAATTCAATTGATGTTTTCTGAAATTCTATTGATGTTTTCTGAAATTCAGTTGATGTTTTCTGAAACTCGAATGATATTTTCTGAAATTATATTGATGTTTTCTGAAATTCTATTTATGTTTTCTGAAATTCAAGTGATGTTTTCTGAAATTCTATTGATGTTTTCTGAAATTCAATTGATGTTTTCTGAAACTCGAATGATGTTTTCTGAAATTATATTGATGGTTTCTGAAATCCCATTTATGTTTTCTGAAATTCAAATGATGTTTTCTGAAATTATATTGATGGTTTCTGAAATTCAATTGATGTTTTCTGAAATTCTATTGATGTTTTCTGAAATTCAATTGATGTTTTCTGAAACTCAAATGATGTTTTCTGAGATTATATTGATGTTTTCTGAAATTCTATTTATGTTTTCTGAAATTCAAATGATGTTTTCTGAAATTATATTGATGGTTTCTGAAATTCCATTTATGTTTTCTGAAATTCAAATGATGTTTTCTGAAATTATATTGATGGTTTCTGAAATTCAGTTGATGTTTTCTGAAATTCTATTGATGTTTTCTGAAATTCAATTGATGTTTTCTGAAACTCGAATGATGTTTTCTGAAATTATATTGATGTTTTCTGAAATTCTATTTATGTTTTCTGAAATTCAAATGATGTTTTCTGAAATTATATTGATGGTTTCTGAAATTCAGTTGATGTTTTCTGAAATTCTATTGATGTTTTCTGAAATTCAATTGATGGTTTCTGAAACTCGAATGATGTTTTCTGAAATTATATTGATGTTTTCTGAAATTCAATTGATGTTTTCTGAAGCTCGAATGATGTTTTCTGAAATTATATTGATGTTTTCTGAAATTCTATTTATGGTTTCTGAAATACAATTGATGTTTTTTTTAAAGACAATTGGAAAATGTTTAGAAAAGAACATATCATTATTTTTTCACCAATACAATCATAAATCACACAGCGTTATCTGCTTCAGCTCACACCGATATGAGTTACGCTGTTTTTGTGATTGTATTGTGAAATAGAAATTTACCCCCCTGCGCGTATAGATGTTTACACATCAATAAACACAAATAGTGTTATTTTCTTTCATCTCCAGGGTAGATTAAGAAGAAGAAAAATTTATCCAGACTCTGTTTAATGCTTTATGACAAGCATTTCCCTATTTGGTTGCTCTAATAAGCACAGATATAGCTGACCCAATCTATTAATCCAGTATATACGCCCATGTTCGTGTATACATATTTTTAAAACTAATAAAATTTTTGAATATTATTTTTATTACTATTATTTTTCTTTTATATATTTGCCAAATATGAGAACTAAATTTGAGTACTGGTACTCTTCTATTATAACCGAATTATACAATTTTAATTAAAAAATCATTTTTATTATTTCTCACCGACAATTTTTTACAATATCAGTTAACATATTTCCGACTTTTAAGTGAGTTAGCTGTTGTAATCGCAAAACACACAGTGCAACAGCCATTCTGGGGAAGTGGGAAATTCAAAGTCAGGGTGAAAGTAATAGGCCATTATTGTAAATACTCCAAAAGCTCAGGCCAAGATTAGATTATATTAAAAAGGTTCTACGCAGTGCGACCAATTTGATCTAAAGATTAAGGCTCTTTATAAAGCCAATTATCCTGTTTGGCATGAGATACCATATGTCCCGGGGGGATAAAGTGTATCATGCAGGTGCATTGGTTCTTTTCCACTTAGTTTTGGACATTCGCACAGAATGTGTTCTGCTTTTTCCACCCCCTGTTCGCAGAACCTTCGTGTGTCTGTAACAGACCGATAGATGATATCTTGGATTACAGTGTCCAGTAAAGAATCCCGTCAAGGTTCTAAAGTCCTTCTTATCAAGGGAAAATAATCTTTCCGATTGAACACTGGATGGAGTTATGAATCTTTAGCTTTCCATTGGCCGGGACTTTTGTTCCAGTGTTCTGCAATTTGTGATTCCCTCCACTTCTTCATTTTTTCCTTGACGAAAAGACGACGGGTCCCTCGATTGGCTAGGCAATCTTCCCTTTCGTGGCCTTCGTGTCCTTCGTGTCTCGGAATCCAGTATAAAGTTAGTTTGTTGCATCTGCCTAATGGGTTGAGCACTTCGATGCAATCCCAAATGAGTTTAGACGTCACGTTGAAGGACACAATTGCCTTTAGTGCAGCTTGACTGTCGGATAGTATGTAATTGACTGCCCTTTTTGTCTTTCTTCTAAGACATTCAGTCACGCATACATAAATAGCGAAGACCTACGCTTGAAAAATGGATGGATATTTTCCCATGGGTAAGGCACGTTGAAAATTGCCCGAATATGCCCGCACCCGTATCCTCATTTGATTGTTTTGAACCATCTCTGAACCACACATGAGAACCTTGCTCTGGTTCCCAGGTCGTACTGGTCTATAAGCTCCGTTCCAATATCTTTTTGTTAAATTTCCTGATAACTATCGGTAGCATTCTGCCCGCGACTCTCGCTACCGGGTCGTTGGTGAAGAGTTTTGCGAATCTCATGTGACCTTTTAGGTCACCGTCCTTCATGTTACCAAAATTCTGAAGTAATACAGCACTCATGCACTCATCTTCGATGGCCGAAATATATAGTGTTGTGATGTTAAGCATAACGCCGATAGCATCTGTTGCACACGTTCTGTTCGCCCCGGTGATACTAATACAGGCAATGCGGTACTCCATGTTCAGGATTGCCTTAGCATTCACCTGCTCTACATTACACCACCATGCAAGTGCAGAATAGGTAACCATTAGTCTCACGATAGTCCTAAATGACCAGTAGATCATGTGGGGTTTTAAATCTCACGCTCCACCAAATATCCTTTGACAGGCATATATGGCCCTCGTGGCCTTTTTGGTAACTTGATCTGAGTGGTTGTTCCATGTGAGGTATTTATCCAGGGTAAACCCAAGAGACTTGACTTCGTCCGGGAGCCCTATTATCAAGCAGTTCACAAGGTTGAGTTTTCTTCATTTGGCGAAAGGTATCAGTACGATCTTAGATGGGTTCATAGATAACCCTTTATTCTGACAGTTGAGGGTATAATTCAGAGCCAGTTGCACAAGCTCGGATATTGTGCTCTCGTCAAAGCCGGTGACAGAGATAACAAGATCGTCTGCATAGCCAAAGGTTCTGAATCCTATGTTGTTTAGTTCCTCCAGTAGCTCACTAATGACCAAGGTCCAAAGAAGTGGCGATAGAACGTATCCCTGAGGACAGCCGCTAGCGGCACTAATGTTGCTAGCTGCACTGCCAATGTTCAGTGTGATGAACCTAGAGTTAAACATCTCTAGGTTCCAATTAATTATGATTAGAGAAATATTCTTTCTCAACATGGCCTCTTCAATTGCTCTATTTGACGTATAATCGAAAGCACCCTGTATATCAGTGAAGGCACATAGATGGCATCAGATGCCTTTTCTATCATTGTGACAACATTTCGGACAGCTAATTCCGTGGATTTACCTTGTTGGTACGCAAACTGTAGTCCATGATAGATTTGAGTGTCAGGTAAGTGTCCCTGACATGATGGTCCAGATCTTTCTCCATTGCCTTCAGGGAAAAAGAACTTAGACTAATCGGTGTATATGATTTAGGTAGCTGTTCGAATTTCCTGTTGACCTTGGGTATAAATACTATTTTTATTTCTCTCCATAAGATAAGATTAAAAAAGTTTAGTCAGTTATTGGATGATGATATCCATCCCTTCCTGCAGTAAACATGGATATATATAGTCCGGTTCAAGTGATTTGAATGGAGAGAAAACAATTATCGATTTTCTAACCCAGTTCTTCTGAAAAATTTTTCCCGCTAAACATATGTTCCTTTTAGTCAGGTTAGCGTCGACTTATAGGGACCTCTTAGTGAGGACACATCCTGTGTTAACAATAGAAGTTCACAGGTGTCTTCCGGAGATTCATTGTATGAACCATTTGGTCTCTTTAAGGTACATAGACCATTTGTATGATCATGAGCCTTTCGAAGTCGCACAGTTTCCGGAAGGTCAATGATCTTCTCACAATAGCTCTGCCACGTGGTACTTTTGGATTTACGAATTTCCTTATTGTATTCATTGAGGGCTATTTATAGGCGTTCCAGTCACGATTAATCTTAAACTTATTGAATTCTAAAGTAAGATCTATAACCTCTGTTCGAATTTAGTTCCTAAATGTCGGTTCGACATTTACAATTAAATTCTCAGGCCAAAACCTTTTATAATTATTTAGTTTTTCAGCTATAACTTAAGCGCTATTAAAGATTTCTAATTTTATTCTTCAGAAAAATTGTAGCTAAGGATTAAGTTAATAATTTTTATTAATATATCCATGTAAAAAATCAAGATGAACTATTTTTGTCGAATGAAAAATTTAATTTTATAAAATTTAAATTTTAAAATATAAAATATTTCCTACAACGTCATACGGGTCTTTCGTTTCTGTACTATATGCTATTGTAATCTAATGTTTTTAACCATTGAGATGAGGTAGTAATATAAGACGTCACACAAAGAGTTTCGACTGACAACACCAAGCACTTTGGATGATTTATTGTACTGGCATTGTACTTTCCCCTCGAATACGAATTCCTCACCACACCACAATGGCTCTTGTACTGTGCAATTTGGATTGGTGCATGTTATACTATTTTTAATTTACTTTGCTGTGTTGAATTTGTTTGATAAATTCTATAAAAGGTTTGGTTGGCAGATAGAATCTATACTGCATTTGTAGGTACTTTCATTTTATAAAAAAATTTTGTTTACAGGGGACTTAAATTAGAAAATCTATAGCATTTTAACAATTTAAGAACTACGATAAAAGTGCTTATTACTTTGATAAATTTCTTCAGTGGTATTCGATTCTTACTAATCTTTGTTCTGCCTGTAGTTTTATCTTGTATCAATATAAAATTTCTAACAAGTTGAGACTCCTAATGGGAAGTTATTAAATTCCTTTATGTGGGAAAGTGTAGACTAAGGGCGCAGAAAACCATTCTTTGTTTTGTTTCTCACAATTTTTTTAGATTAACTCTTAGTAATTGTAATCAAATTTAATATCAAATAAACAGGGATTTTAAATCTAATGCACAAACATGCTTTTGTTTTTATGCTATTCCGTAAAACATTAAAATTTTGGGTGCTTCTATATTATATTTTAGCGGTTTTCTTTTTAATATTCCATTTGAGGTTTAGAACAATTTCATATCCGATGATTCTATAGTCAAACAGATAAAAATTTCTTGAACAGTTTTAGAAGAAATAAGGAGAATTATAAACACGTTTATCCAATCATCAATTATAGTCACTAATGATGAAACTTACTTTTGTTAAATTTTAATAGCGCAAATCAGTTTAATTTTGGGAAAATATTTGTGTTATTTGCTAAGTATCTTATCTGTTATAGGAAGCTATAAGTATGGAAAAAAATTGGTTCATGTTCAGACCTAGCCTCCATACAAATGTCTTTCAAGAGATCGACTTAAAACATACCTAAGACATAGACTTTGTCGAAATTTTTCATTACATTTTTACATAACTATGGCTGTTTTTTATTGATGCAGCGTTGAATTTAACCGTCTCTAGCATGTAGCACAGTCTTGTTGAAACCACATATTGTTCACATTAATATCATCCAATATAGGCAAAAATAACTTTTGACTAGCCTGTCGAAAAAATATTGTATGATGATGCCTCCAGCCCAGATTTTGAAACCAGCAGTGACGTGTTGTGGATGTATTTGTTTTTTGACAAAAACATATGTGGATTATCTGAAACCCAATGTGGCAATTTGGATGACTAATAAAGCCATCAAGGTGAAAAATCAGTATCCACTTGCTGATGTACAATACTCCATTAAACGAACTCTCTCCGCCGCGGATGGTCATTGTCAGATCTTCAGTGAGTAGAGAGCTTTTTACAATTTGCAATTTTTGTTCAGTATACCGAATTGATGTCCAGTTTGCCTGAATTTTACAATTACTCCCTTCATAGCTGATGAAGTTAAATCGACTATTATTTGCACGAAATTTTCGAACTGAAATATTGTTCAACAATGAAAACCTTTTATTCTATAGAGTAATTACCCATTTTTACTTACTGTAAACTATCAGCTGTCAAGCTGTGTTTTTCTTTTGGGTGCAACACTTTTCTAAACAAATGTCGGAAAATGCGAATTTTGCATGAATTTTAATATATAAAATATATATAGAAAAAGCTTAAAAGCTTAACTATATTTTTTTTAAACAATGTAAGTAAAAAAAAAAAAATAGTAGATAATATGTGACTCAACTCGTGAGAAGCCAAACAACGAAAAGTTCTATTTTTGAATTTTTCTTTAAAAATATTCTAGAGACAGATGACTTGATTACACATTCATCAAATAATAAAGATCGAAAATAAAATTTTATGTTTTTACGTCTTTAAAAATAAAAAAATAAAAATTATTTATGATATTTTTATTCTAAGTAATCATTGACTAAGTTTTAAGAAACTGGTTTTATTGAAATATTCATAGGGGAGTTATGATTTTAAGAAAAAAAAATGTCTTTACTACACGAGATTGATAAAATGAATAATTGCCTATTAATTAATTACAAACTGCGTTAAAACCGGCATAAGAAAAAAGTAAATTAAAATTAATAACTACATATTTGCTTTCCATTTTAGATGTTGAATTATTATTTTTTTTTATCGTGTATGAATTTAAAGACAATAAAATATTATTCAAATTGTAACTTGTATATAAATATGTCTGTATAAAAAGGACATACATGCTCCTGTTTCTGTGCTGTTCTCTAAAAAATTAAAAACATGCTTGCCTTTTTTGGCATGTGCGAGACACATATTTAGTATTTTGAGTGTATGTGTCTTTGTTAATACCCTATATCACCATATGGTTGGGGTGACATAAAGCTGGACTGATGTTTGTAATTTGAATCAGCATCATTTTCTGACACGATTTAACTATGAAATCAAATCTGCTCAAAAATGTAAAATTTTTTAATGAGCTAGCTACTAATATCCTCAACTTAAATTGTTAGACCGAAATAACAACTGTAGATACACTTTTAATCATAGTTCCCATATAAAGCGGCTATACGAGATTCAATTAAATCAATCTAAAATATTGCATCATAATTGAATACACTCAGACAGTTTTTGCGCTAACAGTTTCCTTTTGAAGCAAATACTACATGGAGTGAAAACTCCATGGCCTAAACATAGAGACAAGTGCCAATTTTTCTCTGTTTAATCAGATACTGTTAGAAGAATTGTGTCGAAATTTTAATTAGAAAATGAATTAGTTAGAAATAAATTATAAAAATGATGCTACTTTTAAAGTTTACGAAAAAATGGATTTCGCGGAGTTTGATATTTTGATTAAACATTGTTTTTTGGTGGGAAATAATACTGTACAAGCCAAGGAATGGATTCGCAGTCATATTCAGTAAAAACAAATTGTATTCCTAATTTAAACGTATCGTCCTGATCGAAATGTAGGAGAAGTGTAAGAGGTTGTATTGGATGATCGAAAGTTTAAAGTGAGTGAGTTTATTGGCATCATAAAGATATCAACAGAGCGAGTTCAGCATATATTACATGATTATTTAAATATGAAAAAGATTTCTGCCGCGATTTTTAACAGCTGAGCAAAAACTGAAACGTATCCATGATTAAAAGTATGTTTTAGAGATGTTTGAAGTAAATTTAACTGAATTTTAACTCGATTTATAACAATGGATGAGACATGGTTTCTCTATGATACAGCGCACACTGGGGATTTTGTGGAAAAAAGTCAAATTGTCAATATACTCTTCTTGCAATATGCAGTGATATTTTGAAATTTTAGACTAAATGGTACAGTCAAATCAAAAAGAATTACTCCGATCTGACTGGTAGTTTTTTTTATAGCTTCTAAACTCAGTACTTGTATGTTTTACCGAACCAACTTAATTTAAACCTAAGAATTTCAAAACGAATATTATTTTATTATGTGAGCTAAGGTTTTTCTTTTTATTTTTTATATAAAGTAGGATATTTCAGTATACTAAAATTGAAAAAATAAACTCTGCAGATACTTAAGTTTTTTTTATTTGTTTATTTTTATGAACATATAACAAAAATCCCTTTTTTCTCCAAACATTTGGACCTGCAATTTTAGCACTACTTTCCCCCCGTTGGAAATCACTACTAATACATTGTCTGACATCTGTTTTCATTTTTAATCAATTTCAAGTGCCCCTAGGTGCCCCCTTTCAATTTGTTGCATTACACAGCACAACATTTTTCATCTGATTGATTCGGGACTCAATTCTGATAAGGCTATTTGGTTTACCATAACTCGAGAACCACTAGTCGGATTTTGCTGAAACAAATTTAGGAAAATCAAGAGTTACAATTACTTTCATCTATTCATATAATGTTTTGCTACATAAGCAACAGTTTCGCAGTTATAAATAAATGTATGAAGAAAAAAAAATATTTTTTGCCTAAAAAATTTATTTTATTTTTTTTTTTTGTAATTCATAAAAAATCCAAAATGGTAATAGAGTGTCAAGTCATATTACTATCGCCTAAAGTCGCAGAACCTCTGAACAAAATGAGGTATAAATCATGAAAATCGATGAACGCGTTTCGCTTTTATTCACAATTAAGTGAAGGTATGAATTTCAAAAATTTGCTCGAGATATCCACAAAATTCTTTGGAAAAAAACATTGATGACTTTTTATGATTCTCAGAATTAAAAAAAGGAATAAACAAAAGGTTATTTGATTTTTATGATTCCGGTAGCAAAGTAATAAACGTGAAAAAAGGGAAGTACACATTTTTAATTATGTGTTTTTCCGTTGGCTACCTGTATAATTTTTTTTTATAGAAACTAGAGGACCCCTGCTGCTGCGCAGCATTATGTTATATTATATTAATTTTTATAATATAATACCAAAATTTGCCAAGAGAACTTAACGTACAGTAATCCCAAAATATGCCGAGAGAAGTTAACATACAGTAAAAGAAAAGTTGATTGTCCACGCATAACTTTCCTCAAACCCAACGAATTTGCCAAGAAAAGTTAACGTACAGTAATGCCAAAATATGCCAAGATAAGTTAACGTACAGTAAAAGTAAAGTTGATTCTCCACGCATAAGTATTTATAGTTGTTCATTGATCGATTTTTGTCATTCAACAAGTGCCGACGAACGAGAAAAGTACATGCGATTTTTCTCAGGTTTTTAATAATAACTGAAACTAAGGCCCAAGAGTTTTACGAAAATGGAGTTTTATGCTCGAAGCTTCTGGAGTTTGACAAAGACAGAACAAAATTAAAACAGTTTTTGCAACAATCGCACGTTGGCTTAAACGAAACTGAAGCATGTGAAATTTTGGATAGAATATATAAAGCCTTTTACTCTAAGTTCAAACAAAGATGGCAGGATTCTAATCGTACGAAGTCGCGATTTGAAAAAAATAATACAAATTGGCTTGAAGGCACATTTACAATGAAGTTTACTGAGGCTGAATGTTCTACCAGTTCTGCACTTGGTCGGCCACGCAAATCGTTTGAGGAGTGCTGTGATCGCGCCAAACGATACAAAAGGGATGAAGTACGTGCTATCTTTCCTCAAGAAGTAATTGATTTTACTTCTAGTATTTCAAAAACCAACCACAAAATTTGTACATTAAAAACTTTGGGGATGTTTACAAAGCTTGAACTTACAAAAGAAAAATACGAGTATCTAATGCATTGGTTACAGAATGAAGGGTATCAAATACTCGTACCATACAAAGAACTCACGAAAGAAGGACTTTCTATTAATGAAAGTTCAGGCAGTGTACCTCTGCAAAATCTGTTGGATCGTACTGCTAAAAGAGTCCTAGAGACCAAGTCAGTAAAGGAAATAAATAAAATTGAAAGCGGAAATCTAACAATGTACTATAAATGGGTATGTGATGGGGCATCTAGTCGAAGCGAATACCAACAGAGGTTCTCAGATGATCGAATTTCTGACTCTCATTTATATATGACATCAGTTGTGCCACTTAAATTATCATTAAGTGATGACATAAATAAATTAGTATGGAACAACAATAAACCTTCTTTCACACAGTATTGTAGAACACTACAGTTTGCATACGTTAAAGAGACACCTCAAGTTATACGAGAAGAAAAGAGAACAGTCGATGAGCAGATATCTCAACTAAAAGAATTTGAGTTAACAGTAAATAGTCGTAACTTTTAAGTAAAACATGAATTATATTTTACAATGATTGACGGCAAAACAGCACAATCAGTAACAGAAACACCAGCAGCATCTTCTTGTTTTATTTGTGGAGCCACAACATCCAAGATGAATAAAATCGAAGATGTTCAAGCTATGCCCATAAATGAACAAGCACTGCAATTTGGTATGTCACCACTTCATGCGCGTATTAGGCTGATGGATTGTCTTTTGCATGTAGCTTATAATATTGAATTTAAACGTGGGAGAGTCGACTCAAATACTCGTCCGATAAAAGAAGCCCGAAAATCTTTGATAAAGCGTGAACTTAAAGAGAAAATTGGAATACAGGTTGATACTGTTAAGCAAAGTTCTGGTACGACAAATTTAGGAAATACGTCACGAAGATTCTTTGCTAATCCTGCTTTGGTTTCCGAAATCACGGGTCTAGATGAAAACATAATCAAGAGGTTTTCAATAATTCTCGAAGCTATAACAATCAGCGAGGTAGTAGATCCAAATCACAATATGCCACCTACACTTCACAAAATTCTGATTCATGGAAAAGATATAATTGAAAAGTGAATTTTTCCTGTAGGCTTACTATCCGAAGAGGCTCAGGAAAGTCTTAACAAAGAATATAAAAAATATCGCCTTAGACACTCCAGAAAATGCAGTCGAATTGCCACCAACGAAGATATTATGCACCGAATGATGGTAACATCAGATCCCATGATCTCACATTTGACTTCTTCATTTAGCCAGAAAAAGCATAGTGTTATAAGCGACGAAGTTAAAGCTCTTTTAGAATAATAAATTAAAAATAGATTTAAACTAAATAATAAATTAAAAATTAAAAAAATCATTTAAATTTTTTTGTTATATTGTAGGTAACGATATACATTTCTCTAACTTTATTTATTTTGTTTTAAAAAAATTATTATTTCAAGCTCGAGGTCTGTATTTTAATATATAAAATTATATTTATTTATTTTATTTTCGAAAAATTTCCTATGTTCAAGTATATTGCAGATGGAGAGGACTGCATACAAACATTGGTAAATAAAGAGGAACAACAGAGTGCAAGAACAAAATTTACAACAATGCTTGAAAATCATACAAACAAATAAAGCTTAAGTGGAAGAGATCGTTTTGTACTTAGTACAGTGGAACAAACCAAAAAAATTTTTGAAGAGAAATAAAAATATTTTAATTTTAAACGCAGATAAGGGAAATGTTACAGTGGCCATGGAGAAAAAGGACTATGAGAACAGGATGCAAGAAATTTTGAGTGATATGATGACATATAGGAGATTAAGCAAGGAGCCCACATCAGCATTACAAAAGAAGAACAATGAACTAGTAGAAGATCTACATAAATGTAATATAATATCTACTATAGAAAAGCGAAAAATGAAAAAAGACGCGGCATTAGCGCCAAGAATTTATGGACTACCTAAAATCCATAAAGACAATCTTCCATTAAGGCCAATATGTTCATCAATAAATTCACCATCAAATGAACTTTGTAAATTTCTGACGAACATTTTAAAACATCTTACAGTAGATTCAGAATTTAATGTGAAGGATGCGGTTGAATTCAAAAATAAAATAAACAACACTATAATTTATAATGACGAGAAATTAGTTTCCTTTGATGTAGTTTCATTATTCCCAAGCATACCAGTAGATTATGCGATAGACGTTATCAAGGACAAGTGGAGTAAAATTGAGAAGTATACGACAATGCCGAATGTATTATTTACAAAAATATTACAATTTTGTATAAAAGACAACCGTTATTTCACATATAACGATAAAATCTACACTCAAAGTAGTGGGCTACCCATGGGGTCATCAGCTTCGCCTATAGTAGCCGATATAGTGATGGAGGAGTTGTTACGCAAAACAATGGAAAAACTAGACAAGAAGCCTAGACTTCTTACCAAATACGTGGACGACTTGTTTTGTGTAATAAAAACCAATGAAATTGATCATATTCTAAAACAACTAAACGGCTTTCACCATAAAATTAAATTTACCATTGAAGAAGAAGAAAACAGTAGATTGCCTTATTTGGACACATTGGTTATAAGGAGAGGGAACAAAATAAAAATAGATTGGTACCAAAAACCCACGTCATCGGGAAGAATTATAAATTATTACTCTTGCCAACCCAAAAATATTATCATAAATACTGCAAATAATTTTATACGAAGAGTGCTAATGATTAGTGACAAGCAGTTTCATACGGACAACAAAAAGAAGATAAGAGACATTTTAAAGAAGAACTCATTCCCGGATCACATTATTACGAAACTTATAAATAATAACACGAATAACAAGATGAACAATGTAAGAGAAGAAACTACAAAAACATACAAATCTTTAACATACGTGCCAAAAATATCTGAAAGAATAGTAAAATCTGAAATATACAACAAAGAAAAATATAAAATAGCACCTAAAGCTGGCAACACACTTCGACAACTCTTCTCCAACACGAAGAGCAAAGTCAACAAATTAGACAAATCCAATCTAATTTATAGAATAGAATGTGAAGGGCACAACAACAACAAATGCGATCAGGTATATGTTGGTACAACCAAAAACAAGCTAAAAACTAGAATAGCAGGACATAAATCAGATCTTAAAAATAATTTAACCCATAAAACGGCACTTGCAGCCCACTGTGCGGAGAAAAACCACAAACCAAACTTTGAGAAAGTTAAAATTTTACAAACTGAGAACAACTACAAGAGACGCTTTACATTAGAAATGTTACACATTATTAACGTACCAAAACAAAGGAGAATAAATTACAAAACAGACACAGAAAACTGTGCTCATAGTTATAGGCATATAATTAGTAAAATAAAATAAGATTATTTAGTGCAATATAAAATGTTAATTCGTTCATACGCATCGGTATTTTGACTATTGTCACTCGCTTTTTGTAAGTTCATTTTTGTTATGAATTGTGTGTAAAGTTAAAGTTTATTAATTTCAGTTTTTGTTAATGTTTATTATTTGTGTTTATATCTTATAATTTAAGATTTCCTGAAGATGCCAACCGGAGGTTGGCGAAATATCGAAAATAAAATAAATAAATATAATTTTATTTATTAAAATACAGACCTCGAGCTTGAAATAATAATTTTTAAAATTAAATCGCAAAGGTTATTTATTTTGATTATTTTTGTGTATTACTATATAAATAAAACTAAATTTGTGCCCGCCCAGTAGCCCGATCCCACCCATTTTTGGCAAGACTATTTAATTCATACTCTGGCATCTAAAACAAAATTTCAGGGCTTTGGCTATCATAGAACTCCAGATATATGTTAAAAATTCACTTTGTGTGGGGGGTGCCCCTCCCAGTAGCCCGATCCCGCCGTAATTTAACAGGATTAGTTCTTGGATAAAAACAACCCCACGAACCAAATTTCATCCATATTTACCGATCCTAGTGGAATTTAAGCGAATTTTTCTGAAAAATTTGTATGGGCGCTAGGTCCAAACATGGACCGATTTTCACCATTTTCAATAGGGTTTGTCCTTGGCCTAATATAAATGTATGTTCCAAATTTCATCCAGTTATCTCTTAAATTGCGACCTATATCGTTTTTTTCCCTCACCTCCATACAAAAATTCCCAGTCAAACAGACAGTGGTTACAAGCGTGCGAAAGCCGACCAAAGCGGCCAATGACTCAACAATCGTCTGGAAAGGTAATGGCCACCGTTTGTTTGGAATGCACGTGGTACAATATTTATTGATTACTTGGAGAAAGGAAATACAATAACTGCCAAGTATTATGTTGAGTTATTGGACAGATTGGATGAAGAAGTAAAGAAAAAACGAACCCACTTATATAAGAAAAAAATATTGTACCATCATGACAATGCACCGTCGCATACATCTGCTTTGGCTTTAGAATATGCTTCCCCACCCTCCGTGTTCTCGAGATCTGACCCCAGCGATTATTATTTGTTCCCAAGATGGAGAAGATTTTCCACAAATGAAGATGTCATATCAGAGATGGAAGCCTAATTTGAGGAGTTTGACAAATCGTATTTTTTGAAGATGTTAGAGTATCGCTGCAAGAAGTGTATTTCATTTAACGGAGATTATGTTGAGGAATGAAATTGGTTTTAAATCCAAAGAACCGGTTTTTCATTGCTAGGCCATTGAGGTTTTACTCTGTTTAGTAGAGTTAAGTACAAATGAAAATTCAGTTATTTTCCGAAGAAATACTTATTCAAACTTTTTCAAAAGTTATTCTCGATAAATTGCTGTAGATAACATAGTTGTTTTCGTAACTTTTATTTATATCAGTTATTTAAAATGAAACTACATGAGACGTTTACATACAATTTTACTTCACTTCAAACAATTTACACATATATGTACATGAATTTTAATGATGAATACAACATATTGCTACAACTGATATTTATAAACATTGTCGTCATTTCGCTCTTCTTATGTAAAAAAATACCATAGGAAGCTTAACATCACAATAAGTAATTACAATCACTGGTCATTAGGAACATATCAAAATAAAAAAGAATTTGTAGTTTAATTTTTGTCAGTATTTTAAAATCGATTTGTTTATATTTCTACAGCTTTGTTATTTGATTTTTGTTGTTTAAAAATAATTAATTTGGATTCAACTGAAACTGTAATAATCCGCAAGTTAAATGTATATTGCTATCTCTTTCGTTGGTTTTAAAGACAAACTATTTTGCATGTATAGAAAATAACATGAACCATATTTGAGTTACATTGTTATGCTTTTGTTTCCCGCAGATATGAAAAAGTTTATAACGATCATGGTCATGTTCCGTGAAGTCACTTATTTTCTACAAAAACACATTAAAAAGTGAAGATCGAGAAGAAACTTTATATGGGGGCTGTGAGTAAAAATGGTTTAACGTGGTGTATTTTTTGAGAACTTAAGGAGTGATTGAAGAAATCTTAACGAACGTTTTTCCTCTTAACTTTTTCGCAAGCATTATTTGAATTTCTGTTGGATTAAGTTATCTTTAAAAAATGTGAGTTATTGTGCTTAATGGCAACTCAATTAATTTGCTATTATATTGCTTAAAATAGGCGACGAATAATCAATTGGTGCGAATAGTTAAAGATAATGTAGATTTGTGAACAAACAAAGTCTAAAGGGTTTCAGATACTTACGCTGCAAAAAAATTAGAGACCAGGCACAGAGCACGAAAATAAAACTCAAGTATACTTCCCTACATTTCTGGCCCAATATGGCATCCTGTCACTACGGGAAGAAAGCCCTTGAGTGGTATAAGAACAATAACTTGGTTTTTGTACCTAGGGAGGCAAATCCTTCAAACTGTCCAGAGCTTAGGCCAGTCAAGGGATATTGTCCTCTTGTGAAAAGGGAGTTGAAGAACACAAAAAGTTGTCCCAAAATGTGGAAGATTTTAAATGCAGGTGGAATATCTCTTCTAAAAAAGTGCCAGAAACCACTATTAAATTCCTAACGGAAGGATTTCTGGAAATGATCCATAAGTAGTGATTAGAACTAGGTTCAATGGTTTTCTTTGTATTACGTCTGATGTACTTTAGCATTTTTCGATCTTACTCTTTATTAGTGGATGTAGGAGACAGACATAAACCAAATTTGACCGATGATAATCTGGATCTTACGGCAACTTAAGTGGATCCCAAAAGTGTAATTTGTAACGGAGCTAGGTCTGATTTTCATAGCTAAATCTAATCACTAAATGTAACTCTGGTGGTGCGATGATCTAATTAGCGGAGAATTGATGCAAATAACACAATTTCTTATGTACTTAAGGCCTCTCTAGCACGCTAATTCTTATAACTTGCTAATAACTTCCTAACATATTTCGTTAGCCACTTATTTGAAGCTCATCTTTCCTTGCTGTGTATCAATAAAGTAATTTCGATCGAATTTTGGCACATTTTCTTTACAATCCTTATTCTTGCTTGAATTAGTTCAATTATAAGTTATTCGTACCATAATTTGACTTGCCAATACCATTTTTTTTCAATATTGTTTTTTTATTTTCAGACCACACTATTGATCGAAAATCAGGAAGGAAATTCCGTATGCAAGCAATTTTTAATTAATTCCAGTTCAGGCACATTGTGACTGGTTTTCTTTTTGTAGCGGAATCTAATGCCGACTATATAAAACGACGTATGCAGTTTTTATAGTTACCAGATGTAACACGGTGTGCCCCGCATCGTAATAAAAGGGCTCATGCAAAGTTCCAAGGCTCTCACTATTACAGTACTCCAGATATATGAAATTTATTATTTACTTTGTATGGGGGGTGCCGCAACCCTTTGTCCGATCCCGCCCATTTATTTTAGTATATTATTGTAAGTTAGTATAGATTGATTCCATTTCTATATTTTGAAGCTAAGTAAAATCTAGGAACTCTTCAAATATTATCATTAGCGATACATTGTTGAGTAGCAGTGCTCTATACAAGGTGATCCAGACTAGTTAAACGTCGAAGCGTTACGCTATGTTCACACGGACAGCTAGATTCGCGGTTCGCTCTCTCATTCATGGTTCGCGCCCGAATCATGATTGAATATACTTCATTCGCCATACAAAATTCTGAGAGCGAATCTACTTGGTTCAAAATGAACCTGTTGTGAACCTCGAAACATTGAGTGCCATCTCCAACTTTGATAAGAAATTATCGCTAGTTTATCTGAACTAGCTGTCAAAAATATATAAACAAAGAAAAACCAAAAAATTAATTTGTCCAATAAAATAAATAGAAACATTTAACAATTAAAAAGTATAAATTTACAAATATATATTCAAGTAAAAATGGAAAAAATGAAATAGTGGAACGTAAAGTGTAGGATGATGTCTTCAAATATTTGCACAAAAATAATAAACGTCAAAATGATACAAGAACACTCGTCTGAACACCAAGGTTCACAATCATGATTCAGAGAGCGAATCAAGTGGTTCATTTTGCAGTCTTAACGTGCTATTAGGCTGGTCAGGAGAAGCCATGTGTCATTCACGAAGTGCAATTTCATCCACTAAAAGTCATTGGTTAATGCACCATTATTATTTCCGAGAATGCCTCGGATAACACGGTCACTGTGATTGGTGACTGCTACAGAATCATTATTCACCAGTTTTTATACATTACAACTGGAGGATATGTGGTTCCAACAGGCCGGTACAACTTAGCCTCGTTTTGCTGTTTGCGATGGTGAAGAAAATCGCTCAATTTAACCACTACAGATATCTTTTTGTGGAGTTTTTTGAAGACACAGGAAACAAGCAACAAATTCAAAGCGAATATAGAATGTCGGAGAAGGCCGCCCGAAGCTCGCACCATAACGATTAAAAATTCGGGCAAAACAGCCAAAATTGTCTACAATAACGGTGGCTTTCATGTACCTGTATCATCTTCATCTTCCAAGTAAACATTAAAAAAATTATTTCGTTTCATTTAAACTGCTTTCGTACCAATTTATATGTGAAGCTTTTATTCGCCTCTAATTAAACTTATGTGTTTTTATATCATCAAAAAAGGTTTACCCTTCGCCAAAAACTATGATATTAGCTGTACTATTTGCGACCACATTGTCGGAACTGGGAAATTGTTCTAGTGAAAATGACAATGTCTCAATCTTCTAACTAGTGTCGTAGAAAATATTCTTCATTTTTAATTAATAACTACTGAGAATAACTCAGTATGTCGTGATAAAAACTTAGTTATCATAAGATTATCTTTGAAAGGAAAATCGTCGGTTATTGTGTAACAAGTTAATTATGTATATATTTATTGCGGTAACGACTTCTACATGTGACTAATATTTCAACCCATATAGCCATGAAACTGCAGTTGGTTTGTCTAAAACTCAAGCACACTCCCTGTTCAATTTACTAATTATTCTTTCAACTGGAATGCTTAAGAAGAACAAAAATAAACAGCTCCTCTGCTGCTAGAAATGCAACAAAACGGCTAAAAAACGTCTTATTATATTACCATCACTAAAGTATAATTAATTACAATTTATTATATTATACACATCATCAGCATGTTTAAGCATGTTTAACATAATGATGGGCAGAGCTACAGCAACATTAAATAGTTACGAGTACTATTTTCTTTATTGTTTCGAACTAAAAAAAAAAAATAATGTAATCCCTACCACACAAACGTACTGAATTTTGTAATGTACTAAAATATCTTTGTTTTACATATAAATTATTCCTTGTTTTGAGGTATTTCAACACTGCTTGTCATTCTAAATGTGCTGAAATCTTAAAAAAGGGTTTTAACTAAATAAGTATGCGAGATGCCGTCCAATGCAATTTGATTGATTTTGCTATAATTATAAAGTCATTGTAAGTCGACGAAAATTTACAAAAACTTCAACAGATAGAAGAGTTAATCAAAGTTCTTATGTTACGAGATTAGGGTGCGGCTTATTTAAAATGGGAACTTTTAGCTTAACTATTGTTACATAAATTGTTAATATATGTTTTCTAAAATTTATAGGGACATAAAGGAGGCACCAATGGTTATTAGCAATGACAATATTCATAAGGATCTACTATAGAAGTTAAGTACGAGTATATTTTACGACACCATTGTCATTCGAACCTACCATACAGATCGTTGATGTAAACACGAAAATTGCCCAGCAATTATGTTTTAATGCTGGTCAATTTGGTACAAAAATAGCAATAAAATTATTTAATGTAAAAATAATTCCATTAAATTTTCCAGAAATTAATTGTATTAACCAACAGTGTAAAAATAAATAACAATAAAATATTTGAGTTATCGTAGATGACCGCAACATATGTGTGTTTGAACTTTTTTGGACGTTGTTTCTCTTTCAATATGTCAACTTAAGGCCAGTTTACACCATTACACTTTGTAATACGACGTGTGAAAAAGTCGAGTATTATGAAAAAGTCGTATCATGTAAAAAGCTTACGTAATGAAATTGTCAGTCTGTATGATTTTAGTTCCGAAGTCCGATGGTTTTAAAAGCATTTCTAAAGAATTTCATCGGACCAGAGTTGTTTTTTTTTTTAATATTAAAAAAAAAGGTAAACAAAAACAAAGAAAGTGAAAATCAAATATAAATTTCAAAATAAATTTGCTTATTAGTCTAAACAGCTGTTTTCATAAGACTTGAGTGTGATGGTGTAAATGGCCTAAGTATGCAGAAATAATGTCTGTACGAATTTATGACGCTATCAAATAAAAACGTTAAGGCTCCTCTGTAGTTTTATAAAACTTATGGAAAATGGACAGCTGAATAATGGTCTGATGAAATGAAATTAAACCCATTGCTATCAGATAAAAAGAATATTAATGGCACAGATCATATGGAAAACTTCAGCGGCATCAGGTTAAACAAATTGTAAAATATGACATTGAATATTTGGTGCTAATGAATATTGATAGGAAGGAATATTAATAGTCTTCAGTCTAACTTGGGTCAAAAAAAATAATTATTGTTTCAACAAGATGGGACTCCGAAACATACCTTCAAAATTGTTAACAATTGGTTGTCAATTAATTCAGTGACCTTAATCCAATGAAAATTTGTGTGCTCTTTTAAAGAGAAGTATATGAAAGAGCCCTAAAGAACACGGATGAGCTTCAAGTAAGAGTTCAAGAAGATAGGATTAATATCCCAGACCACACTATTAAGAATTTTGTAGGGAGTATGCCAAAATGTACTCAAAAGTGAAAGGAATGAAGGGTTGTGGAAAAAATATTAAAAATAGCCTGATACTTGTATTTTTTTAGCAGTGTGCGTGCAAAAGTGTTCGAATAAGAGTTATTTAATTTAATTTTTTTTTAACATGGAGTAAGTATATAATAATGTTTTTTAAAACTTTTCTTTTATTATAAAATTATATAATGAATAAGTAAAAACTCTGAAATATTTAAAATATTTGCTTTATTATTAAGGATTCTGTAGTGCTCTAAATGATGGATTGTAAGTAAAAATATTTTATGAGCTAAAGATCAGTTGCTATATTATTTGAGTAAAAAGACAAGTTTACAGACTATAGTTAATGTGTAAGATAATTAATGTATAGCTAACATTGAAGTAGTATTGTTGCAAAATATTTGGTTTAATTTGAAATCTTTAATTCTAGTAAAATTTTTTTATGAATATCAAGTAACCACTTTGATATCTGTCCACATTATTCGACTTTTAGCCATCTAATTCAATTTAGTTTTATTTAAAATAAGGGCCCAAGAGAAAACTAAATGCAACTTGTGGATTAGTAATGCCTTCTGAATTTCGCTACAATCATTGTATTCTAATTTGGTTTTATGAAGGTTGTAAAGCTGAAATCTGCGACAAAGTTTATTCCTCTGTGATGTTCATACGTGACAGTGTAGAGAGTTTACACTATTGTTTGAACTATAAAAAAATACTTGTCTAGACCCAAGACTTTGAATCACTTTTGGAGTCGATTGAATTATGTATGTCCATCTGGCTGTCCATATAAACTTTGTGAGCAAACTACAGGTAGTAAATTAATGCATATACTAATATAATATAATGAAGAGGTAATGTGTGTTTGTTTGTTTGTAGGAGGTAATCGCCGTAACTACTCTTCTGATTTTAAAAATATTTGTTCCAATATTTAAGAAGGCTCTTAAAGATGGACATGGGCTATAAATTATTTTGATATTTTAAGTAACTACAGTCTTGAAACTTTTGACAAGTACATTAATTATCAATGTGAGAAATCGTCCAAAATATGGGCGGAATCGCCAAAATCAAAAATCGCCAAAACTGAAAATCGCGAAAAACAAAAACCCCAAAAACAAAAATCTTAAGAATCAAAAAATGTGCAAAAATAAAAATCGCCAAAATCAAAAATCGCTAAAATGAAAAATTGCCAATGATTCAAAGTCAATAGGTAAGTGTTGACAGACTTATACCGTGTTTCTACAAGACGTGTAACTCAAAAAAATCGTTCCAATGAGTGAAGAAAATGTTTTTGCGGTTCTGTAATACATATGTCTCTTTTTATTGAGTGAAAACGTAAGAGCTGTAATTTTTGTCTCTTTTTTTGGTTTCCATATTGCCAAACAAACTGCCAGAAATGTCAAAAGCTGACGATCAGAAAATAGCATTCGGCCACAGAAATTTTTCAATAATATTATAAAGTTTTTAAAAAAAAAAGTAAATTTTTAACCGAAAAAAATTGATAAATATGGATTCAACAACTAAAAAAGGTAAATATTTTGATTTAAAATAAATAAATAGTGTGATTTGAAAAAATAATAATAATTTTGTAAATTTTAAGTGTCAGGAAGGCCAATTCAGTACAATTTGAACAATTGGTACGTGCAATGGGGGAATTTCCACATCTGGCTACCGGGAGCCCCGCATTTGAAAGCAGCCGAGCTGCAAATGAGCAAACATGGGTTACTTTGGCTCAAAAACTAAATGCTCATGGGCCCCCGGAAAGAAATGGATGTGACTGGAAAAAGGTATTATTTTCATTTTCATTAGCATTTGATTGATTAATCTTATATGTTTTCTTTTAGGTCCGGCAGGACCAAAAATCCAGATTAAAGAAAAAATAGAAAATAACAAAAGTCTTCGTGGAACTGGTGAAGGGACGTGTTCAGTTAATAATTTAATACCATTAGAATGCGATATTGATAGGATATGTAATCTTTCGTCCGCAACTGCACCAACCGGTAAAGATTTTGGAGTATCTACCGCAACAATCAAGAAGTTGTTTTTGATATAACGCCACCCAGAAACCACAACAGAGTGGCAGTTGTTACTCTGACAACTTCAAAAATGCAAACACATACCATTACTTCACAACAACAACCACTATCTGCAATATTTGTTTCAAATATATCTACACCAGAAGCATCAATACCTAAAATGTTATGAGAACGACTAAAATCAATAGCACCAACTACAGTTCAATCTGCCCCAAGACAATCTCAACCAATAAAAATAAACACTGAACCAGTAAGACCATTTTTACAACACCGAAAACGAAAAATTAACGAAAGCAACTCTGAAAAGCATGAAAAGATTAAACTTCTTCGGAAACAGCTTGAGGTACAAGAAGAATCGCTTGATGCAATGAAGACTCAACCAGAAGCAGCCAAAACCAGCGCTGAAGCAGCGAAAGCTCAAGCGGAAGCTGCTAAGGCTAGTGCTGAAGCAGCGAAGATCCAAGCTGAGGCACTAACAGTTATCGCTGAATCATCGAAAATTATGGCTCAGGCTTTGGTGGGTTTTTTAAAGCTCTTAAGAGATGAAGACTGTTAACTATAACTAATGTTTCCAAATTGTTTTTACATGAATTTAATGTTATTTTTTAGTTAAAGTGTTTTTTTATTATATTAGTTTCAATTGTTTTTTTTAATGAATTGAGATCTAACTTTTTTAGTTAAATTATTTTTTTTTTTATTATATTATTTAAATTTAACTGTTTTCTTTTTTGTTTTTTAATTATAAATAAATATTTTCTATAAAAAATAGTTTTTTTTTTATTTCAAGACAAATTTCTAGCTATTTCATTTCTTACAGAATTTGCTATTGCTGATTCTTCAAAAAACGCTTCACTTGTATTAAAACCATCATCATCACCGCCATCATCGATTTCATTTTCGGATGGCAGCCAATTATTTTTGGAAAATATACAAATATTATGTAGGGTGCAAAAAGCGTTAACAATTTTTGTTGTTTTTCCGGGACTATAATGCAATCCTCTCGATCCAATTATGCATCTAAAACGATTTTTTAACACCCCATTACAGCGTTCAATAATTTTTCTCACTTTACAGTGTTTTTCATTGAACTTTTTTCACTAGCTTCTGTTGGAGTTCTGTAAGGCGTCATCATGTACGGCTGTAACTTATAGCAAGAATCACCTATTTTGAAAAAGGTTTTTAAATGGGTTTGTCAAATCCAATTGGAAGAAAATTCAATACATACCAAGCAGACAGGTGTTACATTTGCCTTTTAGGTAGTTCGATTTAAAATAGTGCTCTGCTGCACTCTGGTCCCATCATGATTAGCTCCCGGGTGCCTAGCATCTACATACGTTATGACCATATTATGGCCACATATCTAAAAAAACAAGGCAAAGAATAAAACATTTTTAGATATTTTTAATTTTTTTGTTGAATCATCATATAAAATACTCACCAACATTACATTTAAGCTATAAAACCCTTTTCGATTATAATAAAGATGATTAACATCGTCTCCCGTCGACTTTATTCGGACATGTGTTCCGTCCACACAACCTACAACCTACAACTATACCACTGTTGTAAAAGTACTCTTTTACTTCGTTTTCTTCTTCTACGGGTTTTTCTATTTTAATCCACTTTGGGCACAAGTGTTCTTCAAAAATATTTAACAGCTCGCTTATTACCTTAGACACTTGGGATTTCGATTTGGAAGACACACATTCATTCCCAATTGAAGCTTTAGTTTAATTGGTGTTGGAATGTGTGTACTTCGATATGTTACTTTCATTCTTGGAGTTATTTCACCAAGTAACACCAAGAACACTTCCTTCTTTACACGGAAAGAAGCGATAAACCTAATAAATAATATTTTATAAATTAAAATGTAAATTGACCTGTTGGTTTATAAACTTACCGCTCCTCCGTAAGATCCAGAACATTTGTTGCATCTCTCAAATTTCTGCGGCGCAAACGAGTATCCTCGTTATCAGTTTCATCACCAGAATTGTCAAAAGTTATTGCAATTGAAGCAAACATTTTTAATTAATTTTTCTTATATTTTATATTTTATAAACAAAGCAGGGTTACCTTCGAATTAGAAAAAATTTATGTTTTTATACGAAAGAAAGTAAACAAAATAACAAAATAAACTTAAAGGCAATACTGTCTTTTGACATTTCAAAACAGTTAACGTAACCTAACGTAACCAAGACGAACGTTTTAAAATAACTAATTTGATTGCGTATTTGTTCGGATGCCACACGTTCGTGTGCAATTATACACGTCTTGTAGAAACATACCATTAGTTTGGAAAATGTTCTTCTCACGGGCAGCTATATGTACCTCGCTCCTGAGTACGTCGAAAAATTTGATAATTGTTGCACCGAATGAAAAAACAAAAAAATATTGTCTAACAGTCAACATTGAAATAAAAAAATATAAAGTAAATTAAATAAAATATTTTAATTGCACAATACAAACTTCGTAGGAAAAATGGATTATGAAATAAAACATGTCATAAATCCCGGTAAGTCGTAGCAAAGCACGACAGGCATTCTAGCAGATATATATTTATGAGATTTGTTATATAAACTTCTTTCGATCATAATATGATTGCTGTTGAATAAAAGCGTATCTAAGATCCAGAATATCATATATATATGTATACATATGTCAGTAGCAAATTTGTTTTGCATAAATCATTATTCCAAAATTAAGGGTTGTAGGACCAGTAGTGTCCATATAAAACAGTCTGCCGATATTCAATTGCAAGCAAGGGTGTAGAGATGGAACCGATAGCGTAGAGTTTGAACTGGATTCGGAGCCAGAAATAACAAAAAACTGGTTCCTATTCCGGGAATTTTCCTTATAAGATTTGCTTTTTTTACTTTACTCAATTTGGAGAAAAGTGCAAATATATTCTTATAGGAAAATGGAAAATAAAATTAAAAAAAAACAATATAATGAAAAATTTTAAGATATCAATATCTATGCGTAAGACATCGATAAATAAAATTGATCTGTCAAAAAATGCATAAAAACTTTTTCTATTTAATTTGACAATTCCAACAAAAATTTTGATACTGATACATTAGTTAATATTTTTTTTTTAATTTTTTTTCTTAAGAGTTTTTCGGAGAAAAAGTAGGCAATAATGTTTCTTTGTTTATATTTTATATTTGATTTAAAAAAAAAAAAATATTTTAACTTGGAGGCGGAACCACAATTTTTATCTAAAACATTGGCCCCACAGTCGAAGCTGCCGCTAAACGAATATTACTCCGGTTCCGCAGCAGATGCTTACAAGTATAACGTTTTTTTTATTTACGGCTTTGGGAATGTGGCTTGGATCGGACCATTATTTAATCTAGTTTATATATAAATCTAGTCATATTCGAAACGAATATTCCATAGTTGTTGTCAAAATTACTTAACTACTGACAATCACTTAAATTCGGTTTAGGCATATTTTTATATCCATTTAAAACCTTCCCAAGTACTATTGAATCTAAGACTCCTTTTGAAGTTTAAGGGGTTTTTTAAATTTATCCTCGGTCAAAACTATCGAATCCGTAAATGTCAGATGTCTTTAGAATTGAACTTTTTTGTGGCCGATGCTATCCTATTACAGCGTTCTGGCTCGGGACATTGGTTAAAAATCAATTATTTCTTAAATTTAATTCCGATAAAGGATCTTCACATTATTTAATATGTCCAAACTTCAATATTTTAAAATTGAACTATACAGACCTAAGGCAGTCATAGAAATCTAAAAAAATTCTAGTTTGAAATATAGTATTATTTTTTTGTTTCAATTTTATTCTAGTTACTCAAAATACCAAAACATAAGAATAAGTTGTACACCAATGAAGATAGATGAGCGAATGTTTCACTACCCATCCGAATGTCTGTTTGTTTGTTTGTTGCATATAGTCATACAACATGAACAGCGTATGATTATTTTGATGGCAACAGATGATGATGACAGAGAGTAAAATACGAAATGAAAGAAAAAACTTTAAGGAAATAGTAACAAAACAGTCATTGTTAAAAGGACTTTTCCATGTGCATTCAGCGTATGATCAACAACATGACTTTAGAAACAATCTGAAAAAATATAATAAGGAATGAAATAAACAAAAAGTGTTGAACAAAGTAGACATGCTAAATCAGCCAAAAGATGCTATCAACACCAACCATGTTAAACAAAAGAATTGCAATGTTGATGATGATTTTCAACAACAACAACAACAACAATAACAACAACAATGACAGTATTATCGACCTGACAACAATAACAACAGCAACTAAAGCAAATCCTACCACAAATCAAAGAGACCAGAAGTAATTGGCTTTATTCATTCGTATAGCTTATGATTCTTAGTTTATTTTCCTCCACTCGGTCTCGACTAATTTACAAAAGTTCATCATCATCAACTTAATTTCACACATAAATGAGTGTGTTGTGTTTTGTTTTTCCCAAAGAAGACATTTCAGCTATAGGGATATACATTTTAAACAAAAAAGACTGGACGGACAAAATTAAAACATTTGGTTTTAAGAAAATAATGACTTTTTATGGCTAATATACAGTGAAATCAACACCAACACAAACAAGGAATTCTGACTCCCAATGTTACTTATAAAAATTTATTACCAATAAATTTTAAAGATTATGAAGCGCAATGTGAGTTATATTCCTGCTTTGTAAATTATTCTGGACGGTGCCTATGCAAATTTTTACATAATAAGTAGGGTTGTCAACCGGTTAATATTTATTCGATGAATTGCTCACATAAAAAAATTTTGTTCGATCTACTTACAAATTGTCATCTTAAATCAATTTATGTCAATTAATCGGACTACGTGCATAATATTCGAACAAACAGAGATGTGTTTATTTAACTCAGTAATGCATTGCATAATTTAAACACATCTAATTGACAGAACGGTATCAGCTGTAACAAGTGACTTATATTTGTTTTGATTAAAAACAGAGCATTCAAGGTTAATATAATCGTTTTATTTTTTTAAATAAAAATAATCCCTGGGATCCATTATTTTCTATTTGAGTAGCTGAGATGCAAAAATTAAAAAAATCTGATGGTAATTGATTCTGACAGTTCTTTTGGCGCTTTATAAGAAGAAATATAGTGATTGGGTCATTTTCAATGTTTTTTTTTTTGTAACCAAAAATTGCAGTCAGTAGCAAAACTGGTTTGTTCCATATACCAGTTATTTTCAAAACTATCTCATTGCATGTTTCGTAGCAGAGGTCGCTGGTACACTGTTTGAAGTGCGAGTTTCCAAAACATTATTTTTATTAGTTTTATACTATACTCATTAGAGTGGTCATACGTTATATGAAGATTTTTCAAATTGCGATTTTGGGGAGAGGCGGGGTTCAGTTTGTTTCCTTTCTATATAAAACTAATAAAAGTGTGTTTATCAGGCATGTCACAGAACAAAATCGAAATCGATTTGATTCCGTATTGCCAAATCGATCGATTTCGTTTTAGCTTCTTCAGAAATTTGTCGCTTTCATTAAATCGAATAAAAAATGAAAAAGATATTTTTGTGTATTAAATATTGCAACGTAACGAAAAATACACAGCTGATTGTTGGAAAGAAAAAGAATATAAAGTGAAATTTTAAGATTGTGTTGTGTTAAATAAATAAAATAAATAAATAAAAAATATAAAAATGCCCGGCATATCCATTGTTGCAGTAATAGAGGAACGAAACCAACATTCCGTTGAAAAATCTTTAGATGGTGGGCCAAAAGAATTTAATTTTCCTGTCAAGTCTTCCCAATGACTCTCCACAACAGCCCGATCTCCCTTCAAAAATCCTGATGGCACTCCATATATTCAAGGAAAATTTTCTCTTGTGCCGAACTGCGATGTTTTCCCCTTTAATAATAAAAAAAATTAAAAAATTTTAAAAATGAATTTTCTAATACATGTTTACTCAGTAGTTTTTCTTTCTCGTTTGTTTTGCTTCGCCATTTTGCTGTCAGCGTTGTATTTTGTTAGAAAAAACAAATATTTTTCACTAAACAAAAAGTGGTTTGTATGAAATAAAAAGGTGGCAATAATTAGTTTACGACGTTTTGTATTTTTCGTCATCTAAAAATCATTTTCTTTTAAATTGGTAATAAAATTCATTTTAAAGATTGAAATGTCTATATTTTGCTAAAATAAATAAACCTATAGATTTTTTTATTAATTTTAAGTTGTTCTGGATAGTTTTTTGGTATCTATGCTACTTAAAATATCAATTCCACTTAAGAAATTAAAAGTAACGATAACATTTGTCGGTTTACGTTTTCTGAAGAAGCCAAATACGGTTTCAATTCCACTTTCGATCGGAATTTGTTTCTGTGACATGCCTGTATGTGTGGAAAATATGACTTTTTTTTCAGATTTTACGAAAATTTCGTTCTATAGTTTAATTTTTCCAACAATTTGTTATACGAATCGAGATCAGTATTAAATTATCAATTCAAAAACCTATAAAATAATCGGATAAAGAAAAGTCGCGCCGGAAATCGATTGAAATTTCAAGTGTGTTTAAATGGGGAAAATATGACTTTTTTCAGATTTTACGAAACTTTCGTTCTATAGTTTAACTTTTCCGACAAGTTGTTGTAAAAATTGAGTTCACTATCAAATTCTGTTTTTAGAAGGCTATAAAAATTCAAAATCGAATAAAAACTCGCCAGGAAATAGCATATACCCCAGACCACTTTTGTGCCAAAACAAAACTAGGTCATGAAATATGCTGGTATTTTTTTCAACTTTGAGAAATCGATTAAAGCCAAAAATTTGTTTTAGTCTCTATACTTATAAGTACTCAGATATGAAGTATTGTTTTATTACCACGTTGTTAACCTTTTGCGCACTAATACCGAAATTGGGAATTTTTTTTTATAAAATTTTGAAAACTCCTTTTTCAAGTTCTAAAAAATTTTCTTAAACAAAATTTAAAAAATGGATCTGGCACTTTAAGGTGTTATTAAATACATGTTAGAGATTAACAGTGTGAACCTTGATGTAAATTCCTATGGTAGAATTTTTTTGACAAGTATTTTATTTTTGCGGATTTCGAGAAAAATGTTTTTTTGTGAAATATTCAGTATATGTAATCTTTCTAAATTCTTTATATCAAAAACTAATCAGTTCTCTACTTATAAATACTATATTTAATCTTAATAGGCTAAGGTTTAAAAAAAAAATAATATGACCCCATTAACCCTTTTGGAATTTGGGTCACATATGACCCCAAGCTAGCAAAAGACAATTTATTCAAAAAATTCAAATATTTTGCAAATACGGTTGAATTTTTAAAAGCGTTACCTAAAATATTATAACCAAAAATTTATGTTATCCGTTCCTAATATTTGGGATAAATCGAATAACGTTAACCCATTCCTTGACGATTTTTTGCATTTAAAAAAAAAAAGTAAATACCTAAAAATAATGCATTGTTCTAGTAAACTGGACGAAACACTTATTATTGGTTGGGAAATAAAATTTTGCTATATTTTGCGAAAGCTTAGCGTTATGTGCTCCTAGAAAATTCATTCACCCAGAAAATTTTATAAATATTGATTTAAGCGAACCCCAGAAAACTAAAAATTGCTTCAGCTATTTTAGTTTTTCTGCAGAATTTTTATTATTTCCTCCATCGACATAGGAATCCAATGAAGATTTTTTTTCTAGTAAACGATACGGTCGAAATAGTCAAAGAATTCATAAAAGATTTTAATAGTATTGACAAATAATGAAGAAGAAAAGCAGTTTTTACTGCAGATAGTAGAATCATACAAACAAACAACATCCTTCCTGTACAAAGTAAAGTTTAATTTAACAGTGTTGAGTTATAGCTCAATAATTTTCTTATTGATGTGTAAACATCTATGCGCTCAGGGGAGGGGGGGGGGGGTAAAAATCTATTTCACAATACAGAGTAACAGCGTAAGGGAAAATCGGTGTGGGGTATATGGAAGTGTATTGGTGCAAGGATTATGATTTAAATTTATTTAGCTGATTCAATAACCAACATAACGCGCCATGAATGTATTGCAAACAACTGAAACCATCCATAGCAGTTGTTTGCTATACGTAGATGGCGCTTACTGTTTGATTTTAATTGATGTCTAAGTAGATGTTAACACATCTCCCCTGTGATCGGACTCATATAGTTTTTTTATTTGGAAACATATACATAGATAGGTTTTAAAAATAATATAATTTTATAATAAAATTGGTTAAAAGTTGTTTAAATTTATATTCGCGAGCAATTAGCAGACAATTGCACCAGAGATATATGACAATGGATAATTATGATTCCAGGAGCACTGAAGGGTTAAATAAAAAGAAAAATTAACCAAATTGTATTTCTACTTTCTAAAAAGTGGTTTCATCGAGTTTAGTAGAAAAGCTCGTTTTCGGTAATCTTTATTTAGAAATATCTTAAAAACAAAAGCTGGCCTTGGCAAAGAATTGGTGAAAGTTCTCGGATTTATCCCAAATTTTAGAAACGAAAGTTATTCACATTTGGTTATAATATTTTAAGGAATGCTTTTGAAAATTCAACAGTATTTGCAAAATATTGTAATTTTTTTAATAAATTTTCTTTTATAAGCTTGGGTCATATGTGACCCTAATTCCAAAAGGGTTTATGGTGTCATATTACTTTTTCCAAAACCTTAGGCTATTAAAATTAACTATAGTATTTTAAAGTAGAGAACTGATTAATTTCTGATATAAAGAATTTAGAAAGATTACATATACTGAATATTTCACAAAATTACCATTTTTCTCGAAATCCGCAAAAATAAAATGCTTGTCAAAAAAATTCTGGCTTAGGGACTTACATCAAAATGCACACTGTTAATCTCTAATATGTATTTAACAAAACCTTAAAGTGCCAGATCTTTTTTTAAAATTTTGTTTAAGAATATTTTTTACAACTTGAAAAAGGAGTTTTAAACATTTTATAAAAAAAATTTCCCATTTTCGGTTTCAGTGCGCAATAGGTTAACAACGTGGTAATAACACAATACTTCATATCTGAGTACTTATAAGTATAGAGACCAAAAAAAAATTTTGGCTTTAATTAATTTCTCAAAGTTAAACAAGTAAGAAAGTTATAGTCGGTCTAGACCGACTATACGATACCCTATACCATGCGTGTAGAGACCCTATCTCTTAGGCCCAACTGATGGCATTTTTATTTTTTGGCTGCAGATATGAAAAAGTTCATATCGGATGCTATGTCTATATGGGGACTAGGTCCAAAAATGGACCGATCCTGACTATGGTTGGTAAAGTCTCATCTATTTTGAGAAAATATATACAAACAAAATTTGAAATGAATCAGTGCAATATTTTTGTTTTTTGATAGATTTAAGTGAAGATCGGGAAGCATATGGGGCCTATGACTAAGAGTTGTCCCATAGGGATCGTATTTGGACTGTTCATTAATGGATGTAATAAACACATACAAACCCAATTTTACTAAGATCTATACGACAATTTGGATCTTATGGCAAATTATGTCGATTTTATATGGGGGCTATGGGGGCATTTGTATGGGGGCTAGGTCTGAACATGGACCGATTCTCACCAATTTCAACAGCTTTCATCGCATGGCCGATGAAAACTTGTGTACCAAATTTCATCAAAATATATTCATATTTGCAACCTGCAGTTTGATTGCAAGGTTTACATGGACACACAGAGGGACGGACGGATGGACGGACGGACGGACATTGTTAAATCGACTCAAAAAGTGATTCGGATTCGTTCGGTATAATAAAAGATGGATCTAGGTCAAATAGGTTTGGTTGTTACAAACAGCAGCACAAAGTCATTATACCCAAACCACATAGTGGTATAGGGTATAAAAAAATGCCATCAAATTTCATGAACTAGTTTTTTTTTGGCACAAAAGTGGTCTGGGGCATTTGCTATTTCTTGGCGAGTATTTATTCGATTTTGAATTTTTATAGCCTTTTGAAAAGATAATTTGATTGTGATCCCGATTCTTACAACAACTTTTCGGAAAAATTAAACTATAGAACTAAATTTTCGTAAAATATTAAAAAAAAGTCATATTTTCCCCATATAAACACACTTGAAATTTTCAATTGATTTGCGGCGCGACTTCTCTTTATCCGATTGTTCCCAAACTTCACATTAATTAGTTTTATATAGAAAGATAGTAAACTGGACTCCGCCTATCCCCAAAATCGCATTTTCATATTTAAGGACCACTCTAAGACTCATACTATAGCCATTGTTACTTTACTATTATTATTTGAATCAAAATATCCGAAGTCAATATTTCATTAGCTATTTCTCTATAAATTTTCAATCTTCATACTTCTAAAGAATATTTGCTATATCAATATCAAACCCTACATACATTTTTTGTAATAAAAACTTACTTGTTCTTTAAGTTTTAAACGTTTAAGTAAAATAATTTTTCTTCATTTTGTCTAAAGAAATGGATGACGATAGTGAAAGACCAATTAGAGAAAAAAAAGAAATGTTAATAAAAAAACAGTTGGAAAACTGAAGTTGCTAAATCAGGTAGGTATGTATGATCCATGATTTTTAATAATTTTGCAAACAGTATAATTTAAACATATATTTAATTCGGTGCCTGTGATATATTTTTTAGGCATAAATCCAAAGGGTTTCCATCAATGCCTACTTGCAATCATTTAAAAAAAGGATTTTTATGCTCACAGCTAACACCTCAGGACGTAGGACGCTTTCATCAAGCTTTTGACAACATGAGTAATAAGATCCAACATTAATCTCAGAAACCTCCAGTAAAACGTAGAGTTAGCAAAAATTATGAGAGGCAACTGAGCAATGAACAAAGAACCAACTCTATAACTATCAAATATTTTTTAAAAACTCGCTTTAACGGTATGTTAGAAGTGCGTTCGAAAGCATTTATTGGTATACTAAATATATCTATGCAAAATATTGTTAAAACCTATCTTTTGGATCAGAAGTCCCCAACAGAACAAAGAGGAACATTAAATTTAAAAAAGTAAGAGTTATCAATTCCATAAAATAATTGCACTTTATAGATTTCCATTATACTCCGGAAAAATCCTACAAGTCAGGTATTCCAATTTTCTTAAAATTTTCAATTGTGACTTTAACATTACCTTCAAATCTCCAGCGACAGATGTTGTTCGCAATGTATTCGTTTTAAATCACAAATAAAAAAATGCCTTCAAGAGCGAGGAAGGTTGAAATTATGGCTCAATATGTAGTGCATAAGCAAAAAGCTGATGCTTAAAAAAGAACATTTAACTCTCAAAAAAACCTATTGTTGCCGCATGTCCCGGACAAATCCGCATATTATAGTAGACAACTCTATCTGTTTAATTTCACAATCTGTGAGGGAAATTCTACAAGTGCACAGAATCCACAATCAGTGCATGCATATACATGGACTGAAAACGAAAGATCTAAAGGATCGCTTCCATTTTATACTACCACTTAAAAAATAAAAACTTGTTAGCTATTCAGGAGATACAGCTCTCCTGTAATGGCTGCCCAGGCCAAAATAAGGATACAATTATTATAGGAATGCTGTCCAAGCTTTTGTGTGTATCACGATTTTGCAAAAAAATTTTAATAAATTATCATGCAGTTGGGCATTCATTCATTCCTCCCGATAGGGTGTTTGGTGGATTGAAAAAAAAAATAAAAAAAAGATACGATAACAAAGCCAAGCGAATACTGGGATTTGTTTAACGAATTCTGTACATCGCGGAAAGTTGGGAGCGAAGTTCCTATATATGACTGGAAAACTGCTGTAGCTCCTGTGCTGAAAGAACCAGCTCAACTACATTTCCAATTTAAACCTTCAAAGCGAATTGTTATAGAAAAGATAGCGAAAGGAAGGATGACTCTGCAGGGAGAACCAATTTTGCAACCTTAAACCATTCTTTAAATGAGCAAAGACAATCTATGACATTATTCCAGAACTACTTCCCATCAATGTGGCGATTAAACCTGAAAAGAAAAAAATGTTGGAACCCTTTTATTACACCCCTTTGGGGAAAATTGGAAACATAACAAAGATTTGCAATTTTATGTTTCGATCTTGGAAAATACCAATGTTGATGATGAAGTGGAAGAAAACAATGAGGAGTACATTGAAGATGAAGTTTTTTCACTATCTGTTTAAAAATCCATATTTGTTTCTTATATTTTCATATTTTGATATTTTTCGTCTGTTGAGATTTAATCAAGAATGGCATAATATTGAAGAATTAGCGCCAATCAACTAACTTTATTAATTTAATTAGCCGAAACAAGTTTTTTGCTTCTTCCCAAAATTTGGTTATTGTGTAACGAACGAGTTTTGCATCTCATCTACTCATTTATTTTATTTTTCGCCTTTTATTTGTGTTTTTTTTTTTAATTATTGACCAACACTCAGGAGCTGCCCCCTACAGAAGCAGTGCATTGTGCTGTTCTCAGGAAAATATGTTATGGGAAGGAGGAAAGAGGGAGTAGTGGTTGTGGATATCTGACTTAAATTTTATTACATCGTAACTATCAGGAAAGACCTGTGCGGGGAGTTTATTCTACATACGGCTAGTTCGACTGATAAACGATTTTTCTCTGGAATGCGCTGTGCGGTTAACTGGACAATAGACTACAAAGGGAACTAAAACTCGGGCACTTGGAATGAGTTCTCTAATCTCAGAAGAACATTTCCCACGGTAGTATATATAGAACAGTGCTACACAACCCACATTCCGACGATATTCCAACGATTCAATTGAGTTGAATAACCTACTCTCATTAATGAGCTCCAAAAGAGACTTTGCAGCTCCTCTCCCTATATTCTTGGTCGGATGTAAGTGGTATAGATATTAAGGAGATCAGAAGGAGTGAAGTAATTATTGCACCGTTTTAGAAAACCAAGACACTTGAATGCTTCTTTCGACACTTGAAAAGCATGCTCGTTCCAACGAACATCAGATTGAATTCTCATAGGCAGAACATCAAGATTATCTGATTCCTCAGTACCTATACAACCCATATATTCAGATGACATTGTTGAATCCATGGCCGTATTTATCTACGATTAACATTGTTTTTTATGCGCATTAAAATTAACCCTATTCGCTTTACCCCATGCGGAGATTGTTAACAGGTCTTGATGGAGTGTGTCACGCATTGTCCGCTTTTTGCCCCCCCCAACTTCTAAAAGTCTTGGCCTGTAATTGAAGGAAAATTAACGACAAATCTTGCTGTCATCTGCGATAGAGTATACGGAATTAAAAGTTTGACCAAGAAGGTCGTTCAGAAGGATAAGGAAAAGAGAAGGAGAAAGAACGGAACCTTGGGGTACCACCGAATGAAACTGAAACTCATTAGATGAGACCCCATCAATAACAACATGTATTGTGCGGTCTCTTAGAAAACTCGATATGAATCGAGTCAATACCAACCCGACATGCAATAAGCGATCCATCGATATATACGGAAGCCATACCCTCGATCATTAAGAAGTGACTTGGCTTCTAGGTAGTAGACAAGATGGAAATTGATCATGCTCTCCATCACCTTTGAGAGCGCAGAGCAATTTGCAATTGGACGGTAATTTTCAGCCTTAGGGCTTAGTAAGACATTAGCAACCTTCCAGCAAGAGGGAAAGACTTCCGCACGGTACGAAAGGTTGGAAAGGTTGGCCAATGGTCTAGCTAGCGTCGAAGAGAACTGTTTCAGCACCAGTGCTGGTATACCATCTGCCATTGAAACAATCTTTTAGACATAGCACAAGATACCCTTCCCAGTTGATCGCTATCCGGCAAAAACGAATGTCTTGCAAAAACATCAGCTAAAACGTTAGCTTTATCAACCGGTTCAGTTTTTTAATCAACTATGAAAATTTTTTTAAATTTGTTCAGTTGATCGATCAATAATTTTTTTTTTAATTTGTAGACGGCCAAAGTTAAAACCCAATCGCCAACTTATTTTTCTTCAAAGATTTCGATTTAGCCTGGTGGCATGCCTGTAAACTATATGTATATTTCTTTTGTACCTTTAATATTAAACAATTCCGCATTCAGTCAGAAACTTGTTATGGACGTAAGCACATGTTCTAAAATTTCCTTAGGTGAAATTCTTCTTCTGGTTGTACGAAAGAGAGCCGAGGTTGTCAGGTTAGTGTTACACAATCCGCAGTTCAATTTGTAGTCTAAGTCAAGGAATGTCATGTCATTTTAAACCGAATTTAATTTGGCTGCCTTCGTCCCTTTGAGATATTCAAAAGTAAGCTTATTCAAAGTCTCTAATCAGATAAATTGTTTTAAACCAATTTACTGCGTAATGATAGAACTATGATAATACTTGAACCGTAGTCTTAGTGTAGGAGGCCAATCTAACTAGTTCGTTGGCGATATTACTCATCTGGATTGTGCTAAGCCCAGAAATCCAAAATAAAGCTATATTGTTTACGCGAACATTTGTTGAAGGATACCAAACAAATTCCAATAACATTTATTATGTATACGAGGGTGGTTCCAGAACAAGCCAACCTGCTAGCGGCAGTAGTTCGAAGAATATACTTTGATGAAAAGTAAAAAACATGATTTAAGTTTCAAGGCGCCACATGGTCTAGTTTTCTTTTTAGCCATCAAAATAAACGTTCTCAGTGAAGCAGTAAACATTAAAAAAAATTGGTCACCGTTACGTATTCCAATACTTTCATTTGCAAGATCTTAACCAATATTAAAGCCCAGTTAGATTCTACTCTGGAGGAGTTTACACCTGAGATAAAGGAACCGCCAAAGCCTTGGACTGGAATGGGAGAACCGTGTCCATAGGGGAGAGTTTCATCTGCAGGCAAGATTAGGGCGTCTGGTTTTTTGGGATGCGCGTAGGATAATTTTTATTCATTATCTTCAAAAAGGCGAAGCAATAAATGGCGCGTATTATGCTCACTTATTGTAGCGTTAAAGTAATTAAATTATGGGAAAAAGGCCATATTTGGTTAAGCAGAAAGTGTTGTTTCATTAAGATAATGCGTCAGTCTAAACATCCACTAGTGCGATGGCCAAGTCCATGAATTAAAGTTTGAACTGCTTCACCACGCATCTTATTCGCCAGATTTAGCTCGCTCCGATTATATTCTTTTTCAGAACTTGAAAAAATGGCTGGGTGGTATAAAATTAGCAAAAATGAAGAGGTGCAGGCTGCTCTTAAGGACGATTTTAAAGAAGGTAGACAGTTCCTATTGGAAATAGCATATCTAAGCTATTGAATATCGCTGAGAAAGTTGTATCGAGGTAAAAGAAAATTTTCTTTCTTAGGTCGGGCTGTTCTGGGTCCGCTCTTGTATGACCAGATAACAGCGCCATAAGTGTTGCTAAGCTCTGAGAAAAAATTAAAATTGCGCGCCTTTCTCAATGTTAAACCCAGATTCTGGAACATCAGTGCTTGGAGCAAATACGCCAATGCCAATCCCGCAATTCATTTTATAACCATCAGTTTCTCAGTTAATGCTTCAAGTGACCACCCTCCTCCAACTCTGATCTGGTGAATATTAAGATTTTGAAATTTTGTTCAAACAAAGCTCACTATTGATACGATCTAGAGATATGATGAATTTGTCCACATTTCGTATGGATTGAAGAATGTTGGGATGCATTGCCAACCACAATAATAAATACATTTTCAATATAAAGACGAAATGGGTAATCATCATCTGGTGGCCAGTTTTGGAAAAGAGAATAAATATTTAACCTAGCGACTATATAAAATGTGTTTTAGACGGTTTTATTTCAGAAATTTGTACTAAAACTTCCAAAGGTCTTCCCAGCTGAAAATTTCATCTTCAAATCAATATCAGAAGTGATTCTATAAGTACAAGTCAGCTGGAAATGATGTCTTATATAAGACGTGTGATATTTATGACATGTCGGTACATTTATTATAGCTGACCTAGTACTTGCAGTTGATGAAAAAATTGTAAGACGTCTTATTGTTTTGGTATATGATAAAAAAGATTTGTGTTAAGTACATTTTATAAGTGCGGATCAGCAAGTCAGCGGTGACTTTCACATGACGCTGAGTAATCACACCAAATTTGTTATGAAAGAAAACTTATTTCAAACTAGTACCTTTTAAGGATATTTGGAATATAAATATGGTTGTTCTTCGATATGATTGCGGGTTTAGTATGAACTGTTAGCATTGTTTCTAAGTTAGTATTGTAACAGTGAAGAGGAATATAGCACAAAACTACAGTGATCAGGAAGAGATTCAAAATAAAATCTTGAACTTCGTTGATTTATAGTTAATATCAATTCTGTTAGTGAAGACTCATACATATAAGACTAAACTTCCTTATAAGCTTAAATGAGGTCATCAAACAATTTTTATAAGTAAAATGATCCAGAATATTTTCAAATATTAAAAAGTCAAAGAAATATGAAAAAACTTACAATTAGTGAATCATAACATTTATTTGATTGTGTATAACCTACACCACTATGGGGTGAGGGTATAATTAGTTTATGCTGATGTTTGTAAGTACCTAAAATATTTGACCTATGCCAATCGGTTTGTCTGTTTGTCTGTCTGTCTGTGTCCATGTAAACCTTGTTTTGTATTACTTTATCATACTTCTAGAAAGAAATTTTGACCATAACTAGAGGCAATCTCTGGACACTGTATAATGATTTTTTTTTCGTTAACTAAATTCGGTTCACCCTGTATGAATATATTTATCTGAAGAGAAGAGAACTGAACATTTTGTTTCTGGCTTTCGCTATATAAGAGTAAATATTCTCATCTCTCTACATTTAAAGTTGTACTTCTAAAGATTCATAAGAATGCTGACTGTTGATAATTATAAACAAGTGTAATTTTGTTATGGATATCTAGCAAAATATATCGAAAAATATTAGGTTGCAGGACATATTATGATCATGCTACACCAAACACATATAAAATATTGTTGCCTCTATTTTTAAAATTATTTAAAAACAGAGATTAATTTATTTAAATTTAATTTTCCCTACTAAATGCTGCGGCAGAAATACATCGAATTCACTATTGATTTTTTCCACTTCGTATCTGAATTTGTTCCACTGTTCATTTAATTTCATACATAGTTCAGAATTTTAGTTACAGCAGCGCTTTATCGCTTGATTTGTGCACATTTTGTTAGTGTGTTTCGTAAAAACAGTAACAACAACATTAAACTTTATGTCAAAAAGTTTAATTTAGATTTTTTTTTTTCAAGTTAGTTGCCATTTAGTTTTGGGTTGGTTGTTGCTCGTTTCATTTACTTGTATTTTATTTTTTATTTTTAAGTTGTGTTTTATGATTATTATACGTAGTTTAATAATGCTAAAGCATATTAGCCATGGTGCCACATTTGTTGAAGTTTGTTGAACAATTTTTGTAGATTGTATGTGTCTACTTGAGCTTGGTGTGCTCCTTCAGCTGTGGCAAATTTAAACTTGAACTTCACCCATGGTGATGATAATGTTGATGATGATGATGCCATTCAATATTTGTTGCGAGAGGCTGTATGTTTGTATGTGTGTATGCGTATGTGTTTTTGTGTGTTTATAATACGACCTACCAAAGAATTTTTAGAATTTTGTGTATTGTGTTGGTTGATTTGTTGTCTTCCACATCAAATCATTAGGGTCAAGTTCAAGGTTTTGATATGCAATTATTTTTTTTTTTAAATAAGATAATGTTTTTCAATAAAATTAATTTAGATGGTTTAATTTGTTTTTAATAAATACATGCCAGCAATTTATTTAAATTTATAAAAATTTTATATTCTCAAACATTGACACTTATTATTCAATACAAAAATAGCAATATTTTTTTGTTTTTTTTTTTTTTTTTTTTCTATTAATGTATTTGTAATGTCTTTGGCCTTGCCTATAAAAAAAGTTGTTCACCGTCTTCGACTAAAAGCAGATTTGGCAAATATTTACAAATATGTGGTTTAAAACTAGTTTGAATGTTCCGCGTCATCAATACTAAAACGCCAAAGTTAAATGTACCAGTACTAAAAAGTTTGTTCGTTAATTCAAAATTTGGCATTGGCAAATAATTTTATTGATTAATAGGAAATTAAGTCGGGCCATTCATTAAAATGAGTTTCGGGAATCATATTCCAGAGAGTTATTTGTCGACATGGAAATAAGCTTAAGCAAAATTTTATTATATTGAAATAAAAGTAAAAAATGCGGAACGATTTCAAAGATTTTCAGTTATCCATCATATTTCCTGAATAAAATTGTATGATCTAATTACATATCGTACCTGTACCTCTAAAGTGAGTCAACTCAAAATTTTTCAATTTTCACTTTTGCAAGAAAACGATTTACGATTACGATTTACGCTGTTATCGGCTTGAGTGTTATTCCCTCCTACACTGCGACCACGTAGATCTATTGTGCACCCTCTTTCAGATTCTTGTTCTCCTGTTTTATTAGTTCATTACAGCGTTTAGGAACTTGATGATATCCTTTACCGCCAATGTTTTGTATGCCTCCTCCCTGATTTCAGATTCGCCAAGAAGTTTGTGCCTTAGATATGCAAACGCTGGACACTTTGCCAGTATATACTCCATGGTTTCATCATCCTCCAGGCAGTATCTGCACGTTTCACTTTCAGCCAAATGCATTTTGTAAAGGATGTAGTTGCACGCATAATGTCCTGTGAGTGCCCCAAATAGGAGTCTTAGATTAGATCTGTTCAATATTAGGGCATCTCTGCTCCTTTTTTCGCTTCGATGCAGTATTTTTTTGAGTGTTGAAGTAGTAATTTTCCATTCCAATACTCCACTGATTCGTCTTTAATCCATCTGTCGATTTTCTCGGTTATGTCTTTTCTGGAGAATCCGAGTTGAGGGTTTGGACCAACAAATGGTCTTTCCGCTCCTCGTCTTGTCTGTTCATCGGCTCTCTCATTTCCTTCATACCCTTTGTGATCTGGTACCTATAAAAGTGTCATTTTATTAAGTTCAGCCATTTTATTTAGGGATCTATGGTTTTCGAGTACGGATTTATGGTGGTATACCGATTTGTCCAGTGCTTTTAGAACAGCCTGACTACCTGACATTAGATTTATCTTCGTCCTTGCCAGGTTTCTTTCCAATAGTTTAGCAGTAGCAGCATTAATACGTATAGTTCCGCTGTAAATATTGTGGATTCATTACATATATGGAGTTTGCACCTTGGTCCGTAAACCCCCGATCATACTCCATCTGTTGTTTTGGATCCGTCAGTGTACCACTTCTGGGCATATTCATGCAACCATGTAGGGTTAGATTCCCACTCGAATCTGCTCGGGATATGAACAGGGCAGTTCTTTTTAAGTTCCAAAACCGGATCTATCTGATCACTACATAAAGTCATATCTTTGATGCTTTTGGCATTATCAAGGATCTTCAGGTGTCATATATGATCGTTCCTTAAATTTGTATAGTCTGTGAAGGTCAATAGCTTCTTCTTGGATCGATAAGTGCAGCGGAGTGAGATTTAGGATAACCTCCATAGCTGCCGTAGGAGATATTCTCATTGCTCCCGTGATGTTCAAACATGCTAATCTCTGTATTTTGGATAATTTGAAACGTGCTCCAGTCTGGTTTGTCTTCTGCCACCATATAACTGAGCCATATAAAATACCCGGAAGGATCATTTGTTTATATATCCACAATGACATTTTAGGGTTTAGACCCCACGATCTGCCTAGAAGTTGTTTGCTGGCCCATATTGACTTTATAGTCTTATTCGTTATCGACTTTAGATTAGGATTCCAGGTGAGTGTTCTGTCAAGTTATATACCCAGATATTTTATCTCCTCCGTAAGTTGGACCTCCATGTTCCTTATATGAAGTGATGGAATATAAAGATTCCTTCTTTTAGTGAACGGCATAATTGTGGTTTTATTGAGATTTATGGAATGTCTTCGCACCATTCCCATGTAAGCCTTAGTGCATCTTGCATTTGTTCCCCAATTGTCGGGTCATGTGTTCCACCTATAAACATTGTGATGTCATCCGCATAACCCGCAGTGGTAAAACCATTATTGACCAGTAATGGGGAAAGTACGCATCCCTGAGGGCATCCTTTTATAATGCTAATCCTTCTCTCTTAATCTCCAAGATTAGCCACTATTTGTCTCCTAAAGATCAACTTTGTTATCCACCCTGTCACAATTGGGTCCGAGTCTAATCTGATCAGCGCTCCTTCCATAGATTGAAAGCTGGCATTGTCAAAAGCGTCTTCTATGTCCATAAAGGAACATAAGGCCACTCCCTTCAACTCCAGTAATTTTTCAATCACTTAAGTTAATTTGTGGACAGCTGTGATCGTTGATTTACCTTTTTGGTGGGCAAATTGAAGATTACGTAGCGGTCTACTTTTAAGAAGTTCACTGCGAATATATAGATCAATCATTTTCTCCATAGTCTTCAGCATGAACGATGAGAGTCTAATTGGTCTATATGATTTCGGATTATCAACAGGTTTGTTTCCTCCCTTGGGAAGGAGTACAACCTTCACCTTTGTCCACTTAGTTGGAATATAACTAAGTGCAAGACTGGCCCTGAAGATATGAACCGATATGCGAATCGGGACCATTTATTAGTAGGGCTGGGGAAATGCCATCTGGTCCAAGTGATTTGTACGGTCTAAATGAGTTTTCACTCCATTTTACACTATACTATGATTCGTTTAACTAGAGAATTGATCACGCTGTTCTCATTTCTAGTCTCGACATCTCCCATTGATTCCTCCATTACAAAACTACATCCTGGGAAGTGAGTCCTAAGTAGAGGCTCCAGAGTTTCCCGAAAGGATGTAGTTTGGTCTGACTCATCTATCTTGAGAGTACCTATATTCTGGTTCTTATATGAGGATAAGGCTCTTTGAATCCTTGCTGTTTCCGGCACATCCTTCAACTCCTCGTAAAAGGTTTTCAGGATAATCTTTTCGATTTCCTTACTTCCCTGTTATACTTAGTAAGGGCAGTTCTATAGTGTATCCAGTTACCACTAATTTTAGCCCTATTAAATTCCTGCTTAGCTACCTTCCAAAGTTCGTCAAGTGTTTTAATCCAAAATCTTCCTTTCGACCTTCCTATCGGTGCTCTTCCTTTTCAGTGGACAGTTGTCCTCATAGGTATCTAGAATGTCAGTTGTCAAATTATTAACACCTGCGTCGAGATCCATGTTTGTGCTTATTGGTAACCTAGAAGATCCTAACTTTGCCTCAAGTTCAGATTTATACCTGTCCCAGTCTGTGGCCTTCGGGGATCTATACCAAATTTTTTGAACTAACCTAGACTTTATCTCAAAGAGAATATGTTTATAGTCCGAAAACGAGGTCTCATTTGAAACTTTCCAGTTCGTGATCATGTCCTTATATTGTATGTTGTCAGAGTTAAGTCAATAACCTCCTGTCTGATCACATTTTGGAAAGTGGGATCCTTGCCCCTGTTAGCTATCGCTATATTGTTTGTTCAAATAAAATTTAAAAGTGAATCACCTCTTTTGTTGGTGTCCGAGCTACCCCATACCTTGTTGTGGGCGTTTGCATCGCAACTAATTATCAGGCTCTTGTTGCTAATTCTGCAATACTCCACTAGCGCCTTCATTGTTACCGTTCGTGCTTCTGGCTGATCTCCCGAGAAGTAGGCAGAGGATAATACTACCTGCGTGCGTACTCCCATATGTCCCGCCTCTATCATGATGGTCACCATGTCACCGTCCGTGAATTGCAAGAAAACGATATTCAGTGGTCATATCTGTCCACTGTAAAAATTTTACATCGGTTTTTCTAGTCCTTCGTAAAAATTACGTTAGTTTACGTTAGGTTAGGCTAGATTGAGAGGATGCAAGAAACTCAAAATGAGACACACCTACATTCAAAGTGATTCCTGGGAGTAAAGTTGTTATAAGTGGCAAGTGTTGTGTTGTGTTCATCGATGTCAATTTGGGTTTCACCAAACGAACACTCATTCTCATTCAGTTGATAGCATAAGGTTCAATTAATTTGGTCATATTTAAGTATTTTATAATATTGCTCAAGCTATTAAAAGAAATAAAAAAAGTATACGAGTTTTCGACTATGCGATAGCGCTTGATATTGAAAAAGATAATGGAAAGTTACTTCCACTTCTCCATCATTCCCACACTGTAGCCACAAGTCATTCTCATCTACTGAAAACTGGAAATCTTCCGCATTTAATGGCAGAATGTTTGTTATTTGTTATTTCAAAGATTCATATTCATCAATTTTAGAAGCTGTCGAAAGAAACAAGAATCATAAGATTTTTCCATTGTGCGATAGTCCCTGGCATTCACAAAGATAATGGAAAGAAACTTCCACTTCTCCATTACCCCTACACCACTGCCACAAGTAATCACATGTCAGACTTGCTCCTTTCCGTAATTATACCTACAAACTTTCGTAGCTCCTTCATCTCCATGAATAGAACTATCTTTAGAGCTTTCTTCTTATCAGGTTTCCATAGCGTCTCCATCCCGAATACTCGTCACATTTTTTTTGACTTAGGGCTATGAAAATGATTTTTATGCCCTGTATCATCTTTGAGAAAACCATATCTACTTAAATATCGCATATTTCCAGCGGAAGACTCTTGTGTGTGTCGAAGTTCCTTACTTACATTGCACCATGTTGCTTTAATTTAACCATGTGTTAGGTCCTGTATGTAAACTTCCAGAGACTCATGTTCAAAATCCTACATATAGCAGCAATTGATGCTATTTGCAAACAACATGTATATTGAGGAAGCAAGAACAACAACAAAAAATATACCACAAAGAAGGAATTTAGAAAATAATATTAAAGAAGTTAATATTTTTAAAAATATCTTAAATGGCTGGGTTTTTGCCTTTTTCGACAAAAGTAGGAACTGTTAAGGCACAAGATAAGAAGGATGAGTGCTTAAAAAAGTGACTGATTTCTTTTATATGGGTTTGATTTAGCCCTACCGTATTACTCTGCAACAACTATAAATTTTCTCTGGGAATATAATATTTTCTTTTCTATCATTCATCTTTATTTATTGGATCTTAACATAGGTTTGTGAACTAGCAATAAGTTATTCAGATCTTAAAACTAGAACTTAAATATTAAATCCAGCCAGTGCCGGACAAAATTTCATTTATTCTATACACATTTGTAAAGATAAAAAAATTGTTTGTATATCAATCAATTTTTCATTCTATGAGATCAGCAGTCTCCCTCCTTCTTAAGCGTTGGTGGATACGATTGTTGATTAAGTTACGTGCTAGAGAATTCGGGTGAGATTCTAGCTTTTTCTATATCTTGCGCTATATCTAATGATTTCGCATTTTACTATAAAAACATTGAAGTCTCTGTACAAGTGTGAGTTTTTCACGTACCATGGTGCGCCTGTAATCATTCTCAAAATCTTGTTTTGGCATCTTTGTATTATTTCTGTGTTTGAAGCTGAGGCTCTTCCCCATAACTGAATGCCATAACACCAAATAAGTTTGAAAATCGAATAATAAACCAAAAGCTTACAAGAGACTTAACTTTGAGTTCCTGCCAATTAGCGATGTGAATTGGAGAAATTTAAATTTTATTCGCGATAATTTAGCATCTATATGGTCTTTCCAGGTAAGCCGGCATTCAAGATGTAGTCCACGATATTTAACAGAGGAATGTTGAGGTATAGGCTGGTTCTTAATTCGAAAGGTAAATTTAACGTGAACAAACTTTTGTTTATTTACTTTGATCTTCCACATATCTAGCCAATCTTGCAGCTGTTCAATATGTCCCTGAAAAAGAAGAGATGCTGTTGAGGGGTTTGTATGTGCTTAAAATTGCAGTATCATCCGCAAAAGACGAAGAAAGTGTGCTTTTGGCATATCTGATAAGTAAAGTATGTATAGAAGCAGGCCCATGATACAACCATGTGGTACACCAGCATGAATTGCCTGTGGAGGGCTCACAAAGTTTTTCTCTCTCATAGAGAATTTTCTACTAATTACATAGCTCTCCATTAGCTTATGTGTGTTCATGGGCAACAACTGTTTAACTTTATAGAGGAGGCCCCCGTGCCAAATAGATTAAATCGAGTATTTTTGCCTATCTGTCAGCCAGTACGTTGGTTTTCTGCTTGAGTCCACATCCATACCCAATTTAGAAATTGTGTTATACAATTAATTAGCCGTGACCCCCAGAATGTATGATTGACATACAAATATGAAACGAGGGCCTAGTGATTTAAAGGAATTTTTCTCCCTTGGTGGAGAATATATTGATGAAATCAGTAGGCGGTTCCCAAGTTCTTCAAATCGAATAGCTGTAGCGTGGAGATCACGCATTAAATAATGTTTTAGTCTGGATTTAATTAGGATAGCTGAGCCACCACATGCTCTACCTCTTGGAGTCTTAGTATCACACAAAGTGTATCTGTGCAGTGAAAAGAGAATCCTACAATTCAAATGAATTTCAGAGACAAGCAAAATATCGATTTGATTGTCTCGAACAAAATGGTCAAGTTCGTTTTTAGGTTGGCTTAAGGAATATAATATTGAATTTATAAAATTGTATATCAATCGACGAAACTTTCAACAATGTCGACCAATTGAAAGACATTAAGATCTTATAACAACCAATTTGAAGAATAGTGAACAAAACTTGAGGGATATTAAGAAAAAGCTGAGAACGGAGTGAATATAAAAATAAAATTGATATTATTATTGTGAAATTATAATTTTATTATTTTTTTTTTTTTATTATTTATTTGTACAATAACAATATATACATATTTATGTTGACCTCAGCGCCCTAAAGGCATTATTGAGGTAAGTTGGCAAAAATAATAAATTTAACTCATAAATGTATATATAACAAGTTATAAGTTGCAAGTTCTAAAAATGTAAGAATTGATAATTAGTTTTTTATGATATGAGATCTTTAAATATAACTGTATTTGCTATAGAAGCTTTTCAAAAGTGCCACAAATATATTCTTTACAAGATGATTTAAATGTTGAAATTCTATCAATGGATTTAAGAACTTCAGGTAAATTGTTAAATTTGATACTACCAATAAAATCTATACGTTGTTTAGTTGTTTCCAATCTACATCTAGGAATTCTGAAATTCGATCTAGTGCGTGTGCTATAATAAAATTGATTTTGAAGAAATGGTATGCCCAACATTGGGAATACTTTTAAAAACAAGCTTCAAAACTTGGTATTCATGCAATCCATAAATTGGTAAAATGTTTTTCCTTATATCCTTATATAATGCAACAGTTGGATAAGTTAATGGTAATTTGTAAATGATTTTTAAAGCTTTATTTGCATGCATTGTAGAGATTTCAGCACGTTGTTATTTCTATTATAAGCATAAATAATCGCTAAATAATTGAAATGAAAATGTATTAAGGATTGATATACTAACAATTTGGCCTTTTCATTTAATTTGTATTTGAATTTGAACAAAATACCAATTGCCGGTGCAATTTTCTTTTTTATATCCATCATATGTAATTCCCAGGACAGGTTGCTTTGTAATGTGATTCCAAGATATCGTATTGAATGAGTTTCAAAAACAGAATTTCCGTCAATATTTACAAAGAAATCATTATTAATGCTTGAAGCATGAGGTCTAAATCTAATCAATTTAGTTTTATCAGGGTTGAGTAATAGTCGATTTAACCGTGCATATTCCATTATTAAAGGTGCGTCCCTTTCTATATTAATTTTTAGTACTAAATCATTCTTGTAGGGATAAAATACACAGACATCATCAGCAAACATAAAAAGTTTTCCACTTAAACCAAGGTCTTTTAAGTCATTCAAATATATTGAGAATAGAAACGGTCCTTAACCACTTCCCTGCGGAACACCATGTTGCACCGAGCCAATATAACTTTTTATGTTCTTAATTTCTACGTACTGTTTTCTGTTAAATAAATAATTTTTAAACAGCAAGACTTCTGGCCCTTGAATGCCATAGTATTTTAGTTTATCTAACAATATTTGATGATCAACAAGATCGAATGTCTTCATTTTATAAATTGAATAAAAAATAATTTAGTAACATCATGTCTTTGAATTTTGCATATCTGAAACAAAATCCTCGATACAGAGTGCATATTCAATATTCAGAGCTCTCTCAATACCTATTCTGCACCTTCTACGTAGGGAAATAATATTATTCCCGTATTAAAATTTATTTTAAATAAGTTGGGCCTGATGTTTGCCACAATTAAACTTTGACTTTTACTTACAGTTTAATTAATGTTATGCGCAACTATTTACCATAATTTCACTATAAGTATTTCAGGGCCTTGAGTTGTTACAAGTGATTCATAGTCTGTTAAATTAAATTTTAAAGTATGTAGCCTTCCAACGATCAAACTCTGTTTGTCGCTTAGGAACTATCTTCAATGATTTTAATGTCTTGATATTTACAATACTATGATTTAATTGCATGAAACAATTCAAATTTTTTAAGCGCGGATAATATTATAACAAAATATACTGAGAGTTATTGACATTAACGACAGTTGAAATGAATGGTCAATAAATATTACAGCAGCTAATGACATTACGACAAAACATCTGAACCAGTATATTTTACAACCAAATTGTTAATGACATCAATGATTAAAAAAGAACAATGTTTTTTTTTTTCTGACCTGAGCCTTCTACTAGACTGTTGATTTATGGATAAATACTTGAATAGCATCCAGGATATGTATATCAATTTCATTGATTTCCAAATTAACAAAATATAAACGTAACTGTCCCAAACTACAGGTGTTTCAAAACAGCACTCTTCTTTTTTATTTTCTTATTATCGTGACAATATTACATTATGAAATATGATATGAAAAGTTCGGGTCCCAAGTCTTTAGTTTAAAAATCTTAATGTGCATTACAATTGTTTCTTGAACTATATTTAAATTGCTCTAAAAGTAATTTAAAATTAAACAAATCAATTTATCGTACAGAAATTCCTAATTGATAAACGCCTAGCAAAAAAACACCCCTTTCAAGTTATATTCCTTTTATCGAAAGTACCATTACTAAATTATGAACACATACCTGCATTTAATACTCGTATATAAGACAGAGTGATTAACATTAAAGGCATTTTTAAGGTTTAATTTTATGGAGAATAATAATTTTTCACATTATTTTAATGTTACAGTTTAATTGCGTTGTAGCATGCAACAATTTAAATTCAATTTAACTGTAAACATAACACTTTGATGCCCTTAAGGAATTTCTTATAAGAATTTTTAAACAGAAGAATTTAATATCATTATTGCATACGATATAATGATGGTAATGGCAACGAAAATTCATGCATAATAAACGAATCAATTATAATCAGCAAAAATTTAAATTAACAATAAAAAGACCACACAAATCACTGGATACAACTATTGCCCATATCTGTCTTTGGTTGGTTTGAAATTTTTAATGCCATAAATTATAAGAGAAACTTTTAAAATATATACATACATTTCAATATATGACCTATAAATTTGCAGTTTATTTGGTCTCTGAGGATAGTCTAATGGTTTTTTAGCCACCGTTCTACAAGCTTGTGAGGGATAATTATACCCTCCACTCCAGTGTGCAGAGGGTATATATAAGTTTGTCATTCCGTTTGTAATAATTAGAAAAAAAATTTTAGACCCCATTAAATATATATATTTGTGATCCTTATAACAACCGGAGTTGATATAGCGATGTGCGTCTGTCCGTCTGTCCGTCTGTGGAAATCACGATGACGGCATCAATCGGGCACCTAGGGTGCTCGTTGACATAAAAAATGATTCACTAACATCCTGAAAAGTTTGCTATTTAAAATCGTCCAAATCGGTCGATTAGGGCCCGTGATTTGAATGAAGAACTAAAAAAAGTCTTGAAAAATATAATTTTCTATGTTGTTCTTGTCACGATCCCGCCCTGAATGCGCAGATACAGTGATCATTTTTAGTGAGAATGATTCACTAAATTCATGGGCAGATTTCTATTTCAAAAATCATTAAAATCGGTGGAACAGGTCCAGGGAAATCTCTGAAAAATTAAAAAAATGAAAAATATGATGTTTCTATATTGTTCTTGTTGTTATTCTAAATGTTTTGTTGTTGTCATAGCTGGACTTGTTTTTGTGGTCGTTGTGGTAATAATATAATAAAAACTAACCCTTTGTACAATTTTTTATTAACTCTGGTAGAAAAATTTTAAAGTTTCCATTGTTTTGGCATCACTCTAAAAATTTGTTAGATCATTTCTGTTATTACTACGAGCCTGCCTGCAAAATTTCAGACCGCATGGCTCACGGGAAATTGGTTAAAATCGATCCAAAATTTTTTCGACAAGCAGACACTACGAGTTAATACCTATAAAGGGAGTAAAAATTCACCAACATCTTAAGCAAATAATGTTAAAATACCTAGTTGTTAATCAAAAAAAAAAAAAATAAATAATGTAAATATAGCAAAAAAAATTTTATGTATAAATTTATATATAAATTTATATAAACATATTAAATAATACAAATAATATACATATATTATATATGTATATCGATAACAACTGCATGTTAGAAATAAGTTGGTATATTATTTTATTTACATAAAATTCTGCAATATTTTGTTATGAGGAAAATACATTTCTTTTGCATTAACAGAGTGTCACTTCATTTTGCTCAGCGTGACTATGCCACAGTAGATGGCGCCACAATTTTTGTTTGTTCTAATTAGCTTTGCAATAGTTATTTCTATTTTAACATGAATGTTTGTATTTTCAACTAGATATCATACAGAACAATGTTAAGGGTATACACGGGCTGGTCTTTTATTTCATACGTATTTTCATTATTCTTTTACAAATATGAACATAAGTTTGCCTTATTAACTTTTTGTTGTCTTTACAAAATAGAGTTACCGAGTTCATCAATGAGTTTTTTGCTTTTAAAACAGTTCTACATAGCTATATAGAACTATTATTCTGCTTTATCTACAAAATATCTGATTGCGATTACATCTAATTTTTAAAAATTGTTTATAATTAATAAAGCTTTATTATTCACTTAAATACAAAATTGCACTTTTAAAATTTTCCATTCAAATTTAAGAAAATATCAATTCTAAAAACTGGAATTAAAAATTTCCAATTATAAATTACAATTAATTGAATTTCAGAAGATCATACCAAAACGTCGGAAATTATAATTTTAAATTTAGAAGACATCAATTGCATCTTTAAGATATAAATTTTATTTGTTAAACACAAATTGAAATTCCAAAAAAAAAAAACACCAAATACCTGTTTTTACATTTAAAAAATTTTTACATTTAAAAAAATATTGACATTCAGGAGAAATTAATAACTTTTCCGTACCACGATGCAGTAACTTCTTTTAACGATAGTCGAATTGTTAAAAAAAGGAAATTGCAAAATTATCAGTAAAATTTTTAAACGATATTCGCTATTGTTAAAGTCAGCTGTTGTTGTTATCTAAACGACAACCATTTTTGTGTTGTTTATTCATTCGATAAAAACTTAAATTTTTAGGTTGAAATGTCGTCATACATAAATAAAAATCATAAAATAGTGAAAATATTTTGCTTTAATTAAAAAACGTTTTTATATAAATAAAAAAATTAAATAGCATATTCAATTCATTATTTCATTTTCAAATAAATACACAGAAATATTAGTAAAAAAATAAAGATGTTAAACATCAACATAAAATCATCCTGTCAAACACGAAGTAATTTGTCTTTTTCTATTCTTCTTTGTGTTTTTCGCTTATTTTGACAGAGATGCCACTCGTTTATTTAAATAAATAGAAAAATAGATTTGTCGACTGTCGTTAAGATGTGTGTACTTAGGGAATCACTTAAATTTACAGAATCGGACTACAGAAAACATTAATTTAAATTCAATGACTTTTCAATGACGTCAAATGATATTTAAGAATTGCGAACATAAAAACTGTTATATAAATAAACGCAATTTGATGAGAATGTTATTTTTTATATATAAATTTTCACAATTTTTTTTTGGATAAAAATTTTATGTTTTTCAGAAAATAAAGAGAACAAATTATTTTATTTAAAATGTTTGGGATATTTGGTTTTTTGCGTTTGGCATCACTAATTTGAATATTTATTATTATAAATTTATTCTCTATGTTTTCCAAATATGGCAATATTTTAATAAAAAAAATCATGTGAGTCCGGTCACAGGGAAGATGTGTAAACATCTAGTAATTAAAGATTTTTTATGTCATTTTTTAAAATCAAACAGAAAGCGTCATCTATGTATCACTTAGAGCAAAAACTGTTTCAGCTAATTCAACAACCGTTTGCTGTAAAACGTTAAAAATATCCTAATATAAACGTATATAAGTGATACATAGATGACGCTTTTAAAAAAGTCGCATAAAAAAACAATTTTATATCATAATTTTTTCACCAATACAATCATAAGTCACACAGCGTTATCTGCTTCAGCTCACACCGATATGATTTACACTGTTTTTGTGATTGTATTGTGAAATAGAAATTTACCCCCCTGCGCGTATAGATGTTTACACATCAAAAAATTTTGGTTATTATTTTGTTACTCCATCCGACCTATATGGCAGCAATGAAGAAATATTTGGCCAGTTAAAAGAAACTATACAGCCATCTCCAATTAGCACGATTTAATGCATATAGCCACTCTACACAACCATTACCTTTGCAATGGAGGTTAGGGCGAGCTATTTAATTAGCAAAAACTAAATTAAACGAGAAGTTATGTCATATAACCGGAAACGCATGCATATAGGAAATGCAAGCATATTTGTCCAATATTTTGTTTGCATTTATCATCAATACTCAAACCGAGGTGGAGGGTATCAAAGATTCGGCACAGCCGAATTTAACACTCTTACTTGTTTTCATTACAATTATTATAAAGTCAATGGCTATCCTACGGATTTTCATATAAACCGAATTAACTAAGCTGCAGATTGTTACTATTGATTTAAAATATATGAAAAATAAAAGCAAATAAATAATATTATGTTTTTTTTAATATTCATTGACTGACTGCAGATAACAATCACTTGCACATTTCCCGCATAGGACCGACAACAATTATTAATCATATAGAATTTTACTCCACCCTAATGAATACAGATACAGAATTCTGAGCCGATTCGTACCAACAACTTTCTGTCGATCACTACAATTATAACTGATGATTTCTAAAAACAAAATTTTGGTAGAGACTTAACTTAAATTAATAGCAAAGTAAAAAATAAAAATATTAACATTGGAAAAAGTTGTATTCTTAGTGCTAAATCACAAACTTCAAATAAAATAAATGTTGCAAAGAGACCTCTCCATATGATAATCAACACCGTAATTAAGATACAATTTAATGTGGGAACTCTAAACAAAGAAATTTTAATGCTAATAATATTTGATTAATGATATAAGTTCTTATATAATGACACTAGGGACTACTGGTATTAATTAAAATAAAATTTGTATTAAAGTTCTAGCTTAAATAATAAAGTCTGCAAAATAGAAGTTGTTTTTGCTCATATAAAACATAAAAAATTATGTTTATTAACAATAGCATTCTCACTCAAAAATGATCTCGCACGTTATGCTTTTGAGCTGATCATTTATCAAACTTAACTCTATTCTGGTATAGGTTGTCTCGTAGTCATTTCAGATCAACTTTAACTATCTGGCTTATTATACCCTATACCACTATGTGGGCAGGCTATTATCAGTTTGTGCTGAGGTTTGTAACTACCAAAAATATTTGATCTGGACCCACTTTTTATTATACCGGACCACTCAGAATCGCTCTGTTAGTCGATTTAGTGATATCCGTCCGTTCGTCGGAATGTTTTTCTATCTTTCTGTCTGTCTGTCCATCTGTGTGTTCATGTAAACCTTGTATCTAATTAAAGGTCGCACATATGAATACATATTGGTTAAATTCGGCCATAGAGCGAAGGCTTTTGAAACTGGTGGAAATCGGTGAATATTCAGACGTTGTCCACATAAAAATACCATCTGTCGGACCAATGGTATTTGCCGAAAAATTTAAATTATCATAAATATATTGATAAAATTTAATCAGTAGTCAAAAACAAGATATTTAGAATCATTTTAGTCATAGCCCCATAAAGAGCTGCTTTCCAATCTTCACTTACATCTATCAAAAAACAAAAATACTGTATAGATTTTATTAAAATTTGATTTATATAAGTTTTTGAAAAAAGCTAGCCACAAATAAATAACAATACCACTAAAATTTGGTTTATGCTTATTTAATATATCCAGTTATTGCTTTAGCAAATCTGGGTCCAAGACCGTCTTTCGAAATGCATTTTATAGGGTTTCTTATAGTCGGTCTAGATTGACAGTAATTTTCTTACTTGTTTAATTTATTTTTCGACACAAGTAGCATCAAGCTTCGAAATTAATTTTGCAAACGTGATTCAGGGTGTTCTTAAACAGCAGCATTTATTACAATTTTAACATTATGCATAGTAGGAAACTAAAACTGAAACCCTCTAGACACGAAAACAAATTGTATTCCATAATCCTGTTAATCCAGCAAGAGTCTTCCTAGATAAGTATATCAGCAAACAACAAAAAGCTGTAGACTGCTTTTTGTTTTAACTCAAATTTTTTGTGAATAAGTTGCTGGTACGACCATAAACCTTCTCACGCACTTGTTGTAACTGACACTCTTGACAGCCTTAAGTTGTGGCGCGTATATGTCATATTCTTGGACACGTGATATATAAGAAAAAACAACAGCAACTTCCATAACTACAAATTTAATGCTATCATGTGGTATTAACATTTATGGCTAAACCAAGAAAAATAAATGGATTTACAAATAAATATATTGCTTGCAACTCTAAGGTTTTACAAAATAGCCCTTGTAAAATATCAGGAAATTGCAGTTTAAGCCATATTAATTTTAATTAAAATTGAAATGGAGTTATGTATTTTTGTTTTTCTTTTTTTACTAAAATATTAATTAATTTTATATTTGAAAATAATGTAACAGAGAGCCGCGATAGTTTATTATGTATATTTAAAATTTAGGATGGTATCAATTAATCCAATCTAACATTATATAACTTTAATTTTTATTATTTTGTATGTGTCAGTGGACTTGTGATTTCATATTTATAATCAACTAGATGTAACCCGGTGTGCTTCGCTACACCCTCTCCCTGCCTCCACCCCACGGATCGCAAAGTCCCAAGGCTCTCACTAACACAGTTATTCAGATATATCACATTTAATATTAAGTTTGTGTAGGGGTGCCACGCGCATTTGTCCAATCCCGCCCATTGTTTTTTCTGAATACTCACGTTAATAATAGATGGCCTGAGACAAATTTCCAAAGCTTTCTCTATCATATTTGTATATATGATATTTAAAATTTACTTTGTATGGGAGGTGCCACTCCCGCTAAAAATATTTTAAAAAATTACAGCCTGTAGCACTCCCATATCCGCTGTAAGACCCTGTGAAAATTTGAGTAAGGTCAGATGAGTGGTTACGGAGATTACCTCCTACAAACAAACAAACAAACAAATATTACCTCTTTATTATGTTAGTATAGATTATTAGTATAGATTTTTTTATTTCAATGCTTGCTGATGCTGTTATAAAATGTTTTTTTTTTCATTCGGTACAACAATTATCAGATTTCTCGGCGTTTCTACCCTGGAGCAAGGTACATGTAGCTGCCCATGAGAAGAAAATGGATTATCCATATTAGATCTGGCAACACTTAACTATTGGCCTTGAACTTAGAATATCATTTGGCAATTTTTCTTTCTAGCGATTTTTGATTTTGCCCATTTTAAATTGTGAAGATTTTTTTGGCGATTTTTATTTTTCGCGATTTTCGGTTTTGGCGATATATTTTCCACGACAAATCACATTGATAACTAATGTATGGAGGTGCCACGCCCACTAATCCCATCCCGCCCAATTTTTATTGGACTACTGACATTAATATCGGATGGACTCGTGCAAAATGTGGAGTCTTTCCCTTTAATAGTACAGCAGGTATATGATATTAGATATCTACTTTGCATGGGCGGTGCTACGCCCACTGCTTCGATAACGCCCATTTTTTTGTTCGACTAATCATACAAAGAACCTATGTGCTCACGCAAAGCCAAAAAGCTCTCTCTTTTGCAGAACTCCAGATATATGACATTAAATAGTTTCTTTGCATGGGGAGTGCCACGCCCATTGGTGTGAACCCGTCAATTTTTTGTCCGACTACTCATACTAAGATCTGATGCGGTCGTGCAAAGTGTCAAATCTTCCCTTTTTAGTACACCAGTTATTTGATATTATATATTTACTTTGTATGGGCGGTGCCATGCCCACTGCTCCGATCACGCCCATTTTTTGTCCAACTAATCACATAAATAACTTATGGGCTCACACAAAGTCCCAAGACTCTTACTACCACAGTACTTCAGATATATGTATAGCATTTTATATTTACTTTGTATGGCAGGTGCCACGCCTATTGGTCTGATACTGCCTACTTTTTGTTCGACTACTCACATTAACAATAGGTGAAACCAGACAAATTTGAAAAGCTATCTTCATCACCGTACTCGAGATATATAATATTGAATAATTACTTGTATGGCAGGTACCACGCCCACTTGTCCGATCCCACCCATTTCCGGCGTAGCCACTAATATTAACAATAGGTGACCTCACACAAATTTGCAAAGCTCTCCCTGTCATAATACTCAATATATGTGTATGATATTAAAAACTTACTTTGTGTGGGAGGTGCCACGCCCACTAAAAATATTTAAAGAATTATAGCCTATATCAATTCCCATATCCGCAGTAAGACTGTGTGAAAATTTCAGGAATATCAGATGAGTAGTTACGGAGATTACCTCCTACAAACAAACAAACAAACAAACAAACGAACACACATTACCTCTTTATAATATTAGTATAGATATAGATTAATACCAACAACTTATGTTTTTTTCAGACAAATGTAAAAACAAGTTTCCTACCGTGATTTAATACATTTATTTGAAAGGCAAAACACCAAAATGCAATATAGCCCGGTTGCATCAAATTCTTGGAATCTCTGAGAGAGCATTGCAAATACGAGGTCGAACATCTACAAATTACAAACGGTGTTCCGAACGTCCAACTAAGATGACTGGTGAAGAAGTCATTAGCAAGATTAATGAAATTGTTCTAAATATCCTGCCTGAAGGCACCAAAGATGGGTGATGTTCTTGCCCACAAACGTAATAATTAGGAGACAAGTTACGCTCTTCTCCATTATATTCTCTTCAATGGCTTGGCACAAAGAGATCGTATTATTCTGGAACGTATGATAGAGTGTATGAAGGTAAAAGAAGAAGACAAACTAAATTTATAACTCTATAATTAATGAAATTTTATTTATTCAAAAGTCTATACAAGACCATAGTTATGCCGTTGTGGTCTTAGTAAATGGAGAACGCATGATTTTTATTATTAAAACGCATGTCAATTAAACTTTAAAAAAGTAACAGTTACGAGTATAATTTCAAAGTGGTTGAAATAATGTACACGACATGCTTGGGAGTACAATATATTCCACCATCAAATGGTTAGTTAGTGCAAACGCTGCAAACGGGGACAAAATATAAGCCCGAAGATTAATTACATCTGAATAGAATATGTTATTAACTAATTGAGACACTAATTCATAAAAAGGCACAGTTCGAAAGAAAAAGCTGAAGGAGTGTACTGTAAATTTAAATGCTTAATGCTTAAACAAAAATCAGTTCGCGGATAAATTATGTCCGAAAGTTCATGCTTAGGGTTAATAAAAATAGATCATTATACATCTGGAAAAACACGTTTTCATTGTTGAACAAAATTTCATAAATAATGGAAGTTTGGCGGCTACTGTTCAAAAATTTCGTACAAAAGATAGTCGGTATATAGATCTCAATTCGTTAACTGAAAAGAGAGTAATTCAAAAATAAAGGCAGACGCGGTGGTAGTCGAAAAACAAGCCGTTCAAATGTAAAAATTGATGCAGTGCGTAACAGTGTTTGTCACATCGGCAATTGTTAATTTCTCTACAGCGTATACTCGCTAAGGCTCTCAGATTCAACTTTTACAAAGCCCTATTGATAGAAGCAGTGAAGCACAATGATCATATTTTCAGAAATACAGCGGAGATAGTTCGTTGAATAGATTATTAAACATCAACAAGTGGATGCAGATTTTTAAACAAAATCATTCCAAGCGATGAAGAATATTTTCACTTGGTGGCTTCGCTCATCGTCAAAATTGCCGCATTTAGAGTTCAGAGAACCCATATGTATTTGTCGGAAGGAAATGAATCCACAATGTGTTACTATTTGTTGCAGATTTTGGGCTGGAAGCATCATTGGACCATGCTTCTTTGAAAATGAGGGTGGTCAAGCAGCGATTTTTACGGTTGTTCAATATCGGGACATGATGACAGTTATTTTTGCTTAATGCGAAATGGTCTTGGAAAATTTCAACAAAGCAGTAGTGGCCATTTGCTTGATTTTTGCCCGTATATAACTTTATTCGGTGCACTTTATGGTCCAACAAAAAAATAACAATCTAAAGAAAAAAAATTATTTTCTGTTTAATTCAAATATTATGTACATTTTGGGAAATTCTTTATAATGATATATAATTAAAAGAAAAATTCCATACACGGGAATATTTAAATAATTTTCGATGATACAAAATACGTTTCTTTGCTTGTGATAATGGAGGTCTTTATTCTGGGTTTTATTATGATGACAAGAGTATCCAATAAAGTGAAAAATAGTTGTTCTACTTACACTCAGCACTGATTAATCCGTAACGCTCTGGACTCACCTTTAACCAATTGCCGATCACTACCCTGTAGGTGAAAAAAATTTTAAGACTACAGGCTGCGGGTAATATTTACACAGAAACACGTTACGCCAAAGTGAAGTTATGTGTCATTTTCTGAGCTTATAAATTCGGTTTCCGACTCAGATTTTTTTTTTTTAAATTATTTTTTGTAAACTGAAGGAATGTATTTAAAATTGCAAAAAAAATATATATATACAGCATCTTCTTTTTGTTAAAAAAAGTTATATGGATTGCATAAGTAGTTTAGTAGATATGAGCAAATTAAAATGGCTTTATAAAATTCAGCATTTGCACTTTTCCTTGGAAAAAAAGAAGTTAGCTCCGGCTACTTCCGTCTTCTTACTACAACAGAATGAGAGGTGAGAGTCTATTCTTCGAATTTACCCAAAAAAAAAACACCGACTTTCACCGATCGCTTAACACACTTATAAATTTTCTGGAAAAGGTCACGAATTTTGCAGCGTAGGTTTGTAACAAAATCTGTTGCATACATTTAGGCTTAAACTTTTAATGATATTTTTTTTTTTTTTTATTAATCAACACTCAGGGGATGCCCCCTACAGATGCAGTGCATTGTGTTGATCTCAGGAAAGATATAGATATAGGAAGGAGGAAAGAGGGAGTAGTGTGTTCATTTTTTTTTTTTTTTTTTTTTTGCAGCGACAGACCAAAGCCTCTGGTGGGAATCGAACCACGACCCCCGCATGGTAGGCGAGCACGCTACCTACTCACCTACCGGGGCGCATATTGCAGTTATTAATTATAACAAAAAATTTTAAATAATTGACCGCAATTCCAAGAATCGAATTCAGACGGCATTTAAAGAACGAATGCACTTGTTGGTTATATAATAGGTGTTAATGACGAACTTATAGATCGTTTCCGAATTGTTCTTCAAATAAAAACATGTGGCCAGAAAATTGATATTGTGAAGATTTAAAAATTTGCGTGGGATACGGCTGAGCTATTTGTTAAAAAATATAACTGCTACTTCATGCCTCTTATTGTCCATAAAATACTAATACATGGTGAAGATATAATTGCTGCAGCAGTACTCCCTATTGGTATCTTCTCCGAAGAAGCAGAAGAAGCACGTAATAAAGATTAGAGAAAGTATAGATTAATGTTTTCGTGGCCGATTTTAATGAAACTTGGAATGCATCTTTTGTTTATTCTAGGAAGTGTATATACTAAATTTGAAGGCTTTCGGTTGGATAAGAAAAGTTTTTTTTGCGAAAAAACAATTTGGACTGTACGGGCGGTGGGCGGTGGGCGCGGCTATTTTTTTTCTCCATTTAGTCAATATAATGTTTTGTGCCAACTTTTAATGATCTAGGACCAGTCCTTATAGTTTTTGCACAAAAATGTATGAAGCCATCCCACTGTGCGTCGCACAGTGCTACATTTGACCATTTCGGTTAACGGTCATGATATTCACTTCCAATTTGATACACATATTTTCAATGAATGTAGAAATAATATCACAAAATTAAAGGGCAGTCAGATAACTGCCACTCACACCTTAATAGAAGTATTTAGTTTTAATATACAAAATGCGGTTCATAACCACTGTTTTCGGTGCCGCAGAAGGTCGGAAAAGTTAGAAATATGTTCTACGGACATTGGTCCAACCAATGAGGACCAAAAATTTAACTATTATATACATTTTTGGGAAAATTTAATAAAAAAAAAGAAAGAAAACTAAAAACCAAAAATAAATAAATATATCTTTCTGTTAAAAAGCTATAACTGTTGAAACTCGACATAATTTATGACAAAAAATATATACCTATTATAGGATTTCACAGGATGCAACTTTAAGCATCCATATCTTAATAACAAACAGAATTACCGTTCTTATATGATTGTTTCGGTGTTTTGGGAATGTTTTCTAAAGCATATAAATAAATCATGACAAACAGACAGTTTTTTTTTCGGCAGTTTCTATTTGGATGCTAATCGAGGTGTAACATAGATCGCCTCCGTGAACTCATTGTTTGCAGGTGCACCCTGGGTAAAGCTAACTGATTTATAACTTCTGGATGCCAAACTATCAGAATGTTATCCTGATCTCCTGGTAAATTAAAAAACAAGTGAATAAATATAAATATATAAGAAAAATCAAATTACAATACAGAACAAATATATAATGCAGCCTCAAATAAATCGGACCAGCACTTCTAAGAGCTCCTTGACAAAGAAAATCGGTCCATCATTTCGATTATTACAGCTTAATATTGAAAGTATGAGCAAATCAAAATGCGAGTACCTTCCCCGTCTTCTTAATAATGAAGATATTGATGTCGTAGTTACTCAAGAAACACATATTCCTTCTGAGGAGGATTTTAATAACAGTGGGATGGTTGACGGCTATGACGCTATTGGCGTTATATATCACCGGCACTATGGCTCCGCTATGTACATACATTAGAAGTGGCATAGAAAATGTTACTCTTATTGATACGAGTGCTGTAAAAGATGTACATATCACAACAATTGAGGTCTCTGGTATACATACTGTAAACGTTTACAAACCTACAAACAAACAACTTTAAGCATTACATCTGATCTCATTTTTTTTTTTTTTGTTAAATACAATAAGTGTTACCACATTGCTAATTATAATAATGGCTTGTTTGATGAATAATTGTACCATTAAAGGTGATGGGGAAAGAATGATCACTTGTTGGTTGTGCCATGAGCTATGTCATACTAAATGTAGTGGTCTTTCTGGACTAGTTGCTGATGCTTTATATAATAATAAAGGGTTACATTGGTGTTGCAATAAATGCCGGAAAATCGGAGTGAATTTCTACCGTTTTTTCAATGATACACAAAAGGAATTCAATGATATCCAGGAAAAGGTAACTAAATTATCGATGTCTATATCTAGTTATGGCAAATTATTTGATGATTATAAATCATTAGATAATTTAAAATCTCCACCTCAATCTTCTCCGAAACGTCGTAAATCGTCACGAAATAGAAATAAAGATAAATCTGATAATCTTCCTGCTGTTCCTACGAGTTCAGTAACACTAACATCTGATGCCTCAGTAATTAATTGTAATGCTGATTTGCCTGTGGGCTTTGCTGAAGTGCCATTAAATAAACCTGTGCCTTCTACAAATGCTTGTCCTGTGATAAATGGTGGTCAAATTGTTTCGCTGAGAGCTGTTCCTCCAAAAAAAAACTGTTTTTATTTCGCGTTTAGCGATTGAAACTACTGCTGAAGATGTCGATGCCTTTGTTAGATCTAAGTTGGGCCAAAAAGCAGAAATTTCGACATATAAGTTCGTTTTTTCTCAACCTAGATCTATCACATCCTTTAAAATTACCGTTTCTTATGATCTTTTTGACCGTATTATTGATCGTAACTTTTGGCCTGAAAATACATTGGTTCGAGAATATATATTTAGACAAAATTCTAACAATATTGGCCGCCTTCCTCAAACTGATTCAAACGTTCCAAAAAACTAAAAGATCTTACTGGTGAAAATATATCATTAGTTTACCAAAATGTTCGTGGTCTGAGAACTAAACTGCCAACTTTATATATTGAAAGTTTCAACATAAGTCATCATATTATCGTATTTACTGAAACTTGGCTTAATCATACCTTTTTAAATACTGAAATATTTTGTAATAAATATAATATTTTAAGACGTGACCGATGCAATAAGATGAATGGCGGTGGCGTTCTTATTGCTGTCTCAAGTATCTTATCATCTGAGGTTTTATTAATTGATTCCTCTTTAAACATCGAATTCGTTGCAGTTTTAATTAAATACAATCATAAAAAAATATTTGTTACTTGCTCATACATCCCTCCATCGTCTCCGCAGTCTTTATATATTAGACATGGAGAAGCTATTAAATCTGTTCTACGTTCTGCTAATCCGGATGACTCTGTTGTTGTTCTTGGAGATTTCAATTTGCCTTCAATTTCGTGGAAGTTCTTACCTGATGAAAAATACTTTGTTCCGACTAAATCAAATGATAAATGTGATGAGCTTTTTAATATTTTTTTTTTGATTTACATCTTTTTCAATTAAATGGAATTCTTAATAATCATTCAAATTTATTGGATTTAATATTTGTTAATGAAGTTACTGAATGTTTTACAAAGCGATCAAACCCTATTTCTATTCCTGAAGATGGACATCACCCTACTATTGAAGTAAATATATTCATTCCATCTGGACTTGTAGACACACCTAAAAAAAGTGTTAAAGTTTTTTGTTTCGCTCAAACGAATTACACTATGTTTAATGAACTTATAAATAATACAAACTGGTATGATTTATTATCGTTATCTACTGGTACAACTCGTGCCATTGATCAAATGACTGAAGCTTTCTATAACAAGATGTATTCTTTTATTGAGTCATGTGTTCCTAAAAAATTTTTGAAAAACCTTTCTGGACCACCTTGGAATACTAGGAAACTGGCTAGTGTCAAGAATAAAAAAAATAAATATTACAAAAAATATAAGAAAACTGGATCTCTTGTTGATCATGGAAACTACTCCATTTGTCGTGCCGAATATATTACTCTGAATAATTCATGTTATTTAAACTATTTGAACAAAATGAAAAATAATTTTAAACGAAATCCGAAGTCATTCTACAAATTTGTTAACTCTAAGAGAAAAACTAAGGGCTATCCTGCTGTTATGAAATTTCTACATAATGAATCCTGTGATGATACTATTGTATGCAATTTATTTGCTGACTTCTTCTCTACTACTTACTCCGATGCAACTTTTGATGATTCTAATGTCTGCTCATATTCACTGACTGCTACTCAAATTATATCCATTCCTTCTCTTGCTATATATGTGGTTTCTAATGAATTGAAAAAACTTAAATTTTCCTGTAACAGTGGTCCAGATAAAATTCCGTCCTGTATTTTAATAAAATGTGCTGAAGTTTTAGCTGTACCATTAACACTCATGTTTAATACCTCAATTATTTTCCCATTATGTGGAAGGATTCATTCATTATTCCGCTATTCAAATCTGGTAACAATGCTGATATTACTAATTATCGTGGAATTGCTAAATGAAGTATTATACCTAAAATTTTTGAAAAAATTATAACGGATTATCTATGCCATCAAGTAAATACGTTAATTTCTCCCTTCCAACATGGTTTCCAAAAAAGATGTTCAACCTCTACAAATCTATTACAATTTACTACAATTGTCAACCGTGGTTTTCTTGAACGCAAACAAACAGATGCAATTTATACTGACTTCAGCAAGGCTTTTGATAAAGTCAATCATAAGCTTCTTCTTAAGAAATTACATATGATGGGATTTTCAAATCTTTGCGCAAAGTGGATATATTCTTATTTAACCAATAGAACACAAAAAGTATGTTTTAAAAATGTTACTTCAAAGCCGATAAATGTAATGTCGGGAGTACCACAAGGCAGCCATCTTGGACCGCTTCTTTTTTCTTTGTTTATAAACGATCTTCCGAATGTTATTCGTTTTTCAAACATCTTGATGTATGCGGATGATGTCAAAATTTTCTTCTGTTATAATCAACACTCTGATCATGTCTTTCTCCAAAATGATTTGAATTCATTTTATTCTTGGTGTAATTTAAATTTAATGGAGCTAAACCTTAAAAAGTGTAAACATATGCGTTTCGTCAGAAAGATGCCGATATCTGTCAACTGTATGCTGGGTGATTATTGTCTCGATAAAGTAGATAACTTTATAGATCTTGGTGTTTTATTGGATCATAAACTGACCTTTGTTCCTCATATAACAATTACTGTCAACAAAGCCAGAGGTGTACTTGGTTTCATAAAACGTTGGGCTAAAGAGTTTAATGATCCCTATGTCACCAAAACTTTATATACGTCACTTGTGAGACCTATACTTGAATATGCTTCTATAATTTGGGACCCAATCTACCAAATTCATGCCGACAGTCTGGAATCTGTGCAGAAACAATTCCTTTTGTTTTGTCTTCGGAGTTTAAACTTCAATCCAAGTAATCTTCCATCCTATACCAGCAGACTTGCACTTATTAAGCTACCAACTTTAAAAAGCCGGAGAACTATGTTAAATGTTTCATTTCTTCTTAATATAATTAATGGTGATGTTTGTTCCGGTTTTTTGATTAACAATATATCATTCAACATTCCTCAACGACCAACACGTTACTTCTCACCTTTATCTGTACAGTTCTATAGAGCTAATTATGCAAATGCAGACCCTCTCAGGAGAATGTGTATTCAATTTAATGAACTTTATAGATTTATTGATTTCTCATTAAATACTAATCTAATTAAAAGTAAAATAATATGCTTTCTAAATTCATGAATATCTATGAACTAAAATTAATTTTAAAATGTTTTTCTTTGTAAATAGTCTGTAAGGATTAATTCCATAGACCAATATACGAATAAAATAAAATAAATAAAATAAAAAATATTGTATGGCCTGACTCAGTTCTTCCTACATTCCCTTCCCCATCATTCTATACTGGGGATTTCAACCTCATGGAGGTACACAACCGATGACAAAAGTGGCAATATGTTAGTGGAATGGGTAGTGGTCAATAACAAACATCTTGTCTATGATGCAAGAGATGCTGCTACTTTTCACTCCGGCCACTGCCAAAGAGGATATAACCCCGATCGGACCTTTGTAAGTCTTAAAGAGGACCACCCTCCCTTTCCAATTTTTCGTAAAATACAGCGAACATCATCCAATATTCCTAGAAACTGGCATCCAAATCCCTCTAATTGAATCAGTTCCTAAACCACAATAGAACTTTTGCATAGCTTCTTAGAAATCATTTGCTCGTGATCTCGACGCAAACATAAGATGGAAAAACTCAAAACCAAAAAATTATCTCAGAATGGTCAAAATGGTAATCGCTAATGCGAAGAAACTTATTCCAAGAGGGTACCGCAAACAGAAGCTCTTCACGAAGAATATCTAGGTACGCAAGATGGGATGAACTTCTCAAATCACTAGATAACGCTCGCATGGCAAAATGGCACAAAACGGTTGAAAATACAAATTTCTCCCACTCAAGTCGGAAAGCTTGGAGCTTTCTCCGTAAACTAGGAGATAGTACACCTATAGCAAATTCCAAGTCGACTATACATCCAGACAGCATTGCCCTTAACATCAAACGAACCTCAAAAATCGTATCAGATAAGGGACACTCTATTGATATAAAGAAGACCTTTTGAAGAAAAAGAAATCTTTTTTGCAATATCACAACTTAAACCTGGTAAAAAAGCAGGAACTGATGCTTTTTTCTTGAATTTTTCATACATCATGCTCACTGGCCACATTCATATGGATCTAAAATGATCCAATATACTCACTCTTTTGAAACAAGGCAAACCAAAATAACAACCTGAAAGTTACCGCCCAATAGCACTACTGAGCATAGTATATAAACTACTTGAGAGGCTAATTTGTAATAGAATCGAACGCACTATAAACGATATAATCCCTATAGAACAGGCTGGTTTCCGATCGGGCCGCAACTGCACGGACCAGGTCCTATCCCTAACAACAAACATAGAGTCAGGCTTTCAACAGAAACTCAAGACTGCAGTCGCGTTTGTAGATCTTATGGCTGCATACGATACGGTGTGGAAAGATGGAATGATCTATAAGTTTTTAAAAGCTATACCTTGCAATCGAACAGCTGCGCTTCTAAAGAACATGCTGAGTGATTGCCCTTTTCTAGTTTATCTCGGAAACAAACAAAGCAGAAAATATAAACTTTATGATCGACTCCCTTAAGGATCAGTACTGGCCCCTCTCCTATTTAACCTATACACACATGATCTCCCATCAACATTTTCGAGAAGGTTTACATATGCTGATGACGTTGCTATAGCCAGTCAAAGCTCTATAGTCGAAGATGCAGAATCTGTTCTTACAAATGACCTTACGTCACTTGATACCTATTTTAAAAAATGGAGACTTTGTCCCAGTTTAAATAAAACTGAAGTTTCGTGCTCCCATCCGAACAACAACCAAACTAATCTAGAGCTAAATGTACATCTTGCAAATACTACATTTCCCCATAATCTGACTCCAAAATACGTAGGTGCCAACCTTGATAGAACCCTCTCATTTAGGAAACACATCGAAAACACTGCCAACAGGGCAAAAACGCGAAACAATATCATCCAAAAACTTGCCTCAACTACTTGAGGAGCTTCCACAAAAACACTGCGCTCGGCATCGCTTGGATTAGTATACTCCCCTGCAGAATACTGTGCACCGGTCTGGCTCAACAGTCCACATGTCAACAAACTAGATGCCCAACTCAACGCATCAATGTGATTGATAACAGGTACAATGTCTTCTACTCCAATAAGATTTCTACCTGTTCTTAGTAATATACAACCACCCAACATAAGACGCCAAAATGTTCTAGTCCGTGAACACCGAAAAATAATAGCTAATCCCGGCCTTAAAATATATCAATATATCGAAACCGCCCATGACGATTGCCTTCAATCTCGAAACCCACCATTAAAGCTTTCCAAAACGCTTACAGATAACAACTTCGATCCACAAAACATTTGGACCGACAATTGGGATCTAGCCTCGTGCAATGACGCCATTTAAATCCAGGATCTGACCTGCATGCCGCCGGGCTCAGAACTACCAAGGTTTTTGTGAGTCAGGCTAAACCGTATTAGAGCGAACACTGGAAGATGCGCAGCTACCCTTTACAAATGGGGCTCAGCGGACTCCCCGCTGTGTGACTGTAGTGACACTGTGCAAACCCTTCACCACATTATAAGAGAGTGCCTTCATCGAAGGTTTCCCGGTGAACTGTCTAAACTGAACAGCACTGGCCCTGCCGCTGCCGAGTGGCTGAGAAATGTTGACATCAATGTCTGATTCCTATCTTTATATTCTTTTATGATTTCATTTTTTTTTTCTTTCTTTGTTGTTTTTTAGTAATATGTTGAAATACTTAGTAGTTTGTTTTGAACAAGAGCCATATGATATATAAATAAATAAACTGAATCCGATAAAGCAAAACACTCGCACATACTACTGGGCGACGTGGTCGCCTTAAAACTAATTATTTATTATATTGTCATAGGTTAATGAAGTATTTCGTATGTCTATTAAATTGCTGGTTGTGGCATCCAAATTTTGGTATTCCTATGTACTATTGTATTATTCTGTTGTGATTACTGAAGCATGATTTCTAATTTATCGCACTTAGTAATCGATTGTATGAATTGCCACATGTAGTTGTTGGAATAGCATTTAGAATTTATTTATTGGTGATAATAACCATGTATCGGGGTAACCTACTTCCGAAGTGCAATAACAACAGTTATTATTCAAAAAAAAATTTAGTGCTTTGTTTTTATTATTTTATTTTTTAAATGAATTTAATAAAATTACAAAGATATCCAACAGTTTTAAATCTAATCCAAAGTTAAGTCTTCATTATTTATAGATGTGCTTAAAATTTTTATGTAAATAATTTCAATAGAAACTCATAATAACAATGAGTAGGAACACATGTTGATATTTCCGCTGTTAAATCGATATTACTTTTCTCCTTTCTGCAAAACTCAATGGCAACGAACAACACAGGGAGGTGGAGCGTATTTACGGTATACTTTGATTACCGATTTTTTTTTATTTTTTTTTCAAACGACAATACACACATAAAACAGATTAAATGTGGCTAATAACCGACAAATAATAGTAAAAACATAAACAAAAACATACATTATATTAACCAATAATTTGTATTAACCTTGTTAACCAAATTTTTTATTAAAATTCTTTGTTATAATAGAATTTGTAATTGTACTGTGAATAGCTAGGATTAAACCATATTGTACTGCTTTTAATTTTGTTGCGAAAATTGAATTAATTTAATATTTTGTATATAGCATTAATTGGTAAACTGAACTAATTTTGTTAATGTAGTTACTTAATTTTATAAGAAATATATTTAGAAGGTTGTTAATGAACCTTAAACAATTTTAAATTCACAATAGAAAATATAATTACTTAATTAATATTTTTTAGTGATAACATAATTTCAGTCAATCATTTTGCTGCACACGGGAAATATATTCGATTGTGTCAACATATATTTAATATCATCTAATGATTTTTATACCCTCCACTCCAGTGTGCAGAGGATATATATAAGTTTGTCATTCCGTTTGTAATAATTAGAAAAAAAATTTTGGACCCCATAAAATATATATATTTGTGATCCTTATAACAACTGGAGTTGATATAGCGATGTCCGTCTGTCCGTCTGTGGAAATCACGATGACGGCATCAATCGGGCAACTAGGGTGCTCGTTGACATAAAAAATGATTCACTAACATCCTGAGAAGTTTGCTATTGGAATCAATTTGGGCCCGAGATTTGAATAAAGAACTAAAAAAAGTCTTGGAAAAATATAATTTTCTATGTTGTTCTTGTCACGATCACGCCCTCAATAGGATAGCTAAGGCAATCCGTTTTAGTGAGAATGGTTCAACAAATTCATGGGAAGATTTCTATTTCAAAAATCATTAAAATCGGTGGAACAGGTCCAGGAAAATCTCTGAAAAATTAAAAAAAAAATTAAAAATATGATGTTTCTATACTGTTCTTGTTGTTATTCTAAATGTTGTATTGTTGTCATAGCTGGACTTGTTGTTTTTGTGGTCGTTGTGGTAATAATATAATAAAAACTAACCCTTTGTACACTTTTTTATCAATTCTGGTAGAAAAATTTAAAAGTTTCCATTGTTTTGGCATCACTAAAAAAATTTACTATATCATTTCTGCCATTGCCACGAGCTGCCTGCAAAGTTTCAGATCGATTGGGTCACGGGAAAGGGGTTAAAATCGATCCAAAATTTTTTCGACAAGCAGACACTACGAGTTAATATACATAAAGGGAGTAAAAATGCACCAGCATCTAAAGCAAATAATGCTAAAATATGTACCTAGTTGTTAATAAAAAAAAAACAATGTAAATTTAGCAAAAAAAAAAATTTATATATTAATTTATTTAAAGAGAAAAGCACAAAAATAACGTTTGATGTTGTATTTATTGTATATTCTATATATGTATATCCATAATAACTGCATGTTAGAAATAAATCGGTATATTATTTTATTTACATAAAATTCTGCAATATTTTGTTGTGGGGAAAATACATTTCTTTTGCATTAACAGAGCGTCAGTTCATTTTGCTCAGCGTGACTATGCCACAGTAGATGGCGCCACAATTTTTGTTCTAATTAGCTTTGGAATACATAGTTATTTCTATTTTAACATGAATGTTAATATTTTCAACTAGATATCATACAGAACAATGTTAAGAGTATACACGGGCTGGTCTTTTATTTCATACGTTTTTTCATTATTCTTTTACAAATATGAACATAAGTTTGGCATATTAACTTTTTGTTGTCTTTACAAAATAGAGTTACCGAGCTATCAAAGAGTTTTATGCTTTCAAAAAAGTTCTGCATAGTTATATAGAATTATTATTCTGCTTTACCTACAAAATATCTGATTGCGATTACATCTAATTTTTAAAAATTGTTTATAATTACTAAAGCAGTATTATTCACATAAATACAAAATTGCACTTTTTAAATTTTCCATTCAAATTTAAGAAAATATCAATTCTAAAAACTGGAATTAAAAATTTCCAATTATAAATTATAAAATATTAATTGAACTTCAGAAAATCATATCAAATCGTCGGAAATAATAATTTTAAATTTAGAGGACATCAATTGCATCAAATTCCAAAAAAAAAAAACACCAAATATGTTTACATTTTAAAAATGTTCACATTTAAAAAAAATATTGGCATTCAGGAGAAATTAATAGCTTTTCAGTAACTTCTTTTAACGATAGTCGAATCGTTAAAAAAAAGAAAAGCAAAATTATCAGTAAATTTTTTGAACGATATTCGCTATTATTAAAGTCAGTTGTTGTTGTTATCTAAACGACAACCATTTTTGTGTTGTTTATTCATTCGATAAAAACTTAAATTTTTAGGTTGAAATGTCGTCATACATAAATAAAAATCATCAAATAGTGAAAATATTTTGCTTCTAATAAAAAACTTTTTTATATAAATAAAAAAATTAAATGGCATATTCAATTCATTATTTCATTTTCAAATAAATAAACAGAAATATTAGTAAAAAAATAGAGATATTAAACATAAACATAAAATCATCCTGTCAAACACGAAGTAATTTGTTTTTTTTCTATTCTTCTTTGTGTTTTTCGCTTATTTTGACAGAGATGCCACTCGTTTACATTTTAAATAAATAGAAAAATAGATTTGTCGACTGTCGTTAAGTACATACTTAGTGAATCACTTAATCCTTAAGGTGCTATTACATGATGTGTTTTTTACATATGTACTGTCAAATTTTCCCACAACACATGTTGTACACATCGTGTGATACATATGAAACATTGTTTATGTACAATACATGAGGAAAGTCACATGTACATTTTTCAATTAGAACAGGTTCTATTTTTGCATGACAAACCTATGAAAATACAACACTGCTTGTGGCGAAAGAAAAACAGAGTAAATTATAATGATTAATATTGAAAGAAAAATAAATTGTTTAATATTAATTAACAATTAATAAATATATATTTTTTTTTAACAATAAATTTTTGTAAATTCACAAATTAGATCAGCTGTTGTTTACATTTAGAGGTTATGTCATACGGAAATACATATGCACGTGTGATAGAAAAAATTATGAATCGTATGTAAAAGACAATTTTGACAGACATGAGGAATTTCATATGGATAAAGAAAGTGACAGTGCATATGTAAAAAACACATCGTGTAATAGCACCTTTAGTGCAAACAACAATAGCTGTCGATATATTTTGCTATTGTCGGATCGTTGAAATTTACAGAATTGGACTACAGAAAACATTAATTTAAATTCAATGAATTTTATAAAACCTCAAATGATATTTAAGAATTTCGAACATAAAAATTGTTACATAAATAAACGCAATTTGATGAGAATGTTATTTTTTTATATATAAATTTTCACAATTTTTTTTGGATGAAAATTTGAAGTTTTTCAGAAAATAAAGAGAACAAATTATTTTATTTAAAATTTTTGCGATATTTGGTTTTTTGCGTTCGGCATCCCTAATTTAATTATTTATTATTAAAAATAGTTATGATATAAATGGATCAAATGTAATTAAGATTAAATTTTAATAAATTATTTAACTTTTTATTTTTAATATTATTATTATTTTACATTAATTTAATTATTATTAAAAATAAATAAAAAATAATTAATTTTTCAACATTTCTATAGAAAAAAAGCGATTTTTTTCCTGAGGTTAACATATTCTGGGTAATACAGTATCGAGGGTATAAAATTTTAGTTAGGTATGTTATATACCTTCGGAAAGTTTAGTTTGTCTAGTTTCTCAGTATATGTTTTATTTGTAAGGTTTTAGACACAAATAGGCAAAAATTCAAAATAGTGCATTTATGAAAAATTGAAAAACCGTTGTCTTGAGTTACAAAACATTTATTTTGATAGATATCCCACTCCCATCCCACTAAGCGACCAAAAAGCCCTTAAAGGAAAAATCCTAAGCTTTCTTATGAAAAAAAAAAAATGCCCTTTTTGAAAAAAAGGCAAAAAATGCTTTAATTTAGCAAAAAAAAGTCTACAATTTTTTTTTTTAAGTATTTTTTTTCGAAATATTGAAGAAATATGTATCTAAACTCTGTGGGAGAAAAATTTCTAAGAACAATAGGTAATAAGTTACATGGATGAGAAAAAACACCTGTTTGGCCAAAATGTCAAATTTTGATCCCCTCTAACTGAGAGAGATCTGGACCGATCTTATTGAAAAATTGTGCCTAATTTACTATCCAATAGGACTAACCTTGGTGCAAATTTCATCCCGATCGGAAGACATCGGTTTCAAAAGTTGGTGCACTTGACATGAAATCCCCCATATACAAAATAAGTTCAGTACGTGAGCCACTAGCCGATGTGGGCCCCTAGGCATTTGCCTATATTGCCTTATGGATTATGCGGGCCTGAATAATACCTGAATAATATGATGCGTGTTGAAAGAAAAGTAAAATTTTGCTATAAAATCCGAAAATTTTTTTCGGAATTTTTGAAACCAAATTTTAAAAAAATCTGTGCAATATTTTTATTTATATCCTCCACATCAGTGTGCAGAGGGCATTTATAACTCATTATGCCCTAACCAAAGAGTGGTATAGGGTATTCTTAATTTCAAAAATTTTCTTTTTCAATTATTAGGATGCTATAGTGGAGCAGAATTACTCGGGGCGAATTTTATAAATAATAATATTTATTTATTTATTTAATTTAATTAATTAACAATACAGTATAATAAGAACGAGTCTTTTATTACAATACTGGGGAGATATAGGTACAAATTATATTTTGTTAGAAAAAAGGGGGAAACAAAAAAAAAATTAAAAATTAAAAAATTAATTATAACTTAGTAATAAGACAACTAATGATTTCAATAAAGCAAAATATTAAAGTTAATTCGAAATTTAAAAAAAAATTAAAATCGTAAATGAAAAAATATTATAAACTTTATTTTAAATAATCAAAAATAACGGTTTTAAAATGGCTTGCATTGCTTATAATTTGAATAGTAGTAGGTAGATGGTTCCAAAGGCAGATGGAGTTTAAAAAGAAGTGTCTTTTTCGACATTTCTTTCTGATGTGGAATGATGCTTATTCGTTTTCCTCTGCTTGATCATGAAAAAATTATTCTTCTATAAAGGTATCCAGGTTGTCTAGTGTAGATCAGTTTGTGTAGAAATAAAAGTGTACGGCATTTTAAAAGATTTTCGAACGAGATATTACAAATCTGTATTGAGAACTCAGAAATGCTGCTTCTTCTTGTGTGGCCAAAAACGTATCTTGCTATATTGTTATAAGTAACAGTAAGCTTTCTCATGCATAACGTATCACAGTTTGCGAATAGTTCGCACCCATAAAGAAGTGTTGGCGGCAAGTAAGTTTTAGCAAGTAACATACGAACATTGAATGGAGTATAATACTGGGTCATCCACAGATTTCGCAACATTGCGTAAGTTTTTCCACAAACATAATTAATATGATTCGACCAGATGAGTTCTCTGTTGGATAATACACCTGAATTTTTAGCAGTTTCGGATAATCCAAGTCTAGTGTTGTTAATCAGAATTGGTAGTAATTTATTAAGTATATGTTCTGTTTTACCAATAATCAAGGCTTTAGACTTGCTTGCATTTAAGCAAAGACCATTTGCTGAAGCCCAGTCCCAAATTTAAAGTAAATCATGATTTATTTTTTTAATACAGTTGTCTATATTAGTTGGTTTACAGCTTATGTAGAGCTGCACATCATCTGCATACATTTTCATTCCACAATAATCGAGACAACAAGGAAGATCATTTGAATATATTGCAAAAAGAAGAGGTCAAAGTATCGAACCCTGTGGAACCCCTCTGGAAACTAATTGACTAGTAGATTTATCAAATCCATGGTATACAGGTTGACTTCTATCATGTAGATAAGAATAACTTAACTTAATAGCGGTATTTGAAAATTTGCACATCCATTTGAGTTTAAGGCAAAGAAGAGAGTATTCTACTATATCAAATGCTTTAGAATGATCCAGCAAAATAAGAAATAATATCATATTATTATCCAAATTAGCTCTAAGCTCCTCCGAAACATCAAACAGGGCAGAAATACAACAATGTTTAGGTCTGAACCCAGACTGTTTATCAGTATGTAACGAATTTTCATTTAAAAAATTGGTCATTTGAATATGGATTAAATATTAAAATACTTTAGAAAGATAAGGTAATATTGCTATTCGTCGATATGTTTTATCATTATTTGGGATGGGAGTAATTTTTGCATGTTTCCACGTCGTAGGGAAAGTTGAAGTTGTAATTATCGCGTTGAAAAAATAAGTTATGTGTGATCAAATATATGGCAGAAGTAACTTCAAAAATTTGGGATGAACTCCATCATGTCCAAGAGAATTTGATTTAATAGTAAGAATAGATTCCAAAATGCCTTCCTGCATGAAATGTACCAAATCAAAATTTAGCGGATTTTGCTCGGTTGAATTGCTTTCGATGTTAGTTGTTGAATTGGGGTTATTGGTATATGAAGTATTGTTACTGTAATAGTTAACATTCACATCAGGTATTGGTATATTGGTAAATTCATCATTTAATTTGTTAATATCAATATCATTTTCGACTTTTGCATCCGCGTTTACAATAGCCATATTTCAAATTTCTTTCCAGCTCCGTTGTTTTGAAACGTTTCCACCTTTCATATGCTTCGTTTCTTTTATTAATCAAAGCCCTTATTTCATTAGAAAACCACGGTTTCTCATTTCGTATCATTTTAGTTTTGATTGAAATATATTTGTCATACAAATAAATTATATGGTAATTTAAAAACGATGCTTGTTCATCAGCAGTAGGCATAACAAAGGTTTGGTCGCAGAAAATTGAAGATAGTTCCATTTCCAGCGATTGATAATCAATATTCAGAAAGTCTCTAAATTTTATAGTTTGTGTATTTTTTTGAGCGGTCGTATTATAGTTATAAGACATAAAAATTAAATCATGTTTTGAGAACGGAGACGCTGATAGCTGATCTAATAACAGAAGCTGAGAATGATTATGAATGAAACAAAGATCAAGCAGAGTGGCTGTAGTTTTTGTAAAATGTGTCGGCTAGATGAATTTACTAAAATCAAACCAATGGCATACATATCATCCATTAAACTTTTATCCGTTAATATATTAGAATTAAAGGCGACAATTATAATAATATCTGAGTAACCAAGTGTAACTGTTGTCAGTATTCCTAGCAGTGGGTCTATAGCAATGGCTTTATTGGACCTATATATGGTACCAATTAATAGTTTTTGGTTGTTGCCGTTAAAAACTTCGAGAAATGTATATTAATTTTGTTCATTTTGGGCGGCTTTGGATTTCAATTTACAGCTAATTGATGATTTTATATATATGGCAACACCACCAGCATTAGATAATCTATCTGCTCAAAAAAGACGATAGATAGCCACTAAGGTTGAAAATATTATCACGAACAACAGGGTAAAACCAAGTTTCTGAGACACATATTACGTCCATAGCCGACTCTTCAAAAATAAATCTTAGTTCATCCATTTTATTGTTAAAGCTTTGAGCATTTATGTGGCAGATATTGAAACCAGAATTTTGCTTAGAAAGAATTCTAATCATACTGTAGAGGTTATCCTTAGAACCAACCCTACTTTCATTATGTGGTAAAACCATTTTTATAAAAGAACTTTATCATAGCAATTCAAGCAACAATATTGTTTTTCATTAAAAAGTAAATGTTTAAAAAATTCCAAAAAATTTCATTATATGTATAGTTAAAATTTGGGAAAGTTAATAAACATGCAAGTGTAGAACTATTTAAATATTTATTCATTATGGCCAGAATTCTGCAAAACTGTTCCAAGATTACCAGGTATGTTTCCATCATCATGGCGCTGTAAGCGAAATAACTGGTTCAGTTGATCATAATAATTGATGCATATTGGTTCGCCATTTTCAAATTGTTTGACTTATACTAAACCTCGGTTTGTAAAGGCAGTAAAAATCAATTGTTGTTTTTTCAGTTCGCGAGCTTTCAGGAAAATATGGTGATTTTCGGGAGTTAGGTTTTCATTTACGTAAAAAGGAACCAAACTATTAAACCCAATAAGATTCAGACGTAAGGGACTCTTGTGATGTTTAATAAAGCTTGTTGTTGATTTTAGAACAAAATTTCGTTCATAAGGACATTTAAATTTTATAATGATTGCTGCATCTCGTATTTTTTAGTGTTTTTGTAATTCATTGGATTATTATTATGTTTTTTACTATTAACAATCACACGATAAATAGCAATTATATTTGGGGGTGATTTAAAATACATATCACCGAGATTTTCTTTTTGTTCCCCTATAATACCAAACATTTGAGCATAATAAGAAGTATTACTATACCAAATTAAAAAAAAAAACAAGTAAGAGTGTTAAATTCGGCTGTGCCGAATCTTTGATACCCTCCACCTCGGTTTGAGTCTTGATAATAAATATAAATGAAAAAGTAAACAATTTGTTAAACTTAATACCAAATTATTTCCACCTCGGTTTTCGTCTTTTCATCGTGGTTGCTGATCGGCATGCATTTAGGTTATATACCTATATGCATGCGTTTCCGGTTATATGACATAACTTCTCGTTTAATTTAGTTTTTGCTAATTAAATAGCTCGCCCTAACCTCCATTGCAAAGGTAATGGTTGTGTAGGGTGGCTATATGCACTAAATCGTGCTAATTGGAGATGGCTGTATAGTATCTTTTAACTGGCCAAATATTTCTTCATTGCGGCCATATAGGTCGGATGGAGTAACAAAATAATAACTAAAAAAAAGTCTCTCAATTTTTTTCTTAAAATATTGCCATATTTGGAAAACATAGAGAATAAATTTATAATAATAAATATTCAAATTAGGGATGCCAAACGCAAAAAACCAAATGTCCCAAACATTTTAAATAAAATAATTTGTTATCTTTATTTTCTGAAAACTTCAAATTTTCATCCAAAAAAAATTATGAAAATTTATATATAAAAAAATAACATTCTCATCAAATTGCGTTTATTTATATAACAGTTTTTATATTCGCAATTCTTAAATATCATTTGACGTTTTCTAAAATTCATTGAATTTAAATTAATATTTTCTGTAGTGTGATTCTGTAAATTTCAACGATCCGACAATCACAAAATATATCGACAGCTATTGTTGTTTGCACTAAGGATTAAGTGATTCACTAAGTACATACATCTTAACGACAGTCGACAAAACTATTTTTCTATTTATTTAAATTGTAAACGAGTGGCATCTCTGTCAAAATAAGCGAAAAACACAAAGAAGAATAGAAAAAAACAAATTACTTCGTGTTTGACAGGATGATTTCATGTTTAATATCTTTATTTTTTTTACCAATATTTCTGTGTATTTATTTGAAAATGAAATAATGAATTGAATATGCTATTTAATTTTTTTATTTATATAAAAAAGTTTTTTAATTAAAGCAAAATATTTTCACTATTTTATGATTTTTATTTATGTATGACGACATTTCAACCTAAAAATTTAAGTCTTTAGCGATTGAATATACAGATAACAACAACAGCTGTCTTTAACAATAGCGAATATCGTTTAAAAATTGTACTGATAATTTTGCAATTTTCTTTTTAGTGAATCGCGGTACTGAAAAGCTATTAAGTTGTCCTGAATGTCAAAATTTTTTTTAAATGTAAAAATTTTTTAAATGTAAACATAGGTATTTGGTGTTTTTTTTTTTTGGAATTTCAATTTGTGTTTAACGTATAAAATTTATATATTAAAGATGCAACTGATGTCTTCTAAATTTAAAATTATAATTTCCGACGTTTTGATATGATTTTCTGAAATTCAATTAATTGTAATTTATAATTGGAAATTTTTAATTCCAGTTTTTAGAATTGATATTTTCTTAAATTTGAATTGAAAATTTAAAAAGCGCAATTTTGTATTTATGTGAATAATAATGCTTTAGTAATTATAAACAATTTTTAAAAATTAGATGTAATCGCAATCAGATATTTTGTAGGTAAAACAGAATAATAATTCTATATAACTATGTAGAATTGTTTTGAAAGCAAAAAACTCATTGATGAACTTGGTAACTCTATTTTGTGAAGACAACAAAAAGTTAATATGCCAAACTTATGTTCATATTTGTAAAAGAATAATGAAAATACGTATGAAATAAAAGACCAGCCCGTGTATACCCTTAACATTGTTCTGTCTGCCATCCAGTTTAAAATATAAACATTCATGTTAAAATAGAAATAACTATTGCAAAGCTAATTAGAACAAACAAAAATTGTGGCGCCATCTACTGTGGCATAGTCACGCTGAGCAAAATGAAGTGACACTCTGTTAATGCAAAATAAATGTATTTTCCCCACAACAAAATATTGCAGAATTTTATGTAAATTAAATAATATTACCGACTTATTTCTAACTTACAGTTGTTATATAATATATAATATAATATATAATATAATATATAATATAATATATAATATATATAATATCTATATATATAATATATGTATATTATTTGTATTATTTAATATGTTTATATAAATTTATAAATAAATTTATACATAAAATTTTTTTGATGTGTAAACATCTATACGCGCAGGGGGGTAAGTTTCTATTTCACAATACAATCACAAAAACAGCGTAACTTATATCGGTGTGAGCTGAAGGAGATAACGCTGTGTGACTTATGATTGTATTGGTGAAAAAATATTTTCAAGAGACACTGTTCATGGGCAATTACCCAATGCATTCGAAATTGGAATTGTGGTAGGAGAGACAAACCTAAGTAACTCGTGTTTTTAACACTTTTTTTTATTGTTTGTAACATTCTATTTTAATAAATTTCACTTTTATTATTTTTATATTTAATTAATAAACACAATAACTATTGCTTGCTACCACTCAAAAAATCTCACAAATTTCACAAAATCATACAAATTTATACAAACATCTGATTTCGAGTTGCCAACTTCAAAAAATAAAACAGATGTTAACTTTATAGCCAGATTGTTAAACCAGGGATACCAGAGCTTTCAAATGAAGTGAACTGCTGAAAATAGTATAGAACAATTCGTAAATTTAAATTAAATTTTTTTTATAATATTTTAGATTCTGGTTAATGTTTGCAAAAATTAATTATGCCTATATGATTATATTGTGTTTTATTTAAAAAATATTTTTTCTTCATATAGAAAATTGAATAGTTTAGATTTCTTCTAATAATTTAAACAAGCAGATTCCAGCCCTCGAAATTCGAATGCAAATTCTAGGAAATTTTATTTTTTCATTAAATGAAGACCCTAAAGGTATGCTAATCAATTAAAGCCAATTCACAAATCAACAAAAAAAAAAAAAACTAATTTTTATTACAAACACATTAACAAATTTAATAAACACACACATAGCATTGTATAATTTTATGTATGTGTTAGTAGCAAATATAAATGCAATTTACTCAAAATAAAGGAAAAAATTTAAAAATCTGTAAATCTGCAAAACGGCTAAAAAGAAATACTTTTCAAATAATATAGTTTGACCAAAATCGGGCTAAAACGGTGGAACAAAACATCGGTCACAAGAAATCGCCTAGCCTATTAATATTATAGATGAGTTCATCATTTAATAAGAATTCTAGCCTTTGAATATTTTTGATGTGTAAACATATATACGCACAGGGGGATAAATTTTTATTTCACAATACAATCGCAAAAACAGCGTAACACATCGGTGTGAGCTGAAGTGTAAATCAGTGTGACTTTATCTGATTATATTTGTGAAAAAATTATGATATGTTCTTTTCTAAACATTTTCCAATTGTCTTTCAAAAAACATCAATTGTATTTCAGAAAACATCGATTGTATTTCAGAAACCATCAATATAATTTCAGAAAACATCAATTGAATTTCAGAAAACATCAATAGAATTTCAGAAAACATCAATATAATTTCAGAAAACATCATTTGAGTTTCAGAAAACATCAATTGAATTTCAGAAAGCATCAATAGAATTTCAGAAAACATCAATTGTATTTCAGAAACCATCAATATAATTTCAGAAAACATCATTTGAATTTCAGAAAACATTAATTGAATTTCAGAAAACATCAATATAATTTCAGAAAACATCGTTCGATCAATTGTATTTCAGAAACCATCAATATAATTTCAGAAAACATCATTTGAATGCAGAAAACATAAACAGAATTTCAGAAAACATCTAAAAATTTCAGAAAACATCAATTGAATTTCAGAAAACATAAATTGAATTTCAGAAAACATCATTTCAGAAAACATAAATAGAATTTCAGAAAACATCAATATAATTTCAGAAAACATCATTCGAGTTTCAGAAAACATCGATTGAATTTCAGAAAACATCAACAGAATTTCAGAAAACATCAATATAATTTCAGAAAACATCATTCGAGTTTCAGAAAACGTCAATTGAATTTCAGAAAACATCAATAGAATTTCAGAAAACATCAATTGTATTTCAGAAAACATCAATTGTATTTCAGAAAACATCATTTGAATATCAGAAAACATAAATAGAATTTCAGAAAACATCAATAGAATTTCAGAAAAAATCAATTGTATTTCAGAAAACATTAATTGTATTTCAGAAAACATCAATTGAATTTCAGAAAACATAAATAGAATTTCAGAAAACATCATTCGAGTTTCAGAAAGCATAATTTGAATTTCAGAAAACATAAATAGAATTTCAGAAAACATCAATATAATTTCAAAAAACATCATTCGAGTTTCAGAAAACATCAATTGTATTTCAGAAAACAGCAATTGTATTTCAGAAAACATCAATTGTATTTCAGAAAACATCATTTGAATATCAGAAAACATAAATAGAATTTCAGAAAACATCAATAGAATTTCAGAAAACATCAATTGTATTTCAGAAAACAGCAATTGTATTTCAGAAAACATCATTTGAATTTCAGAAAACATAAATAGAATTTCAGAAAACATCAATTGAATTTCAAAAAGCATTATTTGAATTGCTGAGAACGTTAATTGTGTATCAGAAAACATCAATTGAATTTCAGAAAACATCGATTGCATTTCAGAAAACATCAATTGAATTTCAGAAAACAGCATAATCGACTTATTTTTTATGCACTGGAAAATATGATGTTGATGTTTTCTTTAATTATTAGATGTTTACACATCTCCCTTGTGATCGGACTCACATGATTTTTTTGCTATATTTACATTATTTTTTTTGATTAACAACTAGGTATTTTAGCATTATTTGCTTTAGATGTTGGTGAATTTTTACTCCCTTTATATTAACTCGTAGTGTCTGCTTGTCGAACAAATTTTGGATTGATTTTAACCAATTTCCCGAGAGCCATTCGATCTGAAATTTTGCAGGCAGGCTCGTGGTACTAACAGAAATAATCTAACAAATTTTTAGAGTGATGCCAAAACAATGGAAACTTTTAAAGTTTTCTACCAGAGTTAAGAAAAAAATGTACAAAGGGTTAGTTTTTATTATATTATTACCACAACGACCACAAAAACAAGAAGTCGAGCTATGACAACAACACAATATTTAGAATAACAACAAAAACAATATAGAATCATCATATTTTTAATTTTTTCTTGTTTATTTTTCAGAGATTTCCCTCGACCTGTTCCACCGATTTTAATGATTTTTGAAATAGAAATCTTCCCATGAATTTGGTGAATCATCCTCACTAAAAACGATCACTGTAGCTGCACTATTCAGAGCACGATCGTGACAAGAACAACATAGAAAATTATATTTTTTCAAGACGTTTTTAGTTCTTCATTCAAATCTCGGGCCCTAATCGACCGATTTGAACGATTTGAAATAGCAAACTTTTCAGGATGTTAATAAATAATTTTTTATGTCAACGAGCACCCTAGCTGCCCCATTGATGCCGTCATCGTGATTTCCACAGACGGACAGACGGACATCGCTATATCAACTCCGGTTGTTATAAGGATCACATATATATACATTTTATGGGGTCCAAAATTTTTTTTCTAGTTATTACAAACGGAATGACAAACTTATATATACCCTCTGCACACTGGAGTGGAGGGTATAAAAACATTTTCATGATAAGCTTATGGTCATAGTCGTAATATTTTTGAACCTACTCTCTAAAAAATAATGACAAATGATACGAACTTTAACAGACCTACTGTTAGCAAATAAATAAGAATTCCACTCCAATTTAGTTTATGCTTATAATGTATGTTCATTAAAAATACCACCCGAATAGTTGGGGTCTTATCCAAAAGTCATGGCTGAGATCATATTTCTTGTTATATTATGCCAAAATAAAAAAAAAAAACTTTAAATTTATTTCGATTGTGTAGGTCAAAATAGTGCGACCTTCTGCAAAAGACTAAAAGCTTCAAAAAATGCTTCAGCTTCCACCATTGACCACATCTTATCCATTTTTAGCACTTATAAAATGATGCCAACTTCAATTTTACCAGTAGATATGAGTACTTTCAAAAATGTGGTTTTGTTTTTTATTTTGACCTTTGTCAAAATGTGCTTACATTTATACTTTCATAATTTAAAATTTCAAATCATCATACTTTTACACTTAAGGCTACACTCTATTCTATTTCTATTTCGAATAAAACAAAAAACATGATTTATGTACTCGTATGAAGATGTTCTTTAATTTGTAAAATGGTAGTTAAGCAAATTATAGATGATGACGGTTTTTCCATTTTATATAATTATTTATGTATGTACATGCATGATCGTATGTTAATTTAGAAACAATTTGCCTTGAAAGCATAAGTTTTTTTCACTTGTTTTTTTTTGCACTTGAATAAACATGAGTAAACAAAGTATGTCACTGTTTTAATAAGAATACTCAGCAGCTAATAAATGGCACACTTTTTATGTATTTTGCAACTAGGTGTGAGTTTAAAGTCTGTTGTTGCTTCGCAATGCTCTTTACAGATGTATTTATGATGTAAAATAAACTATATAAAGAGATGAGGACTGCTGCTTAATTGCCTTTCATTAGAAAACTTAATAATGAGTTATTCCAATTTCTAAGGCTGCTGGTACGTATAAGTATGTAGAAGGCTGAAAGTTTTAAGAAATTGTCTTGTAATCTTATCCCATATTTTCAAATTAAGATGACCGTAGCTTCCATAGTTGTTTGAAGATTTTTTTTAAACCATTTTCTTATTATAAATTCCAGTACAACTTTATGTTAAAATTGTACATCATCGTCTTCATTTTTCTAAGATCTAAATTTAAATGCTTCATGTCAATCATTTCTTTCTCTTTTCAGTTCAAGAATCTTAATTTATTTTATTATTCTAAGGACTTTAAGCTATATAGAAGATTTACATTATTATATTTGGTTGTATTTTGTAATTAAGAAGTTGTAGCTTTTTTTTAAGACATACTCAGAAAACGAGATTCCATGTTTTTTTCCAGTTGAAATAGTTCTTGTTTATTCTTAATGACTTATCTTGTATTTTTAAATGGCTAACATGTTCTTTGAAAATGATAGTATAAATATTAAATATTTAAGTTTATTATACAACATACATATATAACAATAACCTTAAGATGAGCATCTCGAATGCATCAGGGCGTTATAGAAGTGAGATTTTAAACAATGCTAAAAACAAGTCAGAGAGTTAAATTCGATCTTGGCCGAATACAAGATTCTCTAATATAGTTTTCACAAAATTAAAAGAGGCTAATAAAATCTAATAAAACTTCAAGCCCTGGGAATCCAAATAGCATTTGGGGTAATCTCAATCACAACAGGTTTTCGAAATCCTAACTTAAAAATTAAAAATAATATTTTTGTTTCTTTTGTAAGGTTTAGAATAAGATCGAGAAGACATAAGATATCTGAAAAAACTCAAACCGAGTGTATTTGACATTCAGAATTTTGTAAAAACCGATGCCATGCAGTTCAGAGGTCAGATTTCTTATCGAAATGATCTAAAGAAGGGTATACTCTGTTTCCAGAGTCTAAACAATTTTTTTTCCAAAAAAAAAATAAATGTTATAATTTTTACAAAAGTTTTTTTAACCCTTTTGGTACATCTTTTTATAATTAGACTTTAAAAATCCGTTTTTCTTATTTATTAGTCCTTAACACTTAATAATAACAATTAATTATTTTTTTTTTTTAATTTTATTCCGAAGTGTTTTTTAGAATGATGCCATATGGCATCATTTGAACTATCTGGTGTATAAAAAAGACAAATATCAGTTTTTACAGTTTATGTTTTATTTATGTATGTTTAATAACATAACATTACCAAATTTAAATACATAAAATAAATAAATACGTACTCATATAACAACTCATTTAATAACACGAAAAAATATAACCATATACGGACACCACTACGTGATAAAGGATCAAAAAAAAGACGCGTGTCTCCCAATATTGCCGCAATTCATGCATTTTTTTTATGGGCCCCCAAAGATTTGCGGCCTCGATGTCATTTTTGCAAAAAAGTGATCATTTTCAGGCTCATATCTTGCAAACCGTTCGGAATTTGGATTTACTCTCTGAGCAAAGTTGTAGGTGTTGTCATAAAGAATAAAAATTGTGAACATATAAAATCGAAAAAACTTCATCTTCCCCTGTTCAGGTGCATAGGTAGCAAACCGTTCAAAATTCAAGGAAACATTCAACTACAAAAATGTATCTAAGATCTCAATAAACAACCCACGTGATCACGCACTGACCGCAGCAGCACAGGCAAAGCAGTAATCTCAGCACACGCATCAAGGGACGTAGCACGCTATATAAAAGCGATACGACGCTAACATCGAGGCATTACACAGCGCGACGTTAACGACAGCTCAGCGGTGAAAATTATAGAGAAAGTGCTGCAGCATAATTCACACACAATATTCGCAACTGACAATTTCAATATGCAATGTGAAAAAATTTATATATTTTGCTACGTTTGCGGTCATCAAATCAGAAAAAAGTTCTACAAGATATCAAAAGGAAAATAATCTTTTAACTAGTGAATTGAATAGAGAATATAAGTTATTTTTCGACGAAGTAGACTTGACTGGCGAAAATTACACACTTAATACAGTGTGTCGCCAATGTTATAACAATTACATGGCATGGGTGTGTGGAGGCAAAGATAATGTGAAGTATTGTAAGCTGGTAAACTGGATTAATCGCCCAGGTTGCTATGCATGCGTAAATTACACATGTCGTCTAAATTGGACGTGCTGAGAAGAACAAAATTTATAAAGCAACAGTAACAGCCACACTTCCAGTGCTTGCACCTGAAAATTTATTATCACCAAAGCCACCAACTCCAGATCGTAGGACAGAATTTACAGGAATGAGTAGAGCAAGTCGTGTTACTTATGATACCATTTGTGTTTCCATTTGATACCGATTATGAGCCCCAATAGGGAAGAGATGGACCACAACTAATAACACAAATGGAAATGGATTTCATTGTGGCCATATTGGGACTATCGCAGCGACTTGCCATATTTTTGATAGCGGTTTTAAAGCAAAGAAAACTCACACATACTAATGCTAACTCTACGGCGTACCGCAAACGGCTAGCTGAATTTCAGAGCCTCTACGCTCAAAATGATGACAATTCGTTCGCTTACAGCAACGATATAAAAGCTTTGGTGGTAAAAATGGGAATGAACCACATCGCTAGTGAGTGGAGATTATTTATTGATGGTTCTGTTTCAAGCTTGAAAGCAGTGTTATTGCATTTGTCGAAACGAAAACCTTCCATTCCGCTAGCAATGGATATTAACATGGAAGAAAGCTATGAAACATTGAAAGATATAATGAAAAAAACAAATACTACGAAAATAAATGGAAGATTTGCTGTGATTTGAAGGTCATCAACATTTTGCAAGTTATCATCGATAAGGGCGTCTTCCCAAAATTCTTTTGTTTTTTTTTTTGTAATTGGGATTGGCGCTCACCTATGAATCAATTCCAATGTAATTCGTGGAGACCAAGAGGAGGTGTGGAGGAACAAATGAAACAACATAGACTGACAATACTCAAGACATCTTGCTGCCACTGCCCCACATAAAATTGCGAATTGATAAAAAATTCATCGAAGTAGCCGTTGTAAATTGTCCAAACGCATTCGACTATTTGAAAAGCGTTTTCCCAAAGCATAGCGATGACAAAATTTATAAAGACATTGTAACTAGTAAATTTAAAACGAATTTTTGTTCACCTCAGGGTACTATTCACACTATGTTAATGTTTTCTTTTCTGTCTTTATTATACATATTTGACCTACACCCATCTTTAATTATACCGATCGAATCAGAATCACTATCTGATTCGATTTATCGATGTCCGTCCGTCCGTCCGTCTGTGTGTCCATGTAACGCTTGTAATCAAACTGCAGGTCGCAAATATGAATATATTTTGAGAAATTTGGTATTTGATCTTTTGTCGGCCATGGGATAAACGCTATTGAAATTGGTGAGAACCGGTCCATGTTCAGACCTAGCCCCCATACAAATGACCCCTATGAAATCAACATATATTGCCATAAGATCCAAATTATCATACATATCTTAGTCAAATTGGGTTTGTATGTATATATTACATCCATTAATCAGTAGTCCAAAAATGATCCCTATTGGATAACTCTTAGTCATAGGCCCCATATAGAGCTGCTTCCCGATCTTCACTTATATCTATCAAAAAACAAAAATATTGCACTGATTTTTCTCAAATTTTGTTTGTATATATTTTTGCAAAATACAAGAGACTTTACCAAACATGATCAGGATAGGTCCATTTTTTGACCTAGTCCCCATATGGATATAGCATCCGATATGAACTTTTTGATATCTGCAGCCGAAAAAATTTATAAAAATCCTACTCAAATTTGGTTTATGCTTATTTTCTATATCCTGTTAGTTGGGCCTGAGAGATAGGGTCTCTAAACGCATGGTATAGGGTATCGTATAGTCGGTCTAGACCGACTATAATTATACCCTATACCACTATGTGGTTTGGGTATAATGATTTTGTGCTGCTGTTTGTAACAACCAAAAATATTATACCGATCGAATCAGAATCACTATCTGATCGAATCAGAATCACTATCTGATTCGATTTAACGACGTCCGTCCATCCGTCCATCTGTGTGTCCATGTAAAGCTTGTAATCAAACTGCAGGTCGCAAATATGAATATATTTTGATGAAATTTGGTATAGAAGCTCTCATCGGCCATAGGATGAACGGTGTTGAAATTAATGAGAATCGGTCGATGTTCAGACCTAGCCCCCATACAAATGACCCCTATGAAATCGACGTAAATTGCCATAAGATCCAAATTGTCATATAGATCTTACTCAAATCGGGTTTGTATGCGTTTATTACATCCATTAATGAGTAGTCTAAAAATGATCCGTGGGACAACTCTTAGTCATAGGCCCCATATAGAGCTGCTTCCCGATTTTCACTTAAATCTATCAAAAAACAAAAATATTGCACTGATTCGTCTCAAATTTTGTTTGATATATTTTTGCAAAATACAAGAGACTTTACCAAACATAGTCAGTATCGTTCCATTTTTGGGCCTAGTCCCCATATAGATATAGCATCCGATATGAAATTTTTCATATCTGCAGCCAAAAAAAAATTTATAAAAATCCCACTCAAATTTGGTTTATGCTTATTTTCTATATCCAGTTAGTTTGGCCTAAGATATAGGGTCTCTAAACGCATAGTATAGGGTATCATATAGTCGGTCTCGACCGACTATAATTTTCTCACTTGTTTTTTGTCTTCAGTTAACAGGCGTACTTAATGGCCCTGACATTAGAAAGCTATTCAAGAGCAACTTTGATTCATCATGGCGTGGATTTACCTTCAGCGTGTATGCACCAGAGTCTTGGGAGGGGATCGAGATGCGGAACCGGAAGCAAGAGAATGGGTAAAATAAATGCTGTATTATTTTGAGAAAATCGGCACATCGATGACATTAAAGCTGCATTTTCTTCATTTTCATTTTGACGATTTTATCAAACAACTCCCTACCGAACCGGATGAGCAAGGAGAACGGTTCCACCAAATCACAATGCCCATGGAAAAACGGTCCAAAGGCAAAAAACTCGACGCATTGCTTGCAGAGGTAATATCAATTTTATTGATGCATTGTTTTGCATTCCTTTTTTGAATTCTTTTTAAATTCATTTCAGTAGCGCGATTCAGTAACTTCTTTTAACGATAATCGAATTGTTAAAAAAAGAAAACAACAAAATTGTCGATTTTGGTATTCAGTAAAATTTTTAAACGATATTCGCTATCATTAAAGTCAGCTGTTGTTGTTACCTAAACGACAAGCATTTTTGTGTTGTTTATTCAATCGATAAAAAGTTAAATTTTTATGTTTAAATATCGTCATACATAAATAAAAATCATAAAACAGTGAAAATATTTTGCTTTTATTATAAAAACTTTTTATGTAAACAAAAAATATTGAATAGCATATTCAATTCATTATTTTATTTTTAAATAAATGAACAAAAATAGTAGTAAAAAAAAAGAAAAAAATTATATATAAACATAACATCCTCCTGTCAAATAAGAAGTGATTTGTTTTTTTTTTCTATTATTTTTTGTGTTTTCTCTTATTTTGACAGAGATGCCACTCATTTACAATTTAAATAAATAGAAAAATAGATTTGTCGACTATCGTTAAGGTGTAGTTAGTGAATCACTTAATCTTTAGTGCAAACAACAGTAGCTGTCGATATATTTTGCGATTGTCGGATCATTAAAATTTACAGAATCGCACTACAAGTATGTTGGTGGAGTCACAAGATCACACTGTATGATGTTAATGAAGTATTTGAAGAAGAAAACGCTGATGATGTAGGGCTGTCTGGAAGCAACGTGCCTGTGGGCACCGTACGTTCTGCATCAGAGTCAGATTCGGACGAAGATTTGGATCCATAACTTAAGAGACTGCGATTTGCAAGTCCAGGGCCATCAACATTATAAACATAATACGAATATTTTTTTATTAGTTTTGTAATAGATAGCATAGTATCTCAATGTTGAAGTAAAGAAAAAACAAACGAAACTAAATTTTTCACTACCTAAACGGTGCTAAGTACCTTTCCTAGGAAGTTCATATGTTATAGAAATTTGTTTATTGAGATCTTAAGTACATTTTTGTAGTTGATTGTTTCCTTGAATTTGGAACGGTTTGCTACCCCTTTAGAACCTGCAAAATAAAAATAAAATTAGAAATAAGTTTAAAAGTTGATAAAACTGTGCATGTCCATAAATATTTACCCAATATTCAGCTAGCCAAATGATCTCAAACATTATGTAATTCTGGCTGTTTTGGTAAGATGTGAGGCAATTTCGTGTGGCGTTTGGTATGCACAAATAAACATTGCATTTTGCACATTTATATCTGCAATACGCTGTGCAATTTGCGTTCTTGCATCTAACTCTTTCCGCTGTATATTATGAACAATGATGGAGACCATCATACCTCAGGGAGACAGGTGGAGCTATTTCGTATTTCTTTTTGGATGTAGTGGGAGTACTTGTTCCCGAAGTTATAGAACTGTTTCTTTTTCTGAAAATGTTAGAAGTTAGTCTGATATATCATTTCGAAATGCCGAAAGGTCCACACAGTCTTTAGTTTTTATTTGGGTTTTTTTCGCACTCAATCTTGTACTCCATCCATGAGTTGCATATGGCAAGATCAATAAAACTCCATTTTATCTACACCGCCCATATTTTAGTTGTAGATCTCAATAAATTGTGGTGGTTGAATTTCGATTTTCTTTTTTTCTATAGCACAAAAACGTGAAACAAAATTAACATTTTCTGCACCGTAAATCATCGATACAAGTTTTACAGAGCCACCGTCAAGCCACCCTACTAATATAATAATATTATCATTTCTTTCAATGCGAAAGTAAAAACTACGTCGTCCAACCTTTTTAAGATCGTTTTCGGTTTGAAGCGGCACTTTATCAATTCTGTTGCTTATCGTTCATGTGGCCCATGTTTTAAATAAAGCAGGTGCTGTGAAGTACTTGTTTTTGTTAAATGAATGACAATCTAGATATATAAAATGGAATGTGTGTTTGTTTATTTGTTTGTTTGTTTGTACCTTATAGGAGACCAAACCTCTGCACCGATCTTCCTGAAATTTTCCCAGCATTTAACTGGGACACTAGCATGATTAATAGGGTACCTTTTTTCGACCACGCCCAATTTTACGCCCACTTTTTTAAAATTATGTAATTGCTCCCATATAGTTTTTAACATATTTACTTCAAATTGTATACACATTATACTCCAGGCGAGGTAGAAATAAACATTTCTTACGCCACGCCCCCTTTCACGCCCCTTTTCACGCCAAGTTTTGTTTGAAAGTTTTAAACTTTTTGTTCTCTGTACAAATTGGTTCCTTCCAACTGATTTCTTTTTATTTGATAGTATATTGCTCTAAATACTGTTAACGTCGCCATATAATTATGAACCATGCTCACTTCACCGCCCCCTTTTTTTAATTCAGATACTTACTTATACCACTAACAATGTTTGCTATACAAAATACTTTTTTTGTAATATGTATTTACCAAAAGTTTTATACACTTTTTATCTACAGGTAAGGTAGCCATACATTTTTTTATTACCAAATCCCCCTTTTTCGCCCCATTTTACCTTAAATTATAATTAATCTGCTTTCAATATATATATATATATAAAATGAATGTGTGTTTGTTTGTGCTTTACAGGAGGCCAAACCCATGAACCGATCTTCCTGAAAATTTCACAGCGTGTTACTGTGACTCTGGAAGGAATAATAGGCTATATAAATTTTTGATTGGACAAAGGGGGCGGTGCCACGCCCATTTAACACAAAATTTGAAATCGTCATATCGTAATATCTTCTAAACTTCTGGAAGGATCGTCATGAAGTTTTCACAAAAGGATATTTTTGCGAAATAATAAGCCTTTAACTATATAAAGTTGTTAAGGGTGTGGTCCCGCCCATATAACCCAAAATTTAATTTCGTCATATCTCGGCCATTTTTTAACCTAGGGCGATGATATTTGGTATGTATATCATATTAAAATTAATAGAAATAGCACTACAAGAAAACTGGGCGGGATCACGCCCTTTTTAGAAAAATTAAAATCCATAATAATTTCTATTAAGTTGATAGTGGACAAAGGGGCGAGGCCCCGCCCATATAACTCAATATTTGTTATGGATTGATTTGCTTTCTTTAATAGATAAGTCGGCGGGCTACGTCCCTTTGTTTCCGATTTGTAGGAAGCCATACCTGTACACTATTCTTCTTTAAACTTTCACAGTGTGAAACTTTCACTCACTACACCCAATTTTTTATATTCTGTGCAACTACAACGCGATGCATCAGCTTCCCGATTTTCAAAGCAGTTGCTGGATTTAGGAAACGGAAAAATGCTAACTGATCCAACAACAAAGTGTATCACATTTCAGTTTGGCACTAACTGTCGAAGAATTAAGAATTAATCAATAGTGTATTTCCCAATATTGAATGCAATTTCAAAAACAAGGAATGGCTATGTGAACGAGCGTTATTAGCAGCTAAAAATATTGATGTTAATTCCATAAACAGTGCCATTTTGAACAAAATCAACGAAACTGCAAGAAGATGCCGTTAATTATCCTGTTGAGTTCTTGAATTCACTCGATACGCCAGGCTTTCCACCACATGTGCTACAACTCAAAATTGGAGTGCCCATTATTTTACTGCGCAATATCGATCCACCACGGCTTTGCACTGGCACTCGACTTGCAGTAAAAAAAATGATAAATAATTTAATAGAAGTGACCATTATAACAGGAAAATATAAATGAACAGATGCACTTTTGCCACGCATTCCAATGATTCCAACTGATTTACCATTCGACTTCAAACGATTACAGTTTCCTGTTTGATTTGCATTTGCGATGACTGTTAACAAAGCTCAAGGTCAATCTCTTCAAGTTTGCGGCTTAAATTTACCAAATCTATGTTTCTCGCATGGACAGCTTTATGTTGCATGCTCACGTATAGGGAAACCCACCGATTTTATGCTCCAGATGGACAAACTAAAAATATTGTATATCCTAAAACATTGGAATAATTAATTCTAAATTAAATAAATAATATTTTGTTAATGTATAAATATTTTTTTTTTTTATTTTATTTAATTTTATAACGATGGGGGTACCGAAGCACACCGGGTTACATCTAGTATCGTAATAAAATCCAAATTTTTTTTCTCCAATTATTGTATTCTTGCCTTGATATATCTCAAAATCGTAAAGGATACCTATTGAACTACAAAGACAAAATATTTTCATACCCAACTTAATGGGCATTTTTGGCGTATATTGTCTTAAAGCTGTTTTTCCTTTAACTCTGTCGCTATTTTGATGCCATATGGCGTCATGTTGTAGCTCGATATTTGCCTATTGGATAAAAAACTGCAATTTTAAGACTATTCGATATTGTTTTTTGTCTCTTGAAAAAGGTCTTTTTCAAAATACAAAATTTTATTAAATAACATAAAAAATTAATTAAATTTAGTATACCAAAATACGTAGAAAAGTGTCAAATATTACTAGAATTGAATAAAAACAGGTAAGAAAATTATAGTCGGTCTAGACCGACTATATGATACCCTATGCCATGCGTTTCGAGACCCTATCTCATAGGCCCACCTAACTGGGCATAGAAAATAAGCATAAACCAAATTTGAGTGGGATTTTTATTAATTTTTTGGCTGCGGATATGAAAAAGTTCATATCGGGTGTTATATCTATATGGGGACTAGGCCCAAAAATGGGCAGATCCTGACTATGTTTGGTAAAGTCTCTTGTACTTTGCAAAAATATATACAAACAAAGTTTGAGAAGAATCAGTGCAATATTTTTGTTCTTTGATAGATTTAAGTGAAGATCGGGAAGCAGCTCTATATGGGGCATATGACTAAGAGTTGTCCCATAGAGATAATTTTTGAACTACTCATTAATGGATGTAATAAATGCATATAAACCCAATTTGAGTAAGATCTATATGACAATTTGGATCTTATGGCAATTTATGTCGATTTCATAGGGGTCATTTGTATGGGGGCTAGGTCTGAACATGGACCGATTCTCACCAATTTCAACAGCATTTATCCTATGGCCGAAGAAAGCTAATGTACCCAATTTCATCGAAATATATTGATATTAGCGACCTGTAGTTCGATTACAAGGTTTACATGGACACACAGACGGACGGACGGACGGACATCGTTAAAACGACTCTGAAAGTGATTCTGAGCCGATCGGTATAATAAAAGAAGGGTCTTGGTCAAATATTTTTGGTAGTTACAAACAGCAGCACAAAGTCATTATACCACATAGTGGTATAGGGTATAAAAACCGCTAATAACCCCGTAGTAATTTTTTGAACTTGTGTGATGCCACAAGGCATCAATTTTATTTAACGGAGCTAATGTGCAGTATAAAATAACGATTAATTTGAACTTGATAAGTTTCATCAATTCATTTGCAAGCTGTTTCGCAAAGACAACAGTTCATTATGTCAAAGAAGTTTAAGGATTGTGAAATCGAAAAGATTTTGAATTATTTTGATGAATCAGATATTTCTGATTTAGAAGACTCCGACAATTCTGACCTATTAGATGACCTAATCGGTGCCTTAGAAAAAATAAGTCTTTTGTTATAGAAGAGTTATCTCGACAAAACCTATCTGAAATAAACATGGATAGTATTGAAAACAGTGAAGAAAATGAAAGGGAAGAACAACTAGTATGGTTGGAAGACGGGGAAAGAATATGGGAAACATTTAAGAACCTAGACAATTATCGTTGCAAAAAATACGATTGGACTGCTCTCGATGCACATTTCGAAGAACCGATACACAAAAACAATGTAAAGACTCCTCTAGAATACTTTTTGGAATATCTTACCGATGTGCTTTTTAATGAAATTGTTGCAGCAACCAATCAAGCATCGCTCTTAAGCACGGGGACGTCAATAAAACTATCCAATGAAGAGCTAAATCAATTTGTTTATAAATAATTATTTAATTTTTTTTTAGCATTGAACCGTAATCTTCAAGTAGGAATATTTTGTGTATAATACCTCACAATGGGCTAAGTCATAAAAAATAAAAAGTGTTTATTTCAATACAAAACCCTGAAAAAACATTAATATTTACGTCTTCTCTCACTTGTGTGGGCCTTAAAAACTTTAAAAAAAGCTTTCTATGTACTTCATTATTAAATGATGGTTTTAAAATAAAATATTATTAAATAAATTTGAGAATCCTTTTCCGAATTGATTTAGCCAATTTTTTTTTAAGAATTGGGAATATGTGAGGATAAATTTACTACAAGTGTTGTCTAAAACCTAAAGACAACTCCTAGAGAAAATGGTAAGAATAGATCCATATCGTTACATCATTTCGATTCAACATTTATTTGTTTTAATTAAACTATTTATTTGAGCAAAACGCTTTATAAAAAGTTTTGCTCAAAACAGAATTTCCTTGTGTGAACTCAAGCAGGAAGCTTAAAGTCGGATTGCGAACTCTATGTTCAAAAGAAAAGCGAAGGCACCCTTACAAAAGTTATATCAATTAAATGAGAAATTTTGATTTTGAGTAATCATTTTTTTCATTTCAATTCAATATAAACTTATTTTGTCCTGACCACAGAGTGGTGTAGGATATTAGTTCTATTGTTTTTTAATATTTGTTTCTTCTTTAAGACTTCGATTTTTCTATAGTAAAAATGAAATTTAGATGTTTAGATTCCAACAGGTTTATATTTATTTTTTCAATTGATGAGATCAAATCAATACGTTATATACTAATCTATGTTAAAAGATAATAAAACGGACGATGAATTTGAAGGAAGACACCAATATAAATGAAAGCTTCATAGTTAGTCGTTATTAGTTAAGCTGTGATATTGGATTAATATGTACTTAAATGTTTAGCTTGTGACTTTATGTGTTATGTTAAATATAATTTAATTATGCGTTTTATATGTAAACAATATAATAGTGAGTTTAAAATACATGCTATACATATGGTGTAAGGACCAGTATTGATTATATATTTTTTTTATATATTTTCAAATAAATAGGTGAACCCCCAGAAGAAGTCGACAAATAATCGGAACAAAATTGTAAATAAATTTATTTTTACTTACATAAAATATTTTGGCCGTATTAGCTTATAAAAGGAAATAATTTTTCTAATTTCTTCCGATTAAAGTTCAATAATTTTTAATTATTACCCATGATGTTACAGTTTTTTGAAGCTTTTTGATGTCTCGAAAATGATATTTTATTTATATGAACTAAAGCAAATTTCAGAAGGGGATAGATTACAAATGGCATGCATGCTATAGGCAAATGAAGTGAAACTAGAAGGAAACTCTAGACTCATTCACAGACGACTTTTTATAACCATGGAAAATTTGATATTGAACTCATTTGAAGTGATATGGCAAAATCTCCTGTATACCCAAATTTAGATCAAGTGTATTTAATTTAAATTTTTCACTAAAGTTATAATTATAGAATCTGTTGCTCAACGAATCTATAATTTTAACAAAACATGGATTTCATAAATTTTTTTTTTTTTACAACTTTTGCATATTTTGGCTTCACATTTCTAATGAATATTTTCTGGAATGTGTTGCATCACTTTCGCCATTAAAACAGGGTGGCTGATGAATGTTCTTCTTCTTCTTTATTTGCCTATTCGATTTCGAATGTTAGTGACCAATACAATTACATTTCAATCAATTCATAAGGTTTTTAAAATTTCAGCATAACCGTCTCTATTTCTCGCCTCGCTTAGAAGATTTCCCACATCTCGGATACCAGTCCACGCCTGAATATTTTGAAGCCATGTTGTTTCCTTTCTGCCTCTAGTGGGTATTCCTTCAATATTTGCTCTCGTAATGACTTGTAGCATCTTATATATTGGTTTTCTCATAATATGGCCTAAATATGCTGTCTATCGTCCCTTTATAGTGGGGACAAGTTCTCTTACGCGGTGAACTTTTCTTAAAACTTCGCTATTCGATATAAAATGGGTCCATGGTATTTTGATAATCCTTCGATAAATCCACATTTCGAAGGCCTCCAGTCTCTTTATTTCCACTGCTTTAATGGTCCATGCCTCCATCGCATATAGCAAGACTGACCATACATATGACTTGATAAATCTTAACTTCGTTTCAAGATTAATGTCATGGTTGGTGAAAACTTTTTTATATTTAAAAAATGCGTCTCTTGCCATTTCATTTGAACCATCCCATTTGTCATTCAGCGTAACGTCGAGATATTTAAAACTATGTACTCTATCGACGTAGGAGTCTCTTATTATACACTATACCACTATGTGGTTTGGGTATAATGACTTTGTGCTGCTGTTTGTAACAACCAAAAATATTTGACCTACACCCATCTTTAATTATACCGATCGAATCAGAATCACTATCTGATTCGATTTAACGATGTCCGTCCGTCCGTCCGTCCGTCCGTCTGTGTGTCCATGTAAAGCTTTTAATAAACTGCAGGTCGCAAATATGAATATATTTTGATGAAATTTGGTATATAAGCTTTTGTCGACCATAGGATGAACGCTATTGAAATTGGTGGGAATCGGTCCATGTTCAGACCTAGCCCCCATACAAACGACCCCTATGAAATCAACATATATTGCCATGAGATCCAAATTATTATACAAATCTTAGTCAAATTGAGTTTGTATGTATATATTACATCCATTAATCAGTAGTCAAAAAATGATCCCTATTGGACAACTCTTTGTCATAGGCCCCATATAAAGCTGCTTCCCGACCTTCACCCAAATCTAACACAAAAACAAAAATATTGCACTGTTTCTTCTCAAATTTTGTTTGTATATATTTTTGCAAAATACAAGAGACTTTACCAAACATGGTCAGGATCGGTCCATTTTTGGGCCTAGTCCCCATATAGATATAGCATCCGATATGACTTTTTCATATCTGCAGCCAAAAAAATTAATAAAAATCCCACTCAAATTTGGTTTATGCTTATTTTCTATATCCAGTTAGTTGGACCTAAGAGATAGGGTCTCTATACGCATGGTATAGGGTATCGTATAGTCGGTCTAGACCGACTATAATTTTCTTACTTGTTTTTAAGCTGGTTATGTTGTGGTTATTTTTTCTGCTAATGATCATGTATTTTGTTTTTCGTATATTAATCTGCAGACCGTATGCTTCACTGTATGTCGTCAGTTTGTCCACTAGATCTTGAAGCCCCGACATACTATCAGCTAGTAAGGTAGTGTCATCAGCATATCTAATGTTGTTAAGAAATGTGCCGTTTATATATATGCCCTTTCGAAAGTTGCTGATGGATTCATGAAAAAATTTTTCGGAGTAGATATTGAATAATAATGGAGACAATATACAGCCTTGTCGGACTCCACTGGAAATTATTATATTTTCCGTCAGCTCACCGTTGATATCTACTTGCGCTGTTTGATGCCAATACAGGCTCCTAATGCATCTAATTTCCTTGTCGTCTATACCTATGGATATAAGAATTTCCATCATTTTATCATGTCGCACTGTGTCGAAAGCTTTTTCGTAATCAATAAAGCACAAGAAAACATCCTTCTGTACATTTCTGCATTTCTGAACCAATATCTGTATTGAAAATAGTGCTTCGCGGGTGCCCATTCCTTCTTTAAAGACAAACTGAAATGCGTCCATTGCCTTCTCGCATCTTTCATAAATTCTGGAGTGAATTATTCTGAGGAATATTTTTAGGCCATGGCTCATTAGGCTGATAAGCCTATAATCATTACAATATTTTGGGTGTTTTTTCTTAGGAATGGTTATAAATGTTGATCTAAGCCAATCTTGCGGGTATTGACCCGTATCATAGATGTAGTTAAACAAATCTATTAATAGTTGGATATTGTCGTCGTCTATCAACTTCATTATTTCAGAAGGAATTTCATCAGGACCACAGGCTTTTTTTTTTGTCTCTTATAGACCTTACTGCAGATTCCACCTCCGTTTTAGTGATAAAAGATCCTGTTAGTGGTTGTTGCATCTGCGCTTCATAATTTTATCGAGTTCTATCAGTAAACATTTGTCTAATATATTCAGTCCATATAGTCTTCTTTTCTGTAATATCGAAAACAGCTTCGTTGTTGTTGTTGTATAGTACAACTGTGGTTGATTTGCGGTATATCCCTGCGGCTTCTTTTAGTTTTTTGTGGAGATTAAAGTCGTCATGCAAGTATTGTAATCTTTCGATCTCCTGGCATTGTCTATTCAGGTGTTCGTTCGTTGCTATCCGTATTGCCGTTTGAATCTCCCTATTTAATTCATAATATAGCTCATAATTTGAGTTTTTGTATTTACTACGTTCTTTCATTAGTTCTAATATTTCCATTGTCATCCATTATTTTCTTTGAGCTCTTTCGCTGTTTCCCAGTGTATTGTCTGCTGTTGATTTTAATGTGTTTTTAACAGAATGTTCTTAACAACTTAAATTCAAACAAATGCTAGACCTCTTTTGTGTGTGAATTAAAAAGGACAATGGAGTGATAATGAGGAATTTTGATTGGGTGCTGCTATTAAGAATAGGATTCCATCATTTCCATCCAACGAGAGCTTAGGCAGATATTTGGCTATACTTCTTGATGTTCCTCTATTTGGAATAAAACAAAGTTTAGCCGGCACTTTGTAAATCACATACATTGCTATAAAACAAGGTTATTAGTTTTTTTCCTCATAACCAGTTTTGCCGTGTGAGCGTGTGACTGTCACAAGAACGCAGGTTTATAGAAACGTGGTATAACGGTATTCATCAGTCACTCTGTATTAGATATAAAAAAAATTTGCTCCTTTAGGCTTTTTAGGGTTAACTACATAACAAAACCCTTGTAAATAAATTAAGTTTACAACCAATTAATGGGCGGCAAATTAGCTGTCATCTTAAAGAGAAATAAAGTAAATTATATTAAAACATCATTCGTATAATGATAAGATAAATATCATGTCATTTTATATTTAAGTTGAAAAATTTCCTTGCTTTCATGTTCTCAAAGTGGTTTTTCCACTGCTGACAATTATAAATTATGATATACTCATAATGTGGTAGAAAAAATTGCATAACATGTGTAACAATAAAAAAAACTATTCTACAGATTTTCTTCTATTCTTTAGCAATTATAAAATTCGCATCTAAAGGGAGTATAGAAATGTTGATTCCAATACAGTCGTATCATTTCATTTAAGAAGCTTCTAACTGTCAATTTTGCATCATTGTACATGTCTGAGACGATACATTTGCATTTCTGCACATGCTAGTTAATAAAGTTGGATTTGTAAATGAGATTTATTATTCTTGCAATTCCATGTTATTGTAAAAGTATTAATTTTGCTTTGCATAATACCGAACTTCCGTTTGATAACTGGCATTTGGAAAATACTTGTTCGAGTACGTGCTGGGAACTATTTTATATAAATTTACTTAAATGTTACATTTATTTTTCTCATAGTCTGGAACAATTTCATATTGATTGGAAGAATTTTTTTTTACTTGATTTTTTGTTATGTAAAATATTAATTTCCTTTATCATTATTTGTGTTATTGGTTCATCTAAGTAACTCCTGGGAAATTATATAGTAGAGATGGAAAAACAAATGGTGCATATTTAGGGCATTCAAAAAGTGACAAAAATCGACCAAATTTCCTCTTTTAGAATTTTTTCTATTTATTATTTAGAAAGCATATACACTATACTCTACAAGTTATAGTGAATGAAACGATGACTATATAGATTAAACCTCGCGGGTATACTGATTTCTGATGGTAGCATGTATTTGATTTCTGAGCCGAATTTCATTTAAATATCTGCATTGGTTCAATAGTGGCACTCGCTTTTGTAGATAAGTAAAATGAATTTAATACTTTTAAAAATCCCCGACTTCGTTAAACAAGGAAATTCGTTATTACTGCAGAAACATTAAAGATGTTGCAGATGGTTCTCAGAGAACAGGATATGATTAAAAAATAATATCTACAAGTGGTACGAACAGATGTAAGTAGGCAGAGAAACCGTTGAATACAAAGGGGATCTCGGATGAGAAAAACATCAACTGATGCAGGACTCGTCAAGGTATTTGGCGATTGATAACACTGTAAAACAATTTTAAAAAATATATTAAAATCGTGTAGGGTTTCATGACGGTTTTTAATGTTTTCGAAGTCGCTTGATACGAAACTAAAGTCAATTTTTTCGGTCCATGTCAGATATATATATCTATTATATTTCTAGTTTCACGTTCCAAAACATAACTTTTTTTATTTTACCGGCATTTTAATTGAACCATTTTAATTGACAGAAAAGGAAGTAAAATCATAAATATAATAGAAATATAAAAAACATGTTCTATCACTTAAACTAAAAACGGGGAAAAGGGGTCGGCCATATATACTAACCCTCTCCGACCCTCCTCTGTAGTACAAAAGCTAATGTGGCCAGAGAAACTGAGTTCGGATTCGGATTCAGCGGCTTCGAAAATAAAACTGTGGTTATATCCTGCAGGATTTTAAAAAATTGCAATATAATATATGTTCCTTCAATGCCTTCTGACTTCCAGAAGGTTACGAAACTCATAATTACACTGTGGAACAAATTCAGGTTAGCAAAAGTTAGGTCGATTCTGAGAGTGAGGGGTGAAAATAGAGGCTAAATTAGAAGACCCGTATCGGGGCGTTTGTTTATGTTAGTTCGAATGTTTTTTTAATCGACCTTCGAACTTTGCAGTCAAATGCCGATTTTCAGCATATTGTTTATATGGTTTTTTGGCTATAACTCGTCGACTAATTGATATTTTTTCAATCTGTAAAAGCCAAATTATTGCTAGAGACCTGTGCAAAATTGATTTAGCAAACTTTTGTGGTGCTTATGAAGCAAAATGTTGGAAAAATTATTTTTTTTCATGCTTTTTGAAAATATTTTCCACAAAACTATGTCTTTTTTGCTTTCTGTTTGATCTATAATATGCTTCTCAGTTTTTTCAATAAACTTCATTTGAAAAGAAAACAATCATAATACAAAGCTTGCGTTTTCCAGCTTAGTATTAATTTACTTCTCATTTTTTATGTACCAATTTTGTTCAGTGTTGGTTTAGAAGAAACATTATATTTTTGAAATGTTACTTATGAAAAGTTTTAAGTAAAAAAAATTAAATAAATTAAGTTAACGATTTGGCCAGTTGCCCGTGGCTGTGGATTAACATCACTGCTCTCTCTAATATCTTGGTCATCGTCATCATCATCAGAAAGGTCGATAATTTCGTCCAACCGATATTCTGGAATTTCATCTTTGTCTTCCCCTTCTTCCTCTTTTTACTCGTCTTCCTCTTCTTCACAGGTGTTTTTATACCACCAACAAATTTCATCGAGTATTGCATCTGGAGATTTCTTTCCTCTGTACCTGAAACGAAAATAATTTTCAATCGTTTACATGTTTAAATTGTGCACTCTGACAAAAATATTAGAAAAATCTGGGAATTCAAAATATGCACACTCTATAGTTACCTTATTTCAAATGGAAGCGCAGTTTGGTGATAACGTTCGCCTTGCTCATCAGATTCAGTTGGCAACTGTTGAGCGAGTTGATCAAGATGCTGATGCAAGAGATGAATTTTGTACGACATATTAACCCCAATTTCATCGAAAGCTGCCAACATGTCTGCAACAGATTGCCTGTAGTTGTCTTTGCGTTCTTTACCCAAAAGTACTTTAATGACTGCTTTCAATGCGAGCCATGCATTTAATTCTCGGTCTGTCAGAACTTGGTCAAAATCTCGACAACTCATTTGTTTCCGTATGTCGGGACCATTAACAACCTCTTCCTGAATTTTGGCGTTACTTAGTCTTGGGAAAATGTTGACCGGTTGAATACTGCTGGTCTTTTTGCGATACATTTCAAAAAATTTTTAGCAATGCCAAGTTTAATGTGGAGCAACTGCAAAAAAATTTTCATTTCAGGAACAAGACTTTCATGTAGCCTATTGTCTTTTGGCCTTTTCCGTCCAATGCAACTATTCCAGTTATGCTGTTTGTACTGGTTTCTTCCTTTAATACCTTCTCCGTATCGTGAATCCCAATCGCACAAAAAATACGGATATTTTGGACGGCCAGATGCTGTTAAGCCTGTAATCAATGAAACTATTTTGAGGTCGCAGCAAATGCGCCACTGGTGTTCGTTATATTTGACTACTTCCAGAATGTGTTTCAAATTATCGAAATTTAAACTAGTGTCAGTGCTATACGCAATCGGAAGAGAAGGCATTCTATTTGTCTTGTGCAAAAGAACAACCTTTAAGCTGATTAGTGAACTATCGATGAATAAACGCCAATCATCTTTTTTATAGGTTAACCCCATCGTCTCCATTAACTTTTCAATATCGTTGCATTAAGCGAAATTTTTTGCATCATTCACATTGAAGAACTTTTCATTTTCTTTCCTTTCAAAAATGAAGCCAGTAGTTCTGATTTTTTCTGAGTCAAACGCAAATTTGCAACAATTCCATCCAATTGGTTTTGTGTGACTATGATTAGATCCTTTGATGTTTCATAGGATGTACCTTCACCAGGATCGTATTCTGAGAAGAAATCCATGGATGTATCAGCGGCGGTTGTAGTATTGATATCGGTTTGAAGATCAATACTTCGGTATGTTGGTACTGGAACGAATTCTAAGTGCGGTAATGATAAGTGGACACTTGGCACTGCTACATAAGTTTTATTCTTTGCTTTCCTTCTATTCAAAGTTTTATGGTAGTTGATACATCCATAGCAATTTTCTTCTTTATGCGGGCTGTTGTCTAACCACATCATTGGTATACCAAAAGGCATAGCCTTCTTCTTTTCACTTTTCCATTGCATAAGAGTTGAATAGCAATTAAAGCAAACTTTTTTAGGTGCATAGTTTAAGTCAGTTATAAACTCTTGCGAGAAATGTTGTTTATAGGCTTCAAAAAAAAATCACTCGCATTGCCACAATTTTCATCGCTCGCTATGAAACGTCCACAAACATTACAAAAATGTTCCATTTTAAATTTTGGTTCCGACATTTTTAATACAATATATATTATACAATGTTTTCTTTGTTATTTTTTATATTATTTTATTTTATTTTTATGTTATTTTAAAATATTTGACAATTGTAAACAATTTGCAACGTAAGTCATAAAAAAGGGTCAATAAAATTTTAATAAATTTGGTTGAAACAATTGCTGTCGTTTTTATCGGGGTGTATCAGATCGCGAATTGATGTTTCAATTTTTCGTAGTACAAGAACCAGAACACGAATTTAAAATATAACTGAACTCGAACCTGTTTATTGTACATGTTCTATTTTTTCTTAGTACACGAGCCAGAAAACGACTTAAAATCTAACTGAACTCGAACCTGTTTATTGTACATGTTCTGTTTTTTTTTCAGTACACGTACCAGAACACGAACTTCAAATAAAGCAACACTCCAATATGTGTGGTTTATGTGTGATCGAAACAAAAAGTACGTGATACAAAAATGTTCGTGTAAATAACGAAAAATTAAAACGAACACAGTCATGATTGTGTTGGGCACAATAAAGATATGTGTTGGCTGCTTTTGAACAGAACATTGTGTGTTTCATGTGTGTATTTTCTGAACCTTGGTATTAACTGAATCTTTATTTTTGAAATTAGTTCGCTTGTACGAAATATAAAAAAATCGCTACCTGTGCGGTGGTTGAAAACAAAAAAGTTTTCTTTACTAATTCCTAATTCTTGGAACTTCCCTTTTTAATTACTTCTACCTAAATCGCTATTTATTTAATGGTTTTGGGATTTTTAACGCAAATTATCGACTAAGACCATTTTCTTTTCAAATGAAATTTATTGAAGAAACTGAGAAGCATATTATAGATCAAACAGAAAGCAAAAAAGACTTAGTTTTGTGGAAAATATTTTCAAAAAGCATGAAAAAAAATAATTTTTCCAACGTTTTGCTTCATAAGCACCACAAAAATTTTCTAAATCAATTTTTTAAAAAATTGTCTCTAACAATAATTTGGCTTTTACAGATTGAAAAAATATCAATTAGTCGATGAGTTATAGCCAAAAAACCATATAAACAATATGCTGAAAATCGGCATTTGACTGCAAAGTGCGAAAAAAAAATTCGAACTAACATAAACAAACGCCGCGATACCGGTCTTCTAATTTAGCCTCTATTTTCACCCCTCACTCTCAGAATCGACCTAACTTTTGCTAACCTGAATTTGTTCCACATTGTTATGGGTGGTGTTACTTGAATTCGCGACTATAATCCCAAAATAACTGACCTATTAAGCAAATATCATGAAAAAGATAAACCAAGTCAAACTCGTTCAAAAATTAAGTTCATATTAAAACTTTTCTTCGATTATCGTAAATTCTTTCCTCGGGTCAAACTGTAAACAAGGAATATTATTAGATAATTTTACGTAATTTGCGTCAAGCTATAACGCCATAAGTTTGGGACGACAACTCTTGGTTTTTGGATCACAAGGCCATTTTGCATTCAACTCATATCATTCTGTATGAGTTCTGGCTAATAAACAAACTCAAAAAACTACTTCGAGGACCACACTTTGAATATTTTGAAGAGATAAAAGCTGAATATCTGCGCGCTTAGAAGATCATTCCAGAAATAGACTTTATCAACTATTTCGAAGATTGGTAAAAATTATTATATTGAAGGGGCAATATTTTCAAAGCCAAAATAATTTTATTTTGTACGTAATAGTGTGTCCTCTAATAGGTACTTCAAAGAGTCATTATATAGTGTCGGCCATCTCATTTAAGATGGTTTTTGCAGATTTCGTGCATTTAATTATATACTAAGAAAATTTTGCTGGAGCTTAACATTTTTCAATATTATGATCATACTGTGATCTAAACATCGCCAATATCCTTATGACAACAATATGGGGGAAAATTTAAATTAGGGAAAAGGTAATGACAAATAAAGGGTTCCATGCATAACACTGTACAAGAGTCGTCCCTAGGATTCAAAGTACTAGGCCAGTGTAATCAAATCTCCAAGGATTTGGAGTTCTCAGCATAAGGCTCAAATAAATAATTTTCTTTAATTTATTCGTGTAAAAAATACAATTAAAACAAGTAAGAAAATTATAGTCGGTCTAGACCGACTATACGATACCCTATACCATGCGTTTCGAAACCCTATCTCTTGGGCCCAACTAACTGGACATAGAAAATAAGCAAAAACCAAATTTGAGTGGGATTTTTATTAATTTTTTTGGCTGCAGTTATGAACAAGTTCATACCGGATGCTATATCTATATGGGGACTAGGTCCAAAAATGGACCAATCCTGATCATGTTTGGTAAAGTCTCTTGTATTTTGCAAAAATATACAACAAAATTTGAGAAGAATCAGTGGAATATTTTTGTTTTTTAATAGATTTAAGTGAAGATCGGGAAGCAGCTCTATATGGGGCCAAAGGGATCATTTTTGGACTACTCATTAATGGATATAATGAACGCATACAAACCCAATTTGAGTAAGATCTATATGACAATTTGGATCTTATGGCAATTTATGTCGATTTCATAGGGGTAATTTGTATGGGGGCTAGGTCTGAACATGGATGAAGAGATGAAATACATATTTCGTTATAATCTTGATTACTAATAGATAGTTCTCCTTTCAAAAGCAATGATTAACTGATTGGTAATTTTAACTTTCTGAGAATTACGTTTATTAAATATGTACTTTGATATTTTTCGGGCTGAATTGCACTTTACGGGGTGCAGCCCCGAAAAGTGTGTTTTTGACCCTATCCTAATCAAAATCACTCGCTGATTACGAAAGTCGATACCAGAAGGGAGGAAATTGCCACTGGGCGGGCCCAGGAGGCCCCAAATAGGGACCCAAGCTTGCGAAAAAATCATGTGGGTACTCGAACTTCCGGAAATTTTATGGAGATAAAAAAAAAAAAAAAAATTGGGGCGTGGTCCCAAGTGTCCCCAGCCCCCCCCCGCCCTAACATTGGGGGCCTGATCCATTTTACAAGTGTGGGTATTCAAATGAAAGGAAATCCGAGATCATTATTAATGGTAATAGGTATAAATGTAGTAAAATGAAAACTATTAACGGTATTAGGTATAAATCTTGTTTATAAAACACATTTTTTATTCTTGTGACGTACGCAGGAAAACTTTAGTATGCGAAGCCATATTTCAATACTTAATAATAAAAATAAGAAAACTATTGATTTTCCCTTTTACGGAATGTTTACATCTAATTCAAACATTTTCTAAAAGGGAAAACCATTAAAACTTAATTATAAAAATAAGAAAACTGATGATTGCTTTATCTCCCATTCAAATGAAAAAAAAGACTTTATCTCCCTGTTGAATGAGAGATAAAGCCATTATGGCCTTATCTCACATGGTATTAAAGCACCCCCTCGTATAATCTGTCAAACCTGCATCGATAAAATTTTATTTAAAAAAAAATTTTTTTTTTCATTTTCGAAAAAACTACAAAAAAAAAACAACAGTATTCAAAAATTATTCTATTTTCTTAATGCTCTCCGATTTCCCTTTCATTTGAATACCCACACTTATAAGATGGATCAGGCCCCCATCGTTAGGGGGACACTTGGGACCACGCCCCAATTTTTTTTCTTTTTTATCTCTATAAAATTCCCGGAAGTTTGAGTACCCACATGATTTTTTCGCAACCATGGGTCCCTTTTTGGGGCCTCCTGGGCGCCCCCAGGGGCATTTTCCCCCCTTCTGGTATCGATTTTCGTAATCTCCGGATTAATTCCAGGAGGGGGTCATTTTCCATTTTTTTTTTGGCGGTGCGCCCCGTAAAGTGCAATTTTGCCATTTTTCGAATGCTTTCAGGCTGAAATAATCAAGTTAAAAAAAACCAATTCCTATACATCACACACGTATTCTTCGAGGAAGCGCAAAAGTATTATAGGAAATTTACGTGATTGTATCTCTCAGTTATAGCTGGGTTAGTTTTTAATTTTTCCAATCTTCTATCTTCTTCTTGATACGAGTTTCCACTATGGACCTTAATTTCATCTTTTAATTTCCAGCTAAATTATTTTTAATAACTTTGAATTCAAGCATAGACAAAGTCCAAAGTAATAATTAAATTATCTAAAACTTTTTAAATACTCATATTGATTATTTGTTGCTCCAAAATTTAAACTTCCTTGAATTCTTCAAATTAAATTGAGTGTGCTTTAGCTTAATGCAAATATTGATAAATTTAACTTCTACAAATTGGCACAGCTTTAAATAAGTAAACAAAACTTCAATTAGTTAAGAAGAATTCTACATGTGCATTCATCACGTCATTATGCGAGTATATAATGTTTACTCTAAATTATTAAACAAAAAATATTTTGCTAATTTTGTTCAAAGTCACGATAATAAAATTAAGATGCTAATTTAAAACAAAAAGTCTGTAGGTTTGTTTTATCTTTTCTTCTATTTATATATGTTTGGTAATATATTCAAAATATTTGTTAAACAATTAAAATACTTATGTGCGATTATTTGTTTAGGCTTAAAAAAAACCTGAATAATTTAAAAAAAAAATTCTAAAAAACCAATGGTAAATTTCTGTTTTACTGTTTACAATGTTTAAACAAATACTAACTCAAGACAGTACACCATGATTTTCGGTCATTAAAAATTATGAAAACACATTGTTAATAAACAATTACATTTCCAGCTACATGCTACCCTACTGATATTGCTCTAAGTTCGTGTCTTAAGTCTTTTGCTTAACAACATCGTCCATGTTTAGGGTCATTGACCTATAATACTCGTAACTTGTTACTTTCTTTAATATTTTGTTTTTTATTTTACAAATTAATATACCAAAAAACTTTTGAATTTTTTTAATCTCTTTAATTGAAAATACATAAGTTAAATTTATTTCTTTGCACAGCTTAGTGTGCTTTTAGCAAACATTCAAAAAGGGTGTACTGTGGGACTCTGAGTTAAAAAGTGTGAAAAATTCAAAAACTTTCCATAATTTAGGTAAAATTTGAAATGAAAAATAACTCGTAATTGGTAAAATTTCTTTTATGATTTTTCGTAATAGAAAATCGCCGAGATATAATTTGCATGTAGATCTGCTAAATATGAATAATATATGACGTCAATATGACATAACTTAACACCATTATAAGTAATGTGACATTTTCAAATGGAAATTTCAATCAAAGGAAGTTTCTAATAGACGCACGACATTCTTAAAAAGGGGACAGAATTTAAATCCGGCTTTTTTAAATTATTTTTTGATGATGCTACGTAAATCCCCTTGTAAATCCATTGTGCTTTTTTAGTTGCAACTACTCTTGATGTTTTTTACGTTTATTCTCTCAATCTTTTTCATTTATTCATTCGTAACAAAATTTTAAATTTTTTAACCTGGACGTTCCAAAGAAGAGGAATAATTTAGCTTTCTTCGATTTTTTATTTCACATGATCCGGTAACGAGTTATGATGTTCACCGCAAAACAACAATGCCTCTGGAGATTCGCTGTCACGGACTTATTTATTAAAATTTTTAATTGAAAATTTTTCGAAGATTCTTGAAATGTTATGCTATATCGTGTATATGAAATAAATTATCCAGCACTGTTCATATCTTAAAAAAAAATTCTGAAACTACGTCTTTTTTCGCTTTTAAAGGCTTACCCCCTCCTTAGACTGTATTAGAAATTGTCAGTTATTATTGTGTCTGTATACAAATTTTTTTGCTGTTTCATATCTGGATATGGCAAATTGTGTCACAGCTTCCTCAATGCTGAAATATGTCAATGATGTTAGCGAAAGTTATAGGTGAGATTTAGGAATTTTTTATTTGAATAGTTTTTTTTATTGAATAGCCATAATCTATTGTATGGGAAGTTTCTTTAAAATATTTACATTGATCGGCTCGTAGAAAAATATCGCGTACAGTTGATTTGTGTTTTTCAACGTCGAATTTAATTTCATTGATATCTTTCAATTTCGCCTCGCTAGTTCATAAACAAAGTGCAGTACTACCGGAGAAAACTTCAAATTTCGATCGTTGTCGGAAAGAGACAACAAATTATTCAATATTTTGAAGAACTACACGATCAAAGTGCAGCGAAATGTGAACACTGCATCACTTATAAATAGTTATAAATAGTATTAAGAATTAAGAGAAGCCGAGTTTTATACTTTTACTTGATTTTACCTTAAAGATTTTAATTTCTTTACTATAATAAAGAACTTTTATACCCTAAACCACTACGGAGCGTAGGAATAATGAGTTTGTGCTGATGTATGTAACTATCAAAAATATTTCACCTAGACATACCCTTCCACTTTCCGTGTCGATTTAGCGATGTAAGTCTACCCATGTGTCTGTCCGTCTGTCTTTCCGTCCTTGTAAATCTTGTAATGAAACTACAGGCTGCAGATTTAAATATCCTTCTATCGACCGATATGAACTGCTTTCATATACACTGCCACACGAAATTGGTTTATTCTTATTTTCTATATCAAAGACTAATGTATTGAAATTTATTGAAAAAGTAAAAAAGAAAAGTACAATACTAATTATTCTTAAAACTATAAATATATTGAACACTTGATGAATTATATTAAAGTATATATGACTTCAAGTCTTCAGTCCAACACCCCCACTAGAATTGAAGTCTTTCAGACCAAGATTGTAGCGGCATTCTTGAAACTTCCAAGTAAGTAACGCTTTAGTGAGAATGTCTGCTACCATGTTCTCTGTGCCAACATGAATAATTTGTACACAATTCTTGTGAACTAAATCACGAACAAAATGATGACGAATATCAATATGTTTTGATCGAGCATGATATACGTTGTTGTGGGCTAAATCAATAGCACTCTTGTTGTCAGAATATAGTGCCCATGGCTTATCTCCTTTACCATAGATTTCTTTATATAATGACTTTAGCCAGATTATTTCTTGACACGCTGCTGACATAGCCATATATTCAGCTTCAGTTGTTGAAACTGCCACAGTAGTTTGTCTTTTTGAGTTCCATGTTATCAAAGAGCCTTGGAATAAGAATATGTAGCCTGTAGTAGAACGCCTGCTATCTAAATCGTTCGCCCAATCAACATCTGCGAAACCATTAATTTCACCATCTGGCTGTCTGCAAAATTCGAGTTTGTAATTAAGGGTATTCTTTAAATACCTGAACACACGCTTAACAGCAACCCAATGTGCCTTTCCAGGATTTTTATTAAATCTGGATAAAGCCCCCACTGCATACGAAATGTCTGGTTGACTTATTTGTGCAGCATACAAAAGACGCCTTCTTTATATGGAATATTCTTCATTTCATTCATTTCGTCTTCATTACTTGGTGATAACTCGAAAGATAATTTTTGATTAGCTTCCATTGGAGTACTTACACCTTTGCATTCTATCATATTAAATCTTTTGATTATATCTTGTAAATATAACTCTTGATCAATCCACAGTTTGCCAGCTTTTCTATCGCGTATTATTTTCATACCAAGAATTAAATTTGCATTACCAACATCTTTCATCTTAAAATTTGACATTAAAAATGATTTGATCTTGTTTTTCATGGACGAATTATTAGAAAATATCAGTATATCATCAACATATGTATATTGCTATGTATACTCTTATTTCCCCTTCTACATAGTAATATATGCATGGATCGGTTTTGGATTGATTCATACCAAATTCAATTAAAGTTTTGCTCAATTTTTGATTCCAGCATCGACTTGCCTGTTTCAGACCATACAAAGAGTTCTTCAGCTTACATACTTTACCATCTTTATTTGGAAAACCTTCAGGGAAATTCATATAAATGTCTTCACTCAATTCACTTTGTAAGAAGGCTGTAACCACGTCCATTTGATCAATATCTAAATCATGTTTAACACCAACTGCCAGTAATAATCGAATTGATGAATATCTTGCAACCGGGGAGAATGTCTCTTCATAATCAATTCATTTCTTTTGAGAATACCCTTTTATAACTAAACGGGCCTTGTACCTTTCAGTTTTTCCTGATGAATCGCATTTTATCTTGAAACACCACTTATTGGATATTGGTAAATCACAAACTACCCACGTCTAATTATCAAGCAAAGCATTGTATTCCTCTTTCATTGCATTTTCCCTCAATTCAGCTTGAGGATTATTAATGGCATCTTTAAACGTATTAGGTTCATGTAAATGAAAATTCATCGTAACGTTTGCATAACGATAGGGTAATTTCCGAACTCTAGTAGATCTTCTTAATTCTTCAGCAGGTGCTGTATTTTTAGATGAATTCTTAACATTTGGAAACTCTTCTGGCAAAATATCTCCTCTCAATAAGTTAATAGGAGATTCACTCAAGGAATCGGCAGGTATATTTCTACCACTAGAATCAGGAGCTTCAAAAATATCATCTGCTGAGAAATACATATCGGAATCTGAATTATCATGGTCATTGACTTGATTTCAACAATTTGACCATCAATTAATTCTTCTTTAAACGGAATATAGAAAACATTATCAGTATTATTTCTATCAACAACATCAGCAAAAAATTAGTCCTCCAGAAATTCAGCATTTCTACTAACTGTCATCTCTTTTGTTTTTGTATCAAGGAATCTATATGCTTTAGATGTATCACAATAACCTACAAATAGCAATTCTTTACCTTTAGCATCGAATTTTCTACGCTTCTCCTTTGGAATTTGCACTATAGCCATACAGCCAAAAATTTTCAAATGTTTCAATGTAGGTTTACGTCTTGACCAAGCCTCTTCATATGTTAAATCTTTATGACTTTTACATGGTAAACGATTCACTAAATTCACGGCTATGTTAACTGCCTCCGCCCAATATGGTTTACTTAAATGAGCTTGAATTAATAAGCACCTAGCTTTTCAATGATTGTCCGGTTCATTCTTTCGGCTAAACAGTTCTGCTCCGGCGTATATGGAGCAGTTGTTTGATGAATAATACCAGAAGAAATCATAGTCTCACACATTTGTCGATTACAAAACTCGGTACCATTATCAGTTCGAAAAACTTTTATTTTTCGACCACACTGATTCTCGACAAGATTATTAAACTCTTCAAATTTTTTAGCAACTTGATCCTGAGATTTTAGAAAATATCCAAATACTTTCCTACTATAGTCATCTACGAAAATCAGCAAATAGCGAGAACTATTGAATGAATTTTCTTCCATTGGACCACATAAGTCGGAATGGACAATGTCCAAACACTCTTTAGCTCTAGAGCCGACATCTATGAATGGTAAACGGGCTATTTTTCCTTTGAGGCATACCGAACATTATCTTCTTTTATGCAAATAGTATCTATACCGTGAACCATATTAACGACTTTTCTTAAATTTTCATTACGTGGATGACCAAGCCTTAAATGCCATATATCACAAAATTCTTTGAAACATAATTTCTCATGTTTATTTTATTTAATTTGAACATATTATCTACTAACGAACCTGTTGCAATTATCTCATTGTCTGCATTAATGACTTTGCATCCGTTAACATTTTTGACAATTTTTGAAATTGATAATAAATTTGTATGACTTTCAGATAGGTATAAAACATCACGCAAAACTATGTCACTAACAATAATTTCATCAATTGACACCTGCATATCAATATTACCCCTAGAATTTCCTTTCATATTTGAATTATTTGCTGTCACAATTGTAAATTCCGCACAATTCTTTAAATTGTCAAATATCGCTTTATTGTTGCACATGTGGTACGTTGCTCCCGAATCCAAATACCAATCATCACCTAATGATGTATTCATAGCCGATTCTTAGGGCAATTCAGTTTAATGTGACCATACTCACGACAACCATAACATTGAGTTTACCAGCAAGAGCTGAAGATTTTGTATTCAGGACTTTCATGTCTTGTAGGAGTTTTGTTTTGACATAATCACCAGATATTTGCACACCGGAACTTTCGATCCACATTATCATTGGTTGATAATAATCTGGAAGACTCGCTAACATCAATGTTCCAATCCATTCATCAGAAACTGTCATGCCAACACTTAAAAGCTTATTTGATGTTGACATAATCACATTAACAAAATCTTCCATAGATGCGCAATCTTCCATCTTCGTGGTTATCAATTTTCGCAACAAACATACCCTGCGTGTAAGTCGAGAATCTTCAATTGCTTTTTGAAAGTTATCCCAGATTTCTTTTGCCGTAACAGCATCTTGAATATGCACAAAAAGCATAGGATCCACAAGCAATATAAACTTGGAACGAGCCAAAATGATTTTTTTTATCATCTTCTTCAATGCCTTGCGCAGCAGCCCACAGACCCTCCATTTCCAGATATGCTTTCACAGCAAATTTCCATTGCTCCCAGTTATCACGGCCCTCTAACCGTTCAATTTGCGGCAAACCAGAAATTGACATATTCAAGAATTCTTTTATTTTATTTTTATTTTACAATTTTATCAACGAGCTCTGGGCCCATAACCTAATGTATTGAGGTTTACTGAAAAAATAAAAAAGAAAAGTACTATACTAATTATTATTAAAACTATAAACACATTGAACAGTTGATAAATTATATTAAAGTATATATGACTTCAAGTCTTCAGTCCAACAAAGACCATTTTTCACAACTCATATCGTATACTCGGTCGAAGACATTTGGAATTTTCTTCATTGTTATTTATTTATTAAGTAAGTCTTGTGTGTAATTGACGAATTTTTAATAACATAAAAAATCACACAGTTTGCTTTAAAAAGAAAAGAGGAATTTTATTTTCTAAATCCAAAAATATAAATATATAGCAAATAGAAAACGGATATTTATATAGTGTTTCATTTTGAGTATGGCAACACCAATATCAATATTTGGTTTCTACGAACATGTAAAGATTGCCTTCAACTTCTACCATGTCGACTGGCAAGATTCGTTAAGAAAGTTGTGTTAACGCTGTCGTACGCATAGTTCGATGAATTTAAAAGTCATCTCCATTTTTCGTTGGACGAAAAGGTAAGATGACAATATGGGACAAATGTTTTGAGGTAGTTTTAATAGATAAAAAATTCAATGTTGAAGTTATGGTTTGACATGCCATACCATAATATGGGACTATAAATTTAGTTTTTGAATCAGCGAGAAAGGCATTTCCATATATTAATAATTTATTTGAACTCGATAACGCTCCGATTCATAATGTTTAAGTTGTAAAATAGTGCATTTGTGATGGTAATTTAGAACTTATGAATTGGCCCCCATATTTACCAAACGTAAATGTTATCGAAAATATTTTGGGGCTTGTGAGAAAAATATATGAAGGCAGCTATTAATTTGAAACACCGAAAGCTTTAAATACCGCTATAAGGGAATCCTGGTGTCACTTTTCCGTTCTATGCCAAAATGAATATTCGAAGTTATTTCTTAAAAAAAGGTAGTACCCAAGGACAACATTTTTTTATTTAATCGTTTATAGATTTATATTGCATTTCCTCATTCAAGTGACCTTTTAAAGCTATGTTTTTTACATTCCAATAAAAAAATAAATAGCAAAAATAAAAAAAAATCAATAACAGAAAATTTTATTTTTTTCCTCATTAATAATAAAAAAAAAATTTCGTATCCGCCTGATCTGTGGTTTTGTAGATATATTCATTCAAATATTTATGTGAACGACTGTACATCTATAATATAATAGGCTAGGCGATTTCTTGTGACCGATGTTTTGTTCTACCTTTTTATCCCGATTTTGACCAAACGTATATTATTTGAAAGGTATTTCTTTTTAGTCGTTCTCCAGATTTACAGATTTTTAAATTTTTTCCTTTATTTTGAGTAAATTGCACTTAAAGTTGCTACTAACACATACATAAAATTATACAATGCTATGTGTGTTTTTATTAAATTTGTTAATGTGTTTGTAATAAAAATGAGTTTGTTTTTTATGTAAATTTGTGAATGGGCTATAATTGATTAGCATACCTTTAGGGTCTTTATTTAATGGAAAAATAAAATTACCTAGAATTTGCAATCGAATTTCGAGGGCTGGAATCTGCTAGTGAGTAATAAATGTTCATATAAATACGTGCAGCGTTTCACATTCGTTGTGTCCAAAAATTAGCGAGTCAGTTACTAAAAAGTACAGTCGAAAGCATTTATATTGATTTCTCTGGTTCCAATTACTTTCCATACTAACTAAAACGTTTATAAAGACTTGTTTTTATATGGAACCTCTTGTTTTTCTTCCACTAGCAAATTTTCACACAAATTATTTTGTTTATAAAGAACACTGAGATTGAAATTAATTATCTAAAACACTTTTGCAGACTTATGATTATGGCAAAATCATAACAAAATTTTTGGCAGAATTTGAAATCATTCAAACGATATTTTGCTTACCTTGAAGATACTTATTGTCCATTTGATGAGAGATCGGTCATTTCCTCGCTGACTTTATTGTTTTAATAAAATGTAAAAATATCTCGGAAAAAAGAATTGTACTTTTCTGGATTTGAACTACTTATATGCAATATTGATTCCAAATTTTTAATTCCGAATAGTTTTTTTTTTAAAGAAACCTTTTACCCTTTTGCCATTCTAAATACGAATTATTTCAAATATTTTTGTGCATAATATGAAAATTCAAAAACCGATTTTTGTTAATTTAGTGACTTATATAAATACATAACTTTAAGACCACTGAATTATGGTGAATGTATAGAAACTTAGGCAAAAAATTTGTTTTTTTTTTATTTTACTCTATTACGGATATAACGAATTAGTTATATTGTAAATTGCGCCGCAGGCAATATGTTTATTAACAAAAACTGTGGCAATTTTGTTTTAAAAACAATTCATTGTCTGCGGCGCAATTTAATATAAATTGTTCTTAGTAACAAACATCTTCATTATCATCATAATTTACACAAAACTTCTTGAATTCTTACAAATAGCTATTTCCTTTCATAATGGTTTTGTGAATAAAAAACCAAAAAAATGTTTTGCTCATTTATTAAATTATGTATAGAAGTAATAATATATTCAACTTGGATACAAAAAGTTAAATGACCGATTATACAATAGCACTACAAAGTTATATTAAGAAAAAATTTACAACTATATAGTACGTCTGCTGGTATCATAAATATTTGCCGTTGAGTGTACGAGAGTGGATTATTTCTTAACATACTTAGTCTCCTTCTAGCTCAATATGATATGTCCAATGTTATTCTGATTTTTTAATTTATTCTAAAAAAATAAAATTTCTCAAGGCGTCGAGCCATTTCTTTAGATTTGGAGATTGCAAATAGTCACTGTGGAACTGATGAGGTAGCCAGTCGTAGCCCAGTTCATCGAATTTTACCATGATGACACACAGTAGTTTATGGTTAATTGCGATAAAATTTTTCATCCATCTCGCAGGAAAATTTCCAAAACTAAACTAATCATTTACAATAGGAATCACAGGGCCAAAAGATAAACCATCAACAATTTCGTGTATTTGAACGTTCAACATCAAATCGTGATTTTTTTATGACATTTTTGTCTGTAGTGACCTTAATTGACCGCCCAGAATGTTCCATGTTACTAAAGCTTGTGCGACCAGAACGAAACTCTCGAATCCACTTATTTACTGGCCCTTTATTTTATCAAGCTTTTTCTTGGTGCGAATGATATTTTCTTATCTATAAAAATATTATTGATGTGTAAACATCTATACGCGCAGGGGCGTAAATTTCTATTTCACAATACAATCACAAAAACAGCGTAACTCATATCGGTGTGAGCTGAAGCAGATAACGCTGTGTGACTTATGATTGTATTGGTGAAAAAATTATGATATAAAATTGTTTTTTTATGCCACTTTTTTAAAAGCGTCATCTATGTATCACTTATATACGTTTATATTAGGATATTTTTAACGTTTTACAGCAAACGGTTGTTGAATTAGCTGAAACAGTTTTTGCTATAAGTGATACATAGATGACCCTTTCTGTTTGATTTTAAAAAATGACGTAAAAAATCTTTAATTACTAGATGTTTACACATCTTCCCTGTGATCGGACTCACAAAATTTTTTTTATGTGGACTCAAAATTTACTTTTTTCCATTTTTGAAAAATCTACTTAGTAATAATTATAAAAAAAAATCTAGATTCAATAAAATATAAAAATATATTGATGATTTATATTACAAGCGGAGTTGATATAGCTATGTCCGTCTGTCTGTCTGTGGAAATCATGATTTCTCCATCAATAGGTCTGCTGGGTCGCCAGGTTATTATGGAAATTATTTGCTAAGATCCTGAGTAAGCCGCTGCTTAAAATCATCAAAATCGATTTAATAGGTCGCGAGATTTCTACGAAAATTAAAAAAATAAAATAATATAAAATAAAAAAATATAAATAACTAATTAATTAAAAAACCCTTGAAAAAAATGAATTATTTATGTTGTTCTTATTATTGTTGTTTTTCCAAGTTTTGTAGTTTGTGTGTCGTATATGTAGTGTTAGTTGTTGTGGTGGTCGTTATGTTTTCTCATTTGCTTGCTGAGTGTGAATGACATAAGCTGGCCATCGAGAGAAATTAGTAGTGTTTATGAGCATGTGTTAGTTGTATTACACTGATCAAAATCTATGGACGTAACAAAATGACGATATTAAATTGGTTTGTGTAGGGATAATTTTATATATATTGAAATTGTTGTTTACTTTTACCATTTGGTGAGTATTTTTGTTTTAGTTCGGCTGTGTACATAAAAGAAGCCGATCAGGGTTCGGCTCCTTGGTGCCCGTATGGCCAACTGTGGCTGGTGTGGCCACGTGTTATTTTAGATTAGGTTGGTAATGGCACACTTTTTTAAACGTTATCAAGTAAAAAAAAACTCAAATATGAAATTACCTTTGTATAAAAGAGTATCTAATTATTTATAAAGAAAAAAAATTAAATAAGTATATTTAGATTTTAATACAAATAAAAGTTGATTAGTTTTTTCTCATTTTTCGCAACACTTTCATCTAAAGAACGCCAAATATAAAAAAATACATATTATAAGATTTTTTATTTGAATGCGTTTCTAATCTTCCTAATATAAAATTTGTCGTATAAAATTTATCATATTTTGATAAATTCAAAAAATTTATTTTCTAGAAATGCTTTTAAGTAATCTAAATATATCTATAATATTAATAGTTTAGGCGATATGTTGTTCTACCGTTTTATCCCGCTTTTAACCAAACGTATATTATTTGAAAGTTACTTCTTTTTAGCTGTTCCCTTGATTTACAGATTTTTAATTTTTTCCCTTTATTTTGAGCAAATTGCATTTAAAGTTGCTACTAACACATACATAAAATTATACGTATGCTATGTGTGTGTTTATTTAATTTGTTAATGTATTTGTTAATGAGTTTGTCATCTTCATTCACAATAATAATAAACCAAAAAAAGTTGCATAGAAATTGCACTCGAATTTCGAGCGCTGGAATCATCCTATTAAATACGTTTAAACGTTGCACAGTGGACCATATTTTGAGAAGGCGGCCACAAATCATTTTTTTTTTTTTTGTTACCGATTTTAAAGTTATGTTATTAATTTGAAAGTTAATACTAGTAAACCTCGGGAGCCATAAAATTGCGACTCTATCTCAACTATATTACAGCGAACAGGGTCTTCGAAAATGGGCTTTCTCAGTATTTTGCTAAAATTAAAAATTTCTTTGTAAATTTTTATTTTTGAATGACTGTAATTTTGTATAATTGTGTGGCTTCCATGCTATTAATGTTAAAAATGTAAATTCACAGAGTCGTTCTAAAATTTAAAAAAAAAATTTTTTTAAAAAAGGTCAAAATTTTTCGAAAATCTCCTACTTAATAGAGCATAACTCCTGCCAGTCAAAACAGTCGGAAAAAATCTTGCACTCTTCTATAGTCCGAACCCTCCCCTATACTACTATACCCCATTATACACCCGCCAGTTTCCGCCCGTGTGCACCAGAACAATTTTTCTGACCCAAGGTTAGATATTTTCTGCAAAATTTATGAATACAAAAGTTGTCCAATATGTGGTTAGGATATATTAACTTTGAGGTAATGTTTGTAACTGCCAAAAATATTGGACCTTTATCCATCTTTTATTATACGGATCGACTCAAAAATGCTTTCTGAGTCGATTAAACGATGTCCGTCCGTCTGTCTGAGTGTTATGAATACAAAAGTTGGTCGTACCGGTGCACCGCGGTGTATTTTTTGCGTGTCGGTAGAGTTGTCAGGAGTTGTTATATACTTATAAAAAAAGGGTTGAAATATAATGCGCTTAATTGTTACAGGTACATTTACATAGGTATCTTTCATTAATTGTCTGAATTAGAGTTATATAGTTTAAATACCTGACAAAATGGGAAACAATTTAAATAACAGTTAAATGGTAAAAAAAAACTGTTGCGACATAGCCCTTTAAGATATGAGCAGGTACGCTTCACCTTTTAAAAGGGGTTAGGGTGTGGGTTTTTTATGCTTCTAAAAGTGGTAATAAAAGATAAAAAATTTTATTTTACATAATTGTAAGAAAGAGTATTTATAATAATGTTTTCACAATTATTATTCATTACAATTTGTACAATGGCTAAGTACTGATACAGAGATCTGGCAGATATTTATTTTCAACGAAATGATGTAGACGATGTAACTTTGCACATAGTGAGCAACGACTTCTTTAAGAATTGTAACCTAGAAGACATTGAAATGCACAAAGGAAAAATTACTAATTTTGCATCGACTTTGAAAGGACGGTACATTGAATGCTCTCATAGCAAGGCAAAGATGTACAAACGTTACCAAGACTGGTTAATAGAGGAACTTATTTTTGAGAGTGCATCTACAACTGGCAACGAAAGTGGAAAAAAAGGTCGACCAGCAAAACCAATTGACGGATGTAGGGAAAGATCTCGAAGGCGCAAGCTGGAGAATATCAATGAAGAAATTTCTCAAAGAATTATTAAGGATTCATTTTTGCACCAAATTCAACCAACCCAAAATAAAAAAAATAAAATTGAAATAATTGAAAAAATAGTAGAAGCGAGCCCAAGGCGCACAAAGAGGATTTTGAAAAGCATTTCTGCACCAATTGAAGATAAGAAATTTACGCCGGAAGAAGCGTTCGCCCTATTTTTGGATTTGAAATTGACCAAAAATCAATATAAGGAATTGCGGAAGCGAAACACTGAAAAGAATTGTGGGATTTTTCCAGAGTATCGAGATATAGTTTCTGGCAAAAAAGAATAATTACCTTCACAATCTGCTATTAGTGTCACTTCAACATCAGCAGAAATAAAATTGCAAGATCTCCTTGAACATACTGCAGAACGATTGCTAAATACGCTTGATACTGATCATTTAAAAAAAATTGGTAATGGCAGCATTACTTTAATTTCTAAATGGGGATGTGAAATCCTCTGGTCAGAAATAATACAAGAAATTTAATGCCGAAAATTCATCAGATGCTAATTTATTTATGGTATCTTTCGTTCCATTGCGCTTAACAAAAAGGTATAGCGTCTTAGAGCCGTCAACTAGTAGAGCAACAGAAATTGATATATGGAAAAATGAAATTCCTTCTTCAACAAAGTATTGCAGACCAATAAAATTTGCATTCAAAAAGGAAACCAAAGATGTCATAACTGAAGAAGTTCAAAAAATAAAAGATCAAATTAAGGAACTTCAACCAGTAATATTTAAATTTGATGACCAAGACATTGAAGTACATTTTAAAATGTGTCTCACATTGATTGATGGAAAAGTTGAACAAGCTTTAACTGGAACAAAGTCAATGTCAAGCTGCATTATATGCCAAAAGACATCAAGTCAATTAAGCCAACACCCACCCGAAGACGATAGTTTTAAGGAAGCCTACGAATTTGGAATGTCCCCTCTTCAATCTAGAATTCGTTTTATGGAGCATATTCTTAAATTGGGTTATGATTTGGAATTTGGTCCGTTAGGCGAAACAGTGAGAAAAAACAAAGAAAACAAGTAAGAAAATTATAGTCGGTCTAGACCGACTATACGATACCCTATACCATGTGTTTAGAAACCCTATCTCTTAGGCCCAACTAACTGGACATTGAAAATAAGCAAAAACCAAATTTGAGTGAGATTTTTATTAATTTTTTTGGCTGCAGATATGAAAAAGTTCATATCGGATGCTATATCTATAAAGGGACTAGGTCCAAAAATGGACCGATCCTGATCATGTTTGGTAAAGTCTCTTGTATTTTGCAAAAATATATACAAACAAAATTTAAGAAGAATCAGTGCAATATTTTTGTTTTTAATAGATTTAAGTGAAGATCGGGAAGCAGCTCTATATCGGGTCAAAGGGAGCATTTTTGGACTACTCATTAGTGAATGTAATGAAGGCATACAAACCCAATTTGAGTAAGATCTATATGACAATTTGGATCTTATGGCAATTTATGTCGATTTCATATGGGTAATTTGTATGGGGGCTAGGTCTGAACATGGACCGATTCTCACCAATTTCAATAGCGTTCATCCCATGGCCGATAAAAGCTTATATACCAAATTTCATCAAAATATATTCATATTTGCGACCTGCAGTTTGATTACAAGCTTTACATGGACACACAGACGGACGGACGGACGGACGGACGGACATTGTTAAATCAACTCAGAAAGTGATTCTGATTCGATCGGTATAATTAAAGATGGGTCTAGGTCAAATATTTTTGGTTGTTACAAACAGCAGCACAAAGTCATTATACCCAAACCACATAGTGGTATAGGGTATAAAAATTTGAGAAGAATCAGTGCAATATTTTTGTTTTTCAATTGAGTTAAGTGAATATCGGGAAGCAGCTCTGTATGGGGCCAAAGGGATCATTTTTGGACTACTCATTAATGGAATTAATGAACGCATACAAACCCAATTTGAGTAAGATCTATATGACAATTTGGATCTTATGGCAATTTATGTAGATTTCATATGGGTAATTTGTATGGGGGCTAGGTCTGAACATGGACCGAATTTCACCAGTTTCAATAGCGTTCATCCTATGGCCGATAAAAGCTTATATACCAAATTTGATCAAAATATATTCATATTTGCGACCTGCAGTTTGATTACAAGGTTTACATGGACACACACAGACGGACGGACGGACGGACATTGTTAAATCAACTCAAACAGTGATTCTGATTCGATCGGTATAATTAAAGATGGGTCTGGGTCAAATATTTTTGGTTGTTACAAACAGCAGCACAAAGTCATTATACCCAAACCACATAGTGGTAGTCAAGGATAAGATATCTGTTTTAACAGAAAGATTCTTTAATAGATGTGTCAGCTCCTCGCATGACCACATCAGTTCTTTATGCTCTTAAACCGTATGTTTTTAACTATCAACTTTTCCCGTTTTTATAAAACTTTTTTTTTTTTTATTTCTCTAAAGTTTTTGTAAAATTTTTCCTTAACTTATTAAATTAATTTTTAAGAAATTTATCACATTGTACAGATACAATATAATTAAGTAGAAAAGTCATACATAATATTAATATAATATAATATTAAAAATTATTGTGTATTTACCATGTTACATTTATCAATAAAATATGAAATTGAAAAAAAAAAATTTGAAATTGTATCAATAATTGAAATAGACGTTTTTTCCGGAGTTTAATGAAATTTTAGCTATTATAACGTTTTTGCACCCACGTTTCAAATCCAAATGATTTAGTCACCAATATATCATATAAACAGTTTAGAAACTTCTGAAATTAATCCACCTCAAACAAATTTTGAAAATAATAACAGCTCAATTTGGAATGAATTCAACAAAAAAAAAAAAAAAACTGTTACAAAAACAGCAACATCTAAATGCATTATTCAACTAAATAAATTGAGCCATGAACAAATTGAGGACAGAAAAAGTGACATTTAGAGTGGTGGAAGGCATGGGAGACAATATACCCTGGGCTATCTGTAATTGCAAAGAAATATCTTCCGATTGTGTTAACATCAGTTACTACCGAACGCGTTTTCTCCATAGCCAGTCAGGTTCTTACATATAGGAAAAATCATTTAAGTTCTGACATTGTAGAACGAATTTTGTTTCTTCATTTCAACAATAATAAAATTAAGAATAAAAAACTCAAATTTCAAGAAAACACTTTTCTGAAAAATACAAATACTTTTGAAGTTATAGTACAAAAAATTACATAAATGGATTAAACTGTGAAATATAAAATACATTAAAAACAATTTACATAATTTAATGCTAATTTTTTTGTATATAACTTTTATTTTGTTTTAACTTTATTTTATACTTAATATATTAAATAAATTAAAATATATGTTACCTTTGTTAATACATGTTTTATTTTTTTTAATAAATAAAAACGTTGAAAGTATTAAGAAGTATCAACTTAATTAAGTACTCAATTGGAAAAGTATCGAGTAGTATTGAGTAGTCAAAAGCAACACCTGCTCAAAACGGTATGATGGTCACAGGCCGAACTTTTTTTGTATGACCTTTAAATTTTTTTCTTTACTTTGTTTGCTTAGTTTTTCAGCTAAATCTCAAGAACCATTGATGATTTCCAATTTCATTCATCAGCAAACTTGTAGCTAAGCCTAAAATAAATCATTTTTATTATTAATATATCCATGTAAAAAATAGAATAAAAAATATTGATTTATGTTTGATTTAATATAAAATATCACTCACACATATACATCTCTTCTGCTCTACTAATAATACGACCCGAATATATTATGTTATTAAAAAAATTGATAAAAAAAAAGGGGAAAATTACAACATTTTGAAGATTTTATTCAATAAAATTAGTCCATTTTTATTTCCATAAGCAATTAGCTGAAGAATGGAATGAGAAATCATCAATGGTTCTTGAGTTATAGCAGAAAAATTAAACAAACAAATATCAAGATAAGGACAAAATATGAAAAATCATAGCCTGAGAACGTCAAAACTTTTGGAAGTTTTACTATACTGGTCTAGTTCTTCCACTATGACTTGGAATTTCTAACCCCCAGAATGGCTGTTGCACTGTGTAATAGGCATTCTTATATTATTTCTTTGTAGAAATGTGAAAATTGAAAAAAAGAAAGATACCTTTTTTAAAAACGATTAACGCTAGAAACGAGATTATTTATGAATGATCAACAAATAAGCCAAAAATAAATTTCTTACCCGCCTTTGCCAATCGAGTAGGCTCGTCCCCTCAACATTAAGACAGCGTACACAGCAATGTTCCGATACTGGCGGATTCCAAACAAAAGCTGGCAGGTAAATAATATAGTCGTAAGTCAGTTACAAATCTAAAGCATCAGCTAATAATTAGTACTAGCAGATTCCAGCCCTCGAAATTCGAGTGCAAATTCTAGGAAATTTTATTTTTTTCAATAAATAAAGACCCTAAAGGCATGCTAATCAATTATAGCCAATTCACAAATCAATACAAAAAAACAAACTCATGTTTCTTACAAACACATTAAAAAATTTAATAAACACACACATAGCATTGTATAATTTGATGTATGTTAGCAATTTTAAGTGCAATTTAATCAAAATAAAGGAAAAAATTTAAAAATCTGTAAATCTGGTGAACAGCTAAAAAGAAATACCTTTCAAATAATATACATTTGGTCAAAACCGGCACAAAACGGTAGAACAAAACATCGGTCACAAGAAATCGCCTAGCCTATTAATATTATAGATCACGCAAGTTTACTAATAAGCAAAAAAGTTCACCAGTAATGGTGTTCAGTTTTAACGTACATTACTTTCCATGTATTGCAATATAAATCAATTAAGTTTCCTATCCATAAGTATAAATCTAAAAGGTTCAGACGGTGTCCAAAGCAGTTCCATTAATATAATAATTGTTAGAAAATATGCTTACAATTCTTTAGATCAAGTTCACGCTGAAGAATATCACGACCATTTAAGTCATTGCAACGAATTACTGTCGGAAGAGAATAGTACAATTAGTAACAGGCCCTAATGAGTGCCTTGAGAAATGCCAGAAGTAACATATGCAACATTAGATTCAACATTGAAAAACATAACTCTTTGAATTCTTAAAGTATTTGCCACCCTCCTCCTTGAATTCCAAATGTCCATATCTTCTTTTATTTTTCAATGAAAACTCTTCAAATTTAAAACATGTATTCCTTATTATTTACTTTTACTATTTACATTTCAGCTTTGAAAATCTAGGAGCCGATATGCCTATGTTGGACAAAATAAACAAAGTAATAAGTAGTATTTTAGAGATGACGGAACGTACATATGTATGTATGTCAAAATTCAGAATATTATCACAGTTATATTACAACTGCATTCGGTAATATTGTCGACGAATCCAGGTAATTTTCATATGTCAACTTAAAAGATCGTAACAAAAGCATCAATAAATGCCGAAATTTACCGAATCGAATGATTAAGGAAACAATAATTACACGCTTCTATTACAAACATGAGATTTTTACAATATTCTAACCAGTTTCGGTATGTGGCACAATAATAACAGTATTCAGTTTATCAGAGTCTTCCATCTGTCCAAGAATTAAGACATATTGAGTGATAATTCTACCACTTTAGACTTTTATTAAAGTGTCTGACACAATTACATTGTACACTTGGAGGTGATTATAAAATAATTCCACTAAACTCTTTCAATATAACTAAATTTAAATATTATAGAAAAGTCATAGCACGTATCATATTCAGATTGTCAAAATATTGGGCTTTCGCTAGATATCTTTCGATTACCGTTCCTTAGATACGGTTAGTATAATACATATATGTATATATGTACAAAGTATGCATTATTAAAATAATTTTTTTTTTTTTTTAACTAGAAATACTGCATGTATACTAATTAATTACTTTATCTCAGCTGAGTCACACGCACAAAAATTATCCCTTTCCTTTTTTCTCTCAATATGAGAATGTACACGTGGAAATAGGATAAAATACACTGTTGACCTGATTTTGCATATCATCCAACATATCTTAATGGCTTCAAAAAATATCTCATTTAATGTAAGTACTACGGACTGTGTCATTAGTACACACATACGATTATGTATATACCAACGAATGTTGTAGTTAAACCGGTTTTACTACGAAAAATGCGTCAGTGTATGTAAATATTTATATGCATACAAACACAATCTACAATTACAAACTTATATATAAACTTACGAATTACTTGAATTTCCTGTAAATACGAATATATTTTAAATACATATAAACAACATTAACAAGGACAACACAGTATCACAAAATTATACAATTCACTTATAAACTTAGAAGCATACACATACACTTACACTTATTTCTACATATAAAGGATGTTCACACAAAAAGATTTAAAAGCTGAAGCGTTCTTCGAATGTGTGCTGTAGAACCTAATTCATTTGTTACACCCTCTACACCAGTTTGCAGAGGGTATATATAATTTTGTAATTCCATTTGTAGTAATTAGAAAAAAATCTGACCCCATAAAAAATATATATTCTTGATCCTTATAACGGGATATATTGATATAGCAATGACCGTCTGTCTATCCGCTTTTAGTGAGAATGATTCACCAAATTCATGGGAAGATTTCTATTTCAAAAATTATTAAAATCGGTGGAGCAGGTCCAGGGAAATCTCTGAAAAAGTAAAAAAAAATGAAAAACATGATATTTCTATATTGTTCTTGTTGTTATTCTAAATGTTGCATTGTTGTCATAGCTGGACTTGTTATTTTTATGGTCGTTGTGGTAATAATATAATAAAAACAAACTCTGGTAAAAAAATTTAAAAGTTTTCATTGTTTTGGCATCACTAAAAAAATTTGTTAGATCATTTCTGTCATTGCCACGAGCCTGCCTGCAAAATTTCAGATCGATTGGGTCACGGGAAAGTGGTTAAAAGGGATCAAAATTTTTTCGACAAGCAGACAATACGAGTTAATATAAAGGGAGTAAAAATTCACCAACATCTAAACCAAATAATGCTAAAATACCTAGTTGTTAATAAAAAAAAAAAAACAATATCTGTTGTATCGTGTATCACTTTACAACGGTGTAAAATTGTTGTTGGTAATTTTCACTAAAAAATCTGATACACGATCCAACTTCATTTGCTATGTTTAGTAAATGTTGTATATTGTATCATAACATATCAGTTCCAAGTGAATGCCAGTTTTTATGAAAAAGAAAAAACAAATACATAGAATTTTATCAGCATAAATAATTATAAAATAAAATATGGCAAATAATGCAAATAACGCAAATACATCGATAAGTTTATTTATATAAAAATTAATATTTATATTTTTAGTATGTATTTTCTCTTTCAGTACCAACCAAAACATTTAACATTTCTATTTTTCATTATAAATTAAAGAGGTACGTAACTAAAACTCCAGGGAATATCTCACGACCAAAAAGCAAACACTGACAAGTGTTTTCTCTTATACAAAATAGCAGAAGCGACGAAGCGATCTTTCCTCGTTGGATCGAAAATTTCAAAAGAAAGCGTTTTACAATATGAAAATACAACTGAGTGTTCACAACAAATGATTGTATTGTGTATTTCAATACAACATACAATATACAACACCTGTTGTGAATTGCCCAAATGTAAATTTAGCAAAAAAAATTTATGTATTAATTTATTTAAAGAGAAAAACACAAAAATAATGTTTGATGTTGTATTTTTTGTGTGTAATATTTACATATACATACATACACATATTAAATAATACAAATAATATACATATATAATATATATGTATGTATGTATGTATATTCATAGTTACTGCATGTTAGAAATAAATCGGTATATTATTTTATTTACATAAAATTCAGCAATATTTTGTTGTGGGGAAAATACATTTCTTTTGCATTAACAGAGTGTCACTTCATTTTGCTCAGCGTGACTATGCCACAGTAGATGGCGCCGCAATTTTTCCTTGTTCTAATTAGCTTTGTAACAGTTATTTCTATTTTAACATGAATGTTAATATTTTCAACTAGATATCGTACAGAACAATGTTAAGAGTATACACGGGCTGGTCTTTTATTTCATACGTTTTTTCATTATTATTTTACAAATATGAACATAAGTTTGGCATATTAACTTTTTGTTGTCTTTTCAAAATAGAGTTACCGAGTTCATCAATGAGTTTTTTGCTTTCAAAACAGTTCTACATAGTTATATAGAATTATTATTCTGCTTTACCTACAGAATATCTGATTGCGATTACATCTAATTTTTAAAAATTGTTTATAATTAATAAAGCATTATTATTCACATAAATACAAAATTGCACTTTTTAAATTTTCCATTCAAATTTAAGACAATATAAATTCTTATAAAAACTGAAATTAAAATTTTTAATTATAAATTAGAATATATTAATTGAATTTCAGAAAATCATATCAAAACGTCGGAAATAATAATTTTAAAATTAGAAGACATCAATTGCATCTTTAATATATAAATTTTATTCGTTAAACACAAATTGAAATTACAAAAGAAAAACACCAAATATGTTTACATTTAAAAATGTTTACATTTAAAAAAAAATATTGCCATTCAGGAGATATTAATAACTTTTCAGTACCGCGATTCAGTAACTTCTTTTAACGATAGTCGAATCGTAAAAAAAAGAAAATTGCAAAATTATCAGTAACATTTTTAAACGATATTCGCTATTGTTAAAGTCAACTGTTGTTGTTATCTAAACGACAACCATTTTTCTGTTGTTTATTGAATCGATAAAAACTTAAATTTTTAGGTTGAAATGTCGTCATACATAAATAAAAATCATAAAATAGTGAAAATATTTTGCTTTAATTAAAAAACTTTTTTATATAAATAAAAAAAATTAAATAGCATATTCAATTCATTATTTCATTTTCAAATAAATAAACAGAAATATTAGCAAAAAAATAAAGATATTAAACATAAACATAAAATCATCCTGTCAAGCACGAAGTAATTTGTTTTTTTCTATTCTTCTTTGTGTTTTTCGCTTATTTTGACAGAGATGCCACTCATTTACAATTTAGATAAATAGAAAAATAGATTTGTCGACTGTCGTTAATATGTATGTACTTAGTGAATCACTTAATCTTTAGTGCAAACAACAATAGCTGTCGATATGTTTTCGATTGTCGGATCGTTGAAATTTACAGATCGCACTACAGAAAATTAATTTAAATTCAATGAATTTTAGAAAACGTCAAATGATATTTAAGAATTGCGAACATAAAAACTGTTACATAAATAAACGCAATTTGATGAGAATGTTATTTTTTATATATAAATTTGCACAATTTTTTTTGGATGAAAATTTTAAGTTTTTCAGAAAATAAAGAAAACAAATTATTTTATTTGAAATTTTTGGTTTTTTGGTTTTTTGCGTTTGACATCCGTTATTTGAATATTTATTATTATAAATTTATTCTGTATGTTTTCCAAATATGACAATATTTTAATAAAAAAAGTTGAGAGTTTTTTTTTTTGTTATATTTTGTTACTCCATCCGACCTGTGTGGCCGCAATGAAGAAATATTTCGCCAGTTAAAAGAAACTATACAGCCATCTCCAATTAGCACGATTTAATGCATATAGCCACCCTACACAACCATTATCTTTGCAATGGAAGTTAGGGTGAGCTATTTAATTAGCAAAAACTAAACTAAACGAGAAATTATGTCATATAACCGGATATGCATGCATATAGGTATATAACCTAAATGCATGGCGATCAGCAACCACGATGACCAAAAAGCAAACACCGAAATAAATCCGAAATAATAGAAAAGACGAAAACCAACCCAAAGAATTTTCTTAAATAATTTGGTATTAAATTTAACAAATTGTTTACTTTTTCCAATATTTTGTTTACATTTTCAATACTCAAACCGAGGTGGAGGGTATTAAAGATTCGGCACAGCCGAATTTAACACTCTTACTTGTTTTTATCTGCATTTCTTTATATTATTAACTTTAAAAGATTGGACAACAAAATGCTACCTCCCTCGCTACCTTAATGCTCATCTTTTATTTTATCGATTGTAGTTGATAACCAAATATTTCTCACAAAAAAACTAATGGCAAATATGTGTGGAATATTTTCTAATAATGCCTGCTTAGGATTGCTGAATGTAAAATATGAAAATGCCATACGAATCGCTACGTGCAAAAGGTAGGTTAATCTCTAATCCGTTTTTCATGAATCCATTTCCAGATAATTTTAGATTTTTAAGGATGACAGTAGTCATCCCCATGGATCTGTTCAAATGTGTTCATTATTATTGCAGTGAGTTTCATTTTAATTTTACAAATATACTATATTGTTGACATTTAACTAGAGCAGGTTTCGGGTACGTTTCCCATACAAGGAGCCAAATATTTTTATACGTTTTTTTTATGATTATATAAATGAAGATCACTTCTACAATCAGTATCAAAATTATTCTTTCATTCATTTTGTTATACATAAATGATTATTATAGTTTAAAAATATTGCCTGTATTTTAAAATATTATTATATTAATATGATTTTTGCACTTGTACCTTCTTGGACTACTTTTTTTTTTTTAAATATGTAACGTATGTTGCATATTTAAACTTTCATCACTAAGCCTGCTTATTTTTAATAAAATTCATTGACAGTAAAAGTTGTTCACAGTTGTACGTTGAAACAAAAAGAAGGTTTCCGTGCTTGAGAAAAATACGGTTTTAATAGAAAACAAGTAAGAGTGTTAAATTCGGCTGCGCCGAATCTTTGATACCCTCCACCTCGGTTTGAGTATTGATAATAAATGTAAACAAAATATTGGAAAAATATGCATGCGTTTCCGGTTATATGACATAACTTCTCGTTTAATTTAGTTTTTGCTAATTAAATAGCTCGCCTTAACCTCCATTGCAAAGGTAATGGTTGTGTAGGGTGGCTATATGCATTAAATCGTGCTAATTGGAGATGGCTGTATAGTTTCTTTTAACTGGCGAAATATTTTTTCATTGCGGCCATATAGGTCGGATGGAGTAACAAAATAATAACCAAAAAAAAGCTCTCTCAACTTTTTTATTAAAATATTGCCATATTTGGAAAACATAGAGAATAAATTTATAATAATAAATAATTAAAATAGGGATGCCAAACGTAAAAAACCAAATGTCCCAAACATTTTTAATAAAATAATTTGTTATCTTTATTTTCTGAAAAACTTCAAATATTCATCCAAAAAAAAATTGTGAAAAGTAATATATGTATAAATAACATTCTCATCAAATTGCGTTTATTTATGTAACAATTTTTATGTTCGCAATTCTTAAGTATCATTTGAGGTTTTCTAAATTTCATTGAATTTAAATTAATGTTTTCTGTAGTGCGATTTCAACGATCCGACAGAATTTCAACGATCCGACAATCGCAAAATATATCGACAGGTATTGTTGTTTGCACTGAGGATTAAGTGATTCACTAAGTACACACATCTTAACGACAGTCGACAAACCTTTTTTTTTATTTATTTAAATAGTAAACGAGTTGCATCTCTGTTAAAATAAGCGACAGGATGATTATATGTTTATGTTTAATATCTCTATTTTCTTTATTAATATTTCTGTTTATTTATTTGAAAATGAAATAATGAATTGAATATGCTATTTAATTTTTTTATTTATATAAAAAAGTTTTTTAATAGAAGCAAAATATTTTCACTATTTTATAATTTTTATTTATGTATGACGACATTTCAATCTAAAAATTTAAGTTTTTATCGATTGAATAACGATTCGACAATCGTTAAAAGAAGTTACTGAAAAGCTATTAATTTCTCCTGAATGCCAATATTTTGTTTTTAATGTAAACATTTTTTAAATGTAAACACAGGTATTTGGTGTTTTTTTTGGAATTTCAATTTGTGTTTAACGAATAAAATTTATATGTATATTATAGATGCAATTGATGACCACCGCATACGGAGTTTACGGAAGTCTCTGTGAAAGCCAATCTGCAGGAGCTCATGGGCCATACAGCAAAACGGTTGTTGGAGAGTCTTCCTGAAAATGAGGTGAAAATTCTTCCTGAGAAACTGACATTGATCAGCAAATGGGGCTGCGATGGATCATCCGGACAAAGCGTTTATAAGCAAAGGATATCTTCCGATGACGCTACAATATCGGACGGAAATATGTTTATGGCATCTGTTGTTCCTTTGCGGCTAAAATCTGATGTTTCCCTACACTCGAAAAATCTACGTCCGTCATCAGTGCATTACTGCCGACCAATAATGTTTCAGTTTGCAAGGGAATCGGCAGAACTCATAAGGACCACGGTGACGGACATTGAAGAACAAATAAGCAAGATTAAGCATACAAAGCTGCAAATTGGAGAAGGAAAATATATTGAAAGCAATTACGAGTTCCACCTGACCATGGTTGACGGAAAAGTCGTAGACGAACTGACAGGAACAGCCTCAACATTGTCATGCCCGATTTTCAAAAAGAGTCAGAAGAACTTTGGTAATTTAAACGATTCTACAAACGTGGAGAATTTCGTATATGGAATGTCACCATTGCACGCAAGGATAAGGTGTATGGAGTTCTTGCTAAAACTGGCGTATACTCTACCACAAGAGGAGGAAAACTTCGATGAAAATACATCATTAAAGGATAAGGAAAAGATCAGAAAGAAGCAAATACAGGATGCTTTTTTTAAACAAGTTGGACTAAAAGTAGACTGTCCCAAGCACGGATACGGTAACTCAAATGATGGAAACACTTCTAGGAGATTTTTTGAAAATGATGAGGCAGTAACTAGAATCACTGGAATTGACAATCAAATCGTGAAAAGATTCGGAACGATCTTGAATGTTTTAAACTGCAAAGAAAATGTCAATTCTACAAAATATGGAGAATATGCATCGAAAACTGCATCTCTTTTAGCAGAAATGTATCCACAGAAGAAGTTGACCCCGACCGTCCATAAAATATTTGCGCATGGCAAAGATATAATTGAATACCAGTCTTTGCCAATTGGAGAGCTTTCTGAAGAAGCACAGGAGTCTCTTAACAAATTTTATAAAAAACTAGCTGAGTCCGGTCAGCGTTGCTGGCCCGAAGAAAACATCTGGATTTTATATTGCATCTAAATTTTAATACCGAGTGTGAAAAACTTTGTCAGCAACTTTAGTTTTATATACATAATATATGTTGCGAATTTGAGCTAAATTGGACCGTAAATAAATTTTTTGGGAAAATCTCGACCCCAGCGCCACCTATCGGGTACAAAAAAAAGTTATGCAAATCGGAGAACCAAAGGAACATATGGTATGAATACGAAGTCGCTAGCATTAGTGGTTCAACAGTTATTAGAGTACCAACATACGCACCAACGTTTTTATATATTAAGATATAGATTGCAGAACACATTCAAAGCATGAAGGGTAAGGCAAAATGAGGACCTCTTCAACATGTTGGCAGCATCTTCCGATCCACTTATTTCTTCCCTGCGACATGTGAAGTCACGAATAGAGTTAGAAAATAATTATAGTTTAGAAATGATTAGTCTTTTAGATATACCTTCTCTTACGAATTGTGATGAATATTTTACAGAAAATTGAAAAAATTAATTTAAAAAAAGAAGTAATTTTTTTTTAATTTGTTGAGTAATAATTTAAAACATAAAACCCTAAGGAAAAAAAAAATAAAAACAATCTAAAAATGTAAAAATAATTTTTTTTAGTTACCATAAAATTGATTTTTCAACAGATTTTAACTTTGATAACCCATAAGTAGGCCCCTACATAGCGTAGCACCCTTTCCTAACGCTCATTTCATAGGCTGAACAGTTATCTATCATATTCTGTTTAAACTGTTCAATTATGTTATTCGGTTCAAAAGATATGATTTTTGCAACGAAAAAAATCAAATGGCGCCACTGTGCGTCGTTATTTAAAGAAAACACTCAGAAATGGTCAATATTTAAAAAAAAAAAAATTAACACGTGTAAAGAGCGTTAAAAATTAATATATTTGGCATCTTTATGTCAAAACTGACAAAAATGGACATACGCGGTTATTCCAGAAAACCACAGATATATCGTAGTTTCAAAATTGGTTCACAGAAATGCATGATGGCATAGGCTACTCTGTTATCATAAAATTTTCTTTTGAAGTTAAAGTAGTGTCAGTTATAAGACTAATTCAATAGTTTTACGAATTTTATTAATCTCTTTAATTAATTAATAACTTTAGTTAGAAATGGATTAGTACAAAAAACGACAGAAGAATTTAAAAAATGTTTGTGGAATGATTCCTACGTGGATTCCTATGTGGACGACTTCTGTGATGATCCTACATGCAAACCATCTGAAATTAAACAGGACGAAGATTCAGGTGTTGAAATAATTGATCATTCCGTATAATGCGTTAGAGATGACAGCGATGATAATGAAGAATTTTAAAGCGATGATGACAATGATGATGGTGAAATTAAATAGGAGAATAATCAGTCAGAAAATGATGATTGTATGGACAAACTAAAAAGTGAATGGGTAAAGGATACAAAAAGTATTCCGAACTTTAATATTTATATAAAGAACTAGCTGTTTTTACCCGGTCTTGCCAGGGATCCAAAGGCCTTTGACTTGAAAAATGGTTCACTATGCTTACCAGGCGCTGAGTACTTAGTTCCCAATAAACCATTCCTCAAAAAAATGAACTTTCTCCCCAAAAGTTTGTATGGGATTGGGAAATTTTCACGTTTTTTGGGGAAACAAATTCATTTTTTATATCAATTTAAAATTTTGTGATTTTTAATTTAGATTTTTTTTTAAGACGCTACAGCAAAAATGTTTTGAAAAATAAGCTGCGAAACCGCCTAAAGTTTTTTTTACTTTTTATTTATTTTGTAAACCTCAAATATAACGGAATTGTTTGCAAATTAAAGGAAACAGAACTTTTAAAATTTTAATTACTTTATTCAATAAGTGCTCATCATTGAGCAGAGACGTCAAAGAATTATGGAAAATGAATGCGACGTTTAAAATTGTGCCAAAAGGTTGGTTTAAGCACCTGCTTATAGTATATGTATAGCAATTATTGCACATAAAATTTATCATAAAACTTTTCACTGAGCTGTGTTCCGCGAGCGAGTCGCTTCCGCGTCCGCGCGTTTGGCAGCTACAGCCGTGCTGCCGCGCAGTTGTCGTCAACCTATTTTAATCGCCAAATATATTTTTCAGATCATTGCGATATTTTAGCTGAGCTGTGTTCGCGAGCGCGTCGCGTCCGCGTCCGCGCGCCTCTTTCGCACGTTTGGCAGCCACACTAGTGCTGCCGCGCAGTTGTTGTCAACCTATTTTTATTGCCAAATTATATTTTTCAGATCATCCGATATATTAGCTCAGCTATGTCCCGCGAGCGCATCGCGTCGTGTCCGCGCGCCGCTTCCGCGCACCGAAATTATGCTATTGAAAAGAATACAGATTTTAAATACGTTTATTGCAAGACATATATTGAGAGCAGTATGGAGAATTTGTTCATTTCTTTTGGGGACCTTTTGTTAAAAATTTGGGGAATTTGTTAATTTTTTGGGCAATTTGTTCATTGGGGACTAAGTGCTCAGCGCCTGCTTACCATTACAACTAAGCATGGATTATGTTGAGTGTACGAAGTTACGAATTTTAGTTATTCTATAGCTTTGGGATATACAACAGTTCTGGTTTTTCCTTCTGGTGCATATACGAAAATTTTGTGCTGGCTCCCAACTATGGAGCTAGCGACATATAATTGCTTATGAGAAAAACAGGGAGATTCTAAGTTGATACCTGCTACCGTAAGAGATTGTCCTCTTAAGTACGTTATGTTAGGAACAACTTTTTGCACCATCTCTAGCAATGAAGAACCAACTTAAAAAAATTCTCTGGTAAGGATATTACAGTCGTTTCAGGAGTTTCACATTCCTTAGAGTCAACTTGACTTATCCGTTGGGCCTGAAGACGTTGTTGAGTCGTTTCCGGAGTTTCACATTCCCTCGACTAAGCTTGTCTTAGCCACTGGATTTCTAGACGCACTTGAGTAGATTCAGGCAGGTAGACGGCTAAAACCGTCTTGTCCCAAACTATTTTTCTATGAATATATGTACATATATGTTCAAAACTGTACATGCCGTAAAAAAAATAGTATTGGGGACCATAGCAATTGTGTTTTTTCATGAATTTAAATCATTTTCAGTAAACTTAATTATTTTTTTTAATAATTAATAAAAATAATCACTTCTACAGTCGCCTTCAAAACCACAAGTCTTAACCGCGGTGCACCGGCCGTATCTGCAGAATCCATTCAGAATCAATACCCAAATACGTAATGTTAAAAAGATCGTTCTAGTAATGATGACGTCGAATTTCTGTTTCGGAATAGGCAATTTGAATGTTAGTTCTTATCAAATTGAAAAATATTAATAAATGATGAATTATTATTCGATCTTTGAAATTTAAGGCTTTAATAAAATAGTTGGGTTCGAGGTCACGGTTTTATTTATAAAATATCTTTTATTATTTTAAATCTCTCAAACACTTGAGTATCTAATGTAATATTGACACGAGAGGATTGCAGCGGCAATAAATTTTGCGTTTAGTATATATTTTGTTGTTGTTGTACATTAGGGCGGGTCGATTTAAAAATCGCCTATTGCTCAGTGAAAATCGTATTCTAGGGATCAAAATAAGAAACTTTGCCGAAGGAACCATACCTCTAAAACGAATTCTGATGTCCCAAAATTTGGGTCGAACTTTTGGGTAGGGGCAAATTTTGAAAAATCCCACTTTGATCCATTTAGAGTGCTCCAATCGAGTCCAAATGTATGACCGACCCCCACTAACTTTGGAGGCCCGACCCACCAATGCCAGTGTCACACCCCCTGGAACTCCCCTGGGGGGTCCCCATACAAACATTTGAAAAAATCAGCGAAATGACTATGTTTTTTTCTTTATTTTTATTTATTTATTTATAATAATATTTATTATTTATTTATAATAATATCTATTTTTTTCTCTTAAGAAATTTATTTAGTCAGAACATATGTAAATGAAACAAGTAAGAAAATTATAGTCGGTCTAGACCGACTATACGATACCCTATACCATGTGTTTAGAAACCCTATCTCTTAGGCCCAACTAACTGGACATTGAAAATAAGCAAAAACCAAATTTGAGTGAGATTTTTATTAATTTTTTTGGCTGCAGATATGAAAAAGTTCATATCGGATGCTATATCTATAAAGGGACTAGGTCCAAAAATGGACCGATCCTGATCATGTTTGGTAAAGTCTCTTGTATTTTGCAAAAATATATACAAACAAAATTTGAGAAGAATCAGTGCAATATTTTTGTTTTTAATAGATTTAAGTGAAGATCGGGAAGCAGCTCTATATCGGGTCAAAGGGAGCATTTTTGGACTACTCATTAGTGAATGTAATGAAGGCATACAAACCCAATTTGAGTAAGATCTATATGACAATTTGGATCTTATGGCAATTTATGTCGATTTCATATGGGTAATTTGTATGGGGGCTAGGTCTGAACATGGACCGATTCTCACCAATTTCAATAGCGTTCATCCCATGGCCGATAAAAGCTTATATACCAAATTTCATCAAAATATATTCATATTTGCGACCTGCAGTTTGATTACAAGCTTTACATGGACACACAGACGGACGGACGGACGGACGGACGGACGGACGGACATTGTTAAATCAACTCAGAAAGTGATTCTGATTCGATCGGTATAATTAAAGATGGGTCTAGGTCAAATATTTTTGGTTGTTACAAACAGCAGCACAAAGTCATTATACCCAAACCACATAGTGGTATAGGGTATAATGAAGAAAAAAGAAAGCAGAAAAAAAAACAAATTCAACAAAAATATCTACAGCTAGGCCTCGTCATCGACAAACCAAAACAAGGGGAAGTAAACACAAATGATGGAAATACTGCAAGGAGATTTTTTTCCGATCCGGAAACTGCAGCATCTATCACAGGTGTAGATCATGAATTAATAAGACGATTCAAAATCCTATTACAAGTTCTAGCATGCAGCAGAAAGATAAATGCAAAAAATTTTTGAGAGTACGCCAATAAAACAGCTATACTTTATAATGAAAAATACTCTTGGAGATATATACCATCCACAGTTCATAAAATTGTGTACCATGGGGACAAATAATTCAAAACAATATGCTACCAATAGGAGATCTATCTGAAGAAGCGCAAGGAAAAAGGAACAATGACTACAGATTCTTTCGCGAGCACAAAACAAGGAAAATGTCCAAATGTTGTACTAATGAAGACCTTATCACTATTTTGTTGTGCACTTCAGATCCATATCTGTCCAACATTCGTCAAAAATGGAATTAGACGAAGAAGCTAAACAACTTCTAGAAAATGAAAATCAAGGCTATTTAGAAGATATTTTTACTAAAATTGGTTGATTTAAAGTACTTTTTCATTACACTAACAATAAGTTACACTTTTTTTATATAGTTAAAAAAATTTTTTGATTTAAAAATTAATATATTTTGTAAATTTACAATAAAAATTGTTATATTTCATAAATTTACCATAAAAATTGATATAGAAATATTTAAAAAGACAATAAAAAAAAATTAACTAAAGCAAAAACATACGAGTTTTTCATTGAAACTTCTCTATCTTGAACCAATATAAGGTAACTTTACGTTCGATGCTTAATAAATTATATTTTAACTCGGGATCTTTCAAAAAGAAAAACAACCTTTGGCCCTTGTGCACACTAAGACTAAAAAGTTTACGGGGCCAAAGTTTGTCATTTTCTGAAAAAATTAACTTAAAAAATTGTTAAAATGTATTAGTTGTAAAATTAACTGAAAAAATAAGACATTATATTAAAAAAAAAACCTTTTTTTAGCTTTTAACACTTCACTTTTGTACCAAAATTCAACTACAAAATGAAAATGTATTTATTTTCGGTCGAGAATTACATTTTATAGCAAAACTTAAAGGCTAAAGTCCCACCTACCAAACAAAAAAAAACCGCATATCAAAATTCCAATCCAATCAAAAGTTATAGAGTTTTGATTTGGTCCACTATGCGTCGTTCTAATATTATTGCTATTGGATCACTCCAAATCTAGCAAAGCTTAAGAAAAGTTAATAAGAAAAAAATAATTTCCCAGACACTTGAGTAAAAAATTTACTGTGTCTGGCAACTCTTGCTTTTAAACTCAAATATTCTCTCATGTTATTGTTAATAACTTATTGAATGGATAAATTGAGAATCAACTGGTTTTTTTTTTTATTTAAGCAAATGAATTTGAACATAATGATATATTACCCTTATGACGCCTAGAAATAACAATAAATTTGATATAAAGAAATTTTTGTATTTGATTTTGAAAATAAGCCAACACTCGGATATTTTCGATTTTATGTAGATCAATGTTTTCCTTCAAGTTTTTTGATAGAAAAGGCATTGGTACACCTAAAATTAAAAATGTCATACTGCGGAAAAGAACATAAAATTATTTTTATGTTTTTTTTTCTAATAAATTATTAAGCTATTAAGTTTACTTGAATTTAATTAAAGATGTTTTCCTTTAAAAAAAGTTGCGCAGGTATGAAATTTAAAAGAGAAAAATTCATAAGAAAAAGTATTCGTAAAGTTAAAAATTAATAGAAATATACTAAATTTACATTAAATATTGCTTAACTTAGTAACTTTTATGATATCTATGACGATGTAGAACTGTGCGAGCCGATTTGGCATCGATTTATCAAATTTAAAAAAGTATCTTTTTTTTACCTATTTTGCTTGCTTTTTTAAATATCGCATAATTTTTAAGTTCTCAAAACATTTCAAAGTACAATTCCTCACTTCGCCTTAAAAAATAATTTATCTTTCGTCTCTTTTCTATTTTGTAAATAGAAAAATAACGCAATTTTTCAGATAGAAGTTAGTTCTTTCTATGAAAAAAAAACCATAATTATTTTTATAAAAAACAGCTTCCGTTCGTCTTTTGTCCCTAATTAGGCTACATAACTACTTTGTAAGGTAATAAATAAACATGAATTGACTATTGGAGATGGGAGATAATTTTCTAAGGTATTTAAATGTGTCAGTGAATTCAAAATATGATAAATTTTTTCCCCGTACATTATAGCCCATCAAACTTTCCTTTGAATATTTTTTTCTTATCAATATTTAATGCTGGACGTTTGAGGCAGTATTCCATTAAATTAAATATTTCTAAACAAAATTTAACCCGTTGACGACTGAACCTAATCCACTGGAAAATTTTCAAATTAATTTGGGTGGATTTATGCCTAGAGACACAGAATTTTAAAATGAAAGTGCCGTCAAAATTATTGTTTGTCAACAACTATAATTAAAAATCTATGGGGCGTATGTACATATATGTCCCATTCGAACAAATAGTTTACTTTGCTCAAAGTGAGTATAGCCTTTTTATACCCTGTATAGCTATGTGGTGAGTGTATAATGATTATGGGATGATTTTTATAACTACCAAAAATATTTGACCTAAACCATTTACTGAGTCGATTTAGTGGCATCCATCTGTCTGTCTCTTTATCCGTCCATTCATCCTTCCCCGCGTCAGTATGCCCATATAACTTTGTAATCAATCTACAGTCCTCCAATATGAATATATTTTCATTGAACTTAGTATTTAAACTTTTTAGTTTATAAAAATTGGTGCATGTTCAGATCTATCCCCCACAAAAAACCGCTATCAGACCGACTAAAACTGTTGTATTATCCAGATTATGATATATATTGTTGTTTAGTATTATCGCAAATCGAAGACTATACTTATCGTAATCGTTATATCAATTTATTGAATTTAGCAGTGTTGATTTCTTGCATTGTATACAACAAAATATCAACAAGTAACGAAGTGCCATTTTCCATAAAACGTTTGAAATGTCGTTCAGAATTGGTCACTCAATTGATTCTTTTATATAAACGGGCAATACAACACGTTATTGGTCCTTTAATTGGACACAATCGCTCTACAATGATAACGTATCTGCAAACGGTGTATTGTATGTGCTAACACCAGCAAAAAGCTTTTTGTTTCACAAAAGACCATCCATATTTTAAATCTTCGATCTTTAATTTCATATTTTTCAGATACTTAGAAGTATATTCTTATTTGTATGAAATCTTATGAACAATTGATTTATTTTATTATTATTGTTAAATTGAATGAAAAAATCAAAAAAAGTTCAAAAGTATTTGAACATATCTCTCATTTTATATCACGGTACTGTTGAAATTAATTATAATGTTGGAATTAAAACCAAAGGAATTGGCTCATGCCAATCGTTGATCTTGCCTGTCCATAAATATTCGAGAAAACGCTATTCATAATTATAAAAAAAAAGGTGTTTTTGATTTCATAATGCGAGGTAGAAAAGAAGAAAGCATGTATTTCTGAAACTCATAACTACACTGTACCTTCAATCGGACTAGTTTCTGGCATTTCAGCCTTCATCAGCGATTTGTTGAAAATTATGATAATTCTTATGTTATAATTAAATAGATTAGGGCAGCCGTGAGGTTTGATCCTGCGTCTATCTCACATACACTCATACTTGCACTTTTTGGTCATGCGGTTTAAGACACTCACCTAAAATCAGGCCTACGAGCAGTGTGGTTAAGAACCGCTTTTCATACCACATAGCTTTAACTTCGTATTAATCTCAGAAGATACAACTCTGTCCAAACAAACTATCGTTACTTTTCAATTTTATAGTTTGGGTTCGCCATCCTCTAAGATTAGTCAGTTTGAGAAAAATTGGTTAGAAAATGCGTAAGAGAGTTAAAAAAAAATTGTATGCCAAAAGACAAGCAAATTTTTTCTCAAATTATTCCGAAGATAATTTCTAGGAGAGAGCACTCAAAAGCTCTGCTTTGCATTTTTAAAAAAGTTATTAACTCAAAAATCTTGCCTTATTTACTTACCTTTGACAGGAATTTGTTCTTTAAGTTACTGCTTTTTAGAAACATGAAACTATTTGCTACTGACAAAGTTTAAAATTTTACTTATTTGGAATTTAAGTTTACAATACTTTTGTCCACCAAGGCGGACCATAAATAAAAAAATATTTAAATTTATAGTACTTATTTCCAAAGAACCCCACTGTTTATGTTATTGAAGGAAATTTGATACTTTGTAAATTTTTTTTCTTTGTCATTTGAGTATTGAAAAGATAATTTTCGAATTAATTTTATTTGGATTTTTCTTAAGGTATACGAACCTTGATCGTAACACATATGATTTAAGTTCAATGTTAAATTTTATATATGTATATGTAGTTGCATTTATGACTTATATTATAAATCACCCTGTGTGATGACGTATTGATACATCTAATACTAACTCGCTTACTACTGAATTGAAAAACTTTTATATATGTTTTTTTATAAATATAATTATGAATTACTCAGGGGGGATGAAAGAACTTCATATAAAGTCTTTAGTTCGATAGCTAATATATTTTATACAGTATTTTCTAGCGTCGAACAGAGCCATAATAATAACAATCAACTCAAAGAACTGTTATTTGGACGCACAGAAAACGGCTGGGTCTCAGTATACCAATGAACGTTATTTTATTTTTCAAAGACGAACGGACTTTATAATAGCCTTGAAATTGTATGAATGTATATTGTCTGCATACGCATTCTGACCAGCTAAACTTTGTTTTCCCTTTAGTTTAGTGTTATCGTTCCACGTAGAACATTGTCTAGAAATCAGCACAAAAACTATTCATGTACATGATTGGTGGCAACAATGTTGCTTTATTATGCCAGAAAAGGAATTTTATTACAGTCATATTATAGTCATTCTTCTAAGGTTAGGAAGGGCTTTCCATCACACCACAATGCTAATTATATTAGCTTTGCTTTTAATAGTAATAAAATTTTATTGTACAGACAAGACAAGTTGCATACTGCAGCTGCAAAATTAGATGGAAATGAAAACAAACAAACAAGTGAAATTTTATTAATTGCCATTAGCCAACTCATCATGAGGGGCAGCCTTGTACTAATAAAGATTTTATACAGTTCTGGCAATTTGGAAAATCAAATAAAATAATTGACATTAGGTAATAAAATTGCCCATTAAAGTTACTTCTTTATCTACCACTTCTTTTACTTCTTCGTCTTGAATTAGATATACAATGATACGAATGATAAAATACATTGTTGCAATAGCATTTCATTTTAATGGTTTTAACTTGCTATTTCAGGATATGGCCCATTAATTATTTTCAGTTTTATTATAGAATCTCTTTGTTTCTTTGTAAATAAAATCGAATTAGGGAATCTTAGTTCGATTTTTCTATGAGCTTATTTAAAAATTTATTTATTTAGTTAATAACTCAGTTATTGAATAAAAAGTGAGGATCTAAAAGAAGATCATGCAAAATCCTGAAATCACTTTTCTTTTTGTTACATTTGACACTTTACAACAACGTTAATATTTTTTTACACAAAATTCTGAAAGCAGTACTCATCAAAATACTTGATGAGCTTTTCCAGATAACTCGTTTCTTCTCTGTCAAAAAGTTTGTTCATATTACTCATGTATTCGCCTCAAAATGGTTTACAGAAAAAAAGGAAACATAAAATGTCATTAAATTCCCGATCCTTAGATCAAAGTCATTGGTGAGTTAAATCCGTATCTAACCTCGGAAGTCCTACACTGCTCGTGACGGAATTTTTTTGTAAACAAAATTATATTGACTTCTAGTCGCCACATCTAATTAAAGTAAATTTTTATAAGGTTTGATGCTCTATTCTGTTGAAATCTCTTCTCACCTTTTATCCCATTATTCGTTGCCCTTTTATTTCTTTATTTCTATTGTTTATCAACGTTTGTCCTTTTTTTCGAAGAAATATATAGAAATGGCAGATAGACACCATAGTTGGATCAAACTATGTTTTTTGACCAATGATCAGTTGATTAAAATTATGGATGCTGTAGTAATAGACGATGAAGATAACTTCCATTGAGTTTTAATTGTAATTAAAATATTTTCTTTTCATTTTGCTTCATTATGGTGTTAAATTGTGATATAATTTCAATACAATATTACAACAAATTATTTTATTTTCTTTTGTTGTTATATTGCAAACAGAAATTTTCTTCACATTTTTTTGCAAATAAATATTTCAATAACATAATTATACCCTATACCACTATGTGGTTTGGGTATAATGACTTTGTGCTGCTGTTTGTAACAACCAAAAATATTTGACCTAGACCCATCTTTAATTATACCGATCGAAACAGAATCACTTTCTGAGTTGATTTAACAATGTCCGTCCGTCCGTCCGTCCGTCCGTCCGTCCGTCCGTCCGTCTGTGTGTCCATGTAAAGCTTGTAATCAAACTGCAGGTCGCAAATATGAATATATTTTGATGAAATTTGGTATATAAGCTTTTATCGGCCATGGGATGAACGCTATTGAAATTGGTGAGAATCGGTCCATGTTCAGACCTAGCCCCCATACAAATTACGCATATGAAATCGACATAAATTGCCATAAGATCCAAATTGTCATATAGATCTTACTCAAACTGGGTTTGTATGCGTTCACTATATCCATTAATGAGTAGTCCAAAAATGATCCCCCCCATATAGAGTTGCTTCCCGATCTTCACTTAAATCTATTAAAAACAAAAATATTGCACTGATTCTTCTCAAATTTTGTTTGTATATATTTTTGCAAAATAAAAGAGACTTTACCAAACATGATCAGGATCGGTCCATTTTTGGACCTAGTCCCCATATAGATATATCATCCGATATGAACTTTTTCATATCTGCAGCCAAAAAAAAAATAATAAAAATCCCACTCAAATTTGGTTTTTGCCTATTTTCTATGTCCAGTTAGTTGGGCCTAAGAGATAGAGTTTCTAAACGCATGGTATAGGGTATCGTATAGTCGGTCTAGACCGACAATAATTTTCTTACTTGTTTTAATTTAACGTTTTCTGGCCTTTTTGGCAGATAGAAGTTAAAAATATTCAATAAATCGAAAAAATAAGATTAAAACGTAAACTATTAAAATGTATGTTAAAGTAACAAACTTGACAAAAAAAAGAGCATGATATCGAACGAAAAAAAAAGTAGAAAACGCCCTTGCTCCACAGGCTCGATATAATGGATCTCTTGAACTAAATTTGTAAACTTAATTCGAAAAACAAATAGTTAAGAATAACAACTAATTAACCCCTGTGAGAACCAGGGTAAGTTAAAAAAAAATCCGCTGTTAAAGTCAACAGATCAATAATTCAATGGCTCAAATCAGGAGGAGATAAATATCGATTATCACGCCAATTCCTTTGAGATTCTGCAACTTCTTTTAAAACAAAATTGATTTACTTCTTTATAATGTCAAATATATGAGAGCTCATTGGAACCACTCTAGACTTTTTGTAAATAGTTAAATTTGAAAAACTTTTTGTTTTTGATGAAAAAATTTTTCCAATGCCAAACCTTAAAATTTTCTCTAAAAAATTTCATATTTATTTATTGGAGCCGGTGAATAGAAAACCATATAGGAAAAGCATACAATGAAACTAGTCTCATACATGTGTTATAAATCAATAATTCCTTTTTGCTGCTAAAGTTTTATTAGATAAAAAGCTTTAAATAAATATGTTGATAAATAAATAATTAAATAATTTATTAAATTATTATTAATTTATTAAATTAAATAATTTTATAGCATGCAAATCAAACCATTTAAACTCATTTTGAAAATTATATCCGCGTGAAACAATATCAAAGGCAATAACAAATTACATTGAAATGAAATTTTTAAAAATCGCAGCAAGTAGAATTTCCTTTTTTGGAATCCAAATTATAAATTTTAATATACGAGTTATTTCTACCGATATCCATTTTTCCACAAATAATTTTCCCAAAAAAATTTACCTAAATTCGGAAGAAGGAAACGTGGTTTAAATTGTTAATATCGGAAGAATTTTTGCATTTTTCGATAGCAATTATTTAAATAGAAATATTTAAATAGAAATAGTGCATATTCTCCTAATAACTACACAACTTCAAAGATAATTGCTATCGAAAAATCCATAAATTCTTCCGATATTAACAATTAAAGGCACATTTTCTGCTTTCGAAATTAGGTAAATTTTTTTGAGAAAATTATTCGTGGAATAAACAAATAAAAACTCAAAGGAAATTTTCTAAATAAAAAATTTTAAATTCGGTCAATTGCTGCAGTTTTTATTACTCAAAGATATATAATTGACAACAACGCAATCTAATTTTACTTATTTTATACAATTTTGATTATTCAATGCAAAGAACTCATCAATAGAATTAATTAGTGTATCGTCAACCAAGGATTCCACAAAGTTTTCCTTTTCTGAGATATATTAATCAATAAAGGTACGACACATTATTACGTACCATTTTCAGTTTTTCAGTTTTTATTAACTTCCATAATATTAATGGCTCGACGATTTCTTATGACAGATATAAAAATTGCAGTTAATAACCGATATTGACCAAACGTGCCTTATTTGAAAGGTATTTCTTTTTAGGTGTCCTTTAGGTATTTCTTTTTAGGTGCTACTAACACATACATAACACACATACTAGGTATGTGTTTATTATAAATGTCAAAAGCCCTGCGTTGAATTGTGAATTGGCTAAAATTGATTAGCATACCTTTAGGCTCCTTGAAATTTATTTATTAACCAACCCATATTATATCTGGTTCTGGTCGAAATCTTTGTGTATAACAAAATCCTGTTTTCAAAATCCCGTTTTCAAAATCCAGCTTTTCGTAATACTGTTTCACAAAATACTGCATTTCATAATACTGTTTTACAAAATACTCTATGACGCAATACTATTTTGCAAAATCCTGTTTTACTGGGCGGCGAATATTTTTGTAAAAATAAAGCAAAGCAGCGCGCGCTTTTACAAAAACCTTCACTGTAATAATGAAGTAAAATTTATCGCAATTTATATATCGTCAGCTTATTATTGGTTTGCGCAGTTGGGTATTGAGGTCGCGGTAGCTGAAAATACCATTTCAGAACTTGCGAATAGAGAAAGACGTTGCATAAACTTAAAGAAAAGAAACGCGTACACAAACATTAAAAGAGTTATAAGAAAAAGGCGTGAATTAAGCCATAAAGGCTACCTAAAGCGAATTGAAAAAAATCTTATACTAATTTAAGTTTATGAAATGCATTGAAATTAGTTTTTTGTTAAAAGGTTTTGTTAGTTTTTGAAAATTATATGCTTTTGTTGAAGTTTTTTTTAATAAAATGAATTTTGTAAACCAGCATTTTTACTACACAGTATTTTGAAAAACAGTATTGTGAAATCTAGTATTTTGTAAAACAGTTTTATAAAACACAGTATTTTGTAAAACAGTATTATGAAAAGCAGGATTTTTAAAATTTTTTTGACCAGTATTTTGTCTAAACAGTATTTTGCATAACAGTATTATATACGTGTCCCTATTATATCTTCTGTGTGTTCAAAACATATTTATTATGAAATTTAATAAATTTTATTTAAAAAGTGTTAAATTGAGTGACGTGTTTAAATTTTAAAATTTTGGTACGCAAATAATAGATAATAAATTAATTTTCTCCAAACCTATTATAGAATAAATTAGAACTATTAATAAAGATCGCGAAATGATTTCTAATTATATCAAGAACCAAGAACTTGAGCTATTCGGTAAAAAAAAAAAAGCTAAACAAACAGCAAAGATTATAGTTGGTAGATTCATATTGATTTCAATTTCATTTCTATACTAATATTATTATCTTTAAACTTTCTCTTTTCTCCTGGTCATTTTTTGAGTTTTCTCATTAATTTAGCTATCCTTTCTTTCTGTTTTCGACTCTCAAATGCAACAGCTATATGGGTGGCTTAAATTTGATAAATGTTTTTTGGGCCCTTATCTTATTCAGACAGGAAAGCTAATGCCATTGACCATTCCTCGATAGGGCATTGATGCATACACACTGCATAAAGACTTGCTTTAGGCATGTGTCTGCACAAAATATGACCCTTATTTCTGCTGCTCAAATGCACTGTCGCTGTTTACCGAAACCAGCAACAGTGATTTGAAGTACTCTTGTTCTTTATTGACCTGACTTTGATGGCAAATTTTTTTCTTATCTTTTTTTTGTTTTGGGATCATAATTAGCCAATAAAGTGTTACTACCGATTAGTGATTAAAACAGTGAAATAGATTATTTTTAAGTTTATGTATGTACATAAAAATATATTTTGTACTAGCATCATCACATTGATAGGGCATTGATGCATACACACTGCATAAAGACTTGCTTTAGGCATGTGTCTGCACAAAATATGACCCTTATTTCTGCTGCTCAAATGCACTGTCGCTGTTTACCGAAACCAGCAACAGTGATTTGAAGTACTCTTGTTCTTTATTGACCTGACTTTGATGGCAAATTTTTTTCTTATCTTTTTTTTGTTTTGGGATCATAATTAGCCAATAAAGTGTTACTACCGATTAGTGATTAAAACAGTGAAATAGATTATTTTTAAGTTTATGTATGTACATAAAAATATATTTTGTACTAGCATCATCACATTGAGCATATTAAATAAAAACAAAAGAGACCTAGGTTTGAATGTAAGTGTCTCTAAAATTTCTTATTCAAAAGTTTAAAAGTTGTGATTAATGTAGAGTTGCATATTCGTACAAAGCTTAAATGAGGGCTGCATCTGATGATTTAAGACATGGCACGTTAGAACGAAAGATGACATAAGTGACTTCGCTGAAATTATCTAATTTGAACGAACTGTTGGCAGCAATTACTTATAACAAAAATTATAACAGACAAAATATACATTTAATGTTCTGGGATACTGCAAAGTACTATTTTCAAAATTAAACGGTCGTTTTCTAAGATAGTTTTGTTTCTACAACATCGAAGTACTCTTATTTGGGATGCATGTGTTACTTGTCATAATTTTTGCACCACGATAATAATAGCAAATAAAGCTGTTTGAAAAAAATATAATAAAATAGAAGGAAAAAGAAAATTAAAAAAACCACTAATTCTCTATTGTCCACCGAAAGAAACACGAAAATAAGTCACGGTAAATCAACCGAGTTGTTCTGCGCAACTACAAAATAAATCGATATATATAAAAGTTCTTATCTCTGTAAGTACGTAATTTGCAGTTTTTGACAAAGTTCGTTTCTTAAGTCTTTTGTTTTTTTTTTAACATGCAACAGAATTTTCCCAATTTCACCACTAGCGGTATCAATGTATAAACAAATTTTCAACTGTCAAAATATTGAAAAATACAAAAATGCGCAAACAATCAGAAAGAAACACACAAATAAAAACAAACAAAAACCTAAAGAAAACCGGCCAAAAGCAGCAGCGGTTTGCAAGTAAGCTAGCAGTTAACCACGTGAGTAAAGTTTTCAATTCCAATATAATAAAGAAGAATACACGAAGCAATGGAGGAAGCAGAGAACGTAAAAATAATAACAGTCATATCTGTATTCCAGTTTTCAAGATTGGAAATGTTTGTTTACAAATGAGAACAAAAATCTTGGAATAACAAATTACTAACTAATATTTATTTTTACACTCACTCTATGTCTCTCCCTATCTTTCTCTCTCTCTCTCTCTTTCTCATGCTATATATCCGCGTATATGGGTTGTTTACCTTCAACACACCATTACATTGCAATGTGTGTGTGCAATTCTTCGGCAATTTACACATTTGGTCAAGTTCAAGCGTGGTGAACAATTTTAAGCAAGCAACTAGCAGCAGCAACAACAATAGATTTAGCTACTTCTTGGAGTAGATTATTAACAAAAAATATCAATTCGAACGAGTTACGTCTTAGCTTTATGTTGTAGCAAGTTTCTAATAAAGAATTTGCAACAACAAAGTATCACATTTTGTTCAACAACTGTTGCTCTTTTGTGAGAGATCACCTATTGTTACTTACTAGTTGTAGACTGTTAACTAGTTGCCTAATTTAGCATTACAACTTTTCTAAACATTTTACTCGTTATATTAGCGAATTTTTGCATTTTGCATTTAGTCTTGCTCCAGACTTCGTGTGAAGTACAACTCCGAAAATTTCCTAAATTGTTGTGATCTCGTAAGTAGTCATCGGTATAAAAAAAAGTGAACTGTGTGTGTGTGTTAATCTTAAGGCTAAGAGTGAGTGAGTGTAATTGCTACTAATTTGGCATTAGCCTCTCTAAGATTGCGCCCACCGCTCCCTTCTCCGACTACTACGCTTCCTTAAGAAATTTGTAGATTTATTCCAAACTAGTGTTAGGAGTTTAACGATAAAACAAATAACTGCTCTTTATCTCTCCCTCTCTCTGACCTAACACTCTCTAAATTGTTGAAAGAAAATCGTCGTCTGGTGTTTAGTCGTTGACACGGTCGGTTATACTTTTCTGACGGTTCGTCGACTAGAAAAAATCTTACGCTTACGTCAGCTTTTGAACGGCGTCGATAAACATTATTAGTATCAACAACAATAACAAAAACTACAACAAGCAGAGAAAAAGAAGTAGTTAATAGAAGCTCGCGTTTCGTAACATAACGTCGTTTACTTTAAATTAACTTCGTTATTGTGTTCATTATCTATAACTATTTTCGGGCCGTTTTTGTTTATTTTTTCGTATTTTTTTTGGGAATTTGATGTGCAAACGCAAGTTCATCGTGTGGCACTACGAGCTGTTGTAATAAATGGTAAGTTGTATTTTAAAAATATACTACTTTTTTGCAAAATATTAAATCAAAAGCTAACACAATAATTTTTAATTTTCTTTTAATACTGCCTATTGCTAAGTGATCCAGTGAACAGGCAAATATTATTGGACACATATAATTTAATGGCATAATATTTAAAATATTTTCAATTTGGATTTCTATTTCAAATTATATTGTGTTTGTTTGAGTAGTGAGGTAATAGAAAATTTCGTCTTGGTAATTAAATAAGTTAAAAAAGTTTGTGTTCCAAGTCTTTTGTGTATATTTTTAAGGCGGACGTATTTGCAAAACTGTTTTTACTTATTTTATTAATTCTATTCCGCTTATATTGTAATTATTTGGAATCTACTTAAAGTTTCATTGTAAAGTTAAGCTTACTTTCTGCTATCCAGGCATTCAGTCTTAACATTTTAGCATAGACTTGGATATATAGTATCAGAACATACAGAATCCTTTTAAAGAACGTAATTTTATTTCTAAAAAAGAAGTTTAATTACATAATTCAATTAACTCGTAATTCCATTTACTTAGTCAGCCTAATAGAAGCTTTAAAATGTTTTTCGTTGCTTGATTGCTTATTTTTTCTTAGATATTAAGTATAAAATCTAGTACAGAACGAGTTTCTCATCAAAGTGTAAACTCAATAGAATAATGAGTACGAGTGGTAATGTGTCATTATATAAGAAACTAAAAAAATGTAACCTTAAGATGTCATACTACTGGAGAAAGTTGTCACAATTATGTCACTCATATTTCAGATTATCACTAGCTGTTAAACAAATAACCTACAACTGGTACCTAGAACATGAACTTTAGTTCTTTCCGTACTAGAGATTAATATTGAACTTTTAATTTAGTAGAATTATCTTCAAAATCTCACTGCAGCTCAAGAGTCATAAAATATTTTGACTGTAATTTTTTACGTTGTTTTAGTTGCGCTTTGATAAGTAAACATATATCAGCACTATAAAATGTCCAATGATATAGAATTTTTAACTCGAAATTCATTTTTTAATTTTTTTCTTACATTCATTTCCTGAGTCGATTTGACAAACTATTTCCGTGAGTCTGTGTGTTCATGCACAACATGTTATTAAATTTGCACTGGTCGTAATTAGAAAAGTATTTAGAAGAACTTTTGCGTATTCACTTTGTCGAGGACGAACGCATTCCTCATGTACTATATAAGTGCCTTCACTTAATATGGTCACATTTGGCCCATAGTTGCCATAGTTGGACCTACTGCCCAGATTAAATCGTTCACTTTGTCGGGGACGAACGCATTCCTCATGTACTGTATAAGTGCCTTCACTTAATATGGTCATATTTGGCCCATAGTTGCCATAGTTGGATCTACTACCCAGATTAAGTCTTTCGAAAAATATTTCAATTTATCTGAAACTTCAGCATAAGAGTAATGGTATATTGACAACATTTAGTTTTTATATAGTGACGGGGGGATCACTTCCAACGATATTTCACTCTGACCTTTATTCCTATATACTTAATGTATTTCATGATTTTTAAATATATCGTGCAAAAAATAGCAGTATAAATATAAAAATTTTAAATAAATTCACTCCAGTCTCAATTATTGTACCTCTTTATATATACAAAATATACATATCAGTGACGACATTTACATTCTACAGTGACGACATTTTAAATAATACGTTTTATCTATACTAATATTATAAAGAGGTAATGTGTGTTTGTTTGTTTGTTTGTAGGAGGTAATCTTCGTAACTACTCATCTGATCTTCCTGAAATTTTCACAGAGGTTTTCTGCGGATATGGGAAGTGCTATAGGCTATAATTCTTTAAATATTTTTAGTGGGCGTGGCACCTCCCACACAAAGTAAATTTTTAATATAATATATATTGAGGACTATGATAGGGCGATCTTTGCAAATTTGTGTGAGGTCACCTATTGTTAATATTAGTAGCTACGCCGGAAATGGGCGGGATCGGTTAAGTGGGCGTGGTACCCCCCATACAAGTAACAATTCAATATTATATATCTCGAGTACTGTGATAGAGAGAGCTTTTCAAATTTGTCTGATGTCACCTATTATTAATGTGAGTAGTGGGACAAAAAATAGGCAGTATCGGACCTGTAGGCATGGCACCTGCCATACAAATTAAATATAAAATGAAATATATATGGACTACTGTTATAGTGAGAGTTTTGGGAATTTGTGTGAGCCCATAAGTATTCATGTGATTAGTTAGACAATAAAAGGGCTTGATCAGAGCAGTGGGCATGGCACCGCCCATACAAAGTAAATATATTATATCATATAACTGGTGTGCTAAAAAACGGAAGCTTTGGCACTTTGCGCGACACCATTAGATCTTAGTATGAGTAGTTGGACAAAAAATTGGCGGGGTCACACCAATGGGCGTGGCACTCCCCATGCAAAGTAACTATTTAATGTCATGTATCTGCAGTACTATAAAAGAGAGAGCTTTGTGGGTTTGCGTGAGCCTACAGGTTTTCTGTATGATTAGTCGAACAAAAAAATGGACGTGATCGAAGCGACGGGCGTAGCGCCACCCATGCAAAGTAGATATTTAATATCATATAACTGGTGTACTATTAAAGGGAAAGACTCGACATATTGTACGAGTCCATCAGATATTAATGTTAGTAGTCCAATAAAAATTGGGCGGGATGGGATTAGTGGGCGCGGAACCTCCTCTATAAAAAATATGAAGTACTACGAAAGCGACAGTCTTTTGACAAGTACATTAGTTATCAATGTGATTTGTTGTGGAAAATATTTCGCCAAAATCAAAAATCGCCCAACCCAAAAATCGCGAGCAATAAAAATCGCCCAAAGAACAAAAATCTTAAAAATCAAAAATGGGCAAAATCAAAAATCGCTAAAAAGAAAAATTGCCAAATGATATTTGAAGTTCAAGGCCAATAGTTAAGTGTTGCCAGATCTAATTTGAAAAATCCATGTTCTTCTCATGGGCGGCTACATGTACCTCCAGGGTACGAATGCCTAAAAATCTGATAATTGTTGTACCGAATGAAAAAACAAGAAACATTGTGTATCAGCAAGTATCGAAATAAAAAAATCTATACTATTAATCTACACTAGCATAATAAAGAGCTAACGTGTGTTTGCATGTTTGTAGAAGGTAATCTCCGTAACTGCTCATCTGATCTTCCTGAAATTTTCATAGAGTCTTACTGCGGGTATGAAAAGTGCTATAGGCTGTAGTTTTTAAAAATATTTTTAGTGGGCGTGACACCTTCCATACAAAATAAATTTTTAACATCATATATTTTAAGTACTATGATAGACAGAGCTTTGTAGTCAGACAAAAAAATGGGTGGGATTGGACAAATGCGCGTGGCACCCCCATACAAACTTAATATTAAATGTGATATATCTGAATTACTCTAAAAGTGAGAATCTTGGGACTTTGCGTGAGCCCTTTCATTACGATCCGTAGAGTCCTCTGTACATATAATTGGACCCACTTAATACCAGGAGAAGGTACTACAGACTAATATACATCATGCCCCATGTTTCGCCGTTTTTTATATGTGTATAGGATCAAATTCTGTGTTTGAAATACATCTCACATACCTTTTTCCATCTGACCCGAAGCGATTGAACTTTGACTCATTCGTAAAACGAATATTATTCCACTAATTTCTAAGGTTTTTAAAATGATCCTTAGCAAATTTTTAACATTTCGTTTATTTTTTTTTTTTGGACATTTGTAGTTTTTTCTGGCAAAGCGCTCACAAAAATTATTTTCACACAGTCTGTTTTTAAATATGCATATGTATAAATAAATGTAAAATTTTTTCTGAATTTGTTCGCTATTTCTAGGTATAGTCAAAAAGAAAGCCACCTTACAAATTCCAGAAATATAGCATTGTCGATGCCTTTTTTTAAGAAATTTTAATGTTGTTTTAGTTTTTTCGAAGTATTTGATAACATTATACACTTTCTTTCAAGAACATTTCATTTTGTGGGCAATTTCGGAGTATTTAGAACTAAATAATAAAACAACAACACGAAAAAAACAAGTAAGAAAATTATAGTCGGTCTAGACCGACTATACGATACCCTATACCATGCGTTTAGAAACCCTATCTCTTAGGCCCAACTAACTGGACATAGAAAATAAGCAAAAACCAAATTTGAGTGGGATTTTTATTAATTTTTTTGGCTGCAGATATAAAAAAGTTCATATCGGATGCTATATCTATAAAGGGGGTAGGTCCAAAAATGGACCGATCCTGATCATGTTTGGTAAAGTCTCTTGTATTTTGCAAAAATATGTACAAACAAAATTTGAGAAGAATCAGTGCAATATTTTTGTTTTTTAATAGATTTGACTGAAGATCGGGAAGCAGCTCTATATGGGGTCAAAGGGATCATTTTTGGACTACTCATTAGTGGATGTAATGAACGCATACAAACCCAATTTGCGTAAGATCTATATGACAATTTGGATCTTATGGCAATTTATGTCGATTTCATATGGGTAATTTGTATGGGGGCTAGGTCTGAACATGGACCGATTCTCACCAATTTCAATAGCGTTCATCCCATGGCCGATAAAAGCTTATATACCAAATTTCGTCAAAATATATTCATATTTGCGACCTGCAGTTTGATTACAAGCTTTACATGGACACACAGACGGACGGACGGACGGACGGACGGACGGACGGACATTGTTAAATCAACTCAGAAAGTGATTCTGATTCGATCGGTATAATTAAAGATGGGTCTAGGTCAAATATTTTTGGTTGTTACAAACAGCAGCACAAAGTCATTATACCCAAACCACATAGTGGTATAGGGTATAATAACTACATCATAAAACAAACAATTTTTTGTATAATTTAATATTCATTAGTAAAGGGGCTATTAAAAAGTTCGCCACTATATATTCTGAATAGCAATCAAGTGTAAAGAATATAACAAGTTCGTTAATATCTTCACTCCTAGCGCCATATAGCAAATCCAAACTATGAAAAAAACCAGAATGGCTAGAGTCGAACCAATGCCGAAAATTTAGCTCGTTAGCTCTTATGATTCCGGTGATCATTCATCACAAATAAATCCATAAAAGATTTTATATATAAAAATACGTTTCTGAAATTAGTCAACTATTTAAATAAGTTATGTTACTGAATAGTAAATACCTAAGATTAAGAATACTCTTTCTCACATATAAAGTATTATGTAAATATGCAGTTATTTCCCAAATATTCGCCAAATACAAATACAAATATCAGACAATAATATCAGATAATAATAATATAATTGTCTTATTTAAATGCCTGTTGAGTAACCCATAAATTTTTTACCACAGTTCATCCATTAGCCTATTAATGCTTACTAGCAGCTCCTAACCCTCGAAATTCGAGTGCAAATTCTAAGACATTTTATTTTTACATTTAATACAGACCCTAAAGGTATGCTACTCAATTTTAGCCAATTCATAATTCAACACTTTTTAAATATCGATTGTGTTATTGGTTTATGTCCAAAATTATTTTTCAATTCAACACAATTATTATTGTGAATGAAGAAAACAAACAATTTTTTTTCAATGGTGCATGGTAGAGAAGAAGAAATATATATTTTAAAAATTCATAACTACACTGTATTCTTAATCGGACCGGTTTCTGGCATTTCAGCCTTCATCAGCAATTTATTGCACATTGTGATAATTGTTATGTTATAATTGAATAGATGGTTTCTATATGAAATTTTTCTACTTAGGGCGGCCGAGAGTTTTTGAACCTGAACCTTCACATAAACTCGTACTTGCACTTTTTGGTTAGAGCTTTATTTATTTTTTTTTTTTTTTTTTGCAAACACATTAACAAATCTAATAAACACAAATGAAACATTGTATAGTTTTATGTATGTATTAGTAGACCCTTTAATTGCATTTTATTTCAAAGAAATGTAAAAATTTGAAAATCTGTAAATCTGGGGGACAGCTAAGAGGAAATATCTTTCCAATGATATGCTTTTTGTCAAAATCGGGACAAAACTATGAAACAAAATATCGGTCACAAGAAATCGCCTAACCTATTATTATAGATGTATCTTATTTTAGACATAGAGCTTACAATTAACAAACTACATTTCGATCACAAGGATTAAAGTAACAGATAGATACACGGACGGACACAGTTATAAATTACCAGGTTCACAGTATGGTAGAGGGTAGAATTAATTTCCTTTCATGACTAAAATTAGAAAAGACATATCAAAATTTAAATTCTGTGAAAATATTTCCAAAGGTGTTAGACCTGAATTTGTAGCCAGTATAAGAATTATAAAAACAAAGAAACACCTGATTCGTTTTATTATTATTTTTAATTAGGAATAGTTAAATACTAGCCAGTAGTAACAAAAATTATGTACAAAAATAATTTTCAGATAAACGACGTTAAACTTTCGGTAATTATAGTACGAAGTAGTTTTTCATTAAATTCGAAAATTCTAAACTGTTCACAAAACACTGTTTCTTAGTTTTTGTGGATAACTTCGTACTATCTTAATTATTTAATCCACAAACATGCCCAACCAAAAAGTAATGAAAATATGTTAAACGATATAAATCAATTGCAAAAAAGTGTAAACAACAAATAAATTAAACAAGAAGAAACAAACATAAAACGATTACAACATTAAATTACAATATTAAGCAACTTTATAGACAAATATTATATGTTGTTGTCTGTACATACATATAAACTGTATGAACTGTTGCTGTTGCACTGTTAACATTGCAATTCGTACCAAACAACAGCAGCAGTGATACAAACTAAGTAAGAACAGCTACTAAACTAGCCAACAACAATATAGCA